>JBBDGP010002135.1:257500-857500 GCA_037952835.1 Lithobates septentrionalis
CAAAGTCGGAGTTTAACCCATTCGGCTGGAGTTTATCCAATCGATGGATCCAGCTGACTTCTCTCCTTCTCAGAGCCATTTCCCTATCACCTCCACGTCTATTTTTAGGAATACTGTCTATAGCAATTACTCTCTGTGGAGCTGCTGGTTTATTATTGGGCCTGTCCTCTATTCTCTTCACCCCTCTTAAGTTGTTCAACCCCTTAACACAGCTGTAGTGCAGTGTTGTAATGATATCAGTACCAACTTTAACCCACAATATACACTTATATTTATATTTACCTCTACCTGGGTGCTTATAGCTCCACCTGCAGGAGAAATAACAACACTGCACACAAACTTCTGTAATAATCAAAATGACTTCCTTCTTTGGGTAAATGATATATTTTATATAGAAAGGTATTACAGTGACTACACTATCACACCAACGTAGTGTAACAGTATAGTAAATAATTATGACAATATTGATAACATACACAGAATATAACTAAATATATATTTATACCAGGGAGCTCCCCCTGCTCTAAACCGTAAAGTCACTACTCTTTGTAACTAGATGCAGGGCCCTGCAGTAAAAGAGATAGTCTCGACGTCTTCAATCTTCGCTAGCTAAGAAATGATAATTGTAATCCACAGAGAGTTCTTCTGAGGTGTTGCGCAGTTGAAATTATACACAAAGGTAATACACAAAGGCAATTGTAATCCAGCAAACTGATTAAGTGTTCTTATACGAAGAAGACAAACATCTAATGTCAGCTCTTGAATATTGTAGTCTATGCAAATGTAATATTCTCCAACTCAACTTGTTCCGTGGGACTATCTGTCCCAGCAACAATCTGTAAAAGTTCCAAGTGTGTGAGTAGTATTAAACAAACTTCCGGGTGTTAACCCTCTCACCACACGGGATCCGGGCAGATGGATGTCTCTGTTTCAGCAGTTCTCAGTCCGTATGGAGCCACCACCATGCCGTCACACTGTTCCGTTCACTAACGACCAGGAGTCCTCGGTTACCTCCCCCACGGGCCTCCGGAACAATCACTTCTGCTGCTTCAGCACACTGTAATACGATGGCAGGATCCTTGCTGCTGCTCCACTCCTTCACAAGGTAGGCCGCAACCCTGTGGGACACACACCCACAGAGTCCTGCTGGCAGGCCACGCGTCCCAGGAACAAGAGACTTAAGATGGCCGCTCCCAGCCCTTTTATATCCCACAACGCAGTTCAGTTCTCCTCTTGTTCAGGAGCATTGTGGGTAGGTCATAGTTAATGTTCAGAAGTAAACAATCAATCACTTCCATGTCACTTCTCTTAATCATGAAACATAAAAGTGTTGTACCTTTTCAATTGTCCACTAGATGGCACTAGATCAACTTATACCTTCATAACACACTTATGATTAAAAACAAAAGTTGTCAGCGCTACATGTCTATCACCATGAATTTCAACTGTGACACTGCGTGTCCCTGCTCAACAAAATGTCTGGCCAGAGGAAGTTTAACAAGTTTATCCCTAATCGAATATTTATGGCGAGCTATGTGGTCCTTTACCTTTTTTGTGGTTTCCCCTACATAGAGGAGACCACACGGGCATTTTATTATATACACCACATAGGAAGATTGGCACGTGTAATGTTCTCTGATCGGGATATCATAACCTTTAAGTGGATGAGGGAAACTCTTCCCTTTTATCATCCCTTTTAACAAACATTGAATGCAGTAAAGGCATGGAAAAGAGCCTGCATTTTTGGGGCCCAAAAATGTGATTCTAGGAATCGGTATTGAATATTGATCAGATTTTACTACTGTATCACGAATCGTTATACCCGTCGATATGATGGTAATGGGGGATCAATAAATTCAGGAACCAAAGGATATGCATTCTGTAACAAGGACCAATGTTTTTTAATAATATTGTTAATCTTGTATGAGAAAGGATGGAATTGTGAAGTAAATGGCATTCTGCGATTTAAATTTCTAATGGGTACAGTATCATTGTTAATGTTTATATGCTCACAGTGAACCAAATCAGCTGGATAACCACATTGTCGTAGCCTGTCCTCCATCTCATTTAGTCTAATGTTACAAGTATCCATTTCATTAGCGATTCTGGTTACACATTTCAATTGGCTGAGGGGAATGGATTTAAAAACCCCCGGAAGGATGAAAACTAGAAAACAACAATAATTGGTTGCGGTCAGTAGGTTTTATGTATATATCACTGACTATATGTCCCCCTTTAATAGATAGGAGTGTATCCAAAAATGGAACTGCCTCTGAACTGCTCACCATATTAAATTTCAAACCGGGAATTAATGAATTAAATAATAATTAAATAGGGACAATGAATGAAGGTTCCCAGTCCATATAGCAAAGGCGTCATCAATTAACCTGTACCAAACTGTACAGTGATCATTGAATAATGTACAATGGAATATGAAAGCTTGTTCTATCATATCCATAAATGCATAAGGAGGTGCAACATTGCTACCTATTGCTGCTTCGGCTAATTGTAAATAGTAAACATCTTCAAACAAGAAGAAATTCTCTTCTAATACGATGACCAATAATTCTAATAGAAAAGAAATTTGAGCAAGGGTATATTTTCGTGAATGCATTAACAAATGTTTGCAGGCTTCAACTCCTAACTTGTGTGGAATAGCTGTATATAAATTTGCAACATCCCATGTGATCAGCAGCACATCAGGTGGAATGATTAAAGGTTGAATTTTACTTAAAAAATCCATTGTATCCCTAATATATGAACGGGTCTGTATTAATAATGGGGTTAAACACCTGTCAAGATATTTAGCTAGAGGTATGGTAACTGATGCAGTTCTGGACACAATTGGTCAACCTGGGGGGTTAATAGGGTCTTTATGTATTTTAGGAAGTACATAAATAATTGGGGTTCCTGGATTTTCAGAAATCAAATAATTTTGTGTATTTGCATCTATAATATTATTTTGTATCACTTGGCTGATCACTTTTTTAATCCTATTCAAAACACGTGTAGTGGGATTAACTTCTAGACTTCTATATACCTGAGGATCTGCCAACTGTCTATGAATTTCTCTCTCATACTGTATGGTATCCATTATCACGACCGAGCCGCCTTTATCGGCCGGCTTGATTGTGATATCTTTACGTGCAGCCAAGGAGGAAAGAGCCTGAATTTCCTCTTGTGTCATATTGTTAGGAATGTGATCCCTTTTATCATAAGTGTGCAAAAATTGATTAATATCCTCATCTACTTTATTGATGAATAATTCAGCTGCCACGCTAGAAGTGGGGGGAACAAAACCACTCTTGTTCTTTAATCCTAAATTGGAAATATATAACGGCAGCAGACTGACATTACTCACCACAGGTTTAGAGGAATAGTAAGCCTTCAAACGAATGTGCCTATAAAAACTATAGAGATCTTGTTTTAATACAAATGTATCCATCTTTGCTTTTGGACTAAAATTAAGTCCCTTGTTCACAACCTGTAATTCAATGTCACTTAAACAAACAGAAGAGATATTGTGTACCGAACAGGTGGTTAAGTCCGTTGTCGATTCCGTCCCCTGTTTGCACCGGCTCTTGTTGTAACGCCTTCGGTTTTTCTTTCCTCCACTCCTGCACGTGTGTTTGTAGGTCCCCGTTGTAAAAAAGAACCCCTTGAGGCGCTAGTAGAGGAGCCAGTAGACGCCATAGATGAATTTGATGTGATTAACTGCTGATTTCGCTGTGGGTTTCTAGATCTGGCTTGGAAACGGTTAGAGTTGGTCCAATTGTACACACGATTATTAGAATAGTCCTCCCGGTCTCGATCCATTTTAACTCTTTTGCGGGTTTCAATGGTTTTTCTGTGTGTTTTTATTTTATCATCCAGTATGCTTTTGGTCTTAAGAAATTCTTCATGCCCCATTAGATCTGATAACTGTTTTTCCAGAGTAATTTTATCATTAGAAATCGAAAGACGCTCCATTTGTAAAAACTCAACTGTTAAAGTAATCAAATCAAAAGAACACTTGTTAATAATCTGGGTAAATCTTCTTTTGTAGTCATCATTTTGGGCAAACAATGTCGGTACAATGCGTACTCTGAGTCCTCGTGGTATAAGCTGGGATTTGTGGTACTCCGCAAGTGTAATTTCATATAATTCCTATACAAGGGTATATAAAAGTCATCCAGGGGGTGAGGTGCACATCAGTCTCAGATGGTTGTGCTTAGCAATCAAGCCTTCCCACAGGCTTTGATATAGAGAAGATTCGGAAGATGGGATTGCTGAACAAACGATTTATTTAGAAAATATTCATCAAATGGATATCAACATGACATCCGACAAACAGGCATACATGACATAAACCTTTTAGGGCTATTCTGGATCACGCCCTTCTTCAGAAAATCATGCCTACCTAGTGAACCTACATACAAAAATATATAGTCCATATATAGCAATGTTGCACCTCCTTATGCTAATGCATTTATGGATATGATAGAACAACATGACATCCGACAAACAGGCATACATGACATAAACATTTTCGGGCTATTCTGGATCACGCCCTTCTTCAGAAAATCATGCCTACCTAGTGAACCTACATACAAAAATATATAGTAATGTTGCACCTCCTTATGCTAATGCATTTATGGATATAATAGAACAACATGACATCCGACAAACAGGCATACATGACATAAACATTTTTGGGCTATTCTGGATCACGCCCTTCTTCAGAAAATCATGCCTACCTAATGAACCTACATACAAAAATATATAGTCCACTACTGATTAATTAATCAATCAATTAAAACATCAATTAAAGTGAACAACAGATTTCCCTGAAACCAATCTAACCAATGTTAGATTGGTTTTCAGGGAAATCTTTTATTCACTTTAATTGATGTTTTAATTGATTGATTAATTAATCAATAGTAGACTATATGTTTTTGTATGTAGGTTCACTAGGTAAGCATGATTTTCTGAAGAAGGGCATGATCCAGAATAGCCCGAAAACGTTTATGTCATGTATGCCTGTTTGTCAGATGTAATGTTGATATCCATTGGATGAATGTTTTCTAAATAAGTCGTTTGTGCAGCAATCCCATTTTCTGAATCTTCTCTATATCAAAGCCTGTGGGAAGGCTTGATTGCTAAGCACAACCATCTGAGACTGATGTGCACCTCACCCCCTGGATGACATATACATTTGCAATAAAAAGTATGTGAACCCTTTTGGAATGATATGGATTTCTGCACAAATTGGTCATAAAATGTGATCTGATCTTCATCTAAGTCACAACAATAGACAATCACAGTCTGCTTAAACTAATAACACACAAAGAATTAAATGTTACCATGTTTTTATTGAACACACTATGTAAACATTCACAGTGAAGGTGGAAAAAGTATGTGAACCCCATAGACTAATGAGATCTCCAAGAGCTAATTGGAGTGAGGTGTCAGCCAACTGTAGTCCAATCAATGAGATGAGATTGGAGGTGTTGGTTACAGCTGCCCTGCCCTATAAAAAACACACACCAGTTCTGGGTTTGGTTTTCACAAGAAGCATTGCCTGATGTGAATGATGCCTCGCACAAAAGAGCTCTCAAAAGACCGACGATTAAGAAGTGTTGAAATGCATAAAGCTGGAAAGGGTTATAAAAATATCTCAAAAAGCCTTGCTGTTCATCAGTCCATGGTAAGACAAATTGTCTATAAATGGAGAAAGTTCAGCACTGCTGCTACTCTCCCTAGGAGTGGGCGTCCTGTAAAGATGACTGCAAGAGCACAGCGCAGGTGAAGAAGAAACCTAGAGTGTCAGCTAAAGACTTACAAAAGTCTCTGGCATATGCTAACATCCCTAAAAGCGAATCTACGATATGTAAAACACTAAACAAGAATGGATTTCATGGGAGGATACCACAAAGGAAGCCACCGCTGTCCAAAAAAAACATTGCTGCACGTTTATAGTTTGCACAAGAGCACCTGGATGTTCCGCAGAAGTACTGGCAAAGTATTCTGTGGACAGATGAAACCAAAGTTGCTGTTTGGAAGAAAAACACTATGTGTGGAGAAAAAGAGCTACAGCACACCAACATCAAAACCTCATCCCAACTGTGAAGTATGGTAGTGGGGGCATCATGGTTTGGGGCTGATCTGCTGCGTCAGGGCCTGGACGGATTGCTATCATTGAAGGAAAAATGAATTCCCAAGTTTATCAAGACATTTTGCAGGAGAACTTAAGGCCATCTGTCCACTAGCTGAAGCTCAACAGAAGATGGGTGTTGCAACAGGACAATGACCCAAAGCATAGAAGTAAATCAACAACAGAATGGCTTAAACAGAAGAAAATAGGCCTTCTGGAGTGGCCCAGTCAGAGTGCTGACCTCAACCCAATTGAGATGCTGTGGCATGACCTCAAGAAAGCGATTCACACCAGACATCCAAAGAATATTGCTGAACTGAAACAGTTCTATAAAGAGGAATGGTCAAGAATTACTCCTGACCGTTGTGCACGTCTGATCTGCAACTACAGGAAACGTTTGGTTGAAGTTATTGCTGCCAAAGGAGGTTCAACCAGTTATTAAATCCAGGGGTTCACATACTTTTTCCACCTGCACTGTAAATGTTTACGTGGTGTGTTCAATAAAAACATGGTAACATTTAATTCTTTGTGTGTTATTAGCTTAAGCAGACTGTAATTGTCTATTGTTGTGACTTAGATGAAGATCAGATCACATTTTATGACCAATTTGTGCAGAAATCCATATCATTCCAAAAGGGTTCACATACTTTTTATTGCAACTGTGTACATATATACACAGTACACAATACAGTGCAACTGTAGCGCAGTTGCTACTACTTTTCTGGTAGTGTACACATTACACAATGCAGTGCAGCTTTAGTGCAGTTGCTACTACACTTCTGGTGGTGTACACAGTACACAATACAGTGCAACCGTAGTGCAGTTGCTACTACTTTTCTGGTGGTGTACACATTACATAATACAGTGCAACCGTAGTGCAGTTGCTACTACTTTTCTAATGGTGTACACAGTACACAATACAGTGCAACCATAGTGCAGTTGCTACTACTTTTCTGGTGGTGTACACAATACACAATACAGTGCAGTGTGGTGTTGCAAAACAAAATATACATCATGTCCGGAAGGCCACCAAGGAGAGGTAAACGCTCACATGCCACTAAAAGAGGGCAAACAGGCTCTGTGTCTACAGTCAACAGTGCTGGTCGTGGACATGGTGCATCCTCTGCAGGTGGCTGTGGGGCACGCTTGTCCTTTTTTTCTGCTGCTGGCCATGTTATTGAGCCAGAACATGCAAAAGAGTTGGTCGAGTGGATAACAAATCTGTCCTCATCCTCCTTATCCTCTGTCACCCAGGCTCAGAGTAGTTTGCCTTCCAATGCAGGTGCCAAAACAGCCTATTCTACCGGCTCCTTGTCCACAGTCACTCCTTCCGTAGCCCCACCATCATGCACGGAGGAGTCCCCCGAACTATTTGACCACAGTGTCGGGTACATGCTGATGGAGGATGCACAGAGATTAGAAGGCTCAGATGTTGGTTCCCAGTTTGATTAAGGGAGCCTAGAGGGAGCCCAGAGAGAGGGAGTGCCAGGACAAGAAACTGGCAGTCATGTTCCCCCAGCCGCAGCATACTGCCAAGTTTGCTCCAGTGACAAGGAGGGAGGGGATGATGAGGTCACTGACTCTACTTGGGTGCCTGATAGAAGAGAGGAGAAGGAGGAGGCACAACTCCAATGAGGCAGGATGTCCTCTAGGGGGCAGCTTAAGGGCAGCCACCCTACTGCATCACACCGCAGAGCTCCGCAGGTGCAGGGTGCTGCTGACTCCCCGCTGATTTTGAAAAATTCCTTGGTGTGGGCCTTTCTTGACATGTGTGCAGCAGATCACACCGTTGCTGTTTGCAACCTATGCCTGAAGAGGATCAAGCGTTGCCAGAACAGCAGCCGCTTGGGCACCACATGCTTGACAAGACATATGATGACCTTCCATGCAGTTAGTTGGCAACAGCACTTGAAAGACCCACATCAAAGAGAAAGGCGGACTTCTCCTTGTTCCTCATCTGGGATCTCCAACCCCACTATACCTCCAGTCCTCTCAAATCCCCTTAATATCCATACCAGACCCAAAGAGCCTTGTGATGGGCTGGGGGGGACCCATGCTGTTTTTCTCAATGATTTTCATCTATATTGCCGGGACCCGACAATACATTACAGCCACAAGCAGTTTAACAAACCCCCCCAAAAAACATAAGATACACTTGCATTCATTTTCTGAAGATACTGTTGCAGAAAGTTTTTCCAAGCCTCTCTGAGAATATGCCAGGAAGATGGCCGTGTGAAGGAGAAACTCCCAGGGCAGACACAGATACAATGCGGCCCAGAGCTACATAGGTGATAGCAACGACTCCACTCTTCTCTCTTCAGGTCCCCAGACCCTCAGGGACACCATGGAGAAGCACAAACCACCCACTTGTTAGCGAAATTTGGCTGCACACAGAGCACACAGCCAAATCTCCTGTTTCTAATCATAATAACAATTTTGTCTAATGATATAATACCATCTCACCTTTTGATCATATGTCTCTCCTCTGGTGTAGCTCATCCTCTGGTGTGTGTGTGTGTCTCATGCTCACAAAAAATCACATCCTCCTGCTTCCGGTTCCAAAAACACACTGCAGCCAGCCTGTCTCAGCTGTCTGAGTGAGCCAATTTATTAGCATATCAATAGCAAGTCCCAAAGCTTGAGGGTTGGGCTTACAACAGCCAAACACACCTCTTACAAAGCTTATGACCTCACTGGATGTAAGTGACCATATAAGGATTTAACAACAGAACACAAAACAACTAATTACTACAGGACATGATACAATATACTAAATGACGATGACTAAAGTTCCTCGTGCATGGGATATTATCTGCAGGTGTACGTCATGGTACCCCAAACATGTTGATCAGGCATACCAGGGGTGACAAGAGCAAATCACTGCTAAACCGATAATGTCTTTGCAGAGTGAACGCATCCCCACCAGACGATCGTTCTGTGCATTGCACAGGGGCCCTTTTGCTGGCGGACATGCCCTCTCTCCGCAAACACCTCTCTCCAAACACCAGGAAGTTTTCCACTACCTAACAGGTCTCAGCCAGCGTCGATCTGCCCCAGTCAGCTCTTTAGAGCGGGCTGTGGTTGAACACACACTGGGAGACTTATGACAACACATTAATATAAAATTTTCCACAACACACTGGACCCAGGAAACTGGTAATGTTTTTTTGGCTCTATGGGAGCCCCGTTCTCCCAACATCTCCAACCTCTTCACAGAGTGGCTCACCATGTGGCTCTCTGTCTCCTACACAGCAGTCTGCTGCCTCTCCCCTCTCTTCACGGGGACTCTCCTATAACCAGTTCTGTTATAGTAAGCTCCAGAAGATCATCTTCTCATCAATATGCAGGTGAGAAATTTAAGGGGGAAGGCTCCAGTGATTCCACTAGGGAATTTATTGATTGTATTGATGACTATCCAACAGTGGGTCAACCCATATCCGATAAGACCCTTAAGGATATGCTGGTGTCATTGAGGGGGTCCCTATACCGTGATATGATGACTATGGCGAACCAAATTAAAGCTCATGTGGATGCTATATATATGACAGAGTTAATCATGTAGAAGATAAGATGGGTCAGTTTGCTGAGCCACACAACAAGCTGGTGGATGCTCACAATGAAGCAGATGAAGAGATTAAAGCATTGAGAATGAAAATTGCAGATCTTGAAGATCGTTCACACAGAAATAATGTTAAATTCAGAGGTGTTGCGGAGAAAGTTCACCCCTCTGAGCTGCTTACATATGTCCAACAGCTATTATCTACCCTATTGCCTGATGTTCCTGAAACCTGAAATATTAGTAGATCGTGCACATAGGCTTCCTAAACCACCCCACTTACCGGATAATGTACCCCAGGATGTGATTGCATGATTTCACTTTTACCATGTTAAAGATGCATTGATGCAATTTGCTAGGAAAACGTCACCTCTGACAGACCCATACCAGGGAATCACTTTGTATGTGGATTTGTCCCGTCACACTATGTTGGCTTCCAATCAGTTGGCATCTCTCACCAAGCTTTATCACAATAACAATGCTGCCTACAGATGGGGATTCCAAGCTAAACTGCTGGTTACCTGGGAACAACGCACCTACGCTGTGTCTTCAGTGAAGGACAGAATTAAGCTTGCCAAACATTGGGGTCTGATCCCAAATGAAAATAGCTCAACGCCTGCTCATCCATCTCCATATCTCCATTAAGGGTTGAACTTCTCTGGGAAAATATCCTGATTAATGACTGTATCAATGTCACAGTCGTGGTCTGAGTGTACTAATTCACATGTGCCTCACCTAGACATACACCTGATTTATGTACCCTGTGTTGCTCCACTGAGCGATCCCTCATATATGCTTGCGGAATCACCCACACTTGGAGACTTACCTTTTCTTATTTTTATCTGTATGTTTAACATATTTTGTTTGACTGTTTTAAGTTTATGAACAGCACCGCTTAATTATCCTGGAAGATCCCTTCCTCCTATCTCCTCGCGCATACACAGATGGCACCAGTGTTCACTGGTCAACTCCGCGCTATTTTTTTTAAATCAGATCTTTTTTATTGAAAATAACCTCATTAAACACAAAAGGCAAAAGGTTACATACCAGCATACAAATCAAATCAAGTTCCATATTGTATGAGGACATATAACATCATTATTACATGACTTAACGATCTACCATGTTCCCTATAAGACAAACAATCATCACATTCGGAAATTTAGATATACTTGTGTGATACATTTATTATGTTTGTGACTCCTAAAACTCGTTACTTGTCCTGTATGTCCTCTATAGGTCATTTTTCATTTACTTTTTTATTTCCCTTCCCTTTCCCCTTTTTCCTACTTCCTGACCCAACGGGGTCAACAAGCAGCTTAGGGTATCAACATCCCCTAATCAGTGGGGAATGGTGTACGGTTTTTTCCAATGTTAACCTTTAAACTAAACAAACTATATACAAATCAACCTCTGCAGTACCCAGCTGTTGCATTACACTTGTCCTATTAAAGCCATTGCATGAGCGGGGTGGTGTTTTCCTCCTCCAGACCCAACTCTAGCAAATCCCACTCTCTGATGAGTTCTAAGATGTTGCACCTGCTGTAGTGATTCTGCCGCCTAGGATTCTATTGTGAACCAAGCTCAATGGAGCTAGTCCAGGTGTGTCTAACCAGGGATCCCATATGTTCTCAAATTTGTTTGGGCAACCTCTGTGTTTGTATGCGAGTTGTTGTCTAACAAGAGAATCAGTCACAGACGCAGTCCACTCCGCCAGCGTAGGAGTCATCGTAGATAACCATTTCCTGGCAATAAGTTCCCTAGCTAGAAATAGTGTCCTTAAAATGGCAATGTACGTATGGGGAGTGTATTGTTCCTCATCCAACCATCCCAGTAAACACAGTTTAGGTTCATTTGTAAGTTTGATGTTCCATATACTGTTAATAGTGTCTATCACTGCAGCCCAATACCTCTGTAGTTTCGGGCATTTCCAAAGCATGTGAATAAGTGTACCATTGTCAATAAGGCAGCGAGGACGTAATGGATCATCTCTCCTGTGCCATTTATGTAGTTTTTTGGGTGTGCGATATGTACGATGAATAATAAATAATTGGGTAATTTGTGATAATAAAACTAAAGTGCTTTATGGATTCTATTGGTGAATAATTAAAGGTTGTGAAAAAATGTGCATTTATGTGGCGATTTAAAAATTCCTAAAATTAATATGTGCTAATCTGTGGTGATTTAAAAAATCCTCAATCCAAATATTACGTGCTAATATTACACTCAAATGTGCTTTCATATACACAAAATTAGAATGTTCTATATAAAGCTGCACCTTTACTTAGTGTTCTGATACAACTATTGATAAATAAAAATGTGTAATTAAAAGGTGCGCTGAATATACTGCTTCAATTGTGCTAAAAAATATTAAAATTATATAATTGTGCTCTGATTGCTTAATAGATGACCTTATCATAAATAAATCATAAAAATATAGTCCGTCGGAACAACCTTGCAGTGGTCTTTCAGGAAATCACAGGTCCACCTACTGCATAAAAAATGTTAAGGCAAATGTGGTATGGAATACAGGTAAGTCAGAGGAAACTCAGGTATCGCCTTTCAAATTCAGCATATGTTATAATTGCACTCTCAGTCAGCTCACTGTTTATGCTG
Organism: Lithobates septentrionalis; assembly: GCA_037952835.1. NCBI lineage: Eukaryota > Metazoa > Chordata > Amphibia > Anura > Ranidae > Lithobates > Lithobates septentrionalis. The sequence goes on from JBBDGP010002135.1 coordinate 269,806, forward strand.
GCAATCCGCTGTTAATCATCTCCGGTATTGTATTTCAATCATGCAATCAAAACAGAAAGACATACATTGCGCAATGTACCATTAGCTGTTTCCTTGGAAATAAACTGGATGCACTCACTTGAATCAATCTAATATAATAGCGCATAGAGCAGTCAGCCGTCCACCAAAGATCTCCTCCTCGCGCTGAGCTGCGAATAACACTACAGCACTATGGATGACGTCACTAGGCTTCTTCTGACGTGTTGCGTCACATGTCACGTGACTTTATCAAGGGTAGCCATGTGACGGTCGGGTTCCATACTTATAGCGTGCCGGTTACCATAGCGACTACGGTGGTTGACAAAACATCATACTGGCTCTGCGCTTTCTCTTTATTATATTACAAACAACTCTTATCACAAAACACTGATCAATAATAAAAACACTAATCCATAATAAAACCAATCATTAAAATTAGAGTTAACTTTGAGTATACTAATGTTTTGTTCCGCATGTTGTATTAGTATCACATAACTCCCTCTAGTGGCAGAATATATGGTTACAATTTACTCCATAGCTAGACATAAATAATGCTTGTATGCTACTTCTTATACATTATTCTCGCATGCAACCAAATATAAACAGTTACATTTATAGGTTATTAAATGAAAAAAATAAAATTAAAAAAATACAAAATACAAATACTGCATCCATCCCCACTTCTTTTTCCATTCTCTATCAATATTATATTTATATCATATATTCCTTCAATATGAATTATAGTGATAGGTAAAATTCATGTAGTTTCCGTTATGAGATATTGCAATCTGCTATACTAAATCTTTAAAAATGAATATATAAAAAATTCCTTAAAAAAATGTTTAAAATTTATACCAGATATAAAACAATTAAGATCAAACTCAATATTTAAGCCTTTAGGGGTAAAGGTGTCAACCTCAAATATCCACCTGGACTCACTTTTACTGAGTTCTTTTATTTTAATGCTTCTTCTCCAGTGGGGCTTATACCTTTCTATGGCCCAAAATTTGAGTGACGTGGGATCCTTATTGCGATGGGAGGCAAAGTGATGTGACACGCTGTGTTTTGGGAACCCACTTTTGATGTTCTGTATATGTTCCCTTAACCTCTTCCACATGGGGCGTTTGGTTCTCCCTATGTATTGAAGGGGACACTAACATTGTATCATATAAACTACCCCTTCTGTTCTACAAGAGATGAAATCTTGTATTTTATGCTCCTTGTTTGTACTAGTTGACACAAAGCTTGTGCATTTTTGCCCTCCCAAGCTGGTATTTTGACACGTGAAGCATCTTTTACAGGGATAGAACCCCTTCCCCTGAAAGAAGGATAGTTCTGTGGTTCTCTTTGGGGGATCCATGATGTTTTTCGCTATCTTGTCCCCTAGCGTGGGTGCCTTTCTATAAACTATAAAGGGCTTTTCAGGTAATATACTGTTCAACTGTTTATCTGCTTTAAGAAGTGGCCAATGTCTTGCGATAATCAGTTCCACATCTTTGTACTGAGTATTATAATTGAATATAAGAGGAACAGTACTGGATTTGAAGGTTATTTTATTTTTATCTTGCAACAATGTATTCCTGTGGAAGAGCCCTGGGGCCATCATAAAAAAAACAGAATTCTGACTTTGAAACTCAGAATTCTGAGATTGAAATTCAGAATTGTAAGTTTAAAAAAAAATTCTACAGAATTCTGAGAATAAAAGTCAGAATTCTGAGATTCAAAGTCAGAATTCTGAGTTTATAAATATAGTAGTCTCTATTAGGAAGATTTTAGGACCAATCAGCAATAATGTAGTAACACCCACAGACCATCATTCTGCAGACATACATGCCTTCTGCTCTGTATATGGATATGTAAATCTATCTTAGTTGCAGCACACAGTATAGGGAAGCAAGCAGTGCTGGATTCTCTGGTTCCTCTGCTGTCTTATCCTTCTCTGCCATCTGCTCCAACATAAAGAGCCATGCTGAAAACATGTGTATTGTGTGTGAGTGGGGGGGGGGGGGCACAGCTTTCATAGAAAACAGAACACAATGGCCAGCACAGCACAGCTCTGCACCCCAACTTATAGGAAACATTGCACTTTTGCCCCTACATGAGGGAATTGTGAATGGCTAGAAAGCAGCAGGACAATGTGTGTCTATGGTCATAACGGATTGATCATAACAATTACTTGCCTGGACTAATAGAGGTGTTTCACATACAATTAACCTCATGTTAAACATAAAAGCACACATAAACCACTACTGAGAGATAGCATAGAGGCTAGAGCAGCAGACTTATGTTGGTGAAGTTGTGGGTTCTAATCCAGGTGAGGGAATTTTATATATATATTTTAAAATATGCGATAGTGAGGGCTTAAATTGTATTTTATCAATATATCCAAAATTGATTTCAAAGTATATTAACAAAGACACACTGATATATTGAGCACACAAAGTTGTAGTATATGCTGGCTACTATAAATTAGAGAGTAGAGATTTCAAAGAAAAAACTGTGTATATATTATTAGGGTGATCAGATGGGATCATTAGGGTGTCATCTTCAGTTTCCCTGGGGGGCCGTTCACAATTTCAGGAGACTGGTCATAACAAATCGATCATAAATCACTCGTCTGGATTAATACAGTTCTTTCACTAGAGAATTAACCTCATATTAAACATAGAAAGAACCTATTAGGAACTAGGGATGAGCCGAACACCCCCCGGTTCGGTTCGCACCAGAACCCGCGAACGGACCGAAAGTTCGCACGAACGTTAGAACCCCATTGACGTCTATGGGACTCGAACGTTCGAAATCAAAAGTGCTCATTTTAAAGGCTAATTTGCATGGTATTGTCCGAAAAAGGGTTTGGGGACCCGGGTCCTACCCCAGGGGACATGTATCAATGCAAAAAAAACTTTTAAAAACGGCCGTTTTTTCGGGAGCAGTGATTTTAATGATGCTTAAAGTAAAAAAAAAAAAGTGAAATATTCCTTTAAATATCGTACCTGGGGGGTGTCTATAGTATGCCTGTAAAGTGACGCGTGTTTCCCATGTTTAGAACAGTCCCTGCACCAAATGTCATTTTTAAAGGAAAAAATCTCATTTAAAACTGCTTGCGGGTTTAATGTCATGTCGGGTCATGGCAATATGGATGAAAATCAGTGAGACAAACGGCATGGGTACCCCCCCAGTCCATTACCAGGCCCTTTGGGTCCTGTATGGATATTAAGGGGAACCCCGCACCCAAATTAAAATAAGGAAAGGCCCTATATACTCTGAACAGCAGTATACAGGCGGTGCAAACAAGACAGGGACTGTAGGTTTGTTGTTAAGTAGAATCTCTTTGTAATTTTGAAAGGGTACATTTTTAACGTGTTTAGCTCCAGCCAAAAAATCTTTTTTAAGCTTTTTGGAAAACATAGGGAAGGGTTATCACCCCTGTGACATTTGTTTTGCTGTCTTTCCTCCTCTTCAGAAGATTTCACCTCACTTTTTTGTCCCAATGAAAAATGTTTTTTGAAAATTTGGGTTTTTTTGTGGAACAAGGATTGGAAAGCATCAGTGGAAAGGAGAAATTGTTTTCCCATATTAACTCTTACAGGAGAGAATTTCCCTTCCTAGGGGTAGATTTCATCTCACTTCCTGTTGTCTCCTTCCGTTTGCAAGTAGGAGTCGTTTGTAAGTTAGATGTTTGAAAGTAGGGTCCTGCCCTATATACTCAGCAGAAATTTGGGCCTTAGGTGTTGCTGTGGCCACAACACTGTAAGCCCTCACAGGGCCCTGCTGTGAAATATTAGATCAAGAATTGTAATTACATGCCCCTGTTGAACAGGAGCTGAAAAATTAGGCCTTAGGCACTGGTGCTGGTGCCACAACACTGCAACCCCTCACAGACACTCTAGTTGGAACGCAGGAACGAGCCCTGCTGCAAAGTATTGCATCAAAAATTGTAATTACACGCCCCTGTTAGACAGGGGCAGAAAAATTGGTCCTTAGGCACTGGTGCTGGTGCCACAACACTGCAACCCCTCACAGACACTCTAGTTGGAACGCAGGAACGAGCCCTGCTGCAAAGTATTGCATCAAAAATTGTAATTACACGCCCCTGTTAGACAGGGGCAGAAAAATTGGGCCTTAGGCACTGGTGCTGGTGCCACAACACTGCAACCCCTCACAGACACTCTAGTTGGAATGCAGGAACGAGCCCTGCTGCAAAGTATTGCATCAAAAATTGTAATTACACGCCCCTGTTAGACAGGGGCAGAAAAATTGGGCCTTAGGCACTGGTGCTGGTGCCACAACACTGCAACCCCTCACAGACACTCTAGTTGGAATGCAGGAACGAGCCCTGCTGCAAAGTATTACATCAAAAATTGTAATTACACGCCCCTGTTAAACAGGGGCTGAAAAATTGTGCCTTAGGCACTGGTGGTGGCGCCCAGAACCAAAAATGTTCTTACAAGCTATCAGCGTGATGATTGAGGAGGAAGAGGATAATTACTCAGGGATAGTCACTCAGCATCAGCATAGGCAGTCTTTGAAGGGATCTGAAAAAAATTATTCAGTTACATCAGCATCAGGTGCTTGGTAGCTGGTGGTGATCCAAGACTGATTCATTTTTATGAAGGTCAGCCGATCGACCGAGTCAGTGGACAGACGCACCCTGTGATCGGTTACCACGCCTCCAGCAGCACTGAATGTGCGTTCCGAAAGAACGCTGGATGCAGGACAGGCCAGTAGCTCAATTGCATACTGTGCAAGCTCTGGCCAGTGATCCATCCTCAAGACCCAGTAACCCAGAGGATTTTCGGTGGGAAAGGTGTCCAAGTCTGATCTTGCCCCTAGGTATTCCTGCACCATGTAAAACAGACGCTGGCGATGGTTGCTGGAACCGATCATACCTTGGGGCTGCGGACCAAAAAATTGTCTGAACGCATCGGTCAGACGGCCACCTTCTCCACCGCTCCTTCTTTGACTGACCGAAGCCTCAGCAACACGTTGTCCAGAAACAGGAGTTTGTAACCTCCCAGTCTCTGGGAACGCGTTGCACAGACCTTTCTGCAAGGCCTCCCGAAGATGTTTCATCCTCTGCTCCCTCTGCGATGGCAAGATAAGGTCCGCAACCTTACCCTTGTAACGTGGATCAAGGAGGGTTGCCAGCCAGTATTGGTCCTTCTCCTTGATACCACGAATACGAGGATCCTTACGCAGGCTTTGCAGGATCAGGGAGGCCATGCAGCGTAGGTTTGCTGAGGCATTCGGTCCGGAGTCCTCTGGGTCACTAAGGACAACAACGTCTGCAGCCACCTCCTCCCAGCCACGTACAAGTCCATGTGTTCCTTGGGACTGATCCCTTAAAGACTGCTGATGCTGAGTGCCAGGCTCCACCTCCATACTGACACAATCTTCCTCCTCCTCCTCCTCCTCCTCGTCCTCTTCCTGTGTGATCGGCGGGCACGCAGGAACACTGTCTGGATAAAGGGGGCCTTGAGAGCTAAGGAAGTCCTCCTCTTCCTGCCTCTGTTCTGCCTCAAGTGCCCTGTCCATTATTCCACGCAGCGTGTGCTCCAACAGGTGGACAAGGGGGACAGTGTCACTGATGCATGCACTGTCAGTGCTCACCATCCTCGTGGCCTCCTCGAATGGTGACAGGACAGTGCATGCATCCCTGATCATGGCCCACTGGCGTGGGGAAAAAAAACCAAGGTCCCCTGACCCTGTCCTGGTGCCATAGTCGCACAGGTACTCATTGATGGCCCTCTGCTGCGTGTGCAGCCGCTGCAGCATGGCCAACGTTGAGTTCCACCTGGTGGGCATGTCACAGATTAGGCGGTTCTTGGGCAGGTTAAACTCCTTTTGGAGGTCCGTCAGCCGAGCACTGGCATTATATGACCGGCGGAAATGCACACAGACTTTCCTGGCCTGCCTCAGGACATCCTGTAAGCCCGGGTACCTGCCCAAGAACCGCTGCACCACCAAGTTAAGGACGTGAGCCAAACAGGGCACATGGGTCAGTTGTCCCTGTCGGAGGGCAGAGAGGAGGTTGGTGCCATTGTCGCAAACCACCATTCCTGCCTTAAGTTGGCGTGGCGTCAACCACCTCTGAACCTGCCCCTGCAGAGCTGACAGAACCTCTGCCCCAGTGTGGCTCCTGTCCCCCAAGCACACCAGCTCAAGCACCGCATGGCATCTTTTGGCCTGCGTATTTGCGTAGCCCCTTGAACGCCTACGGAGCACCGCTGGTTCCGAGGAAGAGGCCATGGAGGAAGAAGAAGAGGAGGGGGTGGAGGAGAGAGGTGTGTCACAATCAGCATTTTGGAGGCGTGGTGGCGGAACAACCTCCAACACTACTGCACCTTGTCCTGCATCCTTCCCAGCTGCCAGCAGAGTCACCCAATGCGCCGTGAAACTTAAGTAACGTCCCTGTCCATGCCTGCTGGACCATGAGTCAGCGGTAATATGCACCTTACCGCTGACCGCCCTGTCCAGCGAGGCATGGACATTGCCTTCCACATGCCGGTAGAGAGCCGGAATCGCCTTCCGTGAGAAAAAGTGGCGTTTGGGTACCTGCCACTGAGGAACCGCACATTCCACAAACTCACGGAAGGGGGCAGAGTCTACCAACTGAAAAGGCAGCAGTTGAAGTGCTAGCAATTTTGCCAAGCTAGCATTCAACCGCTGGGCATGTGGATGGCTGGGAGCAAACTTCTTTCGGCGGTGCAGCAGCTGGGGCAGGGAAATTTGCCTGGTACAATCTGACGTCGGTGTACCAAAAGCAGATTGCCCACAAGTACTTGGCTGTGACACACCTAATTCTACACCTTCATTCCTCTCACTGCAGGTCTCAGAGAGGACTGAAGGTCTAGTGGGGTTGGAAATCTCAGCTGATGAGGAGCAAGGAGAGATCCTCTTTGTTCTTTGGTGTGGGTCTTTTAGATATGCTTGCCAACGAACTGCATGGCAGGTCAACATATGTCTGGTCAAGCATGTGGTACCCAAGCGGGAGATGTTTTGGCCACGCGAGATACGCTTGAGACATATGTTGCAAATAGCAGCGGTGCGATCTGATGCACTCGTCTCAAAAAAGGCCCACACCAAAGAACTTTTTGAATAACGCGCAGAGACTGCAGCGCCCTGCACATGTGGAGCTTTGGGGTGTGATGCAGTCAATGTGCTGCCCTTAGGCTGGCCCCTGGAGGGCATCCTGCCTCGTTGGTGATGTGCCGCCTCCTCCTCCTCCTCCTCCTCCTCCTCTCTCCTATCAGGCACCCACGTTGAGTCAGTGACCTCATCATCCCCTCCCTCCTCATCACTGGAGCAAACCTGGCAGTATGCTGCAGCAGGGGGAGCATGACTGCCAGATTGCTGTCCTTCTTGGGCACCCCCTCTGTCCGTGCTCATGTTACTGCCTTCATCAAGCTCAGTATCATCATCAGAGCCTTCCAAACGCTGGGCATCCTCCTGGAGCATGTACCCAACACTGTGGTCAAACAGTTCGAGGGAATCCTCAGGAGGACATGGTGGAGCTAGGGAAGGAGTCACTGATGACATTGAGCTGAGGGAAGAGGCCGCTGCTTTGCCAGACAAAGCACCCTGGGCATGGGTGAGAGAGGATGAGGAGGATGAGGACGGCTTGGTCATCCACTCGACCAAGTCTTCCGCATGTTGCGGCTCAACACGGCCAGCTGCCGAAAAAAAGGCCAAGCGTGTCCCATGGCCACATGCTGATGAGGATGCACCGTCTCCACGACCAGCACTAGACACAGAGCCTGCTTGCCCTCTCTTATTGGCTTGTGACTGTCTGCCTCTCCTTCTTGGCCTTCCAGACATACTAATGGCCTGTAGCTGCACTAAGCTGGGATAGAACACCTGTAATTTTCTTCAGGTAGCTTTATATACTGTAACCAGACAAGCCTGCCTGTCAGTAGGAAGATAACAGGAACGGATCTAGCTGAACACTGTGAGCAGGACGCACTGCACTAAATGTAAATAGCAGGAACGGATCTAGATAAACACTGTGAGCAGGACGCACTGACTGCACTAAATGTAAATAGCAGGAACAGATCTAGCTGAACACTGTGAGCAGGACGCACTGACTGCACTAAATGTAAATAGCAGGAACGGATCTAGCTGAACACTGTGAGCAGGACGCACTGACTGCACTAAATGTAAATAGCAGGAACGGATCTAGCTGAACACTGTGAGCAGGACGCACTGCACTAAATGTAAATAGCAGGAACAGATCTAGCTGAACACTGTGAGCAGGACGCACTGACTGCACTAAATGTAAATAGCAGGAACGGATCTAGCTGAACACTGTGAGCAGGACGCACTGACTGCACTAAATGTAAATAGCAGGAACGGATCTAGCTGAACACTGTGAGCAGGACGCACTGCACTAAATGTAAATAGCAGGAACAGATCTAGCTGAACACTGTGAGCAGGACGCACTGCACTAAATGTAAATAGCAGGAACAGATCTAGCTGAACACTGTGAGCAGGACGCACTGCACTAAATGTAAATAGCAGGAACGGATCTAGCTGAACACTGTGAGCAGGACGCACTGCACTAAATGTAAATAGCAGGAACAGATCTAGCTGAACACTGTGAGCAGGACGCACTGCACTAAATGTAAATAGCAGGAACAGATCTAGCTGAACACTGTGAGCAGGGCGCACTGCACTAAATGTAAATAGCAGGAACGGATCTAGCTGAACACTGTGAGCAGGACGCACTGACTGCACTAAATGTAAATAGCAGGAACGGATCTAGCTGAACACTGTGAGCAGGACGCACTGCACTAAATGTAAATAGCAGGAACAGATCTAGCTGAACACTGTGAGCAGGACGCACTGCACTAAATGTAAATAGCAGGAATGGATCTAGCTGAACACTGTGAGCAGGACGCACTGCACTAAATGTAAATAGCAGGAACAGATCTAGCTGAACACTGTGAGCAGGACGCACTGCACTAAATGTAAATAGCAGGAACAGATCTAGCTGAACACTGTGAGCAGGACGCACTGCACTAAATGCAAATAGCAGGAACGGATCTAGCTGAACACTGTGAGCAGGACGCACTTACTGCACTAAATGTAAATAGCAGGAACGGATCTAGCTGAACACTGTGAGCAGGACGCACTGCACTAAATGTAAATAGCAGGAACAGATCTAGCTGAACACTGTGAGCAGGATGCACTGCACTAAATGTAAATAGCAGGAACAGATCTAGCTGAACACTGTGAGCAGGACGCACTGCACTAAATGTAAATAGCAGGAACGGATCTAGCTGAACACTGTGAGCAGGACGCACTGCACTAAATGTAAATAGCAGGAACAGATCTAGCTGAACACTGTGAGCAGGACGCACTGCACTAAATGTAAATAGCAGGAACGGATCTAGCTGAACACTGTGAGCAGGACGCACTGACTGCACTAAATGTAAATAGCAGGAATGGATCTAGCTGAACACTGTGAGCAGGACGCACTGCACTAAATGTAAATAGCAGGAACAGATCTAGCCTAATCTATCTAACTCAAATCAAATGACACTGTCTGTCTCTCTCTCTATCAGCACACCGGAACACACTACACAGGGCCGCCGTGCAGGCGGCCTTATATAGTGTGGGGCGTGTACTAAATCCCCTGAGCCATAATTGGCCAAAGCCACCCTGGCTTTGGCCAATTACAGCTCTCTCTACTGACGGCGCTGTGATTGGCCAAGCATGCGGGTCATAGTGCATGCTTGGCCAATCATCAGCCAGCAATGCACTGCGATGCCGCAGTGAATTATGGGCCGTGATGCGCCACACGAATTTGGCGCGAACGGCCCATAACGTTCGCAATTCGACGGACGGTCGAACAGCCGATGTTCGAGTCGAACATGGGTTCGACTCGAACACGAAGCTCATCCCTATTAGGAACCCTTAAGTGATAGTTTAGTGGGTAGAGTTACAGGCTTATAGTGTTGAAAGTTCTGGTTCTTATCCAGGTCAGAGCACGTTTATTAATTATATATATATTGATTTTATATTAAACATATTTTAAACTATGAGTTAGTGAGGACTTAAATTGTATTTTATTGATATATCCAAATTGATTTCAAGGCATATTAACAAAGACATATTGATAAAATTGTTGTATATGCTGACTACTATAAATTAGAGAGTAGGGATTTTTTTTACAAATCTGTGTATATATTGGGATGATTTTGGTGACATGGGGCCAGTTCTCAGGAGATTGTCCCTGGAAGCTGCATGATAACCATCATATCTCACAACTCAACCACCGATGCAGGGTCATTTTTCCATCCAGTGACACCACCGATGCAGGGTCATTTTTTTCCATCCAATGACACCACCAATGCAGGCTCATTTTGTTTCCATCCTGTGACACCACCGATGCAGGGTCATTTTTTCCATCCAGTGACACCACCGATGCAGGGTAATTTTTTTCCATCCAATGACACCACCGATGCAGGGTCATTTTGTTTCCATCCTGTGACACCACCGATGCAGGGTCGTTTTTTCCATCCAGTGACTCCACCGATGCAGGGTAATTTTTTTCCATCCAATGACACCACCGATGCAGGGTAATTTTGTTTCCATCCTGTGACACCACCGATGCAGGGTCGTTTTTTCCATCCAATGACACCACCGATGCAGGGTCATTTTGTTTCATCCAGTGAGTGACACCACTGATGCAGGGTCGTTTTGTTTCCATCTAGTGACACCACCGATGCAGGGTCGTTTTTTCCATCCAGTGACTCCACCGATGCAGGGTCGTTTTTTCCATCCAGTGACTCCACCGATGCAGGGTAATTTTTTCCATCCAATGACACCACCGATGCAGGGTCATTTTTTTTCATCCAGTGAGTGCCACCACCGATGCAGGGTCGTTTTTTTCCATCCAGTGACACCACCGATGCAGGGTAATTTTTTTCCATCCAATGACACCACCGATGCAGGGTCATTTTGTTTCCATCCTGTGACACCACCGATGCAGGGTCGTTTTTTCCATCCAATGACACCACCGATGCAGGGTCATTTTGTTTCATCCAGTGAGTGACACCACTGATGCAGGGTCGTTTTGTTTCCATCTAGTGACACCACCGATGCAGGGTCGTTTTTTCCATCCAGTGACTCCACCGATGCAGGGTCGTCTTTTCCATCCAGTGACTCCACCGATGCAGGGTCATTTTTTCCATCCAATGACACCACCGATGCAGGGTCATTTTTTTTCATCCAGTGAGTGCCACCACCGATGCAGGGTCGTTTTTTTCCATCCAGTGACTCCACCGATGCAGGGTCTTTTTTTCCATCCAGTGACACCACCGATGCAGGGTCATTTTTTCCATCCAGTGACACCACCGATGCAGGGTCATTTTTTTTCATCCAGTGAGTGACACCACCGATGCAGGGTCATTTTTTTTCATCCAGTGAGTGACACCACCGATGCAGGGTCATTTTTTTCCATCCAGTGACACCACCGATGCAGGGTCATTTTTTCCATCCGATGCAGGATCATTTTTTTTCATCCAGTGAGTGACACCACCGATGCAGGGTCATTTTTTTCCATCCAGTGACACCACTGATGCAGGGTCATTTTTTTCCATCCAGTGACACCACCAATGCAGGGTCATTTTTTTTCATCCAGTGAGTGACACCATCGATGCAGGGTCATTTTTTTCATCCAGTGAGTGACACCACCGATGCAGGGTCATTTTTTCCATCCAGTGACACCACCGATGCAGGGTCATTTTTTCCATCCAATGACACCACCGATGCAGGGTCATTTTTCTTTTTCACTACTGTTAGCCCCTTATGTGTGCTCCAGTTTTAAACTCTTGCATACTGCAGATATATATATATATATATATATATATATATATATATATATATATATATATATATATATACAGGTACAGTATTTTGCTCTGCATGCCACTATTTTCCCAAAATCCCCACCTGAGAGGGGGGAGCAGATACAGTTTGTAAACTTCACCCTGGGTACTGGTGGAGGGCAGGCGCTGGTGTCACTGGATGGAAAAAATGACCCTGCATCGGTGGTTTCACTGGGTGGAAAAAATGACCCTGCATCCGTGGTGTCACTGGATGGAAAAAATGACCCTGCATCGGTGGTGTCACTGGATGGAACAAATGACCCTGCATCGGTGGTGTCATTGGATGGGAGAAATGACCCTGCACCGGTGGTGTCACTGGATGGAAAAAATGACCCTGCATCGGTGGTTTCATTGGATGGGAAAAATGACCTTGCATCGGTGGTGTCTTTGGATGATAAAAATGACCCTGCATCGGTGGTGTCACTGGATGGAAAAAATTACCCTGCATCGGTAGTGTCACTGGATGGAAAAAATGACCCTGCATCGGTGGTGTCACTGGATGGAAAAAATGACCCTGCATCGGTGGTGTCATTGGATGGGAAAAATGACCCTGCATCAGTGGTGTCACTGGATGGAAAAAATGACCCCGCATCGGTGGTGTCATTGGATGGGAAAAATGACCCTGCATCGGTGGTGTCATTGGATGATAAAAATGACCCTGCATCGGTGGTGTCACTGGATGGAAAAAATGACCCTGCATCGGTGGTGTCACTGGATGGAAAAAAATGACCCTGCATCGGTAGTGTCACTGGATGGAAAAAATGACCCTGCATCGGTGGTGTCACTGGATGGAAAAAATGACCCTGCATCGGTGGTGTCATTGGATGGGAAAAATGACCCTGCATCAGTGGTGTCACTGGATGGAAAAAATGACCCCGCATCGGTGGTGTCATTGGATGGGAAAAATGACCCTGCATCGGTGGTGTCATTGGATGATAAAAATGACCCTGCATCGGTGGTGCCACTGGATGGAAAAAATGACCCTGCATCGGTGGTGTCACTGGATGGAAAAAATGATCCTGCATCGGTGGTGTCACTGGATGAAAAAAATGACCCTGCATCGGTGGTGTCACTGGATGGAAAAAATGACCCTGCATCGGTGGTCTCATTGGATGGAAAAAATGACCCTGCATCGGTGGTGTCACTGGATGGAAAAAATGACCCTGCGTTGGTGGTGTCACTTGATGGAAAAAATGATCCTGTATTGGTGGTGTCATTGGATGGGAAAAATGATCCTGCATCGGTGGTGTCATTAGCTGGAAAAAATTTCTGTGTCAACGGTGTAGCTAAGAGCAAAATGGCGCTGCATCAGTGTCAGTGGGGATAAAGTGCAGCCAATCAGTGGAGGGGAGATATGGGCATGTACATTGTAGTACACACAGATTATAGTGCAGAGCTCAGGGCTGAGTTGTGAGACATTATGGTTATCATGCAGCTTCCCAGGACAATCTCCTGACATTGAGAACTGGCCCCATGTCACCAAAATCATCCCAATATATACACAGATTTGTAAAAAAAATCCCTACTCTCTAATTTATAGTAGTCAGCATATACAACAATTGTATCAATATGTCTTTGTTAATAATCCTTGAAATCAATTTGGATATATCAATAAAATACAATTTAAGTCCTCACTAACTCATATTTTAAAATATGTTTAATATAAAATCAATATATAAAGAGAGATTATGCTCTGAACTGGATTAGAACCCACAACCTTCAACACTTTAAGCCAGTTACTCTAACCACCAAGCTATCACTTAGAGACTCTTAACCATTGCTTTTTCTGTTGAATATGAGATATATTGTGTGTGAAACACCTTATCAGCCCATACACTTAATTGCTATGATTAATCTGTTATGACCATAGACACACATTGTCCTGCTGCCTTCTAGCTATTCACAATTCCCTCATGTAGGGACAATAGTGCAATGTGTGCTACAAGTTGGGGTACAGAGCTGTGCTGGCCATTGTGTTCTGCTATCTATGGATGCTGTGCCCCCCCCCCCCACTCACACACAATACACATGTTTTCAGCATGGCTCTTTATGTTGGAGCAGACGACAGAGAAGAAGGATAAGACAGCAAACCGAGGAACTAATTAATACAGTAGAGGAACCAGAGAACCCAGCACTGTCTGCTTCCCTATACTGTGTGCTGTAACTAAGATAGATTTACATATTCATATACAGAGCAGAAGACATGTATGTCTGCAGAATGATGGTCTGTGGGTGTTACTACCTTATTGCTCATTGGTCCTAAAATCTTCCTAATAGAGACTACTATATTTATAAACTCAGAATTCTGACTTTGAATCTCAGAATTCTGACTTTGAATCTCAGAATTCTGACTTTGAAACTCAGAATTCTGACTTTGAATCTCAGAATTCTGACTTTGAATCTCAGAATTCTGACTTTGAAACTCAGAATTCTGACTTTGAATCTTAGAATTCTGACTTTGAAACTCAGAATTCTGACTTTTAATCTCGGAATTCTGACTTTAAATCTTGGAATTTTGACTTTTAATCTCAGAATTCTGTAGATTTTTTTTTTAAACTCACGATTCTGACTTTGAATCTCAGAATTCTGACTTTCAAACTCAGAATTCTGACTTTGAATCTCAGAATTCTGACTTTCAAACTCAGAATTCTGTAAAAAAAAAAAAAAAATATTCAAATTCATAATTCTGTATTTTTTTTTATGATGGCCCCAGGGCTCTTCCATAATACCTTGGGATTTGGGATACTTCCTTAATTTTCTCTTCTATAAAATCTTCATTGTAACCTTTCTTTACAAATCTTTCTCCCAACATCTTTGCCTGTTCCAAGTACGTGCTGTCTTCTGAGCAGTTTCTCCTGAGGCGTACCATTTGGCCTTTTGGTATATTTATTAACCATGGGTCATGGTGGCAACTATCCACTGGGATATAGCTGTTTCTTTCAACTGTTTTGAAAAAAGTTTTTGTATTAATGGAATTCCCCTCTATTTGTATTGTTAGATCTAGAAAGTGTATCATTTGATCACTGATCTCATAGGTTTATTTAATATTGTTCTGATTATTGTTTAGCCTCTCAAAAAATGCGATCAGACTACTCTTATCCCCCTTCCATATTACTACACAGTCATCTATAAGTCTTCGATATAGGACTAAATCTTCTGGTAAGTCTAAGTAAATGGCTTCAGCCTCCCATTTAGCCATAAATATGTTGGCGATGCTTGGCGCATATTTAGCACCCATTCCTACTCCATTTAATTGCCTGTAGTACTCATCATTATGCCAGAAGTAGTTATGCTGTAATCCGTATGCCAGACACCTCAATATAAACCTTTTTTGTTTGGAAATAAGGATACTATATTTGACCATAGCCCATTTTGCGGCTGCAATAGCAATATATTTACATTCTGGGTTCAATTCCACATTATTCAATATTTGTATTAAATGCTTAGTGTCCTTCAAATACGACACTCTTTGAGGTACTAAGGGTTGTAGAAATGTATCTACATACTGTCCTATTCTCGCGTTTATAGATTGTATCCCATTTATGATGGGTCTTCCTGGGGGTTGTGTTTGGTTTTTATGAACCTTTGGAACAGTGTAAATTATTGGGATCCTGCATGTCTCCGGTACCAAATACTTTGCTTCTTTTTTGGTTAAAATATTTTTCATACATTCCTTCATTATCAAATCAGATAGTTCCTTCTTATATTCCCTGGTGGGGTTCCTATTAAATTTAATATAGGTATTGGTGTCATTCAATTGATCTTGCAAATCTTTATAATAAAAATCTTTAGACATTACCACTATTGCACTCCCTTTATCCGCAGGTCTTATTATAATTTGTTTGTTCTCCTCTAATTCCTTGATTCCTTTTTTGATACTGCCGGGGTCTCTGATTTTTCTAATTTTCAAATTTTCTAAGTCTCGAGTGACCATCCGATTGAAGACTTCTACGTGTTCATTGTTTGCAACTGGTGGGTTAAACAAAGATTTGTTTCTAAGTTGGCTGTGCATAATCCTTCCTGGTGTATTTACTGCATCATACCTCACACTTGGAGCCTGATTCATTATATATTTTTGTATATTTAATCTTCTGTATGTCTACATACGTTTCAAATTTGTTCAGATTACGCTTGGGGGCATATCTTAATCCCTTATCTAGGGTCAATAATCCGGTTCTTGTTAGTTCAATTCCGCTTAAATTGTAGATACCTTCCCCAATCATTTTCTTTTTCTTTTGCGTTTTGCGTCCTCCTCTGCATCCCCTCTTTCGTTTGGGCTTCTTGCATTGGTTTTCTGTTCGTATCTTGGTGGGGTTCTCTCGCTTCTGCGGTAGTCCAAAAAAGACCTTTCTTGGTCTTGATCCTTAAAATCTCTCAGGGCTTCATACCTATTGTAGGTAGGTACTGGACTCCTCCTGGAATTATACTGGTAGTGGTCAGAATATTCACCTCTATCATATTGCTGATACCGTACATTCTGATATTCTGCATGCTCTCTCCTACTATTATCATGATTGTAGCCATAATAATCTTGCGCTCCATTTCCTTGGTGACCCGTTTGGTGATTTGATTGATTGTATGGCCTTTGATTGTTTCTATTACCCATATTTTTCCAGTATGGTTGTCTCGGTGATTTGTTTTTATTTTTGTTTTTCCATCACGGTTTTGGAGTTCTAGGTCCATTGTTTTCTTCTCTTTCAATTCTGTCTTGCCCATTCATATTTCCTCTTTCAGGTCTTGAGTATTCAGGTGATCTGTATCTTGGTTGGGGTGATCTTGGTCTATGCTCTCTTGTTGGTGATCTCATTCTCCCATCTCTCTCCTGAGATCTTCCTCTAGGATCTCTACTTGGAGATACGATTCTTACCTCTCTTTCCGGGGATGACACCGCTGAGCCGGCTCTCCCTTGTTTCAGTAATAATTGCCATTTGAATATTTGTTGTAGATGATAATCATTGGTATCTCTTAGATGCTTTCTTTTTTTTCTCTGTTTGATTTCCAAATCCTTCTGTTCTAGTACTTTATTTAATTGCTTAGTCAATACACTGAAAGGAGCTGATTCTTTATATGCCTCCAATGCTAGCTTGCAATCATCAATTTTCTGATTAATTGTTGCTAATTTTCTTTGTTTCCTTTTTGTTATAAATTCTAACATTTCTGCTCCCTTATCATTAAAGAACTTATACCATTCTTCAATAGACTTCTGGTCAAGCAGACCATCATTTATGGTAATATCCCACCTTAATCTCCTGGGAACAATATTTTCTTTTAGGTACTGTTCATGTGCAGCTATGTCCCACCATAGACTTACTTTTTTTTCCATTAGATGCCCAAATTTACGAAAATTGGTATCTAAATCTCCTGTTTCCACTACCTGTTTGGTTGTAAACACATCTTTAAGATTTACTGTGCGATTTTCCATATATCTAAAAATATCCATATTTGCTGCTTCAGTGGAGTTTCAGAAAAATGTGCAATTTTGTGATAATAAAACTAAAGCCCTTTATGGATTCTATTGGTGAATAATTAAAGGTTGTGAAAAAATGTGCATTTATGTGGCGATTTAAAAATTCCTAAAATTAATATGTGCTAATCTGTGGTGATTTAAAAAATCCTCAATCCAAATATTACGTGCTAATATTAGATCGGATTTTTTGAGAGGCTAAACAATAATCAGAACAAAATAAATTAACCTATGAGATCAGTGATCAAATGATACACTTTCTAGATCTAACAATACAAATAGAGGGGAATTCCATTAATACAAAAACTTTTTTCAAAACAGTTGAAAGAAACAGCTATATCCCAGTGGATAGTTGCCACCATGACCCATGGTTAATAAATATACCAAAAGGCCAAATGGTACGCCTCAGGAGAACCTGCTCAGAAGACAGCACGTACTTGGAATAGGCAAAGATGTTGGGAGAAAGATTTGTAAAGAAAGGTTACAATGAAGATTTTATAGAAGAGAAAATTAAGGAAGTATCCCAAATCCCAAGGAATAGCAAGATAAAGATAAAATAACCTCCAAATCCAGTACTGTTCCTCTTATATTCAATTATTTTTTTTATTTTTTTTTTGCCACATCAGCGAAATTTATTTTAAGAGAAGTCGTATCAACTTTGAGAATCAAAAATGTGTCCCGTCTCTTTTTTTTCACATCATTGTGGCTAATATACTGTTTATTTTTATTAATCCTAAACTTCATAGTTAAAAGTAAAACACAAATTTCCTCCAAGAGAGCAAATCATATAGAGACCACATATAGATATACAGACTTCATTAATATCCACAAGCCTTTAAACCCTCCATTCTGCCCTCATACCCCTCCCCCCCCCATCACTCTATTCCCCTCCACCATCCTCTTATCCCATACACACACCACCCATTCCACCTCATATTCTTACACCTATCCAGCCCATTCATACTCTAGCCATAACTTCCATATATTCTTATATTTCATTAGACTACCTCTTTTTCTATACCAAAATTCCTCTTTCGTAATCATGTCCTTGACCTCTTTTCTCCATTCTCCTACTGTTGGGGGTTCTTTTGCCTGCCACTTCCGTGCTATGATTTTCCTTCCCTGAAACAGGCATCTTATAATAGCTGTCTGGGTGTCCCTCGGCATATCATTTTCCTCCAGCAAACTCAACAGACAAATTCTGGCCTCCATTTCTAATGAGGACCCAAATACTGCGTTCATTTCCTCCACTAATTTTTCCCAATATCTGTATAACTTGGGGCATCGCCAAAACATATGCACGAGGTCTCCCCTCCCATCTCCGCACCACTGACACTTCGCATCCTGCCTCTTACCAAACCTAAATAATTTCTCTGGTGTATAATAAAGTCTGTAAATCAAAAATAAATAAGAGACTCCCTGTGACGGTGATAGAGATATCCTTGGCCCTAATGCCAAAATAAATTTCCATTGTTCCTCCGTTATTGTACCAACCTCTTCCTCCCATTTAGCTCTCTTCCTGGGCTCCACCCCCCCTTCTCATACCCGCCTTATTTATACTCTTGTACATTTGTGAGATCAGCCCTTTAGACCCCTTGGTGTTTACCAGTTTCCTTAGCAAGGGCATTTCACTCCACTCTATCGCCTTGCCTCTAAATTGTACCTCCAGGGCATGCCTTACTTGCAAGTAGCTGAAAAATAATCTGTTGGGTACTGCAAATTCCTCTTTTATCTCTTGAAACGTTTTCAACCTCCCTGCCCTGTACAGTTGCACCAAACAATGAATACCCCTCCTGTCCCATTCTTCTATTTTCCCCATCGCCCTAAACTCATTCAGATTTTTGTTATTCCATATCGGGGAAAACTCGGAGTACCTTGTATATCCCAGTACAGCCTTTACCGTCTTCCAGCATTTGATCATTAGCTGAGTTGTTGGACAGCTGTATCCAAAAAGTTCAGCCTCCACTGCCTCCACCTCTGTATCATGACTGTTATTGTACAACCATACACTATTTCTTCCTACCCTTTCTTCCACCAGATTACTGCCTCTCATAAACTGGATTTGGGCTGCCAAAAAGTAACTCCAGGGGTCAGGTAGTGCCAAGCCTCCCTCCTCTCTCGGCCGCCGCAGTGCTTTCAAGCTAATTCTTGCCACTCTGTTTTTCCAGATTAATTCCCTAAACAAACTATCCAGCCTCCCAAACCAATGCTTCGGTATCCAGACAGGAGAATTGTGTAACACAAACAAAATTTGCGGCATCCATATCATTTTAATAAGATTGCATCTACCGGCGACCGAGAGAGGAAGGCCACCCCACAACCGGCTCTTCTGTTTTAACTTTGCCATTAATGGTACTACATTGGCAGTTATGTACTGCCCTGGGTCTTTAGTTATATTTACCCCCAAGTACCTCATTTGATTTACGATCTTTATGGAATTCACCTGTCCTGGGAGCGGGTTTACCAGGGGGTCTATCGGTAAGAGAGCAGATTTTTCCCAGTTGATCCTCAAACCCGAAAAGTGCCCAAATTCTTTAATCAGTTTCATAGCCCCTAGCAAGGAAGCTTCTGTGTCTTCCAGGAACAGCAGGATGTCATCCGCATACATTGCGACTTTTTCCTCTGCGCCCTTTCTTTTAAAACCCTGCACTTCTTGCGACATTCTTAGGGAGGCCGCCAGAGGTTCCAATGCAAGGGCGAAGAGCAGGGGCGACAGTGGGCACCCCTGTCTCGTCCCTCTTCCTAGCTGAAACCACTCGGAGCATTCACCGTTAACCCTAACCCTGGCTCTCGGTTTGTCATATAAAAGACTCAACCAATTCACAAAATTAGGGCCAAATTTGAACTCTGCCAGTACTTTCCACAAATAATGCCACTCAAGGCAATCAAATGCCTTGACCGCATCCAGTGATAGTATAGCCCTATTCCCTTCTTTCTCCGTAGGTACTTGTATATTACTGTACAATCTTCTAATATTCATACTCACTGATAGGGATGAGCCGAACACCCCCCTGTTCGGTTCGCACCAGAACATGCGAACAGGAAAAAAGTTCGCTCGAACGCGCGAACACCGTTAAAGTCTATGGGACACGAACATGAATAATCAAAAGTGCTAATTTTAAAGGCTTATATGCAAGTTATTGTCATAAAAAGTGTTTGGGGACCCGGGTCCTGCCCCAGGGGACATGGATCAATGCAAAAAAAAAGTTTTAAAAACGGCCGTTTTTTTCAGGAGCAGTGATTTTAATAATGCTTAAAGTCAAACAATAAAAGTGTAATATCCCTTTAAATTTCGTACCTGGGGGTGTCTATAGTATGCCTGTAAAGGGGCGCATGTTTCCCGTGTTTAAAACAGTCTGACAGCAAAATGACATTTCGAAGGAAAAATTACATTTAAAACTACCCGCGGCTATTGCATTGCCGACAATACACATAGAAGTTCATTGATAAAAACGGCATGGGAATTCAACACAGGGAAACCCCGAACCAAAATTTAAAAAAAAAAATGACGTGGGAGTCCCCCTATATTCCATACCAGGCCCTTCAGGTCTGGTATGGATATTAAGGGGAACCCCGGCCAAAATTTAAAAAAAAATGACGTGGGGTTCCCCCTACATTCCATACCAGACCCTTCAGGTCTGGTATGGATTTTAAGGGGAACCCCGCGCCAAAAAAAATAAAAAATGGCGTGGGGTCCTCCCAAAAATCCATACCAGACCCTTATCCGAGCACGCAACCTGGCAGGCCGCAGAAAAAGGGGGGGGGGACAAGAGTGCGGCCCCCCCCTCCTGAACTGTACCAGGCCACATGCCCTCAACATTGGGAGGGTGCTTTGGGGTAGCCCAAGAAGAAGAGAAGAGCGGGAGCCTCCCCCCCATGCCATGGGTGCGAAGCGGCCCGAGGAGAAGAAGATAGAAGACGCTGCGGAGGAGATGCTGGACGAGAACGCTGGAGGAAGAACCAGAAGAGCCAGAAGAACCAGAAGAAGATGAAGGAAGAAAGAAGAAGCATTTAAATAAAGGAATTGTCAAAAACTGTCTCTTGTCATTTTTAACATTTTTGACAGTTTTTTACTGAAATGGTAGGGGTAAGTACCCCCTTACCATTTCACGCAGGGCGGGGGCCGGGATCTGGGGGTTCCCTTGTTAAAGGGGGCTTCCAGATTCCGATAAGCCCCCCGCCCGCAGACCCCCACAACCACCGGCCAGGGTTGTGGGGATGAGGCCCTTGTCCTCATCAACATGGGGACAAGGTGTTTTGGGGGCTACCCCAAAGCACCCTCCCAATGTTGAGGGCATGTGGCCTGGTACGGTTCAGGAGGGGGGGGCCGCACTCTCGTCCCCCCTCTTTTCCTGCGGCCTGCCAGATTGCGTGCTCGGATAAGGGTCTGGTATGGATTTTTGGGGGGACCCCACGCCGTTTTTTGTTTTTTTTTGGCGCGGGGTTCCCCTTAAAATCCATACCAGACCTGAAGGGTCTGGTATAGAATTTAGGGGGAACCCCACGTCATTTTTTTTTTAAATTTTGGTTCGGGGTTTCCCTGTGTTGAATTCCCATGCCGTTTTTATCAATGAACTTCTATGTGTATTGTCGGCAATGCAATAGCCGCGGGTAGTTTTAAATGTAATTTTTCCTTCGAAATGTCATTTTGCTGTCAGACTGTTCTAAACACGGGAAACATGCGCCCCTTTACAGGCATACTATAGACACGCCCCAGGTACGAAATTTAAAGGGATATTACACTTTTATTGTTTGACTTTAAGCATTATTAAAATCACTGCTCCTGAAAAAAACGGCCGTTTTTAAAACTTTTTTTGCATTGATCCATGTCCCCTGGGGCAGGACCCGGGTCCCCAAACACTTTTTATGACAATAACTTGCATATAAGTCTTTAAAATTAGCACTTTTGATTGATCCCATAGACTTTTAAAGGGTGTTCTGCGGCATTCGAATTTGCCAAATTGTTCGCTGTTCGGCGAACTTCCGAACAGCCAATGTTCGAGTCGAACATGAGTTCGACTCGAACTCGAAGCTCATCCCTACTCACCGATCTGTCCGGTATGAAGCCGGTTTGATCTGAGTGGATTACTTTCGCAATTATCTTTTTTAACCTGTTTGCTAGGGTTTTTGCCAGAATCTTAATGTCTGTGCATAGAAGTGAGATTAGTCTATATGAGGCCACATCTAACGGGTTCTTCCCTTCCTTTAACAAGATTACAATAGTGGCTTCTGTCATAAACATGGGCAATCTACCCTCCACAACGGCTCCGTTCAAAACTTCCAGTAATTTTGGTAGCAAGAAATAAAAAATTACTGCGCTTCCCTACAACCCCAAGCTGCAGTTCTAATTTGTAGGTACAAAAATCAAATAAATTAGAACAATTAACAGAACTGCGCTAATGTGGAGATATTTCATATAATCGCAAATAATCTATAACAAGTAGAATTCTCATCAACAAAATATCTCATATATTGTGTCAAGCTTGAAACAACACAATGTATTCTAAACCCAAATATTAACAAAACACCATAGTGACTAAATAAATAGTTAATCAAAAATTGATGAATATTGTGACTGTAATATAAAAATCTTTAAAGCAAATGAATCCTTAAAAAGTGATAAAAAAGATGAGTCCGTGACTGATAGTGACTTCAATAAAAACAGTCCATAACATAAATGATTCCACCAGTAGTGATAGGCTTAATTGACAAACACCCCGTGAGAAGGATCCACCACCTATAATGATGTACGCTTACCAGAGGCAAGCTTTATTAAAGCTTATGTTGGAAATCCACTCTGCGGGGACACCACCATCGGTCTCAGCACAGGGGGTGGACAACCTGGAACTCTCCGTCAAAGAAGTCAAAACTCAGCAAGAGGAACCCAGGGAAATGAAAGACACATCCTCCATAGTGTGAATCCGCATAAACAATTTAATAAATAAAAGTAGCACACTTACATGGAAGTATCGAATAAAACAGCATGTATCGTATAACAGCCGGCCGGCCTGCATGCACCCGTTCACAGTGGGATAGAAACGGTGACGTCAACGTGTCTGCCTTCCGACGTACGTTTCGTCCTATTGGACGTTGTCATAGGAACGTCCAATGACAATGTCCAATAGGACGAAACGTACGTCGGAAGGCAGCCGCGCTGACTTCCTCACAGAATTGGGAAAGTGGGCCCTTAGATGACCTTCCAGGGATCCCCTTTGTCGGGAATCTATCTACACAGTTGTCCATGACCGTATTAAAGTCCCCTGTCACTACAACCGCTACCCCAGGTTTGTCCGCTATGAAGCCTACAGTATTTCTGTTTTGAATGGTGGTGTCAGGTCCCACACTTACCAGACAGGTGAGTCCGCTTGGGCAGAGGGTAGGCTCCCTTACGTATCCGATTCGGGGCCCCTGGTAGAGTAGACAGGAGGCCCACAAATGCGGAGTGGTATGAGGGCCTGATGTAAGAGTCCTGGAGCAAGGTGGTCTGGCAAGCAACCGGTAGAGCTTCAAGACTGATGGAGCAGATGCTGAGCAGGAGCGAATCAGGCTGGTCACACACAGGCAGAGGTCGGCAACGGGCTGGCAGCAACGGTACAAGGGAGTAAGCAGAAACAAGGTCAAACAAGCCGGGGTCGGGTTCAGGCAGCAATCAAGGGAGGTCCAAAGGCAAGCCGGGTCACAACGGGTCAACACTACAGAGATACAGGAACACAGGATGATCACGGAACAAGACACAGAGCTGTTTGATCAGGCAGCACCGAATCAGGGCAGAGGCAGGCTTAAATAGGCTAATTGGCGCCAAACGCCGCGCTCGTGCACACGCCGATTCGCCAAGGTGCCCCGCGCCCCCGCATGCGCCCGAGCGTGCCCCAGACACCGGCGTGCACGCCCACACTACCGGGCACGCCAGCGGTAACGCCCATAGGCGGACGCGCGCTAGCGCGAACGCGCGTACGCACGCACGCCCGGACGCCACCCACCCTGCACGCCACGGCCGGTCAGCCCAGACACGCCAGTGCCCCCAGGAACACGCGCCCCAGCACGCACAGAGACACGAGCGCCAACGCGCCCCGGCGCGCCCCAGCGCCCAATCAGGTAACCTCTCTGACAGTGCCCCCTCCTCAAGGGCAGACTCCGGATGCCCAGCTGGGCCATCTTTGCGGCATGAGAGGTTTTAAAAGACTGCAGAAGTTCTCTGGCATGTAGGTTACTTTCCGGCTCCCACGAATTATCTTCGGGTCCATAGCCCCTCCATTTTACAAGGTATTGAACCTGATTGCGCCTTCTTCTGCAATCTAGTATTACCTCCACTTCGAACTCCTCTTCGCCATCAACCACAATAGATTTGGGTGGGCCCATGCTACGACCAGAAAAGAAGTTGGGGGTGACCGGCTTCAGGAGGGACACGTGGAAGACTGGATGTATCCTCAGGGAGTTAGGAAGGTCAAGTTCGTATGCCACATTATTGATTTTTCTTTTGATCAAGAAAGGACCCAGGCCAGGCCAACTTGAGGTTAGCGGTAGATAACCAGACAGAATTGCCAGGTTCCAGAACAAGTTCTCCCCGTCTCTTTCTGTCAAAGATTCTCTTGTAATCTTGGTCATGGTTTCCTGCAGCAATTTGTTGTTGTTTGAAAAAAAATCCAAAGTTTCGGATACTGCAGGAACAGGGCACTCGGGAATAGGTCCAGGCAGGAAGGATGGGTGGAAACCATAGTTGGCATAAAACGGTGACTGATTGGTGGCTGAGTGTAGTGAGTTATTGTAGGAGAACTCTGCGATGGGAAGCAGGGAGGCCCAGTCATCCTGGGAAAATGCCGAGAAACAGCGGAGGTATTGCTCCAAGGTTTGATTCGTCCTCTCGGTTTGTCCATTTGACTGAGGGTGGTAGGCCGAAGAAAATGACAATTCAATTTCAAGGGCGCCACAAAGGGCTCTCCAGAATCTGGAGGTAAACTGGACGCCTCTGTCCGAAACTATATTGGTCGGTACTCCATGCAATCTGACGATCTCCTTAATAAAAATGGAAGCGGTCTCCATGGCCGAAGGGGTGCCCTTCATGGGGAGAAAATGGGCCATTTTAGACAGTCTGTCTATCACCACAAAAATGGACGAACAACCTTCTGATGGGGGGAGTTCAATGATAAAGTCCATTGAAATCATGGCCCATGGTCTCTCTGGGACTGGTAATGGTCTCAGCAGACCCCATGCTCTAGTCCGGCTACTCTTGTTTCTGGCACACGTGTTACAGGAATCCACATATTCCTTGCAGTCTTTAGTAAGGTGAGGCCACCAAAAGGTGCGTTGGACAAGACCAGTTGCCTTCCGTGTGCCGAAATGACCGGCAAGTTTGTGATCATGGCACAAGCTTAACACCTGTACTTTTAGCTCCTCAGGGACCACAATTTTATTCTTGAACCAGAACAGCCCATCCTTGGTACAAGCTTCAGCGGGTGGAGACATTCCCATAGAGGATCGTCTGATTTGGGAGATTAGGTCCTCCTGTAGGATCAGGAAATTTCCAGAGGGAAGGATGGTGTCTGGAGACAGGGCCTTCTCAGAATCCAGGAACATTCAGGAAAGGGCGTCAGATTTGACATTCTTGGATCCGGGCCTGTAAGTTATATGAAAAATAAATCGGAAAAAAAAGTGCCCATCTGGCCTGCCGGGGTTTCAATCTCTTGGCCGTTCTTAGATATTCTAAGTTTTTGTGGTCCGTGTAGACCAAAATGGGGTGAGCTGCACCTTCCAGGAGATAACACCATTCCTCCAGGGCTGCTTTAATGGCTAGAAGTTCCCGATCTCCCACGTCATAATTCCTCTCGGAAGGGGAGAGTTTGCGTGAGAAGAATCCCACAGGGTACAAGAGTGCTTTGGCACCTTGTCTTTGAGAGAGCACAGCTCCAACCGCGACTTCGGAAGCATCCACTTCTAAGACGAAGGGCAAGGCAGGGTTGGGATGCTTGAGAATAGTGGCTGACGTGAACAGCGCTTTGAGTCTTTCAAAGGCCTCTTGTGCCTTAGGAGTCCAGCAGAACCGGCTTCCTTGTTTAATGAGTTCCGTAATGAGAGTTATAATCAAAGAAAATCCCTTAATAAATTTCCTATAGAAATTGGCAAAGCCAATAAAACGCTGTACTCCTTTTTTGTCTATAGGTGCAGGCCAATCCAGGATAGCGGATACTTTTTGCGGATCTATTTTGATGCCGTCAGGGGAAATGATCAAGCCTAGGAACTGGATGGATTGGAGCTCAAACTCGCATTTTTCAAGTTTGGCGTAAAGCCCATGTTGTCTAAGCCGGGTGAGTACGTTTCGTACATGTTTGCGGTGCTCAGTCAGGGAAGCAGAGAAAACCAGGATATCGTACAGGTAAACGATGACATATAAGTCCAGGAAGTCACGAAAGACATCGTTGACGAAGTGCTGGAATGTAGCCGGTGCATTGCACAGACCAAAGGGCATGACGAGGTACTCATAGTGCCCGAATCGAGTACGAAAGGCCATCTTCCATTCGTCCCCCTCTCTTATGCGGATCAAATTATAGGCTCCACGGAGGTCCAGCTTGGTGAAGATGGTAGCAGATCCTAATCTCTGAAATAATTTGGGAACCAAAGGTAGTGGGTATCTGTTCTTTATAGTGATTTTATTAAGCTCCCGGTAATCAATGCAGGGACGTAAGGAGTGATCCTTTTTTTCTACAAAAAAGATGCCTGCCCCCGCTGGAGATGTGGAGGGACGGATGAACCCTTTCTTCAGATTTTCGTCGATATAGATTTTCAAGGTGTCCAGCTCCTGCTCAGTTAGAGGGAAAATCCTCCCGAAAGGAACTTCAGTACCAGGTAAGAGTTCTATTGGGCAATCGTAGGGTCTATGTGCTGGAAGAGTTTCTGCCCCCTTTTTACTGAATACCTCCAGGAAATCCCGGTAAGGTTCGGGAAGATTTTGGTAAGACTTCATTTCTGAATCTAGGCACAGGCATTGGGAGGATGTTAAAGGGGTGACCCGTAAACAGTGTTGTTTGCAATATTCCGAAGAAAACTGGATCTTGCCTGTAGACCAGTCGATGCTAGGATTGTGAGCCTGTAGCCAAGGTATTCCTAGGATAATTGGGAAGAGGGGAGAGGAGATGACATCTAGGCGTAAGAGTTCCTGATGTTCCGGGCCAATGGTGGCCAGTAGAGGAACTGTTTCCTGGGTAACAGGACCGGAGCGGAGGGTGGAGCCGTCCGCTAAGAAAACTGTCAGTCCCTGGGCCTTAGTTTGAGTAGGGATATGATGGTCTTCGACGAAGGTCCGGTCAATGAATCCGCTACATGCTCCCGAGTGAATGATGACCGGTACTGGGATGTTCCTTCCAGGTAACTGTAATACAATGGAAAATGTTAGGTGGTTACCGGAACTTGGTAAGACAGGTGCACACAATGAGGAGGACGGCAGGCACTTACGTCTTTTATTGGGGCATGCTCTTGCAAAGTGTCCAGGCTCTCCACAGTACAGGCACAGGTTAAGTGTGCGTCTGCGTGTCTTCTCCTCTGGAGTCAGAGAGGGACGGAGCAGTCCCAACTGCATGGGTTCAGGAGCTTCCTGGTTTGGCATAGATGAGACAAGTGGAGCTTGGTTCGGGGCACTAGGGGCCCTGGGTAACATCCAGGTGAGGCGTGGGTGGCCAACAGATCTCTCAGATCGTCTTTCTCTGAGGCGACAGTCAATCTGGATTGACAAGTTGATTAGCTCCTCTAGTGTCTGAGGTACCCCCACCCCTGCTAATTCGTCCTTCAAGGGGTCCGACAACCCCAGCTGATATTGGTGACGCAAGGCCGCGTCATTCCACTCTGTATCTGAGCTCCAACGCCTGAACTCCACAGCGTAATCTTCGGCCGCTCTGCGGCCTTGTTGAAGGGAGTGCAAAGCGGCTTCTGCCGTGGCTGTTAACTGAGGGTCCTCATACAGCTGAGACATGGCTAAGAAAAAGTCATTCAAAGAATCCAAAGATCTGGCCTTTTGCACCAGCAGATGGTGGGCCCAGGTCTGAGGCTCGCCGGTCAACAAAGAAATGACGAACCCCACTTTGGTAGCCTCCAAGGAAAACGTACGGGGTTGTAAGGCAAAATAAAGTTCGCATGCGTTGCGGAACGCCCGGAACTTGCAACGTTCTCCGGAAAGCTTTTCGGGGTGTAGGCACCCTGGGCTCCGGTGGGAGCATGACTATCGAGGGTGCTGAGGTAGAATTACCAGCTGCAGCTCCCGGAGGGGAGGCTGAGAGGGCCTGGACCTGTCCTTCCAGTCTGGTATAGCCCTCCTGTAGGCTTTTTACGGCTTGAGTAAGGCCCACTAGGTGCCTGCAAAGTTCATCCATTGGGGAGGCCCCCTGCCCGGACTCAGTCATGGCTGCCTGATACTGTCAGGTCCCACACTTACCAGACAGGTGAGTCCGCTTGGGCAGAGGGTAGGCTCCCTTACGTATCCGATTCGGGGCCCCTGGTAGAGTAGACAGGAGGCCCACGAATGCGGAGTGGTATAAGGGCCTGATGTTAGAGTCCTGGAGCAAGGTGGTCTGGCAAGCAACCGGTAGAGCTTCAAGACTGATAGAGCAGATGCTGAGCAGGAGCGAATCAGGCTGGTCACACACAGGCAGAGGTCGGCAACGGGCTGGCAGCAACGGTACAAGGGAGTAAGCAGAAACAAGGTCAAACAAGCCGGGGTCGGGTTCAGGCAGCAAACAAGGGAGGTCCAAAGGCAAGCCGGGTCACAACGGGTCAACACTACAGAGATACAGGAACACAGGATGATCACGGAACAAGACACAGAGCTGTTTGATCAGGCAGCACCAAATCAGGGCAGAGGCAGGCTTAAATAGGCTAATTGGCGCCAAACGCTGCGCTCGTGCACGCGCCGATTCGCCAAGGCGCCCCGCGCCCCCGCACGTGCCCGAGCGCGCCCCCGACACCGGCGTGCACGCACACACTACTGGGCACGCCAGCGGTAATGCCCATAGGCAGACACGCGCTAGCATGGATGCGCGTTAGCGCGAACGCGCGTACGCACACATGCCCGGACGCCACCCTGCACGCTACAGCCGGTCTGCCCAGACACGCCAGTGCCCCCAGGAACACGCGCCCCAGCATGCACAGAGACACGAGCGCCGGCGCGCCCCGGCGCCCAATCAGGTAACATCTCTGACAGGTGGAGGAATATACACACTCGCAAGAACACAATCCCGCCCCTCAATATTACAGTAGAGAAAAACATATCGACCATACTTGTCCAGTTTACTCTGCCTGCAGGAGAAAACCAACCCAGTATTTATCAGCACACTCACTCCCCTTGAATACGAGGTATGAGTTGAGTGATACTGCTCTTGATAGTTCCTATTCCTCAGAGTATTCACTGTATCTTTATCTAGGTGGGTCTCCTGGAGGCAGAGTATCCTGACATCCCTTGTTCTGGCCATAGAAAAAATAGCTTGTTTCTTACATACATCTTTCACCCCCCTTACATTCCAAGAACATATCTTCATATATTTAAATTTACCTAAGGTCACCCTCTTATCTATTTTAGTGCCTACCATTCACCTATTCCTGTGTCTTGACTCAACATAATATTCTATTCCCATAACTTTTGTGATTAATAATTGAGATCTTAGTGCTTTTACTTTTTGTGTTTCTTCAATACTTGCTGCTTCACACCACTCTACCCTCTTACTCCCTTCCCTCTCCCCATACCACCATATACCCATCTCCCTCCCTAATCCCTCCCAACCCCCCTCCCTCCCCCATCCCATACCCCCCTCCCCCCCTCCCTCCCCCCATCCCATCCCCCCTCCCCCACCGGCCCGACCTTGGGCCCATCCCTTCGAGCTTCTAAAGTGACCGTGTTAACCCACAAAACGTGGATATACCTCCTTCCCCCTTTTGCATTGCAACCCGAACCTATATATAAGAGGGGGATTACCCCCAACATAGCCAATGTGTAAAGGATTCTTGTCCACTACCTGCTTAAGCCCACACCTCTGCAAATATAAACATGAAAGAAGGGGAGGCAAGAAACCGAGAAAAATGACAAAAACTGAAAAAGGAAAACAAAAAAGTCACGTCCCCAAATATACATCTGCTCGCTGGGCAAAAGGCCCCAAATTCTGTCCTCCACCTCCCCCTCGCTCTTCTTCTAAGGCCTTTCTCCCGACCGTGATCTTCCCTCATTCTTCTCCAGCCATGAGAACACTTCCGCGGGGGCATTAAAAAACTGTACCTCCCCATTTACTGTTACCCGTAACCGAGCTGGGTATAACAGCGCATAGCCTATTTTATGCTGCTGTAAACTCCGCTTGCACTCTGCAAATTTTGCCCTCTGTCTCTGCAACTCAGGGGAGAAATCTGGATACAGGGATATTCTTACACCGTTGTACAGAATATTCTTCATCTCCCTTGCTTTCTGAAGAATAGTAATTTTGTCTCTAAAAAACAGAATTTTAACTATAAGGGGCCTTGGCTGCCCCCCTGAAGATGGAATCCTAGGTGCGATTCTATGCTCTCGTTCAACAGCGAACAGGTTGGAGAATGCGTCCTTGCCAAACATATCCCTGAACCATCCCTCCATGAATTCTGCCGGATTGTTGCCCTCGCTTCTTTCGGGGAGACCCAGAACCCTCATGTTCTTCCTGCGTGCCCTGTTCTCATATTCATCCATTTTCCTTAGGCATGAGTCTAGTTGTTCCTTCATCTTTTTAACCTCCTGTCTCAGTGGATTCACATCGTCTTCCACCTGACTGAGTCTCTCCTCGAGGACGGTGGTTCGAGCACACACCTCCTGCGTATCCCTTTTTAGCGTAGCTAAATCGTCTCTAATACCTCTGAGCTGATCCGCTAAATCCGACAGCGCGGTCTTACAGGCATTGGTTGCAAGGAGAATTTCCTTTAGAGATGGTTCCTGCTCTGGTGTCCCCTTGTCCTCTATTATTTCATTGCCCAGACCGCTCTCCCTACCTAAGTGCGTCTGTGACGCTGATATGGTGACTGTAGGTGCGCAAACTTGGGCTGGGCCTTGACTTTTCCTTCCCACAGAATGATTGGCCTGCACACCTTGATGTTGCACACCCCCCATCTGGCTACTTTTTTTAGGTGTACAATTTGGTGTATGAGCAAAGCGTTCCAGCTTTGCTGCCGCACCCTGACTTGCTTTATCCTTGGGGCAACGCAAATTATGTGCCCCAGCTCCTTCTTGTGCTGCGGTCTCCTCTGACCCCTTTTTTTTGGTCATCCTGCCCTCCCTCACCCCTTGGGACTTAGAGAACAGAAAAGTTTATACAGTCCTGCTATATTGAGATTCTATTTGATAGTCCCACAGGAGCACCGCTTTCAAAAAACAGAATGTAGCCTGCAATGGAGCGTTTAGCCAATAAATTTGCACCCCTCCTCACAGCCACCTTTCCAGCCCCCAATATCCTCCTCCCCATTCTTCAACAATAGGAGCTCACCAAGGGGTGCCTTCAGGAGAAGTTTCCAGAAAGTCTCATCCAGGGGGATATTCAATCAAGCATTCCCAGGGCATATAGAGCATAGCATAAAGCGTACCTGTGCGGTCTTCCTTACCCCACCGTTCAGTCAGCTGTTCTACTCAGCAGCGTCCTCCTGCTTGTATTAAGCGAGCACTCTGAAGAGGAATCCTATAGGGCATACATGCAGCAAACACCGAGGCGCTGGTCTGATCCTTGGATATGCTGCTCCGCAGATATCTCCTTATCTCCCCGGGATCGGGCCGTCACAGGCATAGAAGTGTCGCTCCGGCGTTCATGCTTCCAGCGTGGACATCGAGAGGAGCAGCTTGGTCCGGGTCTGCAACGCCCTCCCCTTCCCCTCAACCTCAGGTCACGCCCACCATCCCCCGCCTCTTATATTCAATTATAATACTCAGTACAAAGATGTGAAATGGATTATCGCAAGACATTGGCCACTTCTTAGAGCAGATAAACAGTTGAACAGTATATTACCTGAAAAGCCCTTTATAGTTTATAGAAAGGCACCCACGCTAAGGGACAAGATAGCGAAAACTATCATGGATCCCCCAAAGAGAACCACAGAACTATCCTTCTTTCAGGGGAAGGGGTTCTATCCCTGTAAAAGATGCTTCGCGTGTCAAAATACCAGCTTGGGAGGGCAAAAATGCACAAGCTTTGTGTCAACTAGTACAAATAAGGAGCATAAAATTCAAGATTTCATCTCTTATAGAACAGAAGGGGTAGTTTATATGATATAATGTTCGTGTCCCCTTCAATACATAGGGAGAACCAAACGCCCCATGTGGAAGAGGTTAAGGGAACATATACAGAACATCAAAAGTGGGTTCCCAAAACACAGCGTGTCACATCACTTTGCCTCCCATCGCAATAAGGATCCCACGTCACTCAAATTTTGGGCCATAGAAAGGTATAAGCCCCACTGGAGAGGAAGCATTAAAATGAAAGAACTCAGTAAAAGTGAGTCCAGATGGATATTTGAGGTTGACACCTTTACCCCTAAAGGCTTAAATATTGAGTTTGATCTTAATTGTTTTATCTCTGATTTTTAATAACTAATAATATCTGGTATAAATTGTAAACATTTTTTTAAGGAATTTTTTATACATTCATTTTTAAAGCTTTAGTATAGCAGATTGCAATATCTCATAACGGAAACTACATGAATTTTACCTATTACTATAATTCATATTGAAGGAATATATGATATAAATATAACATTGATAGAGAATGGAAAAAGAAGTGGGGATGTATGCAGTATTTGTATTTTGTATTTTTTTTTTTTATTTAATTACCTATAAATGTAACTATATTTACACACTAGGAGTATAATATCAAGTCACATATATCAGTAGCTGTAGCATGTCTTT
Organism: Lithobates septentrionalis; assembly: GCA_037952835.1. Classification (NCBI taxonomy): domain Eukaryota; kingdom Metazoa; phylum Chordata; class Amphibia; order Anura; family Ranidae; genus Lithobates; species Lithobates septentrionalis. The sequence continues at coordinate 303,062 of JBBDGP010002135.1, forward strand.
GCATGCGAGAATAATGGATAAGAAGTAGCATACAAGCATTATTTATGTCTAGCTATGGAGTAAATTGTAACCATATATTCTGCCACTAGAGGGAGTTATGTAATACTAATACAACATGCGGAACGAAACATTAGTATACTCAAAGTTAACTCTAATTTTAATGATTGGTTTTATTATGGATTTGTGTTTTTATTATTGATCAGTGTTTTGTGTTAAGAGTTGTTTTTAATATAATAAAGAGAAAGCGCAGACCCAGTATGATGTTTTGTCAACCAACGTAGTCGCTATGGTAACCGGCACACTATAAGTATGGAACCCGACCGTCACATGGCTACCCTTGATAAAGTCACGTGACATGTGACGCAACACGTCGGGAGGAGCCTAGTGACGTCATCCATAGTGCTGTAGTGTTACTCACAGCTCGCGAGGAGGAGATCTTTGGTGGATGGCTGACTATGCGCTATTATATTAGATTGATTCAAGTGAGTGCATCCAGTTTATTTCCAAGGAAACAGCTAATGGTACATTGCGCAATGAATGTCTTTCTGTTTTGATTGCATGATTGAAATACAATACCGGAGATGATTAACAGCGGATTGCCAGCATAAACAGTGAGCTGACTGAGAGTGCAATTATAACATATGCTGAATTTGATAGGCGATACCTATTCAACCCGAGTTTCCTCTGACTTACCTGTATTCCACACCACATTTGCCTTAACATTTTTTATGCAGTAGGTGGACCTGTGATTTCCTGAAAGACCACTGCAAGGTTGTTCTGATGGACTATATTTTTATGATTTATTTATGATAAGGTCATCAATTAAGCAATCAGAGCACAATTATATAATTTTAATATTTTTTAGCACAATTGAAGCAGTGTATTCAGCGCACCTTTTAATTACACATTTTTAAATAATTGGGTAAGTTTTTGAGAGGAGCATAAGGACACTTTAAAGTGGAGTTCCACCCACTTTTACAACTCTTCAGCATCCCTCACTAAACTGTGCACTGTAAACGAATTGGATATTTTTTTATTTTTTTTCTCAACACCTACTCTATATCTGCTGTATTCATTTTCACTTCCTCCTCCCTGGCCGTGGCCCATCGCATAATTTCCTGTTTGCAATGCCTTCTGGGAAGGGGCGGCAACTTCCTCTGACACTGCCGTTGCTATGGAAACCTGACCTGAAACCTATTACACTGCTTGTGCTGCACTGAGCATGTGCGAGATCTGCAAGGATGAGATCCAGGAAGAAATATAGTCTGGCTTCAGATACCCACACTTAAGATGGCCACGGCCTGCTGTAAGTTTATAAAATAACAAACTACTGCTATAAACTAACAAAACAGACCTTAGTTTACAGATTAACTTTACTAGAATACATTAAGCTTGTGTATTATAGGGGTAATTTTATTTAAAAAGTATAATTTCGGCCGGTACACCCCTTTAAGCACGTTCTCTAGTATGGTGTTCCATTCCTCATCTGAAATTTCCCCTATGTCTTCTCTCCAGCTAGTTCTACAACCTAAACTCATTTCTTTAGATACATGACTAATAAGTGAGCCATATATGGAGGAGATTTGTCCCTTCCGGGATGATGACATGATGAGTTGTGTGAGTACCGCGGGTCTAGTTAACTCCCAGTTGGATATTGTGGCCTGTGCCGCTATGGCGTGCCTAAGCTGTAGATACTGATAGAATGAGGTATTAGGCAAATTAAATTCTGAGCGTATTGATTGAAAGTATCGGAGAACCCCCCCACAGTATAATTGTGGGATGTAGTTTACTCCGTTCCTTGACCAATTAGAGAAATTCTTCAGTTTGTTCAATTCTGGGTAGTTACGGTTATTCCATATACGTGACCAATTAGTGTAACCTGTTTATTGCAGGTGCTGTTTGGTTTTGTTCCATATTTTATCTATAAGTGTTAGTGTGGGGAATTGTATCAGAGCTCCTAGTTCACCCGCCTCTATGCACTCCACAAGGCCACCACGAGACAGCTGTGTGCTCACAATGTTCCGAATAGGATCAGAGGACTCAGGGTGAAGCCATCCTGTTAAGTGTTGCAGCTGAGCCGCTATAAAATAGTAAAAGGGGTTTGGGACCGCCAAAACCACCCGAGTCCTTCGTCTCCTGTAGGGTTTCCAACTTAATCCTTGGAACCCATCTCCTCCATATCAGTGCTCGGTATAGAGTATTACACCTTCTAAACACATGGATAGGAATCCATATGGGAGCATTGTGCAGCGCATACAGTAGTTGTGGGTTCCAGATCATCTTTATCAAGTTGCACCTGCCGACAACTGAGAGAGGCAACTGAGTCCAACTGGATAGTTTTTCCTGAAATTTTTTAAAGAGTGGGTCTATATTTAGCTTTATATATATTGGTCTAAGTTAGGGTGTATAACTATGCCTTAATATTTGAACTTATCTACTACTTTAATTTGTTCAGCTATTTCAGGTAGGGGCCCCGCTAGTGGATCAAGGGGTAGTATTTTCGATTTATCCCAGTTTATTTTAAATCTGGAAACATTTCCGAATGTTTGAATCAGCTCCATGAGCTTAATCAGAGAGGTGGACATGTTGCCAAGGAATAATAGTGCATCGTCAGCATAAAGTGCTAGTTTATCTTCCATATCCCCCCGTCTGAATCCAACTATCTCTGGGTTCCCCCGTATGGCAGCCGCCAGTGGTTCAATAGCTAGGGCAAAGAGTAAGGGCGATAGAGGGCAGCCCTGTCGGGTTCCCCTGTATAAGTCAAATGAGGGTGATAATGTGTTGTTCATTCTGATGCAGGCTTTTGGTGCTTTGTACAATAGTTTAATCCAGGAAATGATATTGTTTCCCAGATTAAACCTTTCCAGTACTTTCCATAAATATGCCCACTCAACGCTATTGAACGCCTTAGCGGCATCTAACGATAGGATAGCTCTTTGTCCCTGATTATCAGTGGGAATTTGCATATTAAGATAGAGACGTTGCCAGGGATTAACCCGCAGGAGAACTAACATCTATGGCCAGCAGAATCCTGTATCAATGAACACAAATTCTCCAGCGCTAATGCGAACATGTGCGCGCCAAAGCACACGCACCACGTGAGAGACTCCAGGCACCAAGCATACTATTTAAAGCATGTTGCAGCAGTTACCAACTGATCTTCAGCTTCCTGTGTATTCCTGAGTTCCTGTTCCTGTTGTCTTGGATTATCTGCTAACGACCCGGCTTGTCTTGACCTATCTGATCTGTACTTACCCCGGCTTGACCCTTGGCTCGTTCCTGTTACTCTGCTTTGATCTGCTGCACCGTGTATGACCCCTGGCTTGTTTTATGGACTTTGCTACTGTTTGATCTGCTGCACCGTGTATGACCCCTGGCTTGTTTTATGGACTTTGCTGCTGTTTGATCTGCTGCACTGTGTATGACCCCTGGCTTGTTTTATGGACTTTGCTACTGTTTGCTGTCCTGTGTATGAACCCCGGCCTGGCTCCTGACACTGCTTCTGGTACTTCCTGCTGTACGATCTCATCCGGTACTTCCGAAGTACCCCTGCCTAGCAGTCTACCCTGCTCGTCAGCTGCCCACCAGTGGACTTCTCTGCTTCATCTCAGCTTGCCGCAGCCAGCAACCCCTGCCGCTTTGAGTATAGCTCCCCCTGTACCACCTCCAGGGGGTGCTCTGCACTTAGTCACAAGGGAAGCCCTCCCAGCACTTCAGCCTCCGATCAGGTACGTGATAGTATCATGCAGCCAGTAACGTCAGAGGCTCACGGAGGTGCTTCCCTGCTCAAGACTCTGTGCCAGCAAGTCGCTACGCTGACCCAAGCAGTGACAAATCTACAAGGACATTATTCCCAGTTGGAGATTCACCTTCAGAACCAAGCAATGTCTCCTATGATGGTTCCACCCCCTGAACGAAGGGTACCTACTCCGGAGCGCTTCTCTGGTGACCGAGGGAAGTTCTGAGCATTCAAGGACACCTGTTTACTTTACCTGGCCCTCCAACCAAGAACCTTTTCCATAGAAACTGTTAAAGTGGGATTTGTTATTTCCCTGCTGTCCAATGAACCCTAGTCCTGGGCTCATCAGTTACTAGAGCAAAAGGATCCCGCTATTAATTCAATGAACTTGTTCTTTGAAGCTATGTCCAGATTATATGATGATCCACAACATATGGCTACTGCTGAGGCTGCCCTTCATGCCTTGCGGCAAGGGCAGCGCCCTGTAGAGGATTATATCATGGACTTTCGCACCTGGGCTGCCGACGGGTGGAATGAGGCCGCTCTCAGATTCAAATTCCGGCTCGGCTTATCTGAACTTGTCAAAGACGAACTTGCACGAGTAGAGTCCCCAACCACTTTAGAAGGACTCACCCAGTTAGTCGTCCAAATTGATAGGCGCCTGCGGGAGCGACAGTCTGAACAACGTGCACGATCCTTCCGGCCTTCTTGGATGACGCCTACAGTTCCGGCCGTTCCTGCACCCGTCACTCCGTTCACGTCCAACAAAGGGCCTATGCAAATTGGCGCAGTTCGCTCTGCTCTGACCCCTAACGAGAAACTTCATTGCCAGCAAGCTAACCTATGTTTCTATTGCGGAGAACCCGGACATATCTGTCTCAACTGCCCAATGAGGCCCAGTAGATCTCCTTTCCGCAACTCTACTAGCCTCCAAGTCACGAAACCTTCTTCAACTCATCTTGTTCTCCATATCGTATTACAGTTGGCAAGAGGAGAGGTCAGACTTGCAGCAATAATCGACTCCGGGGCTTGCAGTTGCTTTTTGGACATTTCCCTGGCTAAAGACTTTCAGATTCCACTTCGGAGGAAGGAACATAAACTTAAAATTCACTTGGCCGACGGTTCAACACCGCAGTTTGGGCCTGTTACTCAAGAGACTTTGCCTATTCTCACCATGATTGACCCAGGCCATCAAGAATTTCTTTGTTTTGATGTTCTTTGTTCTCCTATGTTCCCTGTAATTTTGGGACTCCCTTGGCTACGGGCACACAACCCTCAGATAGACTGGAACACAGGGAATATCGCTTTCAAGTCAACTTATTGCCACCAGCATTGTATCATACCTGAACCTGTAGCACCTTCCAGTTGCCTTACCGTCCAGCCAGTTTCCAATTCTAGCCAAGACGTCCCTCCAGTTTATCATGACTTTTTAGATGTCTTCGATGAGAAAAAAGCCGACACTTTGCCACCTCATCGTTCTTAGATTGTCCAATCGAGTTGCTGCCTGGTGCAGAGATCCCCTTTGGTCGAATATTTCCACTTTCAGAGACTGAGCTTGAGACTTTACGTCAATATATTGACGAGAACTTAGAAAAAGGATTCATCCGCCCGTCATCATCCCCAGCTGGTGCCGGAATATTCTTTGTGGAGAAGAAAGACCATTCCCTCAGGCCCTATGTGGACTACAGGGAACTTAACAAAATCACGGTCAAAGATCATTATCCTCTTCCCCTGGTTACTGAGCTTTTTCAGAGATTCCGTTCTGCCCAAGTCTTTACTAAGTTGGACTTACGAGGCGCCTACAACCTTGTGCGCATCAGAAAGGGGGATGAGTAGAAGACCGCTTTCAGAACTCGTTTTGGGCATTTTGAATACCGTGTTATGCCTTTTGGACTATGTAATGCCCCAGCGACCTTTCAACATTTTGTAAATAACATCTTTTTTTTTTTTTTAAACAAGGTTTTATTGAATATTCAGTGCATACAAAAGGACAAAATTAAAGATCACGTTGTCATGTTGACACTATGACAGTATTGTGATTATTGTCATTGAAATAAAGAAAAAAATCTATATATCATTACATTTAAACATTGCTGGCATATCTTGTCATTCAAGGTATACATATTTTGTTTTAATACTGTCCGTCTATACTTATATCTATGTATCACTGTAGGGTCATGCAATTGCATTAGACACAGGTAGAAGATTCTTGAAGCCATCTATCCCAGATCTTACTGTATTTTGCTGGACAACCTCTATTGATATATATACATTTCTTGTATGGTAATGTATTATTTATCTCCACCTTCCATTCCACAATTTTGGGGGCCTCTTGTCTCATCCACTTTTTGGCTATAACCTTTCTTGCTGCAAAGAGTGTTTCATGCAAGAAGGTTTTTGTATATTTGTCGGTCATATCTGGAACTATACCCCAGAGACACTGTTTGGGGTCTAGGGTTAAAGGTGAACCCATCGTGTCGTGTAAAAATGCCACGATTTGTTCCCAAAAGCCTTTTATTTTAGGGCATGCCCATATGAGATGGAAAAAGGTACCTGTCTCCATCCCACACATCTGACATGTGGTGGTTTGTGTGCACTTGTATCTTGCAACTCTGAGGGGTGTGAGGTATGCCCTATGGAGAATATAGAGCTGGGTCAGACGATCTGAGAGTTTAGGGGATACAGTTTTACAGGCCTCCAATGCTTCTCCCCACTCCTCATCCTCCACCGGTCCCACCTCCCTCTCCCATCTTGGTTTAAGACCATATGCTATTTTAGCAGCTATAGGGGTTAAGAGCAAGTTGTAAAATGCCGAAATCAATTTTTGAGAGTCTGTGCTTTTTATTATGGCAATGAGTACGTTAGGAGCAGGGCTAGGGCAGGAGTCAGGGAATTGTGATTTTGTTGCGTGACGGATTTGTAAGAATCTATAGAACATCTGGTCCTGTATTGTAAATTCTTCTTTGAGTAAGTCAAAGGTTTTGAGTTGTCCATCTTTTAATATATGATGTAGGTAAAATATTCCCTGTGTGGACCATATAGATGTGTCCTGTATTTTATTGAATTCCTGAAGATTTTTGTTGTGCCATAGCGGCGTGTAATCGTTAAACTGTGAGATATCAAGTCTAGAGGTTGCTAAATTCCATATTTTCCTGTAGTGGTATAGTATAGTATGTCTTCTATCTCCTAGTTCCATCCCTCCCTTGTCTGTCGCTATTGCATATATCGGGTCTTTGGTGTATTGTGCCCATTTAGGGCATATGAGTCTAAGAAATCTCTCACTGTCGGTTTTGTCAAGATGAAAAAGCTGTGATAACTGTGCTGTGATGTAGTATAAATTAAAATCGGGTAGAGCAGTGCCACCTAGATCAGTCGGATTTTTGAGGGCTTGCCATGTCAATTTATGTCTGTTATTTCCCCACACAAATGTCTTTAAGAGGGACTCTAGAGATTTAAAATGTTTAAGGGTAAGTAAACGGGGGTGTGCCATAAAATATAGAGAATTTTGGGTAGTAGAATCATTTTGATTAAGTTTATGCGACCCCAGACTCCCAGTGGTAGTTTGGACCAGACCCGTATTTTATTTTTAACTAGGGAAATGAGAGGGGTTATATTTAGGGATATGTAGTCTGCAGGGGATCTGGTTATATAAATCCCTAAATATTTAATGACATCTACTCTCTGAAGTGGGAGCCTGGTTTGGGATTCTGGGGGTGGGAAACTATCAATTGGCAAAATTTGGGATTTGTCCCAATTGATTTTTAGACCTGAAAATATTCCAAATTGTTCTATCGTGTGGAGTGCATTACGTAATGATGTGCCCGAGTCTGCCAGGTATAATAATGTATCATCTGCATACATGCTAATTTTTTCAATCAGAGAGCCCACCTTAAGTCCCCTGATCTCTGGGTTTGCTCGGATGGATATTGCCAGTGGTTCAGCCGCCAGGGCATATAGGAGTGGGGATAGGGGGCAACCCTGTCTCGTGCCTCTACTGAGGTCGAATGACTGAGACGACCATCCATTAGCCACCACTTTGGCCCTGGGTGCCTGGTAAAGAAGTTGGACCCATTTAATAAATTTTGGGCCAAAGCCATAGCCCTCCAAGCATCTCCAGAGATACCTCCACTCTACCGAGTCGAAGGCTTTCGCTGTGTCTAAGGTCACAACCACTCGTGTACCCACTTCCTCATGTGTAGCTTGCAGGTTAATGTATAGTTTCCTAAGATTAAACAAAGTGTTGCGTCCAGGCATGAAACCAGCCTGGTCCGCGTGTATTAATGTCAATATTACCTGATTGAGCCTAATCGATAGAACTTTGGCAAGTATTTTGATATCAACCTGTAGGAGTGATATCGGTCGATAGGATTCTGGAAACCCCAGATCCTTACCGGGTTTAGGGATGAGGACTATTGTAGCCTCTGTCATAGAGGGAGGTAAAGTCCCAGTTTCAAATAGATAATTATATAATTTTAATAGTTTAGGGGTTAGTATTTCACTGAATTGGGAATAGAACTCTATTGGAAGTCCATCTGAACCAGGGGATTTGGACCTAGCAAAGCTAGCCATGGCATTTGATATTTCGTCTAAGGTAAGTGGGGCTTCCAATAAGTCTATTTGTTCTTCCGTTAACTGTGGGAAGGACACCTTTTCAAGAAAGAGAGACATGAGGTGGGTCTCAGTGGGGGCTGCCGTTGTGTATAAATCTGCGAAAAAGTCTCTAAACATTGAGGTTACTGTAGGTGGGTCTGTTATTTTTTGTCCTCCGGGGCCATGTAATGTAATAACCACTGGGGGTCTATCTTCGCTGTGGACCAGGTATGCAAGTAACTTGCCTGCCTTTTCCCCATGTTCAAACATTTTTTGCTTAGAAAAAAACATTTTTTGTTTCGCTTTCTGGTACTGCAGCTGATTAACCACTCTAGTCTGTAATTTAAGTTGGTCTACAGTTATTGATGTCGGGGTGTTGGCATACTCTCTTTCTGCAGAGGACAGGTCCTCCAGTGCCTTACCGAGGGCACTAGAAGAGTTCATCTTGATTTTATTAATCGCCTTTATCAATGTGTGCCTAGCAAAGAGCTTAAAAGAGTCCCAGACTGCGGGTGGTGATGCTGACTCATCATTTTCTATAAAGTACAATTTCCATTTGTCTATGAGCTCATCGTCTTCTGGTAGAAGAGATAGCCAGAATGGATTCAGGCGCCATGCTCGTGGTGGTTTTGCCACTGGAATACTTAATGTAATCCAATAAGGACTATGGTCCGACAGTACTCTAGGGCAAAACATCACCTCCGATAATCTTGGGGTCAATCTGCGGGAAATAAATATAAAGTCTATACGGGACATAGAGCCCCGAGATGCCGAGAAACATGAGTATGTCTTAACTAGTGGGAATTTATGTCTCCATGTATCTATCAGATGGAAGGTGGAGATAAGCTTGGAGAACTTAGTTTCGGTGGGAGCACCAGGTGCTATTGATGCCAACTGTAGCCTGTCTAGAGCCGGGTTCAAGGTAACATTAAAATCCCCTAGCCAAACCGCTGCTATATTTGGATGACGGGTCATATATGATATGCCTTCCTTGACCATGGATACATTAAATGGAGGTGGTATATAGAAAGCCATTATAAGCAAAGGCTCCCCATATACTTTGGCATGATTGAATACATAGCGGCCATTTGGGTCAGTAGTTAGCTCGCATAGTTCAAAATGTACTGATTTAGCAACTAATACAGAAACTCCCCTAGAGTGTGATGTGTGGGTAGAGTGGTACGCCCAACCAACCCATGGCCTGCGGAGCGCCATCTGAATGCTTCCCTCTATATGGGTTTCCACTAGTGCTATTATGTCAGCGTGTTGCTTCTTCAGGAATGTAAAGACTGCTGCGCGCTTAAATTTCTCACGCAGACCCCTCACATTCCATGTCAAAAATTTCAAAGATGCCATAGGCCAAGCAGTTTAACCATTAATATAGCATTTATATAGAACAATTTGCTCTTTCTGCACAAGGCATACAGAATATTAACTTGCAGAGATATCTGACTCAAATACCTGTGGTATGGTACATAGATATTCTCCCATAGATCTGTTATATGTAACGTTACCTGTTTTCTATTATAGGTATGCACATTCAAAATTAAACGAACCAAAAACATTTGAACCCCCTCCCTGCCCTACACTGACCCCAACTTGTGCGGGCATGATCCCTAAACTGGTTGTTATCTGGGAAACATTCTAACTTCCTCATGAACAGTGGAATGTAGATCAATTGGATCAGCCTCCGGACACTAAATAAAGTAAAGAATATCAACCATATCACTTGCAGAACATGTAGTACGATCTCTCGATCTTCCTGTTTCCGTTTGGTTGCAACTGTTAAGTTCCGGATAGAGTTCCAATGGACATGGTGCTGCTTCCCAGAACTGTGTGGGGTAAAGTCTCGCTGCACGATGCATGTTGGCTATAGGACTTTTTCTCACTCCGGAGCCCCGGAGGGTAATGTGACTCTTGTTCTGTAGGTAATCAGGATTTGTGCTTTAAATTTGCACTGGTAGGAGACAATTCCCGGTCTCAGACACGTTATCAAAGGAACTTGATCAATCAGCTTGTTGAGGGTTAACTCGTCGTTCCAACCATGAGAATAATTCCTCTGGGTCCTCGAAGAAAACCGCGCGCCCTTCATGCTCCACCCTAAGTTGGGCTGGGAAAAGCATTGAGTATTTATATTGCAGATTTCTTAGCTTACGTTTGGCCTCCGCAAAACTCTGACGGCGACGCTGCACCTCTGCCGAGAAGTCTGGGAATATGGCCACCTTGACATTCCCAACTGGGATATTGCCCTTCTCTCTTGCCATTCTCAAAGCAGTGTCCCGATCCTTATAGTTAAGGAGTTTAGCTATGAACGTGCGGGGAGGAGCTCCTTGTGGAGTGGGTCTTGCTGGTATGCGATGTGCCCGTTCCACCGCAAACATGGGGGAAAAAACTTCTCTTCCATAAGTATTGATCAGTAGTTGTTCCAAAAAAGTAGAAGTGTCATTACCTTCAGACCCTTCCGGCAGGCCTATCAGGCGTATATTACATCTTCTCAGCCTATTCTCCATATCATCTTGTTTTAAAAGGAGTTGCTGTATTTGCCTTTGCACGCGGTCTGAGGAGGTTTGTAAGGGCGGGATAGCATCCTCCACTTCACCCAGTCTGGTCTCAGTTTCTTTCACTCTTTCCCTGAGCTTTTGAAAGTCCTGTCTGATAAGGGAAATATCCACCTTGACCTCCTCGATTTGTGCTGCGAGAGAGGTTCTGCAGAGGGTGATCGCTTCCAGGAGTTTGTCAGTGTCGCCCGCAGTTCGTTCTCCTGCTCCGGTTTTCTCAGTTGTTCCCTCCTCCTCCATGTCTTCTTTTTCTGTTCTGCGGTATTGATCTAGTTTTGCTGCTGCTGCCTTTTGTGCCTTAGTTGGTGACATTTTACGTAGGTCCCAGGTGGAACCCAGAGACCCTCCAAACTTAGTGTACCACCCCGACTTGCTGTTTAGTGAAAGACGAACACTGTCCCAGGCCCTGAAGCCCTCAGGGGTTAAGGATAGGCGTTATTGTACTATGCAGATGTGTGCAGTCTCTCCTCACCTCTTTAGCTGATTATATTTTGGGGCTATGTCCCTCAGGATATAGGGGATCCCAGTGGAGGCTGTCAGGAGGGATACACTAGGGCTGTAGTCATGCAGAGTACACAGACAGGGAGGGGAGGTGTGCCAAGATGGCCGCTGTGCACTTCACATAAGCCTAGGCCGCAGTCCGGGCCGGGTGTAATTTTTGTCCTTCTCGGGGTCCCCACTGGCCAGATGAGCTTTGTCTATCTTGTCCCTCTCCCTGGAGGAAGTGTCCATAAACAGGTTACCTTTTTTATTAGCAGATTGCTCGACTCAGGGCCGGAGGAGCGGAGGACCAAGATGGCCGCGGCCTCCAGGAGTAGGCCGAAGCCGCGGTCTTGCCTAGATGCGGCCGCCGTGTAGGAGATCGCCGCTCCGTTCGGGCCGCCGTGGGACCAATCGTTTCAGGAGTGAGCCCAGTGTGTTTCCCGAGCTACGGGGATGTGATCCAGCTGGTTTTGAAGCACATAGAGTCCAGGATGGAGAAGATTGAGGAGTAATGGACGGAGCTCTCAAGAAAAATGTCCTACTCCATGCTGTGCCAGGCCACGCCCCTGTAAATAACATCTTTAGAGAATTCCTGGATCATTTCCTGATCGTATATTTGGATGACATCCTCATCTTCTCTGACACTCTGGAGTTACATAGAACCCACATCCGGAAGGTACTATCTACATTGAGAGAACACAAGCTCTATGCAAAAGCAGAAAAGTGTCAATTTAAACAGGCATCCATACAGTTCCTGGGCTTAATTATTTCTACATCTGGGATAGCTATGGACCCCCAGAAAGTATCCGCTATTCTGGAGTGGTCAGCCCCTACCAACAAGAAAGGTATCCAAAGATTTGTGGGGTTTGCTAACTTTTATCAGAGATTTGTTAAAAACGTTTCTGGTATTATTGCCCCCATTACCCAGCTCACTCGTCAGCATACCCGTTTCCAGTGGTCCCAGGAAGCCCAAGAAGCTTTTGATAAACTAAAGGCTCTATTCACCTCGGCCCCCATTCTGCAACATCCAGATCCAGCCCTGCCCTATGGTTTGGAGGTCGATGCATTGGAAGTCGCCATAGGGGCTATCCTGTCACAACGCCAAGGCCCTAAAGCTTTACTATATCCTGTAGCCTTTTTCTCCCGAAAACTAAGCCAACTGGAAAGGAATTATGATGTGGGGGATCGGGAATTACTGGCAATAAAAGCTGCTCTCGAAGAATGGCGATACCTACTGGAAGGCGCAGCTCATCCCATCATGATATTCACTGACCATAAAAACCTTGAATATCTCAGATCTGCCAAATGACTAAGACCACGGCAGGCCAGATGGGCCTTGTTCTTTTCGAGGTTTAACTTTCACCTTACTTACCGTCTGGGGTCCAAGAATGGGAAAGCAGATGCCCTCTCACGCATGTTTCCAGAAACTCCAGAGACTGTGGCCCCTAGTACCATCTTGTCCCCTCAGAATTTCCTTTTAGTTCAACCTGATCTAAGATCAACCCTTGAAAAAACCTCTGCTCAATGCCGCAAATCCGAAGGATCTGCATTCAGAAGGCAGGAAGGACTCCTGTGGCACGGGGACAAGATCTTCGTTCCCATGGGAGCCAGGCTTCAGGTCCTCAAGACCTTTCACGAACACTAACTTGCCGGCCATTTCGGGATTCATAAGACTACTGAGCTGATTCAGCGATCCTACTGGTGGCCTAACCTGAGGCAAGATTGTAAGGATTTCATAGGCTCCTGCACAACCTGTGCCAGAAGTTGCACCCAAGCCTGGGGTTTGCTAAGACCACTACCTATCCCGGACCGCCCCAGGAAAATGTTGTCCATGGATTTTATTGTGGAGCTGCCCCCATCTGAAGGCTTTACCACTATCCTGGTGGTGCTCGACCGTTTATCAAAGATGGCCCACTTCCTGCCTCTACTAGGCACACCTTCTGCCATTGATACAGCACATGTCTTTATTAAAGAGATCGTAAGATTGCACGACTTGCCAGATAGTATTGTATCCAACAGAGGAGTACAATTTAATTCAAGGTTCTGGAGGGCTCTCTGTAAAGCTTTGAACATTGAAATCTGTTTGTCTTCTGCCTATCACCCACAGAGTAATGGCCAGATGGAGAGGACGAATCAGACGCTAGAGCAGTACCTCCGCTGTTTTTCTACCTTCTCTCAAGATAATTGGCTAACCTTGCTGCCATGTGCCGAATTCGCCTATAATAATTCGGTACACGCCTCCACCAATCAGTCTCCATTCTGGGCGAACTATGGATTTCACCCATCCTTCTTGCCTTATGTCACTCCAGAAGCAGCGGTACCTGCTGTACAGGACAGATTAACTTTCATTCAAGAAAATGTACAGGTTCTTCAAGAAAACATGAAAAAAGCACAGGAGGACTATAAAAAGCATTATGACAGGAAGAGGAAAGGTAATCCAGTTCTGAAAGTAGGGAAAAAAGTTTGGCTCTCCACATTGAATCTCAAATTGTCTTGCCCCTCCCAGAAGCTGGGCCCAAGATTCATCGGTCCCTTTGCGATTAAGAGAGAGAGATTAATCCTGTGGCTTTTGAATTGTCTCTGCCAAGCTCTTACAAGATTCACCCAGTCTTCCACGTCTCGATGCTCAAGCCAATCAGTACTGGCCCCTTCTCTGGAAGAGAAGATCCTCCTCCACCTCCAATCACAGTGGGTGAAGAAACAGAGTTCGAGGTGGAAATCATCCTGGATTGTCGAAAGAGAGGTAGACAAATTCAATATTTAGTGAAGTGGAAGGGTTACCCATCAGAGGAGAGCTCTTGGGAACCCGCAAGTAATGTTCATGCCCCTAGACTGCTACATGAATGCTTCAGAAGATATCCGGAGAAGCAAGCCCGCCTGGGCATCCGGAGGCTGCCCCTGGGGGGGGGGGGCACTGCCAGGGATTAACCCGCAGGAGAACTAACATCTATGGCCAGCAGAATCCTGTATCAATGAACACAAATTCTCCAGCGCTAATGCGAACACGTGCGCGCCAAAGCACACGCACCACGTGAGAGACTCCAGGCGCCAAGCATACTATTTAAAGCATGTTGCAGCAGTTACCAACTGCTGCATGATCTTCAGCTTCCTGTGTATTCCTGAGTTCCTGTTGTCTTGGATTATCTGCTAACGACCCGGCTTGTCTTGACCTATCTGATCTGTACTTACCCCGGCTTGACCCTTGGCTCATTGCTGTTACTCCGCTCTGATCTGCTACACCGTGTATGACCCCTGGCTTGTTTTATGGACTTTGCTACTGTTTGATCTGCTGCACCGTGTATGACCCCTGGCTTGTTTTATGGACTTTGCTACTGTTTGATCTGCTGCACCGTGTATGACCCCTGGCTTGTTTTATGGACTTTGCTACTGTTTGCTGTCCTGTGTATGAACCCCAGCCTGGCTCCTGACACTGCTTCTGGTACTTCCTGCTGTACGATCTCATCTGGTACTTCCGAGGTACCCCTGCCTAGCAGTCTACCCTGCTCGTCAGCTGCCCACCAGTGGACTTACATAGTAGGTGAGGTTGAAAAAAGACACAAGTCCATCAAGTCCAACCTATGTGTGTGATTATGTGTCAGTATTACATTACATATCCCTGTATATTGCGGTCATTCAGGTGATTATCTAATAGTTTCTTGAAGCTATCAATGCTCCCCGCTGAGACCACCGCCTGTGGAAGGGAATTCCACATCCTTGCCGCTCTTACAGTAAAGAACCCTCTACATAGTTTAAGGTTAAACCTCTTTTCTTCTAATTGTAATGAGTGGCCACGAGTCTTATTAAACTCTCTTCTGCGAAAAAGTTTTATCCCTATTGTGGGGTCACCAGTACTTCTTTGCTTCATCTCAGCTTGCCGCAGCCAGCAACCCCTGCCGCTTTGAGTATAGCTCCCCCTGTACCACCTCCAGGGGGCGCTCTGCACTTAGTCGCAAGGGAAGCCCTCCCAGCACTTCAGCCTCCGATCAGGTACGTGATAGACATTGTAGATTATTTGCCGTGGACCTGTTTGGTATAAAGCCGGCTTGATCCGGGTGTACCAGTTTTGGCACCACCTTTGAAAGCCTCATGGCAATAATTTTCGTGAGGAGTTTCAAATCTGTATTCAGAAGTGAGATGGGTCTATATTCATTCTGGTTGATCAGGTTCTTTCCCCGGTTTTAAAATTACTACCACCACTGCTTCATACATAGATCTCGGCAAGGAATCTGATTTAAACGCCTCTGTAAGTGTGTGGAGTAACTCTGGCAAAAGTATTCCTCCAAATTTTTTATATAATTCGATTGGTATATTATCGCTGCCCGGGGCTTTTGAATTGGGGAACGGGGCTAGTGCAAGTTGCATTTCCTCCAGGGTGAGAGGTGCATTTAAGAGTTTTTATCTATACCCTGAAGTTTGGGTAGTGTAATGGAGTCCAGGAATTGTGTCAGCTCCTCTTTAGGGTAAGAGACTTTAGAGGAGTATAAATCCTGATAAAAGGAGCAAAACTCCTGCAAAATAGAAGGTGTGTCAGTTACTGTTAATGTCGACTTTGTTGTAATGCTATGTATTATTTGAGGAGGGTTTTGTGATCTAGCTATTATGGCCAACATGTGACCAGTTTTCTCTCCTTCCTCAAAATATGTTTGGGATGTGAAAAATCTTTTATTAGTAGCTTGTTGTAAGTGCACGGTACGGTATAATTTCTGTGCGTCTGTCCATTGCCGTTCATGTTCAGATGTAGGATCCCTCAGATATACTTCCCCTGCCCTATCCACCTCCCCAGCAACATCATTAGCCCATTGTTTGCTCCTAGTTTTGATGGTATTGATTTCTTTGATACACAACCCTCTAATAAACACTTTTAGGACGTCCCATACCAACCCAGGTGCAGCTGAAAGTGTATTGACTTCAAAAAAATGTTTAATGCTCACTTGCATATTCTCAGTGTCTGCAAATAACTGAAGCCAAAATGGGTTCAATTTTCAATGTATAGGCAGACTAGTTTTTTGCAAGTTTAGGCTAAGCTGCACCGGAGAGTGGTCAGACAACCCTCTAGTCAAATATGTCACCTTCGGGTCGTAACGATAAGTTAGGTCATTTCCAAATGCGAAGTCTATCCTAGACAGCGTTGAGTGCGTCAGTGAATGACAGGAGAACTGGGCCTGGAGAGGAGATTTACGCCTCCAAAAATCTATCAGTCCGAGCTCCCCTGTAAATTTAGCCAATGGAGTATTCACTCTAGGACCCTGAGGACAGTATTTTCTATGGATATCAAGAGACATATCCATTGCACTGTTAAAATCCCCTAGACGTATACCGGAAGCTGGGGGTATTTAGACAAAAATCTGGCTAAACATTTCAATACTGTTAGTGTAAAAGGAGGAGGGACATATATATTGGCAATAATACAGACTTGAGATTCCCATACACCCATCAGAAAAATAAATCTGCCTTCAGAGTCTATTTCTGCATCTTGCTTAGTAAATGCTGTGGACCTGGAAAACAGGATACTCACTCCCCTGGAGTATCTAGTATGGACAGAATGGAATTGTACCGGGAACTTAGACATACGTAATAAATGGGTAGTGTCACTAGTGAGGTGTGATTCCTGTAAAAATATAATAGTGGAATCCTGTTGAGAAAGGTAGGTAAATAGTGCAGTTCTCTTTGTAGGGTCATGTAATCCTCTAATGTTCCAAGAAAGAATTGTGTCTCTCTTCTTACTCATTGTGACTTTGGGGGTCCAATAATGGATGGTCTCGGCTTTGGGTGTTCAATCCCCAAAAAGTTCACCACCAAGGCCATGACCAGAAGTTACCTGAGTAATTATGTGGTAGGAGGCATTGTTCACCTATGTGCATAGACAGTCCATTTCTTGATACAACAGAATATATCAGAGTTGAGTAGTATGGGTACCTGCAGAAGTGCAGCCCGTCTAACCCGGGCTGAAAAACAAAAAATCAGAAAAAAGAAAGATAAAAGAATGGAAAAACATGTTGCCTACAACCAACGTAGGTATGGTAATCCTAAACGTAGGCAGTCTTGAAAGGGAGCTTCTGTAATTGCCCCACGGGGCTATACGGGGGGTAATAATGAGGGCTAGGGCCCTGTGTCTTTGAAACAAGGCACAAGAAGTAACGATGTAAAGTGAGTGGTAATAACTGAAGTCAATTGCACCTCTTCTTGATCTCCTATATTTTCAAATTTGAGCAAAGGATTGAAGATATGTACTTTAAGTGGTGTTGTCAGGTAGGTGGACGACCTCGAGCTTTTCCCTGTAAGCGTCGTTCATGGCGATCCAACCAGCTAACGGTCATATTTGGGCTGTCAAAGAAATGGACTGATCCATCAGCCACTACCCGTAGTTTGGCAGGATATAACATGGAGCAATGTTTCTCAATTCTTGTCCTCCAAGCGCCCCAACAGGTCATGTTTTCCGGATTTCCATTATTTTGCACAGGTGATTTGATCAGTTTAACTGCCTTAGTAATTACCACAGCCATTTCATCTGAGGGGAATCCTAAAAACATGACCTGTTGGGGCGCCATGAGGACTGGAGTTGAGAAACACTGACATGGTAATGGTATCGCCCGCATTCTTTTTTTCACTTCTGTGAACTTTGCTCTCTGTTTTTAAACAGCTGCTGAAAAGCTTGGATAAATGGAAATCTTAGATCCCTGTATTTCCATATCTGCCTTCTGTCTTGCTAGATGGAGTATAATGTCCCTGTCCTTATAATGTAGAAGTTTCAGCAAAAATGGTCTGTCATTGCCCCCTGGTGGCGGTGGTCTGGATGGCACCCTGTGAGCCCTTTCCACTGAAAAAAATGGAGTTAGAATATTCTTTCCAAAGGTGTCAGCCAGCCATGCTTCAATAAATTCAGCAGGGTGCTTCCCCTCAGACTTTTCAGGCATACCAACTATACAGATGTTTGATCTTCGAAGCCTATTTTCCATGTCCTCAACTCTAGCTGCTGTTTCATCAGTTTTAGTTGATGTATTGCGCATTTCTTGAGTAAGGGGGGGTAGTTCATCCTCAATGGAGCTCACTCGTCCCTCCAAAGCAGTGGTTCTCTCCCTAAGTGCATATCCTGCCTAATGTGCAGCAGACCCTCTTTCATGCTTTTAATGTCCGCTGACAGTTCAGTAATAGAAGAGCCATAGGAGTGTACTGCTGTGAGGATATCCTGTAACGAAGGCTCTGTGCATTCAAAGTCAGAAGGCTTAGTTATGTCAGGAGTAGTGAGAGGGAAGGATGGTGTACTCACTGCGTTCCCCTGGGTCGGCGGCGCCATTTTCTCGGGCACATGTTGTTTTGCTTGGGAAGATTTCTCAGGAGTACTGTTCCTAGCTGAATTAGCAGCGCTGGGCGATTGGGAGTGCTGTCCGGTTCTGGGGCTGTTATCATGGGCATATTGACGCAGTTTGGCCGCTGCAGAGGCATAGGACTCCTTCCCTGCACGTTGCTGGAGCGGAGGTTTGCCATGTTGGGCCGCTCCGCCGGCGGGATTGCCCTCCGATTTCGTTTTGGACATTCCTGTGTTACTCCTACGGCGACCGGGTGCCTTAGAAGGGGTAGCTCCACACCGGGAGCGGAGTATCTGGTCTATTGCGGTGGTGTGTGAGGCTCTTTATTAGGATTCTCTGGTTCAGGATGCAGGAGCTGATGTGAGGCACGTCTGCCTACATGAATGTCCAAGCCACGCCCCTAACTCCTCGCTATTTACAGGTATCTTTTTTCCGACTACTGTCAAACCTACTTTTTTCACCCATACAATCTCATTTTAAAATGCTCTACAATGGGTCATAACATTATTTCTCTCGATGCTCATGGACTAAACAGTCCCTTCAAACAAAAGGCCCTATGGCAGGAAGTTAATTCCCTCAAGGGAGACATCCTCTGCATCCAAGAAACGCACTTTCTGGCAAGTAAACCTCCCAAATGTTCACACAAAGCTTTTCCTCATTTATTTTCTGCCAATGCGGAAGTTAAAAAAGAGGTACCCTAATTACTATTAGTAGCACAGTATCCTTTAAGCTCCATGATGCTATTCTCCACCCTCAAGGTTGCTATGTCATCCTGGTTTGTGACTTAAACAATACCACAT
This sequence comes from Lithobates septentrionalis, assembly GCA_037952835.1. NCBI lineage: Eukaryota > Metazoa > Chordata > Amphibia > Anura > Ranidae > Lithobates > Lithobates septentrionalis. The sequence goes on from JBBDGP010002135.1 coordinate 322,539, forward strand.
ATACAATGGCAAACATATACGCTCCAAACAACTCTCAATCTCATTTCCTAGATTCTGTATTGAAAACCATCCAGAATGTACACAAGGGCCTGCTACTGCTATGCGGGGATTTTATTGCAATAGTCAACTCTACTGCCCTTTCTTCTTCCACCAGAGGAAATCTCCAAGCTTTTTTGCATAAAACAGACCTCTATAATGTATGGAGGTGTCTTAATCTGAATGAAAGTGACTATACATTCTACTCTGCACCCCATAAGGTCTACACAATTATAGACCTTTTTGTGGCAGACCTTCCAACACTTAATAAAATTTCTGAAGCTAGGATCCACTCCATCACATGGTTGGATCATGCACCAATATCCATAGTTTTAGAAGAGATCTTCTCTGCCTCACGACCTACCTCTGGCGTAATAATGTCTCATTATATGTCAAAGTACTGTTTAAAGATGCCTTTGCGAAAACACCTTGAGGACCTTTTTCTTACTAACTCTACACTTGATGTTAAAATTGCCTCTATATGGTGTGCTCATAAGGCCTTTTGTAGGGGACTCCTAATACAAAAGGCATCTACGGAGAAAAGACGTAGGATGCAAGTGGTAATGGAGCTTCTGAACAAAATCAAAACCCTGGAGTAACTACACAAAAAGACCCTCTCTCCTGCCCAGTCTGTAGAATTACTATATTATAGGAAATCCTTTTGGTAATTGCTCCCCTCAGACTATGAGTGATCCCTAAAACAACTTAAGGCTTTGCACTATGCCCAAGGTGATAGAGCAGGTAAATTATTAGCAAATTATTTGAATCAGAAGGTAGCAAAAGCGAAGTTACCGTTCATACTGGACCTTGTTACCCAGGCCCCTGTATACCACTCAAAACATATTGCCAATGCCTTTTAAAAAGACTTTAAACAATTATACAACCTCCAGGATGACCCCCATACCCTCCAACTTAATAAGTCTCTTATTGACAGCTTTCTAGAATCTGTCTCCCTTCCCTCCTTATCTACGGAGGATTTGAAAGGGTTAAACTCTCCCATAACTGCAGAGGAAGTCAGTTCTGTTATCAAATCTCTGGCCAATGGTAAATCTCCTGGGGCTGATGGCTTCACAGCCGAATATTATAAAACTTACCAAGATACTCTAACCCCCATTTAGTTAAGCTCTTCAATTGTGCTGCATCTTGCTCCTCATTGTTACTTTGCCTAACCAGGAAAGGCACCGGATTGTCCTCAAAATTTCCACCCAATATCCCTCTTAAATACAGATTTTAAAATATATGCTAAACTTTTGGCAAAGAGAATTGCTAAGTATACACCCTCACTTATTAACCCTGATCAAGTGGGATTTGTGAAACGGAGGCAAGCCCCAGAAGGCACTCGCCATATGTAATATCTCCTTAAACTGGTAGAACAACGTAAAACCCCAACGGTATTTCTTACCCTAGACACTGAGAAAGCCTTTGACAGGGTCCATTGGAGCTACTAGCAATATCTGCTTTATACACCCTCCCTTCCGCTAGTTTTTTTTCCTCCAATGCTTTGTCAGCTTTTTCTATAACAAATGGTACCCGGCAGAGCTGTCCCCTTTCCTCTCTGATTTTTACATTAGTTATGGAGCCTTTAGCAGAGGCAATCAGATCCAACCCAGAAATAGTCAGATTTCCAAAAGTGTCCCATCAGCACAAAATAGGTTTCCTTGCGACAATGTGGTCCTTACCCTTATAAATCCGGCGTGTTCCCTGTGTGCAGTCCAGAAAGTTTTAGATCAATTTAGTAAAGTCTCAATGTATAAGCTCAACGTGACTAAATTGTCCATTCTGACGATTAGTATCTCCTCAAAACTTCTAGTTTTGTTAAAACAACAATATTAATTTGCCTGGGTTAAACATAAATTATCCTACCTAGGAATTACCCTTTGTGCTCCTACTTCTGGTACTGGAATTTCACAGGTCTGCTTAACTTAATTAAACAAGAAAGATTAAGAAAAGATGTAACCTAGCACAACCCTATATAATAATGGATGCATGCAGAGAAAAACAGGAAAAGTTGGGAGTTTGAATGAAGCCTGTCATTATAAATGGGAATACTCATTTTTATATTTTTTTGTTGTCACAATCCTATTTGAGCATGCCAAATCATGAAAAACCATCTATAGCAATCCATAATAATTTAATTGTAGTCAACAAGACTTACATAAAAAAATAATGCGGGTACACATTCATTGGACATGATTGACATATAGGATACAAACAAATCAAATATTACAAGTCAATACATACATATGATAAAATATAAAAAAAATAAAATAGTACACATGATATATAAAGAACTGTGGGATTGAAACACGATATGTCTTGGCACCTATTGTTGGAACTCTACACGTTTTGTGAATCACATTCACTCATCAGGAGTATGGATGCAAAAATTCAATCACTGTAAGTACAGAAAATTCAGATATAAAAATATAATCATAAACCCTTCAATGAGGGTGGGAAAGTTTTCTGAATGATACAAATAAGTTCCCTTAGAAGCCATTTGGGTATACTGGTACTTACAGATCAGCCCAAGAACTGAACTGGATCATGCGGGGGTGAAGGGAGTGGAAGTGGGGGTCCCCATCACATGCCTAGTCCAGAGCTGAGGCAGGAAACCCAAACCAAGTCAGGGGGTCAGCTAGTAGGCAGGTCAGGTCGTCACAATGCAATCCCAGAGAGAATAGATGGTCTGATAACAATCCGCACCAATCTGGAAGATAATGATTGTATGGTGAGTGGTGTGTGAAATTGATGAATAGTGAAAGTGTTGAAAAAAATGTGAAAAAATTGTGAACAATCTGGAGTGTATCTGGAAGTATATCTGGAATATAATAATTGTATGGTGAGTGGTGTGTAAAATTGATGAACAGTGTAAGTGTAGAAAAAAGTGAAAAAAAAATTATGAAAAAAATGTAAACAATGAATGTATGAAAATATGAAAAAGAAAAAAAAGAGAAAAAAAAGAGGAAAAGTAAAAGAAAAACCCTGACCAAGAAATGAGAAAAAAGTGTGAATGGAGTCACAAAGGACATCGCCTACCCTGCATGTGTAAAAAATTGTGTGAGACCAGTGATGTGGTGTCTCTCTTATGGGGAAGGATTGAAGATTTCCCAGCCAGACCTGAGCTGATATACCCGAGATCCAGGGCAGGTTCCCACCAGCGTCATACTACACTCTGTGGGCTGGATTGGGCAAAGTTACGGATCACGAAGCGGCACAAGTCAAAGCGGTGGTAACAGTTGATGCTTGGGATGGTGTCTGATGCTCAGAGGAGTGACGTCAATGCATTTCAGTGGGAAACCCCAGCTTCAGGACTAACTTCAGGATCTTCAGGACTAGCCCCCCCCTGGCTGTGACAAGTATATATACACATTTTTTGTCTCAGCTTCAATTAACTCACAAGGAAATCAAATCAGTCATGTGTTTCACCCAGACAGGAAGTTTATCATAGATAGTATAAACCCCCAAGAGAAGGTCGAAATCATAACAGAGGCAGCATCTCCATTCCTAATAGCGCACACACAGCAATCAAAAAAGAAAATCAATAAATCAAAAAATAAATGGTAAATAACAAATGATAGAAAACATGGATTGGGCTTATAAAACCCACACAAAAGTAAAACATGTGTGTAAAAGATAACAATACATACCCAGACCACATAAGCCAAGCAAAAGTACCAAAGCCAAGAAACACAGAAAACAAAAATATTTTTAAGAAAGATATATATATATATATATATTTATCTGCATATCTACGTATTTATCACCTAAACAAAATATGGAGGAGTTCACAGTATTTAAAGATATAAATCTTTTCCTACGTGAGGCTTTGTTTCGGTTTTTGCATGAGCAGAGGAATAGTAGCCCTGCAGCCTGCGAAACTCTCCAGGAGGACGATAAGAAAGCGATTGAAGATCTTTTGGCCCTTCTTGGCGAGGGACCATCTGATGTTGACTCGCAGATAGATGATGACATTATGTTTCTTAGACATGTTGATCTAAAAATTAAATCTAAAAAGATGTTACCCCTTTCAAAAAATAAGCTCATTGGTCAATTTTTTGATCTTGTCAGCAATGACCTGAAGAAACTAAACTGGGAGGATTTTAATCGAGACAATCTGAATAAACAAGAGAGGGATGCACTTAATGAACTAAAGAATGCAAAGGGAATAGTTATCAAAAAGATTGACAAGGGAGTTAATGTGGTTTTGATGAGTGAGGAGAATTATGTTAAGGAGGTAAAAAGACAACTAGGTAATCCAGACATCTATTTGAGACTTTCAAGTTCTCCCTTCCGTAACCTGGTTATGGAACTGAATTATAAGCTGACCCTAGCAGAAGAAGAAGGTTTGATTACTAAAAAGGAACTAAATCATCTACAAGTTCTTGATTATAATACCCCTGTTCTTTATTATCCCTAAACTCCACAAAGATCTCATAAATCCCCCGGGAAGACCTATAGTTACCGAAATTAATGGTCCCCATGAAAGGGTTGGTCAATATGTCGACGGTCATTTAAAGACAATGGTTCCTGCTCTTGAGTCATATGTGAGAGATACCAAGGATGTTCTCAGTAAATTTAATGATATTGATATTGATCATGAATGGCTCCTTGTCGGTATTAACATGGAGTCCTTATATACGTCAATACCTCATCTGGGGACAAAGAGCTGTGGAATATTATTTACAAAAATGTTATCCAGAGATGGCCCACCAAAATGAAGTTATATTAGATCTGTTGAACTTTGTCCTCCAAAACCACTATTTTGAGTTTAACGATGTTCACTACCAACAGGTGTTGGGCACCTCTATGGGGGCCCCTTGGGCGCCCTCATATGCGTCCCTGCACCTAGGTATGTGGGAGGAGTCTGAATTATGCACATTGGGATCCTATGAGGGGTCTGTGAGGGCATGGATTTGTTACATCAACGACATCCTGGTGGTCTGGAAGGCAACCAAAACTGAACTGCAATTTTTTTCATGAGCCTAATGATAACACACGCAATATCAGAATTTAGTATGGTTTTGACCCTGTCTTGATTCCCCTTCTTGACCTCAGGATCACTAAGAAGAGTGGCTCCTTGGTTACTTTGACTTTTCAAAAGTTGACAGCGGCTAATACTTTACTTTGGGAAGATAGTCATCACCCCAGTCCCCTAGTGAAGGGCATCCCTATGGGACAGTTTCTCCGTATTTGGAGATGGAGATGAGGAATTTAAAGAGGAGGCCCATAATATGTATGCCAGGTTCAGAGAGAGAGGTTACAGCCATAAAGTCCTCAGAGCGGCAAAGACAAGAGCAATGGGCCTGGAAAGATCCTCTTTAATAAAGCTCCCCTTCACAATCCCCCTTGGGTCATGGCACCAAATGTGAACCAGTGAGATTTATCACCCAGTTCAGTTCGCAGTGGTCTGAGGTGAGGGAGATTCTCAAGAGGCACTGGTCCTACTCTATCTTCTATAATAGGAGAATACCCACATGTTACTGCACGGAGGGCTCCAAATCTATCTAAAATGCTCACTCGATCAGAATATATCAGGTCATCTGATGACTCTTGGTTAACATCCTTTCCAAGATCAAGGGGGATGTTTCCATGTGGGCATTGTCAGATTTGTCATTTCATTGAACGCACGCAAGTCTTTAAGATTAAAAGTCTTATCAACTGTGCCACCACAAAAGTGATTTATAGCCTACAATGTCCCTGTAACAGAATTTATATAGGGAAAACAAAGCGTAAGCTGCGGGTCCACATTGGTGAACATCTCGGGGATATTAAACACAAGGAGCCGATAAGTCCTTTGGCCCAACATTTCCTTTTGCACCACCAGTCGAAACCAGATGGACTAAGAGTCAAGGGAATATATGCCTTACAACTCAGTAAAAGACAGGGTGACATTGATAGAGGCCTTCTTCAAAAAGAAAAATTGGATATATAAATTAAATGTTATGACAGACTTAATAGAGAACTAAACTTACAAGTGTTCTTTCTTAAAAATATTTTAAGTCCAACCATCTGCTTCTCTCGCTCTGCTGACGGACCGAGACACCACGGGGAAGCCATGGGAAAGTCCCCGTGCACCAGAGGGGGGTGGGGTCACCCGGGTATGGCACCATGTGGCCCCGCCCTCAGTTATAAAAGAACTGTCACCTGCGAGGACGCGTCATTCGGCGGGTGTCTCCCATGGAGGCGGATCGGTGGCGTCCTGTGAGTATTTTTTTTTTACTTTTCGATCCATCGGTGGAGCAAGACAAGGAGATGAAAGGACTTTGTGGGACATTTTTATTTTTTTATTTTTTTAATAAAGGACTTGTCCCAAAGCATGTCTTGTGTTTTTTTAAAAATGTGACACTTTTTTGTGAAATGGTACAGGTACAATATACCCGTTACCATTTCAAACAGGGGGGCGGGATCTGGGGTCCCCTTGTTAAAGGGGGATTCCAGATTCCGATAAGCCCTGGCCCGCAGACCCCCACTACCACCGGACAAGGGTTGTGGGGATGAGGGCCTTGTCCCCATCAACATGGGGACAAGGTGCATTGGGGGCTACCCCAAAGCACCCTCCCCATGTTGAGGGCATGTGGCCTGGTACGGTTCAGGAGGGGGGGCGCTCTCTCATCCCCCCTCTTTTCCTGCAGCCTGCCAGGTTGCGTGCTCGGATAAGGGTCTGGTATGGATTTTTGGGGGGACCCCCACGCCATTTTTTTTTAAATTTTGGTGCGGGGTTCCCCTTAAAATCCATATCAGACCTGAAGGGTCTGGTATGGATTTTGAGGGGGATCCCTGCGCCATTTTTTAAAAAAAATTGGCGCAGGGTTCCCCTTAATATCTATACCAGACCTGAAGGGCCTGGTATGGAATTTGGGGGGACCCCACACAATCTTTTTTAAAAATTTTGGTTTGGGGTTCCCCTTAATATTCATACCAGACCCAAAGGGTTTGGTAATGGACTGTGGGGGATCCCATGCAGTTTTTTTTTTCAATTTAAAAAAATAGTGTAGCGCTATGTGTATAAATGATAATCTTTACAAAATTGAATGGTGAGCTAAATTCTAGCCATCCCTTACAGGGCTAGATAATCAACTGAGTACTTCAAAATAGCATATGAAATACAGTGAATATAATAGTCCATAAAAGTTGACAATTAGATTCCGAGTGAAAAATAGAAAACCACCACCAAAAGTCTATGAGGGTTGAATATTGAGAAATGAAACTCCCAAGCTTCCTCGTAAACAAAATTAATCACTTCTGGCAGATGGATAGATAAGGAACCACAGAAGGATGGAGGGTCTAGGTACGTGGCGGGACCATCACCGAACATCAAGAGAGGCTTACCAGAATCAGGTGACTTGAAAAGACATACGTCTTACAAGTCTAATGCCCCGTACACACGGTCGGATTTTCCGATGGAAAATGTCCGATCGGAGCGCGTTGTCAGAAATTCCGACCGTGTGTGGGCTCCATCGCACATTTTCCATCGGATTTTCCGACACACAAAGTTGGAGAGCAGGAGATAAAATTTTCCAACAACAAAATCCGTTGTCGGAAATTCTGATCGTGTGTACACAAATCCGACGGACAAAGTGCCACGCATGCTCAGAATAAATAAAGAGATGAAAGCTATTGGCCACTGCCCCGTTTATAGTCCCGACGTACGTGTTTTACGTCACCGCGTTTAGAACGATCGGATTTTCCGACAACTTTGTGCGACCGTGTGTAGACAAAACAAGTTTGAGCCAACATCCGTCGGAAAAAATCCTAGGATTTTGTTGTCGGAATGTCCGAACGAAGTCTGACCGTGTGCACACCCTATCAGAAAGCTTGAATGACCACCAGGTCTGGCAAGATGAATCGTCAGATGTCCTCAGCTTCAAATGGGGAGGGGTCTCGTCACAGCTTCAAGCTTGTGTTGTCTTTAAAAAGTCAGGTCAGCTAGCATCACATAACACTGAATGGAATACTTCAATACTGCACTTCGAGGCAGGATCTTGCCAAATGTTCTGCACTGGGACCATGTAAACTCCTTCTTTCAATGCCTTTTGCTCACGTAGTCCGTGTCAGAGCACTGTACGGGAGGCCGGTGTTCTGACGAAAACTGTCCTCCTATCGGATAGTGTCCGCCCCGTGAGCTAGCTGAACTATACAGAGCCACAGAGGTAATGACAAGGCAACCTGGCGGGAACACCTTCCCTCACACCTCACTTTTATCTGTATTGTCGGGACCCGACAAGTCATTATTGCCACTAGTACTTTTAAATGATTTTTTTTTCCTTTAGAAATGTCATTTTTTGCAGGAACTGTTCTAAACATTGGAAAAATGTGCCACTTTACAGCCATACTATAAACACCCCCCAGGTACGAAATTTAAAGGAGTATTTCTCTTTTATTGTTTCACTTAAAGCATTATTAAAATCACTGCTCCCGAAAAAACGGCGGTTTTTAAAACTTTTTTTCATTGATACATGTCCCTTGGGGCAGGACTAAGGTCCCCAAACACTTTTTATGACAATACCTTGCATATAAACCTTTAAAATTAGCACTTTTGATTATTCATGTTCGTGTTCTATAGACTTTAACGGTGTTCGTGTGTTCTGCCAAATTTTTGCCTGTTCTGTATGTTCTTGTTAGGGGGTGTTCGGCCCATCTCTATATATGATTGGCAAGTCAGCCACGAGGAGAGGACATGGGAGCTCCGATTAGCTGTTTTAGCTGTGCTGCATAGCGCTGCCCCTACAACTCTCTGCTGACAGTCACATATTCATGTACTACCATTGTTCATTAAACTACTGCATCCATTCCATCCTGACTACTACATAGCCACTAGGGACGAGCTTCGAGTTCCAGTCAAACGTAAGTTTGACTCGAACATCGGCCGTTCGACCGTTCGTTGAATTACGAACATTATGGGCCGTTCTTGTCAAATTGGAGTGGCGTGTCACGGCCCATAATTCACTGCGGCATCACAGGGCATTGCTGGCTGAGCATGCACTATGACCCGCATGCTATGGCCAATCACATCGCGGTAAGAACGGAGAGCCATAATTGGCCAAAGGCGGGAGGCTTTGGCCAATTATGCCTCAGGGGACTTAGTATAAGCCCCACACTATATAAGGCCACCTGGAAGTCGGCCTTGTGTAGTGTGTGTAGTGTAGTGTGTTCCAGCGTGCTGAGAGATAGAGAGACAGACAGTGTCATTTCATATGAGTTAGATAGAGCAGGCAGGCGAGCCAGTTAGCTGCAGTCAGTGTATTTAGTATATATATGCATCCCAGGTGTTGTGTGTGTATATATATATATATATATATATATATATATATATATATACACTGTATTCAGTTTAGCTAGATCCGTTCTTGTTATTCTCTTCCTAATATACTTATAGGCAGGCAGCTGCAGTATTTTCAGTCATTGTACTGTATCCTTTGCACAGTGTGCAACTAAAGCTAACTGCAGACAATTGCTGGTGTTCTCTTCCTAATACACTTACAGGCAGGCAGCTGCAGTATTTTCAGTCAGTGTACAGTATCCTGTTCACAGTGTGCAACTAAAGCTAACTGCAGACAATTGCTGGTGTTCTCTTCCTAATAATACCACAGGCAGACAGCTGCAGTATTTTCAGTCAGTGTACTGTATCCTGTGCACAGTGTGCAATTAAAGCTAACTGCAGGCAATTGCTGGTGTTCTCTTCCTAATATACTTACAGGCAGGCAGCTGCAGTATTTTCAGTCGGTGTACTGTATCCTGTGCACAGTGTGCAACTAAAGCTAACTGCGGACAATTGCTGGTGTTCTCTTTCTAATAATACCACAGGCAGGCAGCTGCAGTATTTTAAGTCAGTGTACTGTATCCTGTGCACAGTGTGCAACTAAAGCTAACTGCAGACATTTGCTGGTGTTCTCTTCCTAATAACACCACAGGCAGGCAGCTGCAGTATTTTCAGTCAGTGTACTGTATCCTGTGCACAGTGTGCAACTAAAGCTAACTGCAGACAATTGCTGGTGTTCTCTTCCTAATATACTTACAGGCAGGCAGCTGCAGTATTTTCAGTCAGTGTACTGTATCCTGTGTACAGTGTGCAACTAAAGCTAACTGGAGACAATTACTGGTGTTCTCTTCCTAATATACTTACTGGCAGGCAGCTGCAGTATTTTCAATCAGTGTACTGTATCCTGTGCACAGTGTGCAACTAAAGCTAACTGTGGACAATTGCTGGTGTTCTCTTCCTAATAATACCACAGGCAGGCAGCTGCAGTATTTTCAGTCAGTGTACTGTATCCTGTGCACAGTGTGCAACTAAAGCTAACTGCAGACAATTGCTGGTGTTCTCTTCCTAATAATACCACAGGCAGGCAGCTGCAGTATTTTCAGTCAGTGTACTGTATCCTGTGCACAGTGTGCAACTAAAGCTAACTGCAGACAATTGCTGGTGTTCTCTTCCTAATAACACCATATATATATATATATATATATATATATATATATACACTGTATTCAGTTTAGCTAGATCCGTTCTTGTTATTCTCTTCCTAATATACTTATAGGCAGGCAGCTGCAGTATTTTCAGTCATTGTACTGTATCCTTTGCACAGTGTGCAACTAAAGCTAACTGCAGACAATTGCTGGTGTTCTCTTCCTAATACACTTACAGGCAGGCAGCTGCAGTATTTTCAGTCAGTGTACAGTATCCTGTTCACAGTGTGCAACTAAAGCTAACTGCAGACAATTGCTGGTGTTCTCATCCTAATAATACCACAGGCAGATAGCTGCAGTATTTTCAGTCAGTGTACTGTATCCTGTGCACAGTGTGCAATTAAAGCTAACTGCAGGCAATTGCTGGTGTTCTCTTCCTAATATACTTACAGGCAGGCAGCTGCAGTATTTTCAGTCGGTGTACTGTATCCTGTGCACAGTGTGCAACTAAAGCTAACTGCGGACAATTGCTGGTGTTCTCTTTCTAATAATACCACAGGCAGGCAGCTGCAGTATTTTAAGTCAGTGTACTGTATCCTGTGCACAGTGTGCAACTAAAGCTAACTGCAGACAATTGCTGGTGTTCTCTTCCTAATAACACCACAGGCAGGCAGCTGCAGTATTTTCAGTCAGTGTACTGTATCCTGTGCACAGTGTGCAACTAAAGCTAACTGCAGACAATTGCTGGTGTTCTCTTCCTAATATACTTACAGGCAGGCAGCTGCAGTATTTTCAGTCAGTGTACTGTATCCTGTGTACAGTGTGCAACTAAAGCTAACTGGAGACAATTGCTGGTGTTCTCTTCCTAATATACTTACTGGCAGGCAGCTGCAGTATTTTCAATCAGTGTACTGTATACTGTGCACAGTGTGCAACTAAAGCTAACTGTGGACAATTGCTGGTGTTCTCTTCCTAATAATACCACAGGCAGGTAGCTGCAGTATTTTCAGTCAGTGTACTGTATCCTGTGCACAGTGTGCAACTAAAGCTAACTGCAGACAATTGCTGGTGTTCTCTTCCTAATAATACCACAGGCAGGCAGCTGCAGTATTTTCAGTCAGTGTACTGTATCCTGTGCACAGTGTGCAACTAAAGCTAACTGCAGACAATTGCTGGTGTTCTCTTCCTAATAACACCACAGGCAGGCAGCTGCAGTATTTTCAGTCAGTGTACTGTATCCTGTGCACAGTGTGCAACTAAAGCTAACTGCAGACAATTGCTGGTGTTCTCTTCCTAATATACTTACAGGCAGGCAGCTGCAGTATTTTCAGTCAGTGTACTGTATCCTGTGCACAGTGTGCAACTAAAGCTAACTGCAGACAATTGCTGGTGTTCTCTTCCTAATAATACCACAACCAGGTAGCTGCAGTATTTTCAGTCAGTGTACTGTATCCTGTGCACAGTGTGCAACTAAAGCTAACTGCAGACAATTGCTGGTGTTCTCTTCCTAATATTACCACATGCAGGCAGCTGCAGTATTTTCAATCAGTGTACTGTATCTTGTGCACAGTGTGCAACTAAAACTAACTGCAGACAATTGCTGGTGTTCTCTTCCTAATAATATCACAGGCAGGCAGCTGCAGTATTTTCAGTCAGTGTACTGTATCCTGTGCACAGTGTGCAACTAAAGCTAACTGCAGACAAATGCTGGTGTTCTCTTTCTAATAATACCACAGGCAGGTAGCTGCAGTATTTTCAGTCAGTGTACTGTATCCTGTGCACAGTGTGCAACTAAAGCTAACTGCAGACAATTGCTGGTGTTTTCTTCCTAATATTACCATAGGCAGGCAGCTGCAGTATTTTCAGTCAGTGTACTGTTTCTTGTGCACAGTGTGCAACTAAAGCTAACTGCAGACAATTGCTGGTGTTCTCTTCCTAATAATACCACAGGCAGGCAGCTGCAGTATTTTCAGTCAGTGTACTGTATCCTGTGCACAGTGTGCAACTAGAGCTAACTGCAGACAATTGCTGGTGTTCTCTTTGTAATATACTTACAGGCAGGCAGCTGCAGTATTTTCAGTCAGTGTACTGTATCCTGTGCACAGTGTGCAACTAAAGCTAACTGCGGACAATTGCTGGTTTTCTCTTCCTAATAATACCACAGGCAGGCAGCTGCAGTATTTTCAGTCAGTGTACTGTATCTTGTGCACAGTGTGCAACTAAAGCTAACTGCAGACAATTGCTGGTGTTCTCTTTCTAATAATACCACAGGCAGGCAGCCGCAGTATTTTCAGTCAGTGTACTCTATCCTGTGCACAGTGTGCAACTAAAACTAACTGCAGACAATTGCTGGTGTTCTCTTCCTAATATACTTACAGGCAGGCAGCTGCAGTAGTTTCAGTCAGTATACAGTATCCTGTTCACAGTGTGCAACTAAAGTTAACTGCAGACAATTGCTGGTGTTCTCTTCCTAATATACTTACAAGCAGGCAGCTGCAGTATTTTCAGTCAGTGTACTGTATCCTGTGCACAGTGTGCAACTAAAGCTAACTGCAGACAATTGCTGGTGTTCTCTTTCTAATAATACCACAGGCAGGTAGCTGCAGTATTTTCAGTCAGTGTACTGTATCCTGTGCACAGTGTGCAACTAAAGCTAACTGCAGACAATTGCTGGTGTTTTCTTCCTAATATTACCATAGGCAGGCAGCTGCAGTATTTTCAGTCAGTGTACTGTATCTTGTGCACAGTGTGCAACTAAAGCTAACTGCAGACAATTGCTGGTGTTCTCTTCCTAATAATACCACAGGCAGGCAGCTGCAGTATTTTCAGTCAGTGTACTGTATCCTGTGCACAGTGTGCAACTAGAGCTAACTGCAGACAATTGCTGGTGTTCTCTTTGTAATATACTTACAGGCAGGCAGCTGCAGTATTTTCAGTCAGTGTACTGTATCCTGTGCACAGTGTGCAACTAAAGCTAACTGCGGACAATTGCTGGTGTTCTCTTCCTAATAATACCACAGGCAGGCAGCTGCAGTATTTTCAGTCAGTGTACTGTATCTTGTGCACAGTGTGCAACTAAAGCTAACTGCAGACAATTGCTGGTGTTCTCTTTCTAATAATACCACAGGCAGGCAGCCGCAGTATTTTCAGTCAGTGTACTCTATCCTGTGCACAGTGTGCAACTAAAACTAACTGCAGACAATTGCTGGTGTTCTCTTCCTAATATACTTACAGGCAGGCAGCTGCAGTAGTTTCAGTCAGTATACAGTATCCTGTTCACAGTGTGCAACTAAAGTTAACTGCAGACAATTGCTGGTGTTCTCTTCCTAATATACTTACAAGCAGGCAGCTGCAGTATTTTCAGTCAGTGTACTGTATCCTGTGCACAGTGTGCAACTAAAGCTAACTGCAGACAATTGCTGGTGTTCTCTTTCTAATAATACCACAGGCAGGTAGCTGCAGTATTTTCAGTCAGTGTACTGTATCCTGTGCACAGTGTGCAACTAAAGCTAACTGCAGACAATTGCTGGTGTTTACTTCCTAATATTACCATAGGCAGGCAGCTGCAGTATTTTCAGTCAGTGTACTGTATCCTGTGCACAGTGTGCAACTAGAGCTAACTGCAGACAATTGCTTGTGTTCTCTTTGTAATATACTTACAGGCAGGTAGCTGCAGTATTTTCAGTCAGTGTACTGTATCCTGTGCACAGTGTGCAACTAAAGCTAACTGCAGACAATTGCTGGTGTTTTCTTCCTAATATTACCATAGGCAGGCAGCTGCAGTATTTTCAGTCAGTGTACTGTATCTTGTGCACAGTGTGCAACTAAAGCTAACTGCAGACAATTGCTGGTGTTCTCTTCCTAATAATACCACAGTCAGGCAGCTGCAGTATTTGCAGTCAGTGTACTGTATCCTGTGCACAGTGTGCAACTAGAGCTAACTGCAGACAATTGCTGGTGTTCTCTTTGTAATATACTTACAGGCAGGCAGCTGCAGTATTTTCAGTCAGTGTACTGTATCCTGTGCACAGTGTGCAACTAAAGCTAACTGCGGACAATTGCTGGTGTTCTCTTCCTAATAATACCACAGGCAGGCAGCTGCAGTATTTTCAGTCAGTGTACTGTATCTTGTGCACAGTGTGCAACTAAAGCTAACTGCAGACAATTGCTGGTGTTCTCTTTCTAATAATACCACAGGCAGGCAGCCGCAGTATTTTCAGTCAGTGTACTCTATCCTGTGCACAGTGTGCAACTAAAACTAACTGCAGACAATTGCTGGTGTTCTCTTCCTAATATACTTACAGGCAGGCAGCTGCAGTAGTTTCAGTCAGTATACAGTATCCTGTTCACAGTGTGCAACTAAAGTTAACTGCAGACAATTGCTGGTGTTCTCTTCCTAATATACTTACAAGCAGGCAGCTGCAGTATTTTCAGTCAGTGTACTGTATCCTGTGCACAGTGTGCAACTAAAGCTAACTGCAGACAATTGCTGGTGTTCTCTTTCTAATAATACCACAGGCAGGTAGCTGCAGTATTTTCAGTCAGTGTACTGTATCCTGTGCACAGTGTGCAACTAAAGCTAACTGCAGACAATTGCTGGTGTTTTCTTCCTAATATTACCATAGGCAGGCAGCTGCAGTATTTTCAGTCAGTGTACTGTATCTTGTGCACAGTGTGCAACTAAAGCTAACTGCAGACAATTGCTGGTGTTCTCTTCCTAATAATACCACAGGCAGGCAGCTGCAGTATTTTCAGTCAGTGTACTGTATCCTGTGCACAGTGTGCAACTAGAGCTAACTGCAGACAATTGCTGGTGTTCTCTTTGTAATATACTTACAGGCAGGCAGCTGCAGTATTTTCAGTCAGTGTACTGTATCCTGTGCACAGTGTGCAACTAAAGCCAACTGCAGACAATTGCTGGTGTTTTCTTCCTAATATTACCATAGGCAGGCAGCTGCAGTATTTTCAGTCAGTGTACTGTATCTTGTGCACAGTGTGCAACTAAAGCTAACTGCAGACAATTGCTGGTGTTCTCTTCCTAATAATACCACAGTCAGGCAGCTGCAGTATTTGCAGTCAGTGTACTGTATCCTGTGCACAGTGTGCAACTAGAGCTAACTGCAGACAATTGCTGGTGTTCTCTTTGTAATATACTTACAGGCAGGCAGCTGCAGTATTTTCAGTCAGTGTACTGTATCCTGTGCACAGTGTGCAACTAAAGCTAACTGCGGACAATTGCTGGTGTTCTCTTCCTAATAATACCACAGGCAGGCAGCTGCAGTATTTTCAGTCAGTGTACTGTATCTTGTGCACAGTGTGCAACTAAAGCTAACTGCAGACAATTGCTGGTGTTCTCTTTCTAATAATACCACAGGCAGGCAGCCGCAGTATTTTCAGTCAGTGTACTCTATCCTGTGCACAGTGTGCAACTAAAACTAACTGCAGACAATTGCTGGTGTTCTCTTCCTAATATACTTACAGGCAGGCAGCTGCAGTAGTTTCAGTCAGTATACAGTATCCTGTTCACAGTGTGCAACTAAAGTTAACTGCAGACAATTGCTGGTGTTCTCTTCCTAATATACTTACAAGCAGGCAGCTGCAGTATTTTCAGTCAGTGTACTGTATCCTGTGCACAGTGTGCAACTAAAGCTAACTGCAGACAATTGCTGGTGTTCTCTTTCTAATAATACCACAGGCAGGTAGCTGCAGTATTTTCAGTCAGTGTACTGTATCCTGTGCACAGTGTGCAACTAAAGCTAACTGCAGACAATTGCTGGTGTTTTCTTCCTAATATTACCATAGGCAGGCAGCTGCAGTATTTTCAGTCAGTGTACTGTATCTTGTGCACAGTGTGCAACTAAAGCTAACTGCAGACAATTGCTGGTGTTCTCTTCCTAATAATACCACAGGCAGGCAGCTGCAGTATTTTCAGTCAGTGTACTGTATCCTGTGCACAGTGTGCAACTAGAGCTAACTGCAGACAATTGCTGGTGTTCTCTTTGTAATATACTTACAGGCAGGTAGCTGCAGTATTTTCAGTCAGTGTACTGTATCCTGTGCACAGTGTGCAACTAAAGCTAACTGCAGACAATTGCTGGTGTTTTCTTCCTAATATTACCATAGGCAGGCAGCTGCAGTATTTTCAGTCAGTGTACTGTATCTTGTGCACAGTGTGCAACTAAAGCTAACTGCAGACAATTGCTGGTGTTCTCTTCCTAATAATACCACAGTCAGGCAGCTGCAGTATTTGCAGTCAGTGTACTGTATCCTGTGCACAGTGTGCAACTAGAGCTAACTGCAGACAATTGCTGGTGTTCTCTTTGTAATATACTTACAGGCAGGCAGCTGCAGTATTTTCAGTCAGTGTACTGTATCCTGTGCACAGTGTGCAACTAAAGCTAACTGCGGACAATTGCTGGTGTTCTCTTCCTAATAATACCACAGGCAGGCAGCTGCAGTATTTTCAGTCAGTGTACTGTATCTTGTGCACAGTGTGCAACTAAAGCTAACTGCAGACAATTGCTGGTGTTCTCTTTCTAATAATACCACAGGCAGGCAGCCGCAGTATTTTCAGTCAGTGTACTCTATCCTGTGCACAGTGTGCAACTAAAACTAACTGCAGACAATTGCTGGTGTTCTCTTCCTAATATACTTACAGGCAGGCAGCTGCAGTAGTTTCAGTCAGTATACAGTATCCTGTTCACAGTGTGCAACTAAAGTTAACTGCAGACAATTGCTGGTGTTCTCTTCCTAATATACTTACAAGCAGGCAGCTGCAGTATTTTCAGTCAGTGTACTGTATCCTGTGCACAGTGTGCAACTAAAGCTAACTGCAGACAATTGCTGGTGTTCTCTTTCTAATAATACCACAGGCAGGTAGCTGCAGTATTTTCAGTCAGTGTACTGTATCCTGTGCACAGTGTGCAACTAAAGCTAACTGCAGACAATTGCTGGTGTTTTCTTCCTAATATTACCATAGGCAGGCAGCTGCAGTATTTTCAGTCAGTGTACTGTATCTTGTGCACAGTGTGCAACTAAAGCTAACTGCAGACAATTGCTGGTGTTCTCTTCCTAATAATACCACAGGCAGGCAGCTGCAGTATTTTCAGTCAGTGTACTGTATCCTGTGCACAGTGTGCAACTAGAGCTAACTGCAGACAATTGCTGGTGTTCTCTTTGTAATATACTTACAGGCAGGCAGCTGCAGTATTTTCAGTCAGTGTACTGTATCCTGTGCACAGTGTGCAACTAAAGCTAACTGCGGACAATTGCTGGTGTTCTCTTCCTAATAATACCACAGGCAGGCAGCTGCAGTATTTTCAGTCAGTGTACTGTATCTTGTGCACAGTGTGCAACTAAAGCTAACTGCAGACAATTGCTGGTGTTCTCTTTCTAATAATACCACAGGCAGGCAGCCGCAGTATTTTCAGTCAGTGTACTCTATCCTGTGCACAGTGTGCAACAAAAGCTAACTGCAGACAATTGCTGGTGTTCTCTTCCTAATATACTTACAGGCAGGCAGCTGCAGTAGTTTCAGTCAGTATACAGTATCCTGTTCACAGTGTGCAACTAAAGTTAACTGCAGACAATTGCTGGTGTTCTCTTCCTAATAATATCACAGGCAGGCAGCTGCAGTATTTTCAGTCAGTGTACTGTATCCTGTGCACAGTGTGCAACTAAAGCTAACTGCAGACAATTGCTGGTGTTCTCTTCCTAATAATACCACATGCAGGCAGCTGCAGTATTTTCAATCAGTGTACTGTATCTTGTGCACAGTGTGCAACTAAAACTAACTGCAGACAATTGCTGGTGTTCTCTTCCTAATAATACCACAGGCAGGCAGCTGCAGTATTTTCAGTCAGTGTACTGTATCCTGTGCACAGTGTGCAACTAAAACAAACTGCAGAAAATTATTGGTGTTCTCTTCCTAATATACTTACAGGCAGGCAGCTGCAGTATTTTCAGTCAGTGTACTGTATCCTGTGCACAGTGTGCAACTAAAGCTAACTGCGGACAATTGCTGGTGTTCTCTTCCTAATAATACCACAGGCAGGCAGCTACAGTATTTTCAGTCAGTGTACTGTATCCTGTGCACAGTGTGCAACTAAAGCTAACTGCGGACAATTGCTGGTGTTCTCTTTCTAATAATACCACAGGCAGGCAGCTGCAGTATTTTAAGTCAGTGTACTGTATCCTGTGCACAGTGTGCAACTAAAGCTAACTGCAGACAATTGCTGGTGTTCTCTTCCTAATATACTTACAGGCAGGCAGCTGCAGTATTTTCAGTCAGTGTACTGTATCCTGTGCACAGTGTGCAACTAAAGCTAACTGGAGACAATTGCTGGTGTTCTCTTCCTAATATACTTACTGGAATGCTTTGTAAGAATGACTGTTAAGTATGTTTCTATAATCTTGCTGATAAAAATGTGATTTGTTGCCCATTATACACTGAAATTAAAGCTGTGTCCACTCTAACGTTTTGTCAAATTTTAGATTGTAAGCTCCTATGAGCAGGGCCCTTAAAACCCCATGGCTAAATGTAGCACCATATATCCTGTCCAAATGTTTTTGAAGCTAGTAAATGAATGTCATTTTTTTTTCTGCTGGTAAAATAAAAGTAGATTATTAAGCTTTGTGTTTTTTTTTTCTACTTTTCTTTCCCAAAACCACCACCCTCAAAAACTCAAGAGAAAGTTCAATATCTCTTATTTTATTTCAATATGTATTTGTGCACCAAAAAAACTAATCTCTTTGCCCTGGTTCACATTGATGCTACTTTGAAATTGCGTTAATTCACGTGAAGTAGCACGATTTCAAAGTAGCAAGGTCAGCATGATTTCAGGTGCGACTTGATAGACATCTGTGTGCCTTCATACACAAATGTCTATTGAAGTTGCACCTGAAATCGGCAAAAGTAGTGCAGGAACTACTTTAGCAAATTGGTGCGGCACCACAAAAAAATTGCATTGATTGGAACAGTTGCATTGCTGCCAAATAGCTCCAATGTAAACCTAGGCTTCTGCACACCTGCAAGTTAATGATAAAGGTGGAATCTTTATATATAACAGCTGTGGAGAATTACGGGTAATGAATTCAGCTGGTGGATAGGCAGTGTTGTATGTGTCAGCTTTAGTTCACATTGGTGCGATTTGACATGTCAAAGCGGTGACAATTGCACTGTTTTAATTTGTGCGACTTTGGGATGCAATTTGTATTGATATCAGTGCAGAAACCTGCACAGATGTCTCTGAAATTCCCCCTGCTGTCGGGACTGACATGCTGGAAAGAAAGTGTGTGATTTCAGCTGAACGATTTCCTCCCTCTGTCAGTGTGAACCAGGGCTCAAACTGCGCCTTTTGTTTTTGTCATTCACCTGCTGCCAGCCCAGGGACACCATTTCTTATCGAACGCCTTTAAATATCATAAGTAGAAATACAAATTTGCATATCTGCAAATAAACAAAAATAAAATTCTAATTGTGGTTGCGATCAAATATTCGCAGCAGTGATTAAAAGAGTGTGGTTTTGCATTCTGACCCAGAAATAAGTCATTGTAATCACCTGGAAGTTCCTGTGCTGGTCAGGATCTCCATCTAGGTGGACATGGCGAGGTCCCTCTTTAGCAAAGAGGAGGTGCTGATCATTTTCCGGATAAGGGTATGATATGTACTTGTGCTTAATCAATGCGGGGGTGGATGTGGTAGTTAGATTTGGTGTGGGTGGGGTTCATTGATTTGTTTGGCATCCCCACACATTTGCTTCTGGCCCATGAGCACACATTACTTCCTGCATTTGTTCTGCTGATGTAAATGCAAGTATAAATGAGAGCTCCTTTCTATTAACCACTTTAGCCCTGGACCATTATGCTGCCTAAGGACCAGAGGACTTTTTCCAATTTGGCACTGCGTCGATTTAACTGCTAATTGCGCGGTCATGCAATGCTGTACCCAAACGAAATTTGCGTCCTTTTCTTCCCACAAATAGAGCTTTCTTTTGATGGTATTTGATCACCTCTGCCGTTTTTATTTTTTGCGCTATAAATGGAAAAAGACCGAAAATTTTGAAAAAAAATTATATTTTCTACTTTTTGTTATAAAAAAATCCAATAAACTCAATTTTAGTCATAAATTTAGGCCAAAATGTATTCGGCCACATGTCTTTGGTAAAAAAATGTCAATAAGCGTATATTTGTTGGTTTGCGCAAAAGTTATACAAACTAGGGTACATTTTCTGGAATTTACACAGCTTTTAGTTTATGACTGCCTATGTCATTTCTTGAGGTGCTAAAATGGCAGGGCAGTACAACCCCCCCCCCCCAAATGACCCCATTTTGGAAAGTAGACACCCCAAGGAAATTGCTGAGAGGCATGTTGAACCCATTGAATATTTTTTTTTTGTCCCAAGTGATTGAATAATGACAGAAAAAAAATATTTACAAAAAGTTGTCACTAAATGATATATTGCTCACACAGGCCATGGGCCTATGTGGAATTGCACCCAAAAATACATTCAGCTGCTTCTCCTGAGTACGGGGATACCACATGTCTGGGACTTTTTGGGAGCCTAGCCGCGTACGGGGCCCCGAAAACCAATCACCGCCTTCAGGATTTCTAAGGGTACGATGCCCGGCGGGTGTGGAGAGGCGACTCTTTGCACATCTTGCCGCATGTATGCGTTCCTTGATCATCCGATCGAGGGCGAATACTGCTGTGCAAAATGTAAGCACATTGTTTCCCTAGAAGCCCAGGTTCTGAATCTGGGGAAGCAACTGTCAGCACTGAGAAGTCCCTCCATACTAAAGGTGAGCCAGGAACGTACATGGCAGGTGCCGGCAGGGGCCAGCACAGAGGCGGGTGGAGACAAAGAGGTGCAGGCACTAGCAAAGAGTAGATGGGTGACAGTCAGGAGGGGTAGAGGGGGAAGTGCCAGAGAAGCCGTTCCAGGACTGGAGCATCCAAATAAGTACGCTCCATTGAGTGACATTGGTGTAACCAGTCAGGGACCAGCACTGCTGGAGATGAGGGACTCTCCTAGCTGCCAGGGGAAGAACTCCTCCAGTGAGAGTGGGGGGGGCAGCAAAGGGAAAGGAAAGACAGATTCTGGTGGTAGGGGACTCAATTCTTAGAAGGACAGAGAGGGCAATCTGTAACCAAGACCTGAAGCGCCGAACAGTATGTTGTCTACCGGGCGCTCGGGTTCGGCACATCACGGATCTTGTGGACAGATTACTGGGAGGGGCTGGGGAAGACCCGGCTGTCATGGTGCACGTTGGCACCAATGACAAAGTCAGAGGCAGATGGAGTGTCCTAAAGAACGATTTTAGGGACTTAGGAGCTAAATTGAGGAATAGGACCTCCAAGGTAGTGTTCTCAGGAATACTACCGGTACATCGAGCCACACCAGAAAGGCAGAGGGAGATTAGGGAAGTAAACAAGTGGCTGAAGAGCTGGTGTAGTAAGGAGGGGTTTGGGTTCCTGGAGGACTGGGCCGACTTCTCAGTCGGTAACCGGTACTATAGAAGGGACGGACTGCACCTAAATGAGGAGGGTGCAGATCTGCTGGGAATGAAGATGGCCAAAAAGTTAGAGGGGTTTTTAAACTAGGCGATGGGGGGGAGGGTCCAGAGACAGTGATAGCCAGTGCGGAAGATATTCCAGAGGGTAGTATTGGGGGCATTAGTGGTAGGTTAACCAAAGAACAAAAACACAAGGTGAGTATAGTAGCAAGTCCTAGTTGCAATCTTGAAACACCCAATACGAGGACAATATGCGACCAGTCTAAACTATGTGGCATGTTCACCAATGCCAGGAGCATGGCGGACAAGATGAGTGAACTAGAGATACTGTTGTACAAGGAGGATTTGGATTTTGTGGGAATTTCAGAGACCTGGTTCAACAGCTCTCATGATTGGCTGGCAAACATTCAAGGGTATACCCTATACCGCAAGGATAGAGAAGGTAAAAAAGGGGGAGGGGTATGCCTATATATCAAGAATAATGTACAAGTGAGTGTGAGAGATGACATCACTGAGGGGGCTAGGGAGGAGGTGGAATCTTTATGGGTAGAGCTCCAAAGGGATGAAGCTAAGGGGAAAATAATACTGGGAGTATGCTATAGGCCCCCAAACCTGAGGGAGGAAGTGGAGACGGATCTCCTATCACAAATTGGAGTAGCAGCAAGGATGGGAAGTGTTATCATAATGGGGGATTTTAATTATCCAGACATAGACTGGGCGGAGGGAACCGCGCATTCATTTAAGGCTCGCCAGTTCCTTAGTGTCTTGCAGGACAATTTTATGGGTCAGATGGTAGAGGCACCAACTAGAAATAAAACATTAATAGATCTACTGATTACCAACAATACAGACCTGATAACAGATGTGGAAATTTAGGTAACAGCGATCACAGGTCAATTAGTTTCAGTATAAATCACACAAATAGGAAACATGAAGGGAACACAAAGACACTGAATTTCAAAAGAGCCAACTTCCCTAAACTACAAACCTTGCTAAAAGGCATAAATTGGGATAAAATATTAGGAACAAAGAATACGGAGGAGAGATGGGTTTGCTTTAAGAGCATATTAAATAAGGGCATTAGCCAATGTATCCCATTGGGTAATAAATTTAAAAGAGCGAACAAACATCCTGGATGGCTTAACTCCAATGTAAAAATGCACATAAAAGCAAAGGAGAAGGCCTTCAAAAAATACAAGGTTGAGGGATCATCCTCAGCATTCAGAATTTATAAAGAATGCAATAAGAAATGTAAGGGTGCAATTAGGATGGCTAAGATAGAACATGAAAGACACATAGCGGAGGAGAGCAAAAAAAATCCCAAGAAATTCTTTAAGTATGTAAACAGTAAAAAAGGGAGGACAGACCATATTGGCCCCATAAAGAATGAGGAAGGACATCTGGTTACAAAGGATGGGGAGATGGCAAAGGTATTGAATTTATTCTTCTCCTCAGTCTTCACAAGTGAATCGGGGGGCTTCAGTAACCAAAACTGCAGTGTTTATCCTCATGACACAACAGAGGAAGCACCTACATGGTTAACAGAGGACGGAATTAAAATTAGACTTGAGAAACTTAACATTAATAAATCACCGGGACCAGATGGCTTGCATCAGAGGGTACTTAGGGAACTCAGTCAGGTGATTGCCAGACCGTTGTTCCTAATTTTTACAGACAGTCTATTGACTGGAATGGTACCATTTGACACAGTTCCCCGTAAACGTTTACTGTACAAAATAAGGTGCGTTGGCATGGACCATAGGGTGAGTACATGGATTGAAAACTGGCTACAAGGGCGTGTTCAGAGGGTGGTGATAAATGGGGAGTACTCAGAATGGTCAGGGGTGGGTAGTGGGGTTCCCCAGGGTTCTGTGCTGGGACCAATCCTATTTAATTTGTTCATAAACGACCTGGAGGGTGGGATAAAGAGTTCAATCTCTGTATTTGCAGACAATACTAAGCTAAGCAGGGCAATAACTTCTCTGCAGGATGTGGAAATCTTGCAAAAAGACCTGAACAAATTAATGGGGTGGGCGACTACATGGCAAATGAGGTTCAATGTAGAAAAATGTAAAATAATGCATTTGGGTGGCAAAAATATGAATGCAATCTATACACTGGGGGGAGAACCTCTGGGGAATCTTGGATGGAAAAGGACCTGGGGGTCCTAGTGGATGATAGGCTCAGCAATGGCATGCAATGCCAAGCTGCTGCTAATAAAGCAAACAGAATATTGGCATGCATTAAAAGGGGGATCAACTGCAGAGATAAAACGATAATTCTCCCGCTCTACAAGACTCTGGTCCGGCCGCACCTGGAGTATGCTGTCCAGTTCTGGGCACCAGTCCTCAGGAGGGACGTACTGGAAATGGAGCGAGTACAAAGAAGGGCAACAAAGCTAATAAAGGGTCTGGAGGATCTTCGTTATGAGGAAAGGTTGCGAGCACTGAACTTATTCTCTCTGGAGAAGAGACGCTTGAGAGGGGATATGATTTCAATTTACAAATACTGTACTGGTGACCCCACAATAGGGATAAAACTTTTTCGCAGACGAGAGTTTAATAAGACTCGTAGCCACTCATTACAATTAGAAGAAAAGAGGTTTAACCTTAAACTACGTAGAGGGTTCTTTACTGTAAGAGCGGTAAGGATGTGGAATTCCCATCCACAGGCGGTGGTCTGAGCGGGGAGCATTGATAGCTTCAAGAAACTATTAGATAAACACCTGAATGACCACAATATACAGGGATATGTAATGTAATACTGACACATAATCACACACATAGGTTGGACTTGATGGACTTGTGTCTTTTTTCAACCTCACCTACTATGTAACTATGTAACTATGTAAGGGCGTAAATTTTTGATTTCACTCCTCACTATCTATCACAGTTTTAAAGGCCATAAAATGCCCAGATGGCACAACCCCCCCCCCCTCAAATGACCCCATTTTGGAAAGTAGACACCCAAAGCTATTTGCTGAGAGGCATGTTGAGTCCATGGAATATTTTATATTTTGACACAAGTTGCGGGAAAGTGACACATTTTTTTTTTGCACAAAGTTGTCACTAAATGATATATTGCTCACACAGGCCATGGGCATATGTGGAATTGCAACCCAAAATACATTTAGCTGCTTCTCCTGAGTATGAGGATACCACATGTGTGGGACTTTTTGGAAGCCTAGCCGCATAAGGGGCCCCGAAAACCAATCACCGCCTTCAGGATTTCTAAGGGTGTAAATTTTTGCTTTCACTCTTCACTGCCTATCACAGTTTCGGAGGCCATGGAATGCCCAGGTGGCACAAACCCCCCCAAATGACCCCATTTTGTAAAGTAGACACCCCAAGCTATTTGCTGAGAGGCATGGTGAGTATTTTGCAGCTCTCATTTGTTTTTGAAAATGAAGAAAGACAAGAAAAAACATTTTTTTTTCTTTTTTCAATTTTCAAAAGTTTGTGACAAAAAGTGAGGTCTGCAAAATACTCACTATACCTCTCAGCAAATAGCTTGGGGTGTCTACTTTCCAAAATGGGGTCATTTGGGGGGGGTTTGTGCCACCTGGGCATTCCATGGCCTCCAAAACTGTGATAGGCAGTGAAGAGTGAAATCAAAAATTTACGCCCTTAGAAAGCCTGAAGGCAGTGCTTGGTTTTCGGGGTCCCGTACGCGGCTAGGCTCCCAAAAAGTCTCACACATGTGGTATCCCCATACTCAGGAGAAGCAGCAGAATGTATTTTGGGGTGTAATTTCACATGTTCCCATGGCATGTTTGAGCAATATATCATTTAGTGACAACTTTGTGCAAAAAAAAAAATTGTCTCTTCCCGCAACTTGTGCCACAATATAAAATATTCTATGGACTCGACATGACTCTCAGCAAATAGCTTGGGGTGTCTACTTTCCAAAATGGGGTCATTTGGGGGGAGTTTGAACTGTCCTGGCATTTTATGCACAACATTTAGAAGCTTATGTCACACATCACCCACTTTTCTAACCACTTGAAGACAAAGCCCTTTCTGACACTTTTTGTTTACATGAAAAAATTATTTTTTTTTTGCAAGAAAATTACTTTGATCCCCAAAACATTATATATATTTTTTAAAGCAAATGCCCTACAGATTAAAATGGTGGGTGTTTCATTTTTTTTTTCACACAGTATTTGCGCAGCGATTTTTCAAACGCATTTTTTTGGGAAAAAACACACTTTTTTAAATTTTAATGCAGTAAAACACACTATATTGCCCAAATGTTTGATGAAATAAAAAAGATGAGCTTAGGCCGAGTACATGGATACCAAACATGATATGCTTTACAACTGCGCATAAACGTGCAGTGGCAACAAAATAAATACATTTTTAAAAGCCTTTAAAAGCCTTTACAGGTTACCACTTTAGATTTACAGAGGAGGTCTACTGCTAAAATTACTGCCCTCGATCTGACCTTTGCGGTGATACCTCACATGCATGGTGCAATTGCTGTTTACATTTGACGACAGACCGCCGCTTGCGGTCGCCTTAGCGCGAGAGCAGGGGGCGACAGGGGTACTTTTTTTTTTTTTTTTTATCATTTTTTTTCTTTTTTATCTTATTTTTAAACTGTTCCTTTCATTTTTTTTTAATCATTTTTATTGTTATCTCAGGGAATGTAAATATCCCCTATGATAGCAATAGGTAGTGACAGGTACTCTTTTTTGAAAAAATTTAGGTCTATTAGACCCTAGATCTCTCCTCTGCCCTCAAAGCATCTGACCACATCAAGATCGGTGTGATAAAATGCTTTCCCAATTTCCCAATGGCGCTGTTTACATCCGGCTAAATCTAAGTCATGAAATGCTCATAGCTTCCGGTTTCTTAGGCCATAGAGATGTTTGGAGCCACTCTGGTCTCTGATCAGCTCTATGGTCAGCTGGCTGAATCACCGGCTGCATTCTCAGGTTCCCTGTTGAGACAGGAGAGCCAGAGAAAAACACGGAAGACGGTGGGGGGGGCATTACCTCCCACGGCTTGTAAAAGCAGTCTAGAGGCTAATTAGCCGCTAGGATTGCTTTTACATGAAAGCCGACCGCTGGCTGAAAAGAATGATACCAAGATGATACCTAAACCTGCAGGCATCATTTTGGTATAACCACTCAAAGTCGTGAATGGCATAGCTGAAGACAAAAAAATGGTTAACAATAAAACAAAGTAAACGGTAAAGTATAAAAAATTGCATACCTGAAAAGCAAACATGATAAAACATAATAACAATAAAACATTGCAGAATAGAATACAGTAAAAAAGAGCAGAACAATAGAGAGAGACAATAGAGAGAGAGAGAACAATAAAACGACAACTATTTTATTTTATTTTATATATATATATATTTTTTTGCACTTTTTTTGTAACTAACTTTTATAACTGTAACCGGTTCCAGGTTCGAGTCTCTCAAAATGCGATGGCATCTTGGGAGACCCTGTGAAAGTGTGTCTAGTCTGTGCAATGCGTACCCTACGCTAATACTCAACTAGTGAATGGTAGCGTTCAAAACATTCACCAATAGGGATGAGCTTCGTGTTCGAGTCAAACCCATGTTCAAATCGAACATCGGCTGTTCGGTCGTTCGCCGAATTGCGAACGATATGGGCCGTTCGCGCCAAATTCGTGTGGCGCGTCACTGCCCATAATTCACTGCGGCATCGCAGTGCATTGCTGGCTGATGATTGGCCAAGCATGCACTATGACCCGCATGCTTGGCCAATCACAGCGCCGCCTGAACAGAGAGCCGTAATTGGCCAAAGCCAAGGAGGCTTTGGCCAATTATGGCTCAGGGGATTTAGTACACGCCCCACACTATATAAGGCCGCCTGCACGGCGGCCCTGTGTAGTGTGTGTTCCGGCGTTCATTGAGAGAGAGAGAGAGAGACAGACAGTGACATTTGATTTGAGTTAGATAGATTAGGCAGCACAGTCAGTCAGTTAGCTGCACTTACAGTGTATTGTGTATATATATGCATCCCAGGTGTTGCATATATATATATATATATATACACTGTATTCAGTTTAGCTAGATCCATTCCTGTTATCTTCCTACTGACAGGCAGGCTTGTCTTTTTACAGTATATACAGCTACCTGAAGAAAATTACTGGTGTTCTTTTGATCCTATTAGTACCACAGTCAGGCAGCTAGACTATTTACAGTTAGTGCAGTGCGTCCTGCTCACAGTGTTCAGCTAGATCCGTTCCTGTTAACTTCTTACTGACAGGCAGGCTTGTCTTGTTACAGTATATACAGCTACCTGAAGAAAATTACTGGTGTTCTTTTGATCCTATTAGTACCACAGTCAGGCAGCTAGACTATTTACAGTTAGTGCAGTGCGTCCTGCTCACAGTGTTCAGCTAGATCCGTTCCTGTTAACTTCTTACTGCCAGGCAGGCTTGTCTTGTTACAGTATATACAGCTACCTGAAGAAAATTACTGGTGTTCTTTTGATCCTATTAGTACCACAGTCAGGAAGCTAGACTATTTACAGTTAGTGCAGTGCGTCCTGCTCACAGTGTTCAGCTAGATCCGTTCCTGTTAACTTCTTACTGACAGGCAGGCTTGTCTTGTTACAGTATATACAGCTACCTGAAGAAAATTACTGGCGTTCTTTTGATCCTATTAGTACCACAGTCAGGCAGCTAGACTATTTACAGTTAGTGCAGTGCGTCCTGCTCACAGTGTTCAGCTAGATCCGTTCCTGTTAACTTCTTACTGGCAGGCAGGCTTGTCTTGTTACAGTATATACAGCTACCTGAAGAAAATTACTGGTGTTCTTTTGATCCTATTAGTACCACAGTCAGGAAGCTAGACTATTTACAGTCAGTGCAGTGCGTCCTGCTGACAGTGTTCAGCTAGATCCGTTCCTGTTAACTTCTTACTGACAGGCAGGCTTGTCTTGTTACAGTATATACAGCTACCTGAAGAAAATTACTGGTGTTCTTTTGATCCTATTAGTACCACAGTCAGGCAGCTAGACTATTTACAATTAGTGCAGTGCGTCCTGCTCACAGTGTTCAGCTAGATCCGTTCCTGTTAACTTCTTACTGGCAGGCAGGCTTGTCTTGTTACAGTATATACAGCTACCTTAAGAAAATTACTGGTGTTCTTTTGATCCTATTAGTACCACAGTCAGGCAGCTAGACTATTTACAGTTAGTGCAGTGCGTCCTGCTCACAGTGTTCAGCTAGATCCGTTCCTGTTAACTTCTTACTGACAGGCAGGCTTGTCTTGTTACAGTATATACAGCTACCTGAAGAAAATTACTGGTGTTCTTTTGATCCTATTAGTACCACAGTCAGGCAGCTAGACTATTTACAGTTAGTGCAGTGCGTCCTGCTCACAGTGTTCAGCTAGATCCGTTCCTGTTAACTTCTTACTGACAGGCAGGCTTGTCTTGTTACAGTATATACAGCTACCTGAAGAAAATTACCGGTGTTCTTTTGATCCTATTAGTACCACAGTCAGGCAGCTAGACTATTTACAGTTAGTGCAGTGCGTCCTGCTCACAGTGTTCAGCTAAACCTACAAATTAGTGGGGTGCGTCCACCTCACAGTGTTCAGCTAAAGCTACCTGTAGAAGGTTGGTGGTGTTCTCATACTACAGGCAGGCAGTTGATTTTGCTAGCTGCAGTATCAATACATATTTATATATATATATATATATATACACTACCGTTCAAAAGTTTGGGGTCACATTGAAATGTCCTTATTTTTGAATACAACAGGACAATGACCCTAAACACACCTCCAAATTGTGCAAGAACTATTTACAGCAGAAGCAGGCAGCTGGTATTCTATCGGTAATGGAGTGGCCAGCACAGTCACCAGATCTGAACCCCATTGAGCTTTTGTGGGAGCAGCTTGACCGTATGGTACGCCAGAAGTGCCCATCCAACCAATCCAACTTGTGGGAGCTGCTTCTAGAAGCGTGGGGTGCAATTTCTCCAGCTTACCTCAATAAATTAACAGCTAGAATGCCAAAGGTGTGCAATGCTGTAATTGCTGCAAAAGGAGGATTCTTTGATGAAAGCAAAGTTTGATGTAAAAACAATGTTATTTCAAATACAAATCATTATTTCTAACCTTGTCAATGTCTTGACTCTATTTTCTATTCATTTCACAACGTATGGTGGTGAATAAGTGTGACTTTTCATGGAAAACACAAAATTGTTTGGGTGACCCCAAACTTTTGAACGGTAGTGTATATCCCAGCTTGGTGCAGCTACATGCCATTAGTATGTCTGGAAGGCCAAGAAGGAGAGGCAGACAGTCACAAGCCAATAAGAGAAGGCAAGCAGGCTCTGTGTCTAGTGCTGGTCGTGGAGACGGTGCATCCTCATCAGCACGTGGCCGTGGGACACGCTTGGCCTTTTTTTCGGCAGCTGGCCGTCTTGAGCCGCAACATGGGGAAGACTTGTTCGAGTGGATGACCAAGCCGTCCTCATCCTCCTCATTCTCTCTCACCCATGCCCAGGGTACTTTGTCTGGCAAAGCAGCGGCCTCTTCCCTCGGCTCAATGTCATCAGTGACTCCTTCCCTATCCCCACCATGTCCTCCTGAGGAGTCCCTCGAACTGTTTGACCACAGTGTTGGGTACATGCTCCAGGAGGATGCCCAGCATTTGGAAGGCTCTGATGATGATACTGAGCTCGATGAAGGCAGTAACATGAGCACGGACAGAGGGGGTGCCCAAGAAGGACAGCAATCTGGCAGTCATGCTCCCCCTGCTGCAGCATACTGCCAGGTTTGCTCCAGTGATGAGGAGGGAGGGGATGGTGAGGTCACTGACTCAACATGGGTGCCTGATAGGAGAGAGGAGGAGGCGGCACATCACCAACGAGGCAGGATGCCCTCCAGGGGCCAGCCTAAGGGCAGCACATTGACTGCATCACACCCCAAAGCTCCACATGTGCAGGGCGCTGCAGTCTCTGCGCGTTATTCAAAAAGTTTTTTGGTGTGGGCCTTTTTTGAGACGAGTGCATCAGATCGCACCGCTGCTATTTCCAACATATGTCTCAAGCGTATCTCGCGTGGCCAAAACATCTCCCGCTGGGTACCACATGCTTGACCAGACATATGTTGACCTGCCATGCAGTTCGTTGGCAAGCGTATCTAAAAGACCCACACCAAAGAACAAAGAGGACCTCTCCTTGCTCCTCATCAGCTGAGATTTCCAACCCCACTAGACCTTCAGTCCTCTCTGAGACCTGCACTGAGAGGAATGAAGGTGTAGAATTAGGTGTGTCACAGCCAAGTACTTGTGGGCAATCTGCTTTTGGTACACCGACGTCAGATTGTACCAGGCAAATTTCCCTGCCCCAGCTGCTGCACCACCGAAAGAAGTTTGCTCCCAGCCATCCACATGCCCAGCGGTTGAAAGCTAGCTTGGCAAAATTGCTAGCACTTCAACTGCTGCCTTTTCAGTTGGTAGACTCTGCCCCCTTCTGTGAGTTTGTGGAATGTGCGGTTCCTCAGTGGCAGGTACCCAAACGCCACTTTTTCTCACGGAAGGCGATTCCGGCTCTCTACCGGCATGTGGAAGGCAATGTCCATGCCTCGCTGGACAGGGCGGTCAGCGGTAAGGTGTATATTACCGCTGACTCATGGTCCAGCAGGCATGGACAGGGACGTTACCTAAGTTTCACGGCACATTGGGTGACTCTGCTGGCAGCTGGGAAGGATGCAGGACAAGGTGCAGTAGTGTTGGAGGTTGTTCCGCCACCACGCCTCCAAAATGCTAATGATTGTGACACACCTCTCTCCTCCACCCCCTCCTCTTCTTCTTCCTCCATGGCCTCTTCCTGTGCTTTGTCCTTAGAACCAGCAGTGCTCTGTAGTCGTTCAAGGGGCTACGCAAGTACGCAGGCCAAAAGATGCCATGCGGTGCTTGAGCTGGTGTGCTTGGGGGACAGGAGCCACACTGGGGCAGAGGTTCTGTCAGCTCTGCAGGGGCAGGTTCAGAGGTGGTTGACGCCACGCCAACTTAAGGCAGGAATGGTGGTTTGCGACAATGGCACCAACGAAGGAGCGGTGGAGAAGGTGGCCGTCTGACCGATGCGTTCAGACAATTTTTTGGTCCGCAGCCCCAAGGTATGATCGGTTCCAGCAACCATCGCCAGCGTCTGTTTTACATGGTGCAGGAATACCTAGGGGCAAGATCAGATTTGGACACCTTTCCCACCGAAAATCCTCTGGGTTACTGGGTCTTGAGTAGGGATGAGCTTCGAGTTTGAGTCGAACTCATGTTCGACTCGAACATTGGCTGTTCGCAAGTTCGCCGAACAGCGAACAATTTCGGGTGTTTGTGGCAAATTCGAATGCCGCGGAACACCCTTTAAAAGTCTATGGGAGAAATCAAAAGTGCTAATTTTAAAGGCTAATATGCAAGTTATTGTCATAAAAAGTGTTTGGGGACCTGGGTCCTGCCCCAGGGGACATGGATCAATGCAAAAAAAAGTTTTAAAAACTGACGTTTTTTTCAGGAGCAGTGATTTTAATAATGCTTAAAGTCAAACAATAAAAGTGTAATATCCCTTTAAATTTTGTACCTGGGGGGTGTCTATAGTATGCCTGTAAAGGGGCGCATGTTTCCTGTGTTTAGAACAGTCTGACAGCAAAATGACATTTTAAAGGAAGAAACTCATTTAAAACTACCCGCGGCTATTGCATTGCCGACAATACACATAGAAGTTCATTGATAAAAACGGCATGGGAATTCCCCAAAGGGGAACCCCGAACCAAAATTTAAAAAAAATGACGTGGGAGTCCCCCTAAATTCCATACCAGGCCCTTCATGTCTGATATGGATATTAAGGGGAACCCCAGCCAAAATTAAAAAAAAAAAAAAGACGTGGGGTTCCCCTAAATTCCATACCAGACCCTTCAGGTCTGGTATGGATTTTAAGGGGAACCCCGCGCCAAAAAAAAAAAAAACGGCATGGGGTCCCCCCAAAAATCCACACCAGACCCTTATCCGAGCACGCAACCTGGCAGGCCGCAGGAAAAGAGGGGGGACAAGAGTGCGCCCCCCCCCTCCTGAACCGTACCAGGCCACATGCCCTCAACATTGGGAGGGTGCTTTGGGGTAGCCCCCCAAAACACCTTGTCCCCATGTTGATGAGGACAAGGGCCTCATCCCCAAAACCCTGGCCGGTGGTTGTGGGGGTCTGCGGGCGGGGGCTTATCGGAATCTGGAAGCCCCCTTTAACAAGGGGACCCCCAGATCCCGCCCCCCCCCCTGTGTGAAATGGTATGGGGGTACTTACCCCTACCATTTCACTAAAAAACTGTCAAAAATGTTAAAAATGGCAAGAGACAGTTTTTGACAATTCCTTTATTTAAATGCTTCTTCTTTCTTCTATCTTCCTTCATATTCTGGTTCTTCTGGTTCTTCTGGCTCTTCTGGTTCTTCCTCCGGCGTTCTCGTCCAGCATCTCCTCCGCGGCGTCTTCTATCTTCTTCTCCTCGGGCCGCTCCGCACCCATGGCATGGGGGGGAGGCTCCCGCTCTTCTCTTCTTCTTTTCTTCTCATCTTCTCTTCTTCATTTTCTTCTCCGGGCCGCTCCGCACCCATGCTGGCATGGGGGGAGGCTCCCGCTGTGTGACGGCGCTCCTCGTCTGACAGTTCTTAAATAACGGGGGGCGGGGCCACCCGGTGACCCCGCCCTCCTCTGACGCACGGGACATGACGGGACTTCCCTGTGGCATTCCCCGTGACGTCACAGGGAAGTCCCGTTAAGTCACCGTGCGTCAGAGGGGGGGAGGTCACCGGGTGACCCCGCCCCCCGTTATTTAAGAACTGTCAGTTGAGGAGCGGCGTCACACAACGGGAGCCTCCCTCCATGCCACAGCATGGGTGCGGAGCGGCCCGGAGAAGAAAATGAAGTAGAGAAGAAGAGAAGAAGAGAAGAAAAGAAGAAGAGAAGAGCGGGAGCCTCCCCCCCATGCCATGGGTGCGGAGCGGCCCGAGGAGAAGAAGATAGAAGACGCCGCGGAGGAGATGCTGGATGAGAACGCCGGAGGAAGAACCAGAAGAGCCAGAAGAACCAGAAGAACCAGAAGATGAAGGAAGATAGAAGAAAGAAGAAGCATTTAAATAAAGGAATTGTCAAAAACTGTCTCTTGTCATTTTTAACATTTTTGACAATTTTTTAGTGAAATGGTAGGGGTAAGTACCCCCTTACCATTTTACACAGGGGGGGCGGGATCTGGGGGTCCCCTTGTTAAAGGGGGCTTCCAGATTCCGATAAGCCCCCCGCCCGCAGACCCCCACAACCACCGGCCAGGGTTGTGGGGATGAGGCCCTTGTCCTCATCAACATGGGGATAAGGTGTTTTGGGGGGCTACCCCAAAGCACCCTCCCAATGTTGAGGGCATGTGGCCTGGTACGGTTCAGGAGGGGGGGGGCGCACTCTCGTCCTCCCCTCTTTTCCTGCGGCCTGCCAGGTTGCGTGCTCGGATAAGGGTCTGGTATGGATCTTTGGGGGAACCCCGCGTCATTTTTTTTTTTTTATTTTGGCGCGGGGTTCCCTTTAATATCCATACCAGACCTGAAGGGCCTGGTATGGAATTTAGGGGGACTCCCACGTCATTTTTTTTTTAAAATTTTGGTTCGGGGTTCCCCTTTGGGGAATTCCCATGCCGTTTTTATCAATGACCTTCTATGTGTATTGTCGGCAATGCAATAGCCGCGGGTAGTTTTAAATGAGTTTTTTCCTTCAAAATGTCATTTTGCTGTCAGACTGTTCTAAACACAGGAAACATGCGCCCCTTTACAGGCATACTATAGACACCCCCCAGGTACGAAATTTAAAGGGATATTACACTTTTATTGTTTGACTTTAAGCATTATTAAAATCACTGCTCCTGAAAAAATGTCCGTTTTTAAAACTTTTTTTTGCATTGATCCATGTCCCCTGGGGCAGGACCCAGGTCCCCAAACACTTTTTATGACAATAGCTTGAATATTAGCCTTTAAAATTAGCACTTTTGATTATTCATGTTCGTGTCCCATAGACTTTAATGGTGTTCGCGTGTTCGAACAAACTTTTATCCTGTTCGCATGTTCTGGTGCGAACCGAACAGGGGGGTGTTCGGCTCATCCCTATTCTTGAGGATGGATCACTGGCCAGAGCTTGCACAGTATGCAATTGAGCTACTGGCCTGTCCTGCATCAAGCGTTCTTTCGGAACGCACATTCAGTGCTGCTGGAGGCGTGGTAACCGATCACAGGGTGCGTATGTCCACCGACTCGGTCGATCGACTGACCTTCATAAAAATTAATCAGTCTTGGATCACCACCAGCTACCAAGCACCTGATGCTGATGTAACCGAATAATTTTTTGTGAAATCTCAGATCCCTTCAAAGACTGCCTATGCTGATGCTGAGTGACTATCCCTGAGTAATTTTCCTCTTCCTCCTCAATGATCACGCTGATAGCTTGTAAGAACATTTTTGGTTCTGGGCGCCACCACCAGTGCCTAAGGCACAATTTTTCAGCCCCTGTTTAACAGGGGCATGTAATTACAATTTTTGATGCAATACTTTGCAGCAGGGCTCGTTCCTGCGTTCCAACTAGAGTGTCTGTGAGGGGTTGCAGTGTTGTGGCACCAGCACCAGTGCCTAAGGCCCAATTTTTCAGCCCTTGTTTAACAGGGGCGTGTAGTTACAATTTTTGATGCAATACTTTGCAGCAGGGCTCGTTCCTGCATTCCATCTAGAGTGTCTGTGAGGGGTTGCAGTGTTGTGGCACCAGCACCAGTGCCTAAGGCCTAATTTTTCAGCTCCTGTTCAACAGGGGCATGTAATTACAATTCTTTATCTAATATTTCACAGCAGGGCCCATTTCTGCACCCACCAAGAGCGAGTGAGGACTTACAGTGTTGTGGCACCAGCACCACCACCACCACCACCACCAAAGGCCCAATTTTTCTGCCCCTGTTCAACAGGGGCATGTAATTACAATTCTTGATCTAATATTTCACAGCAGGGCCCATTTCTGCACCCACCAAGAGCGAGTGAGGACTTACAGTGTTGTGGCACCAGCACCACCACCACCACCACCAAAGGCCCAGTTTTTCTGCCCCTGTTCAACAGGGGCATGTAATTACAATTCTTGATCTAATATTTCACAGCAGGGCCCTGTGAGGGCTTACAGTGTTGTGGCCACAACAACACCTAAGGCCCAAATTTCTGCTGAGTATATAGGGCAGGCCCCTACTTTCAAACATCTAACTTACAAATGACTCCTACTTGCAAACGGAAGGAGACAACAGGAAGTGAAATGAAATCTATCCCTAGGAAGGGAAATTCTCTCCTGTAAGAGTTAATATGGGAAAAACATTTCTCCTTTCCACTGATGCTTTCCAATCCTTGTTCCACAAAAAACCCCAAATTTTCAAAAAACAAGTGAGGTGAAATCTTCTGAAGAGGAGGAAAGACAGCAAAACAAATGTCACAGGGGTGATAACCCTTCCCTATGTTTTCCAAAAAGCTTAAAAAAGATTTTTTGGCTGGAGCTAAACACGTTAAAAATGTTCAAAATTACAAACAGATTCTACTTAACAACAAACCTACAGTCCCTGTCTTGTTTGCACCGCCTGTATATTGCTGTTCAGAGTATATAGGGACTGGTGGCCCCACACCTTTCCTTATTTTAATTTGGGTGCGGGGTTCCCCTTAATATCCATACAAGACCCAAAGGGCCTGGTAATGGACTGGGGGGTACCCATGCCGTTTGTCTCACTGATTTTCATCCATATTGCCAGGACCCGACGTGACATTAAACCCGCAAGCAGTTTTAAATTAGATTTTTTCCTTTAAAAATGACATTTGGTGCAGGGACTGTTCTAAACACGGGAAAGACGCGCCACTTTACAGGCATACTATAGACACCCCCAGGTACGATATTTAAAGGAATATTTCACTTTTTTTTTTACTTTAAGCATTATTAAAATCACTGCTCCCGAAAAAAACGGGAGTTTTTAAAAGGTTTTTTTTGCATTGATACATGTCCCCTGGGGTAGGACCCGGGTCCCCAAACCCTTTTTAGGACAATACCATGCAAATTAGCCTTTAAAATGAGCACTTTTGATTTTGAACGTTCGAGTCCCATAGACGTCAATGGGGTTCTAACGTTCGTGCAAATTTTCGGTCCGTTCGCAGGTTCTGGTGCGAACCGAACCGGGGGGGGGGGTGTTCGGCTCATCCCTATTCACCAATGCAAAAACCAGGATTGTCAGGACAGGAGGGACAATAATAGCGGGTGTCACGCCTATATCCGCGCTTGCTGTAGACACAACATCTTTTTTGGGGGGTTCGTTGGGTAGGGGTACTCGGGAGAACATAAAGAAAATGCCTCTCATGCAGCCGACTGCATTTGGTTGGGGATGTGAATGGGGGAAGTACGGGTGCTGCAGAAGTGGTGGGTTCCCAATTACGATTGGCAAATGCAGCAGGAAGGGCATTATGGGCACGACGGGCCTGTTTGTCTTCTTTTTGGTGGCAGCGGGACACTACTTGTGCTTGCCACCTCACCAGCTTGAACTGCACTTATGAGACTCGCCACGTCACCAAGTGTTACTGCAGTGCTGGTTTGACTACGACCGGGGTGTACTAGGCCGCTGGCGCTTGCCAGTTCACCAAAACGCTACCAAAAAAACTGTTAGCGATCGCAGGGATCAGGCCTGACTCTGCGAACGCTGCAGTTATGTGTTTAGTGTTTTAGTGTCCCGCTAACACTGCGTTTTTGGGAACCCTAAACTGCTGGGGACGCTAGTATAGATCTGATCGGATCAGATATTGATCCGTTCAGATACTATACCACTAAGGGAGGTGTACGGTACGTGCGTGGGTGTTAGCGGTACTGGCGCTAACCTGACGCTGCCTGGGGCTGGTGCTTGCCAGTTCACCAAAACGCTACCAAAAAAACTGTTAGCGATTGCAGGGATCAGGCCTGACTCTGCGAATGCTGCAGTTATGTGTTTAGCGTTTTGTAAGTGACAGTGATCGAACGATACTGCACTTGGGTGGGCTGGGCTGGGCTGGGCCGGGCGGAGGGGCAAAACGCAGGTGCTAGCAGGTATCTGGGCTGATTCCGCTAACACTGCGTTTTTGGGAACCCTAAACTGCTGGGGACGCTAGTATAGATCTGATCGGATCAGATATTGATCCGATCAGATACTTTACCACTAAGGGAGGTGTACGGTGCGTGCATGGGTGTTAGCGGTATTGGCGCTAACCTGATGCTGCCTGGGGCTGGTGCTTGCCAGTTCACCAAAATGCTACCAAAAAAACTGTTAGCGATCGCAGGGATCAGGCCTGACTCTGCGAACGCTGCAGTTATGCATTTAGTGTTTTGTAAGTGACAGTGATCGATCGATACTGCACTTGGGTGGGCTGGGCTGGGCTGGGCCGGGCGGAGGGGCAAAACGCAGGTGCTAGCAGGTATCTGGGCTGATCCCGCTAACACTGCGTTTTTGGGAACCCTAAACTGCTGGGGACGCTAGTATAGATCTGATCGGATCAGATATTGATCCGTTCAGATACTATACCACTAAGGGAGACGTATGCTGTGGGTGTTAGCGGTACTGGCGCTTATCTGACGCTGCCTGGGGCGACGCATATCACTGCCGGGTGATCAGGGGGCTAAACCTTTATTTGGTAATAAACGGCGGGTGCCCTGACACCATAAAAAATAAACGAACTAACCAGCGTCACCCCTACCCGTACGTTTCAGTGGTGAAAGGGTTAACTAGGGGGCAATCAAGGGGTTTAAACATTTATTAGGTAGTATATGGGGGTCCCTGTCGCTATAAAACGCTGATGGCGAACCTAAATATTTACCTCCCTAACTAGCGTCACCAGTGACACTAATACAGCGATCAGAAAAATGATCGCTTAGCGACACTGGGGGTGATCAAGGGGTTAAAACTTTATTAGGTGGGGTTAGGGGGTACCCTAGACCTAAAGGGGGCTAACAGTAACTGCCTTAACACAGTAACTGTCACAAACTGACACCATGCTGTAATCAGAAAAAAAAAACTGCTTGGTGTCAGTGTGACGGGGGGGGGGTAATTGGGGGGTGATCGGGGGTGTTTTGTGTGACTGGCATGTTCTACTGTGTGTGTAATGTTTGTGCACTCACATTGCAGTCTTCTCTCCTCGGCGCCGGAACTGAAAATACCAAGCCGAGGAGAGATGACATAATTTCCTTTGCTGCTGTTTAGCATACAGCAGCAGAGGAATGATTCTATTGGCCGGCGGCAATCGCCAGGGGGGGCCACGAATGGATGGTCTCCCCCTCATCTCCGATCGCCGCTGTACAATAGCCCACCGCCTCGGGCACAGGGGGGTCCGATCGGACCCCCCACCCGCGGAAGGCAGATCACGTATATGTACGTGATTCTGCCTGTGCGTGCCATTCTGCCGACGTACATCGGCGTGAGGCGGTCGTCAAGTGGTTAAAATATATATGCCTTGTTTCACAGTTGGGCAACTTTGGACCTCTGAGTTGCTTGACAAGTTGTACCCCGTGATTCTCAATGATAACTAGGGATGGGCCAAACGTCCCCCCTGTTCGGTTCGCAGCAGAACATGTGAACAGACAAAAAAATTTGTGCGAACACCATTAAAGTCTATGGGACACGAAGATGAATAATCAAAAGTGTTAATTTTAAAGGCTTATATGCAAGTTCTTGTCATAAAAAGTGTTTGGGGACCTGGGTCCTGCCCCAGGGGACATGTATCAATGGCAAAAAAGTTTTAAAAATGGCTGTTTTTTTGGGAGCAGTGATTTTAATAATGCTTAAAGTGAAACAATAAAAGAGTAATATTCCTTTAAATTTCGTACCTGGGGGTGTCTATAGTATGCCTGTAAAGTGGCGCATTTTTCCCATGTTTAGAACAGTCTGACAGCAAAATTACATTTCTAAAGGAATAAAAAAGTCATTTAAAAGTGCTAGCGCTAATGCCGGTGTTCTTCCAAGAAAGTTCCCTCCGGCCGATAAGGACTCCCCTGTACTGTGCAGGCGCAGCGCTTGCGCAGTACGAGCTGCCAAAAATAGCCGAAGCTGAACACCTGTGAGTCAGCTGTACAGGGCGCCTGTAACAGGGCCCCTCGCGGGCTCGCTTCGCTCACTACGCTTCAGGCACGGCCTTGCTTTGTTCGGCATATTTTTAGTCTAACTCTATGTCCACTTGGATGGTGGGGCTTGAACTTGGACTCAAGGCAGAATGTAGCGCGCAAGCACCGTGTAGAGCTAACGATCAGCTGTTCAACTTCTGAGACTTTAGGTGGCTCCGTAGTCATTCGTACTGTGCAAGCGCAGTGCATGCGCAGTACAGGGGGGTCCTTATCCGCCAGGGGGACTTTCTTGGCAAGACACTGGCTATTAATGAATTGTTGGACTCGACAATACACATAAAAGTTCATTGATAAAAACGGCCCGGGATTCCCCCACAGTCCATTACCCTTTGGGTCTGGTATGAATATTAAGGGGAACCCCAAACCAAAATTTAAAAAAAAAATGCGTGGGGGTCCCCTCAAATTCCATACCAGGCCCTTCAGGTCTGGTATGGATATTAAGGGCAACCCTGGCCAAAATTTAAAAAAAATGGCGTGGGGTCCCCCTCAAAATCTATACCAGACCCTTCAGGTCTGGTATGGATTTTAAGGGGAACCCCGCACCAATTTTTTTTTTTAAATGGCGTGGGGTCCCCCTAAAAATCCATACCAGACCCTTATCCGAGCACGCAACCTGGCAGGCCACAGGAAAAGAGGGGGGGATGAGAGAGCGCCCCCCCTCCTGAACCATGCCAGGCCACATG
Source organism: Lithobates septentrionalis (assembly GCA_037952835.1). NCBI lineage: Eukaryota > Metazoa > Chordata > Amphibia > Anura > Ranidae > Lithobates > Lithobates septentrionalis. The sequence goes on from JBBDGP010002135.1 coordinate 363,343, forward strand.
CCCTTAACATTGGGAGGGTGCTTTGGGGTCCCCCCCAAAGAAGCACCTTGTCCCCGTGTTGATGAGGACAAGGGCCTCATCACCACACCCCTTGCCCGGTTGTTGTGGGGGTCTGTGGGCAGGGGTCTTATCGGAATCTGGAAGCCCCCTTTAACAAGGGGACCCCCAGATCCCGACCCCCCCTGTGTGAAATGGTAACGGGGTACAAAAGTACCCCTACCATTTCACAAAAAAAGTGTCAAAAATTTAAAAAATTACGAGAGTTTTTGACAATTCCTTTATTTAAATGCTTCTTCTTTCCATCTTCTTCCTTCCTTCATTCTTCGGACCCCAAAGCACCTTCCCAATGTTGAGGGCATGTGGCCTGGTACGGTTCAGGAGGGGGGGTGCTCTCTCATCCCCCTCTTTTCCTGCGGCCTGCCAGGTTGTGTGCTCGGATAAGGGTCTGGTATGGATTTTTGGGGGGAACCCCACACCATTTTTTTTTTATTTCGGCATGGGGTTCCCCTTAAAATCCATGCCAGACCTGAAGGGCCTGGTATGGATTTTGAGGGGGACCCCCGTGCCATTTTTTTTATTTTGGCGCGGGGTTCCCCTTAATATCCATACCAGACCTGAAGGGCCTGGTATGGAATTTCAGGGGAACCCCCACACATTTTTTTTTCTTAATTTTTTTTTTTTATTCTGTTTTTATCAATGAACTTTTATATGTATTGCCAGACCGACATTTCATTATAGCCGCGAGTAGTTTTAAATAACTTTTATTCCTTAAGGGCCAGTTCACACCACATGCAGTCCAGTGGTTTTTTTTTTTCTGCATCAGAAACGCATGGAAAGTAGGTTATATAGTCTTCAATGGCATAGTTCACACCAGTGCTTGCAGTTCCAGTGCATTTCCAGTTCCCGAAAAAAAAGTACAACATGCTGCATTTTTTATGCACTAGACTGTACTGGAACGCTGTAAAATGCATCAAAAACGCACTGGAATGCACCTAAATGCACCAAAAACGCACTGCAGCACACTTTTCCTTATTTAAGGTTAAGAAAAAAGAGGGGGAAAAAAGCACTGGACTGCATCAAAAACGCACCAAAAACGCACTTAAACGCATCAAAAACGCGCATGCAGAAAAGCACCTGGAACGCGTCCGGACTGTGTTTCTATGGTGTGATCTGGCCCTTAGGGCCCTTAGGGCCAGTTCACACCATAGAAACACAGTCTGGACGCGTTCCAGGTGCTTTTCTGCATGCGCGTTTTTGATGCGTTCCAGTGTGTTTTCGGTGCGTTTTTGATGCAGTCCAGTGCTTTTTTCCCCCTTTTTTTTCTTAATCTTAAATAAGGACAAGTGTGTTGCAGTGCGTTTTTTGGTGCATGTAGGTGTGTTTTTGATGCGTTCCAATGCGTTTTTGATGCATTTTTGGTGCGTTTTTGATGCAGTCCAGTGCTTTTTTTCCCCCTCTTTTTTCTTAACCTTAAATAAGGACAAGAGCATTCCAGTGCTTTTTTGATGCGTTTTTGATGCGTTTTACAGCTTTCCAGTACAGTCCAGTGCAGAAAAAATGCAGCATGTTCTACTTTTTTTTCTGGAACTGGAACGCACTGGAACTGCAAGCACTGGTGTGAACTATGCCATTGAAAACCATATAACCGACTTTCCATGCATTTTTGATGCATAAAATATGCACTGGACTGCATTGGTTTGAACTGGCCCTTAAGCAATTTGGCATATTTAAAGGCATTTCTCCTTTTTTCGTTTTTGGGGTTGTCCAATTGGTGACATTAATATATGTCCCTTAGGGTGGGACCTGGGCCTCATACCCATTTTTAGGCCAATAACTAGAAGATAAGCCAGCCAAGTGGGGACTAGTAAAACTGCCAAGTCAGTTCCCTTAGACTGCAATGGTATTTGTTGTATAACTTTTGCACATGTTAGGCTCTTTAGTTGCCCCCCTGGACTGGGGGGGGGGTGTTTTGTCCCATCTGTAATTTTGGTGCATGCTGGATGATGTGCTTAATTTTGGACAGGGGGGTGGCTTATTTTGTGCTAGCTGTATTTGGGTTGTTCTGGGCATGCTCAGGGACTTTGTTTTTGTTTTGTGTTTTGTTTTTTGTTTTTGTGGTACTTTTTGTGTGTGAACAGCACTTGGATGTTTCTAGGCATGCTCAGAGTGAGTTGTTTGGGTTAGTAATTTAAGGACATCCTTAACAGGTGTACCCACTTTGAAGTTCTCTCTGCATTGGGTGAACTTGCATTTTATGTGTTTCATGGTCTGTCCATGTGTTTGCAATTGCCTCATTAGCACACATATGTTATATAAAGCTTGCAGATAGCATTCTTTACCTTGCCCTGAAAAGAGCCAAGATTGGGTGGGTACATTTGGGTGTCCTTATTGAGTTTCTAACACATGTATTTTCTATTTGTGTTATGTTGTTGCAAATCAGATGTGTTTTTATACAATTTATTTGTTACTTTGGTTTGTTGTATTTTTTTGGGTGGTGGTTATTTTACCATGAAATCTTTTTCTGGCAATTTTTGTTGTTTTTACGTTCACTTTGATTTAACTGTCTGTGCTGCATTATTTTTAAAATTCTTTCTCAAGATGTTGTGCCTAATGTTGTTTTAATCCTTAATAGATGTCCATTTGTGGGTGCACTCCTTTTAACTCTTGTTAATTTACACTGAAAAAGGGTCAAACCTCAAACATATTCTGTTTAGGGTCGGTTCACACTGGGGCAACATGACTTCAGCGCGACTTTGCACGGCGACTTCAACGCGGCTTCGACGCGACTTCAGCGCAACTTCAGCGCGACTTTAGAAAATTACAAGGCGACTTGAAGTCGCCTCCATGACAGGCGACTTCGGCTGTGGCCAATCACAGGGCAATCAGCTCTCTGGGAGGGAGGGGGGAGGGAGGGGTTTTCCCTGCAAAGTCGCTTGACTTTACAGAGAGATCCGACTTGGAGGCGACTTCCATTGATTTCTATGGTACAGGTCGCCTACCAAGTCGGATCAAAGTAGTACAGGGAGTACGCTCTGAAGTCGGAGCGACTTCAGTAGTGTCTATTAAGACGCTAGCGTTCACTCCCATTGAATCTATTTTTGGGGCGACTTGAGGGCGTACAAGTCGGATCCCAAGTCGCCCCAGTGTGAACCGAGCCTAATGCTGGCCATACACTATACAGAAAATCGGCCGAACCCCTTTTCGAAAAACGAACGTTCGACCGTGACCGCAAACGATCGTGCCATCATATAATGACCGATAATCTGTTCAGTGGACATGAATAAATAATTTTGTGTTTGTTTTTTTACATATACCTAGTGCAGGCAGTTCGGACGGGAAACACATTAACCTTGCAATTTATCGTACGTTCGGCAGAAATTTTCCAAACATGCCGTTCGTTTTTTTTCCACAAAAACGTCACAAACGATTATCGATTTGTACCCACTAACTTGCCGAAAAACGAACGAAGTGTCCATACGAACGATTTTTTCGGCCGATTTTTCGTATAGTGTATGGCCAGCATTAGTGTCTTAAATTAACATACATGTGTGTATTTTGCTTTCCTTGCTTCTTTTCCAAGTCCTGGGTTTATTTTTTTTTGGACCAATAAAACAGAAAATTGTATACTCACCTTTCCGTAATTTTCCTTTCCTGATGCATCTTAATGGCAGCACACACTGGGTTGTGACTCCGCCTTCACAACCTGACAGGATTGGTCTAGCTATAAAAGTTGAAGAGAGATGACCCCCACCATTCTCTGTATATATCATCTAAGAACAGGGTGGGAACCTGTGTGCTGCCATGAAGATGCGTCAGGATAGGAAAATTATGGAAAGGTGAGTATACAATTTTCCGTTTTCCTGACGCCTTCATGGCAGCACACACTGGGAAATAACTCGCCAGTCGGGAGGGTGCAAAAATTAAGGTTTTATTATTCTAAAGAGATGTGGAATTGGCTTTAATAATGGATCTGCCAAAGTCTGCTGTTGTTAGTTGAGCAGAGTCAATTTTGTAGTGAGAAGTAAATGTATGTCTAGATGACCAGGTCGCTGCTTTACAGATTGTTTCTGGTGAAACCCTGCAGTATGCTGCCCACGAAGTTGCCACTGCCCTAGTTGAGTGTGCCCTGATGCCTTCCGGGATAATTAGTTGCTGAGTAGGGTATGCTTTTTTAGAGTATATTTTTGATGGTGTTAACCAGCCAGGATGCGATTGTTCGAGAATTGCTGGATGACCCTTCCTAGGTGGAATTTGGGGAAGAGTATCTGACTTTCTGAAGGAAGCTATAGTTTCCAGATAATTGGTAATGACAGTTTTGACATCCAATGCATGAGGCTCGCCTTGGTCGTTTGTAAAGGATGGAAGGGTGATATCCTGATTATAATGAAAGGAGGATGATACCTTGGGAGTGAAATGCTCCGAGGGCCTCAGTACCACTCTATTGGGATAGAGGACAAGGTATGGTTCTGTTATCAGTAGTGCTTTAAGTTCTGAAACTCTTCTCGCAGATGTAATGGTGATAAGGAAGGTTAACTTCAAAGTCAGGTTCCAAAGTGAAATTGACTCAACCGGAAAAAAAGGAGGTTTTGATAATGCGTCAAGTACTGTAGAGAGATCCCATGCCGGAAATGTGGTTTTTTTTTGGAGGTCTGATTTTTAGGCAAGCTTTCATGAACTGGATCACCAGAGGGTGTAGGGCCCATCTAATGCCTGTTTTAGCTGATAGGGCAGAAACCTGGACTTTAAGGGTACTTGAGCTTAATCCTTTATTGATACCCAACTGAAGGAATTCCAGAACTTGCGGTGGCTCTGGTGATACTGGGTTTCAATTTTTTTGATGGGCCAGTGAACAAAACCTATTGTAGACTTGCGAGTATGTTTTGTTGGTGGTGCTTTTCCTTGCCTGTAAAAGAGTTGAAATTACCTCCTGCGAGCATCCTTGCTCTAGCATCCGAGTCCTTTCAATTCCCATGCTGTCAAGTGTAATTTCTCTGGTGCTGGGTGTAGGAATTGACCCTGGGATAGGAGGTCTGATGTTACCGGGAGAGGCAGCGGTTGTTGCAGGCTGAGCTGTAGTAGAGTTGGGAACCAAGGCCTCCTTGGCCAAAGAGGAATTACTGCTATTACTGTGGCTGATGATCTCCGAAGCCTGAATAAGAACCTCGCGATTAGGGGTACTGGTGGAAAAATATAACCCAGCTTGAAATTCCACGGATGGGTCAGACTAACCATTCCCTCGCCCGACGGGAAAGCCGCTCTTGACAGAAATCTCTGACATTTGGTGTTCGCAGGAGTAGCTGCTAGGTCGATCTCCGGTATTCCCCAAGTTCTTGAAAGGAGGGAAAAGGCCTGTTGGCTCAATGACCACTCGTTGTTTGAGAGAAGTTCCCTGCTCAAATAGTCGGCCAGCATTTTCTGAGCTGCTGGGACATATACCGCTCTCAGGTCTGTTAGATGCACTTGTGTCCAATCCATGATGGAGCGAACTTCCTCCATTAATGTGCGAATCCTCGTACCTCCTTGCCTCCTCTGAATATATGCTACAGCGACTCTGCTGTCCATTTGAATCACAACGTTCTTCCCTGCCAGGTATGGAGTGAAGGCCAGAAGCACCTGAAAGGCTGCTCTGAGTTCCAGTATATTTGATACTAAACCGTGAGCTTGAAACCTCCATTGCCCTTGGGCTGCTAGATCTTGGTAATGAGCTCCCCATCCCTTCTGGCTGGCGTCTGAAGTGACCACCTCTGGCTGTGGAGGAACTATAGGTTTGTACTCTTGAGGTTGCTGGACCGCATCCACCACCACATTGATTGTTTCACATAGTTGTGTATGTAGATTGTCTGAAGCATTGATACTCCATTCCACTGCCTCAGAAAGAATTCTGCAAGATTCTCGTGTGCCATTGGGACCACTGGATTATTGGCAGAGTTGCAGACCTGGAACCCAGGACACTCATACACACTCTGGCTGGTAGGCGTGTAGCTGAGTTTAGCCTCTGAATTTCTGCATCAGGGGCATGATTTTCTCCTGAGGGAGCTGTACTCTTGTTCTGGATGGTGTCTAGTTCTGCCCCCAGGAAATACCATCTTCTGTGTGGGCTGGAGTTTGCTTTCTGTCCACTAGCCACCCGAAAACTTGCAGGGTGATAGTAAGATCTCTAAGTGTTGTATCAAGACCTGGTGACTTTCTGCTAGAAGAAGTATGTCGTCCAGATAATGGTGTACTCTTAGTCCTCTCTCTCTCTGAGGTATGCGATGACGGGTAGAAGTGTGTTCCTCCAGTTTCTCTTAAACTCTTTACCTGGTCTATAGGTTTCGGCTTCTCTGTACCTTTCAGGAAGATTACCCTTGTAAGCAGGACCTCTTGATCTCTTGGGTCTCATGTCAGAGGAAATGAGGCCCGATTTCCCCCCTGTCACCTTGGAAATGGCTGCATCCAATTTGGAGCCAAAGAGATTCGAACCATCATAGGGGATCTTGCACCAATTTGTTTTTGATGCTGTATCGGCTACCCAGGGTTTTAGCCACAAAGCTCTCCTTGCCATTAACATTGCCCGGGCTGAGCACCTGATAACATCCACGGAGGCTTCTGCGATGAAATCGCCTGCCAATTTAAGTTCCTGTGGAGACGTATTTACTTTCTCTAAGTCTGCTCCCTCCTAGAGAGATTTCTCGATATTGACAGCCCAGCCCGAGATGGCTCTACCCACTGCTGCTGTGGTGACTGCTGGTCTACAAGCGCCTCATGCTGTGGAGTAGGCTTTTTTAAGTTCCAGATCAATCTTTCGATCTAGAACGTCATGGAAGGAGACAACGTCCTCGATGGGTAGGGTGACATGTCTTGCCAGACGCATCAGGGAGGCATCCATAATAGGGGCGTTAACTAAGGAGTTGACTTTAGGCTCTTTTAGAGGATACAGTTTGGCTAGTCTATTGTTCAGGCTAGCCCTCTTGTCGGATCTTTCCCACTCGTCTTTGATTAAATCATTCAACTCCTCAATGAAAGGGAAGGTCTCTGGGTCCCTCTTCAGGTTTGGAAAATATTTCCGGGTCTTTTGAGGTGCTTCCTCAGACTCTTCCCAACCTATGGCCTCCTTGACTGCTTTTGCAAAAGGTTCGACCAGAGTGAAGTCAAACCCTGCTGGTACTTTTGGATCCTCGTTTTCTGAAGGGGATTCTGGTTCCATCCCTACCTCGATTGCTGAGCGAGGAGGAGCCATGGAAGGACCTGGGTCTGACCTGGCCGGCAGGGGTGTTGTTGATTCCATTATGGATTCTCGCACAGACTCCCAAATTAGTTTGGTTACTTCTCTGACGTCTGAATCTCTTTCTTTCGTGGCTTCATTGAAGCACGTGCGACATGCTAATTTATCTGGCAAAGCGGTGGCGCCACATACCCAGCAGGTATTAGCTGTAGGACGGGTGTGTTGGCTTCGTCCATGACGTGATGAAGGTGATCTTCCATGACGTGATCTGCTACGTCGACAGTGACTGTGGCGTGAGTTCCCTAAGAGCACTTACCTGGCCTCAATGAAGCAATTCTGAGCAAGGATGTGCAGCCTGGAGTCATAAGAAGAATACAGACATATTTTCCCATTCCAGAGTCCTTTTTTAAAAAGACCGCCACCGTCGCGGCAAAATGGCGCTTCGTGCATGCACAGAAGCGTCGCGATGACTCGGCGCCATCTTGGAAACTGGAAAAAAGCTGTGAACAGCCCCCTCATGGTCTATCGCGCGTGCTCAATGCGGGACGAGACACGCGGTGGCCATGACAGACCTAACTGAGAGCTGTGGGACTACAGGTCCCAGAAAGAAGAAGAATATATGAGGAAAAAAATAACAGAAGGGGAGAATAATGACTGGAAGTGAAAGTGGAGACCACTGCAATGTCTGAAGCTTCTTTAAAGCTTACTCTGTGCCACATGTTTCGTGCTGATGCCCCTGAGACCACCAGAGTGGGGTTCCCTCCATAGAAGCTCCTTTAGAGACCGTACAGGAGGGACTTCCAAACAGTAGAGGCTTGAACCTTCTGGGGCGATGCGGTAAGAGGCTTTGCGATGTCCATCCATCTTGTCAGGTGAGGATAAAAAAGAGAATGGTGGGGGTCATCTCTCTTCAAATTTTATAGCTAGACCAATCCTGTCAGATTGTGGAGGCGGAGTCACAACCCAGTGTGTGCTGCTATGAAGGCGTCAGGAAAATTGTTTCAAATTTTTTATGTTTTTATGTTTGTTCTTTTCATGCAACGGATTTCCCAGCTGCAGCTTAACCAGTTGCCGACCGCCTAACGCAGATATACTGCGGCAGAATGGCACGGGCAGGCAAAATCACGTACCTGGTACGTGATTGCCTTTCCGTGGGTGGGGGGGTCCGATCGGACCCCCCCGGTGCCAGAGGCGGTAGGTTCGAGTTCACAGGCGATGAGAGGTGAGGGGGAGGCCATCCATTGTTGGCCACCCCCTCCCGATCGCTCCCGGCAAATGAAAATGCTTCCTCTCCCTCTGTAATGTAAACAGTGGGAGAGGAAGTGATGTCATCCCTCCTCGAGCCGGTCTTTTCGATCCGGCGCTGAGGAGAGAAGACATCAAGTAAGTCTGCACAACACTACACTAACAGTAGAACACACTAGGCACACTTGTCACCCCCCTTCACCCCCCTGTACCCCCTGTCACACTGACACCAATAGTAGTTTTTTTTTTTTTTTGCATTGGTGTCAGTTTGTGACAGTTATAAGTGTTAGGGCAGTTAGGTTAGCCCCCTTTAGGTCTGGGGTACCCCCCTTTAGGTCCAGGGTACCCCCTAACCCCCCCTAATAAAGGTTAACCCTGTGATCACCCCCCGTCGCCAGTGTCGCTAAGCGATCGTTTTTCTGAATGCTGTATTAGTGACACAGGTGATGCTAGTTAGGGAGGTAAGTATATAGGTCCGCTGTCAGTGTTTTATAGCGACAGGGACCCCCATATACTACCTACTAAAGGTTTTAACCCCTTGATTGCCCCCTAGTTAACCCTTTCACCAGCGATCACCATATAAGTGTTACGGGTGACGCTGGTTAGTTAGTTTGTTTTTTTATAGTTTATTATAGTTTATTATAGTTTTAGGGCACCCGCCATTTATTACCCTATAAAGATTTAACCCCCTAATTGCCCGGCAGTGATATAAGTTACGTTTTTAGGATCAGATAAGGTCTGCGTCGCCCCAGGCAGCGTCAGGTTAGCACCAGTACCGCTAAAACCCACGCACGCAGCATACATCTCCCTTAGTGCTATAGTATCTGAACGGATCGATATCTCCCCAGCAGTTTAGGGTTCCCAAAAAGGCAGTGTTAGCGGGATCAGCCCAGATACCTGCTAGCACCTGCGTTTTGCTCCTTGGCCCAGCCCAGCCCAGCCCACCCAAGTGCAGTATCGATCAATAACTGTCACTTACAAAACACTAAGCACACATAACTGCAGCGTTCGCAGAGTCAGGCCTTATCCCTGCGATTGCTAACAGTTTTTTGGTAGCGTTTTGAATCAGTCGCTAACAGTCAGGAGCTTTTTTGCCTGTGAGTCTCACTAGTGTACCCCTAAATTTAGAGCCCAAAATGGCAAATCGAAGGTACACTAGTGAAGAGGCCTACACGTTTCTGAGCATGACAAATAGTGAAGAGGAAGTCACTCATCTGTCAGATTCAGGCTCAGAATACGATCCTGTAGAGGACAGCGGCTCCATGACAGATAGCTCTGACGACGGAGTTGTGGTCCCTGCTAAGGTCAGGTGTACCAGACCCCAAACTTCTTCTGTCCTTCAAGTGCAAGAACCGCAGGGCTCTCGTATGGAGCAGAGAAGTACTAGTGTCGCTATTCCTTCTGGTGAACTGGCAAGCACCAGCAGCCTAGTACACCCTGGTCGTACATCCAGCACTGCAGTAATGCCGCGTACACACGGTCTGACTTTTCGTCTACAAAAGTCAGACGGACGCCGACGGACTAAAGCTGGCTGACAATCCGATCGTGTGTGGGCTTCCTCGGACTTTCAGAGGACTTTCAGCGGACTTTTCCAGCCGCAAATCTGACAAACTTTAGATTTGAAACATGTTTCAAATCTTTACATCGTAACTACGCCGGACCCAGAAATCTGCTCGTCTGTGTGCTAGTCCGACGGACAAAAACCCACGCTAGGGCAGCTATTGGCTACTGGCTATCAACTTCCTTATTTTAGTCCGGTGTACGTCATCACGTACGAATCCGTCGGACTTTTGTGTGATCGTATGTAGGCAAGTACATGAGTTCATCAGTGACCAGTGGCAGTACTGGCATTCTTGGCAGCAGCACTGCTTTGGGAATCCTTGCTGGGTTGGCTGAGAGCTCTGCTGAAGTGCTCATCCACCAATGAGCTGATATCTCCCTAGAAATATGTGAACATGACACTTCTGGAGGCCTCTCCTTCTCTGGGCTGCAGTCCTCTTCTTTAATATTGGCTGGGGTATAGCTGGAGAAGGAACTGGCACTGCTACCATTGCTGTTGCTGCCACTCTTTGGAGCTTCCTGCATCATGGAGTAAAAGGTTAGTTTCTGTGTAATATAAACTGACAACAACTATCAGCCAAGTTTTTATCAATTAAAAGAGAAGTATGTTTTATTTTTTATTTTTGCTGTTTTATACTTGCCTAGATGGATGCTGCATCTGTCCCCCGGCGCCTATGCACTGAGAACCAAGCCATCAATCACCGCTGATGGCTCGGTTCTCTTAGCTCCCCGAGCAGAGAGCTGCTGCCTGTCAATCAGCAGCTCTCTGCTCTGCCCCCCCCTTGCTCACTGGAGTGCTGAGCTGTGAAAGAGCGAGGAGTGGCTGTCTCAGACTTTCAGTGGCTCTCTGAGAGGCTGAGGCGGCTATCAAGCCAAGCACCTGGCAGGTCCAGACTTTATTGTCATGATGACGTGGTGCCTGGACTGATTTCGGTGACATCAGTAGAGAGCAGACTTCAGCCCATTCTCTGCTGAAAATGGGTCACAGGAGTGTAAAACGAGCTCAGGCTGGACTATTAGAATCACTATTAAACTTTTCCAAGAAAACTTTACAAATGGCATATTGGTGTATTTGGAAAATGCAGATGCAAAAATCTGCAATGCAACAATCTTTTCCAGATCAGTTGCCCTGTCCTAGATTTTGCAATTCTTTTGCCAATTCATGACCGGTATTTATGTGTCTGTATTGCATGTTCAAACCTTAATACCATAGATAATAACATAAGATTAATAGAAGTTTACTCCAGAAGTATATAAGCAGTTTTGAAATTCTAGAGAAATGTTTAAATAATGTATTACACTTTAACTAAACCCATTAGGTGTGACGTGCAACAACTAGCATGCTAAAACACAAGACTAAACGTAAAGGAGGAGCTGAGAAGTTAAGAGAAAAAAAAAAAGCAAGCACTTGAGGCAGATGCCACTAAATGTGTAAAACTAGACGTATTATTTGCTGGAACATCAGCAAAAGCTGAGAGCAGCGCTGGCCTGACTGCTGTGGTAAGTCAGACATACATTTTTTATTCCTTTTTAAACATAAAGATTTGTGGACTTTTTGGATAATATTATGCCTACAGTTGTGACTTACTATATGTCCATTCTTAGGCTGGGTCCACAATAGAGGAGAGTGGAGAGGAGAGAGAGCATGAGGCAGGCGATGAATGTGAAGACGATAGAGGAGATGAGCAGGAACATGAGTGTAGACAAGAGAGAGAAGGCTTGAAAAAAGACAAAGGATTAGAGAGAGGAGAAGATATAACGCAAGAGAGAGTAGATGACAGAGGAGATGTAAACCAAGGAGAGAGTGTAGAAATGGCAGCATACACAGAGGAAAGTGAAGTCACAGAGGAAAACATTGATTATTACATTCGTCCCCACCAGGAAAATTTGAAGATATTTTTTAATTATCATCCGCAACAAACATCAAGAAATCCATTGGTACAGAGAGTGTTCTGGTGCAAGGATGGCACTAATAGACAGTGGCTTACTTACTGCCAAGAACGCCATGCATTACATTGCTCTGTCTGCATAGCATTTGCCAAGTTAGCTGACAGATCTCCATTCATAAGTGGTATGACAGACTGGAAACATGTTCATCAGCGCATAGAGGAACATGAAAAGAGCATGGCACACAAAACCTGTGCAGAAGCATACTTCTTAAATGCCTCTAAATTAGATATTCAACATTTACTTAGTGGAAGTCATCTGTCCTCACACAGAGAACAAATCAGAAAGAGGCGACAAATACTGGAGCGTGTAGTTGATGTTGTAAAATTGATTGGCAAAAGAGGACTTAGCTATAGGTCAGAGAATGAGGCTGCATACATGCTTGATGACAGCAATATTGATCATGGTAACTTCTTAGAGATTATACTCCTGTTAAGCAAGTATGATGTCTGTCTGAAAGAGGATTTAAAAGAATGCATTGAAAAATCTAAGAAGTTACATCAGACTGGGGCAAAAGGCAGAGGTTCCCTGGTTACGTTTCTGTCTGCAAGAACCATCAATTCTGTCATTGACACCATTCAGCACCTTATTCAGGAGACCATTGTGAGAGACATAAAGAATGCCGTAATGTTCTCTGTGCAGATTGACACCACATAAGACATCACCTCACAAGACCAGTGTTCTATTGTTTTGCGATATGTTACAGGCACCATTCATGAAAGGCTTATTAGCATTGTCAAGTGTAAAGAATCTACTGGACAATATTTTGTGGATATTGTTTCTGAGCTTGCGGAGAAGATCAATTTGGACTTGAGCAAGTGCATTTGACATGCTACAGATGGTGCCTCTAACATGCAAGGCCGCTACAAAGGCTTTTCTACTCACATGTCCAAATTTTCACCAAATCAAGTGCATGTTTGGTGCTATGCCCATGTTCTTAACCTAGTTTTGGCTGACACAACCCAAACAGTAATTCAATGTGGATCACTTTTTGCAGTGCTTAATGACATCGCAGTGTTCTTTCGTGAGTCATATAAACTCGGTGGTGGGCCAAGGATAACGCTCTCAGGAAAGTGTTTGGATCATTTGCAAATCCAGACAATTGTCTCTATGTGGATGTCATTCTTGCATTGACAGCAATACAAGAAGATATTACCTTAAAAACGACTGCTCGCATTCAAGCACGAGGATTTGTTGAAGCTCTACTGAAGTATGAGATGATACTGACGGCACAAACCTTCCTTAGAATATTTGAGAAGACTTCACCACTGTCCAAATACCTTCAAACACAGGGGATGGATATACTGTCTGCTCATAGAATGGTTTTGGCAACATATGAAAGTCTTAAAAATATGTCAAGAGATTTTGCCTCAGTTAGCGCAGCTGCAGAGAAATTTGTTTTGTGGGCAAATGAAAAATTGCAGGAGCAGGACAAAGAGATAGAACTGGAAGTTCAGTCTACATTGCCATCACAAAGAAATAGGAAGAAGAAAACCATGCCTGGAGAGATTGCTCATGCTGAAACGATCACAAGTCCAGAAAAAGCTTATGACGTCACAGTACATAATAAAATAATGGACACAGCTACAGAGACATTGCACAGAAGGTTCCTGAGTCATGGCACACTCTATGCTGACCTTGCATTTCTGGACCCAAGATACTTCGCTCAGTTAAGGTCTTCGTCTCTTTCACCACTGATGTTCCAAGAACTTAGCAAATGTCTGTCGAAGTTTGACAGTGAAGCAAGTCCTGAGAATCTACAGTGTGAATTAAGCAGTTTTGCTCTTCAGTGGGAAAGATTAAAAATGTCTCCACTAGACGAATACAAGGTAAAAACATTGGAGAATGAGAGTGAAGATGAGCAGGTTGAAATCCAGTGTAAAAAGTGTTCCTCATGTAAAGAATGCCCGCTATGTTGCTACCAGATTCTCAGGAGGTTCAATCTAATGTCAAATGCCTACCACCTCCTAGGTCTTGCATACCAGTTCCTACTCACCCTGTCCATTACTCAGGTTGCTTGTGAACGCACATTTTCAACACTCAAGTTCATCAAAAGCAGACTCAGAACCAACCTGTCACAAGAGCATCTGGAAGCTTTTATGTTGATGTCAACAGAAAAGGACATCCTCTGCTCTCTTGACTCTGAAGTGATCATTGACAAAATTGCTGAGAAAAGTGAATTGTTTTCTAAGCTTCTTCTATAGGCCCTAACAGTGGTTTTGGACCTTTTTGTATGGTTAGCCGTTTATACTGCCTTGGTAATTTGCATTGTATGTTAGAGTGGATTTTTCCCTGTCTTTTTATGTTTGTGATTCCCACAAGTTATTGTTTGAACTGTTTCTTGTTAATATTATATTCAAACGTAAGTTGTTATTTATAACTGTTTTCCTTATTTGACACCTGCCATTGAACGGAGTGTAACTTACACATTTCATTCTAAAGGCGTCTGTAATGTTGGAATGCATCCTTTTTTCTAAATAATAAAAAAAAGCTGTTTATACATACAGTGGAATGTTTTTACTTATTTTTTTGCGCAATTGCGTATAGTTTATATACTGTTTTTGTGTGTGTTTGCAAAATTAAAGTGGGCCGGTCTGGATTAAGTCCAGGGCCAAATTTTTGTCCCAGTCCAGCCCTGACGGTGCTCCACCTCACCTTCCCCAACCAAATGCAGTAAGCCGGCTCCCGAGTACTCCTACCCAACGAGCCCCCCAAAAAAGATGTCGTGTCTGCAGCAAGCGCGTATTTAGGCGTGACACCCGGTATTATTGTCCCTTCTGTCCTGACAATCCCGGTCTTTACATGGGTGAATGTTTTGAACGCTACCATACACTAGTTGAGTATTAGCGTAGGGTACAGCACTGCACAGACTAGGACACACTTTCACAGGGTCTCCCAAGATGCCATCGCATTTTGAGAGACCCAAACCTGGTACCAGTTAAAAAAGTTAAAGTTACAAAAAAAAAAAAAAATTAAAAAGGAAGAAAAAAGCCAAAAAAAATATATATAAAATAAAAAAAACAAAAAGTTGTCGTTTTATTGTGCTCTCTCTATTCTCTCTCTATTTTTCTGCATTCTATACTGCAATGTTTTATTGTTATGTTTTTATCATGTTTGCTTTATAGGTATGCAATTTTTTTATACTTTGTTTTTTTATTGTTAACCACTTTTTTTGTTTTCAGGTACGCCATTCAGTTGCAGCACTGATTTATTTATCTTGACAGCAACAGCGTTTGCTCCCACGATACATAAAGCCGTGACTCCAGTGCTGTCGGAGGTGATTTCACCACCACAGTTACATACTTCAGCATATATGCCGACGCGTGGGGGCAGCAGAGGGCGGAGGAGCGATTTGCTCCTAACATTTGCGGGAGGATGCCCCCATGCTTCGGCCTATATATACGGTGCATGTATGCCCATCATTAGAAGTGGGTGGATGAAGGGAGGTATTCTAATGGTGGGCATACCCACCGATCAATATCTTTTTTTCGTTCAGCCCACTGGCTGCATGAAAAAAAAGTTTACAATATATGCCCAACAAGGACCAGCAACGTACTGGTATGTTGCTGGACTTTGAGTGGTTATACCAGAATGATGCCTGCAGGTTTAGGTATCATCTTGGTATCATTCTTTTCAGCCAGCAGTCGGCTTTTATGTAAAAGCAATCCTAGTGGCTAATTGGCCTCTAGACTGCTTTTACAAGCAGTTGGAGGGAATGCCCCCCCCCACCATCTTCCATGTTTTTCTCTGGCTCTCCTGTCCCAACAGGGAACCTAAGAATGCAGCCGGTGATTCGGCCAGCTGACCATAGAGCTGATCAGAGACCAGAATGGCTCCAAACATCTCTATGGCCTAAGAAACCGGATGTAAACAGCGCCATTGGGAAATTGGGAAAGCATTTTGTCACACCGATCTTGGTGTGGTCAGATGCTTTGAGGGCAGAGGAGAGATCTAGGGTCTAATAGACCCATTTTTTTTCAAAAAAGAGTACCTGTCACTACCTATTGCTATCATAGGGGATATTTACATTCCCCGAGATAACAATAAAAATGATTTAAAAAAAATAAAAATGAAAGGAACAGTTTAAAAATAAGATAAAAAATCAAAAAAATAATAAAACACCTCGTTGATTTGCTAATCACTTTAGTAATGGCAGAATATATTTTTATGCTAACAAACTCATAAGGTGAGCGGCGGGTACTTCCCAGTTCTCTACCTGGAGTCTCCTGATGGAAGTCCGTATATGCCCCTACCTGGCCTTGACATCTGTTCAGGGCCTCCTGAGACGCAATTGCCTCTCAGGCCTGAGAAAATCTTTGTTTTTGTTTTTACTGTTTTTCCAGTTGGTTCTTGTTTTTTTTTTCTTTTTTTTTTTCATGTTCAAGGATATCACTCTGGTGCTAAGGATACAAATGTTTTGTTCTTACCTTTCTAACCAAATGCAGTTTTATTATAGGTTATGTCTGCTGACATGTGAGTGTGTTTCTTTATCCCTTAATGTCTGCAACCTTACAAAAGCGAATCTATTGGGTCTATATATATGGCTTTGAAAATTATGTCGTATAATGTCAAAGGTCTGGGTTCTGTTCGTAAGCGCTGGATGGCCCTGAAGGATTTCAGGGCCTCTGACGCAGATGTGGTAATGGTTCAAGAGACCCATTTTAAGTCTACTGGTACGCTTAAATTTGCCTCAAGGTATTTCCCCACTTCCTTCCTTGCCTCGGATCACTCGGGCAGGGCGGGAGTGGCGATTTTGATTAGGAAGTCATGTCCCATTAAGGTAAAAAGATCTTATGCTGACCCTCTCGGTAGATATCTCATTCTGGATTGTGATTATGGGACTACATCGTTCTCTCTCATTAATGTATACGCTCCTAATACTGGCCAGATTGAATTCCTTAACACATAATTTGATTCTCCTCACTACCCATCGCAACCTTTCATGATTATAGGAGGGGATTTCAATCTGGTTATGTCCCCCAATAGAGACAGACAAACCCTTTTTAATACTGTGCCTTCTAAAAAAGATTTCATCCCAAGCTAACTCTTTTCGCAAATGCATTAGATCATATAGGTTATTCGACTCATGGAGGATCAGACATCCCTCCTCTAAACAGTTCACCTTCTATTCCTCAGCCCACAAAATGTACTCACGCCTTGACCATTTTTTTATATCGGCCCCACTCATATCTTATGTGACTGAGGTTGATATATCACCTATTACATGGTCAGACCATGCTCCTATCATGTTACATCTTGTGCTTTTCCAGGCCCACCCTAAGTCATGTCATTGGCGTCTAAATGACCATCTACTACAATCTGAGGTTTCACGTAATATACTGGCAAAAAATTTAGAAGAATTTTTTCAACACAACATAGGATCAGTTTCAGACTTCTCCACACTTTGGGAAGCACATAAAACTGTTTTTCGCGGTGCCTGCATATCCGAAAGCTCCAGGATAAAGAAAGATAGAAATAGTCTTTTACAATCTCTTACCGCTGCTTTGGTTGCTGCAGAGCAGATTGTTGAGAGACCCTACAGTATCAAAATTACGAAGGGTATCCTCTCTTAGGGAGCAAATCAAATCACTTCATCTGGGTAGGGCAGTCAGATCTTTGCTATGGACAAAACAGAAGTTTTACGAGTACTCAAACAAACCGCATAGAATGCTAGTTAATAAACTCCGTCCACGCCCTTTCAACTCATTCCCTGATTTCCTTCAGCAGACAGATGGATCTAGAGTTTACTGCCCCCGTGGAATGTCTAGCGTCTTCGGCAAATTCTACCATAAATTATACAATTGCCTCACTCCTGAGCATGGTTTTAACTTTACTCAAGAAAAATTTTAAAAAAATGTTTCTAATATAAAACTCCCGAAGCTGACTTCTGCAGACTTAGACAGTTTGAATATAGATATATAACGACTGAAGAACTTTTGTCCATAGTTAAGAAACTCCCACTACATAAATCGCCCGGCCCTGATGGTTTACCCTACTTTTATTACAAATCTTTTTTTGATATTCTATCTCCACATATGCTAACCCTCTATGAATCCCTGCTCAAAGGTATATCCCCTATCTCACAATTCTCTCATTCATTTATCTCTGTCATTCCAAAGCCAGGTAAGGATCCCTCTATCCCAGATAATTATAGGCCGATAGCTCTTCTAAATTCAGATTATAAGATTTTTACAAAAATTCTTGCATCCAGATTATCTAGGATTATCCCCAAATTGATCCATAGGGACCAGGTGGGTTTTGTACCTGGCAGACACGCGGGGGACAACACCCGTCGTACAATAAACTTAATAGACCTTCTAGATAGAACCTCCAGACAGGCGTTGATCCTGAGTCTAGATGCACAAAAGGCCTTTGATAGGTTAAGCTGGCCCTATATGTTCAATGTTTTAGAGATGTATGGCTTTAGGGGTCCTTATCTGAAGGCTTTGAAGGCTATATATTCAACAATCACAGCTCAAGTACAGATGTCATCCTTCATGTCGCCAAGCTTCCCCATGACTAATGGTACTCGACAGGGCTGTCCTTTGTCGCCATTGCTTTTTATTCTCTGCCTGGAACCCCTGGCCGAGTCCATCCGCACTCATCCGGATATTCAGGGGGTGGTAATGCGACAAGGGGAATATAAACTATCACTCTTCGCAGATGACATCTTGCTCACGATCACTAATCCAATGATTTCCCTCCCCTCCCTACACAAATTGTTGTCTTCCTTTTGGGGCCATTTCGGGCTATAAAGTTAACACGTCTAAAACTGAAGCTCTGCCCATACATATCCCATTGCCCATACTATCACAGCTCAAAGAGTCCTATCCCTATAAATGGTGTAAAACCTCTCTCAAATATTTAGGTATCCTTCTCACCCCATCCTACTCTTCTCTATACTCTGCTAATTTCCCTCCCTTAGTTCTGGAAATTAATAAATCCTTGAGGTCTTGGACTAAGTACCCGTTTTCCTTATTGGGCAGGATAAACGTTTTAAAAATGTCTATTTTACCTAGACTGTTATACTATTTTGAAACGTTACCAATTGCTTTACCCTCATCCCAATTAAAGACACTTCAACGTAACTTTCTAAAGTTCATATGGGGCGAAAGGGCCCACCGTATAGCCAGTTCAGTGGTGTTTGCTCTGAGGTCCAGGGGTGGAATGGGTGCACCGGACATTTTCAAATATTATTATGCCTCACATTTAAGGCCTATTATTTCTTGGACATCCCTCTTTGCTCCAAATCAATGGTCCGCTATTGAGAAGGGTGTGATATACCCGGTTCACCCATGTACCTTGGTTTGGGATGATTCCTTTCCTATAGATCCCACTTTTAGACACCAGTGCACTGGCCCAATGAATTTTACTATAACTATTTGGCGTAAATGTTTCAAAAAATGCCAACTCGTCTCACCCTGCTCCCCGCTCATCAATGTATTGTTTAACCCACTCATACCAGACAGTTTGTCCTTGAGCAGGATCTTCCCATGGCTTAACGCCTCCCTTTTTCAACTTCGAAATTTAGTAAACCCGGTTACGCGAAAGCTACATCCCTTTGACACCCTACGTGAGAAATTTAATATCCCCAACCAACTTTTTTACTTCTACCTGCAGGTCAGACACTTTTTCCACTCTAAATCTTCATCATTATCCCTCGAAAGTCCAACTAATTTCGAATACATATGTGCTCAGGGACCCCACCAGTTACACTTAATATCTTCCATCCATCGTATCCTTCATGAGTCGACACCTCTGACTGAGACCACACATCATTATATGGGAAAATGGTCCCATTTGTTAGGCAGAGCTATCTCAATTCAGCTATGGGACAAGATTTGGTCTTCTGTCTCCAAATCCTCTAAGTGTGTGACCCAACGGGAGACTTCTATGAAGATTCTTATGTTTTGGTATAGAACCCCTGATGTTATTCATAAATACGACCCCTCAGTCCTGCCGCGCTGTTGGCGTTGTGGGATTGACACAGGTTCTTTATTCCATATATTTTGGCAGTGTTCAAAGATACAACCTTTCTGGGGGGAGGTGGGGCTCCTGATACAGAAAGTACTGGATAAATCTCTCCCATTAGACCCAATACACTATTTGGTGGGCCTTCCTTTCCCTGGCTTAACCAAAAGAGCTAACCGGCTCCTTTCTTATATACTATTGGCTGCCAAGCGACTTATCCCCCTGTGTTGGCTATCCGATGTTCCTCCCCCTTGGCCCAAATTTTTACAATTAGTAACTGATATCCGAAGGATGGAATATCTAACGGCCTCAGTACATGATACTATCCCCCAATTTGAAAAATTGTGGAAACCCTGGGATGAGTCGGAATTTGGGACTCCTATGCCAAACACCGTTCTTTAAGTTTTTTTTTTTTTGTTTTTGTTTTTTTTTTTTATACTGGCATGGGCGTCCCATATGATCATGATATCCCATTCCCCCTCACCTGCCCCATTTTCACATGTATTACTTAGAACTTCTTATCACATACCACATGTCCTTCATAGAATCTATGTTCATCTCTCTTATGTAACTAATTTTACACTCCTGATCCTGCACTTCTATTTTAAGAATAATATTTTTCTGTATCCTGGACAAAAGTACAGAGCGGTTTGTGCTCTGTAATTGTGAACTCTGTTCTTATGTACTTATTTTGTTTTGCTATAAAGATAGTATCAAAACTTTATATTTTATATTGTACAACATTACTGCTGTACTTGTTCATTCTACAATGTTAAAAACCTAATAAAAATACAATTATAAAAAAAAAATAATAATAAAGAACAAAAAAAAAAAAAAGCACCCCTGTCCCCCCCTGCTCTCGCGCAAAGGCGAACACAAGCGTCGGTCTGGCGTCAAATGTAAACAGCAATTGCACCATGCATGTAAGGTATCACCGCGAAGGTCAGATCGAGGGCAGTCATTTTAGCAGTAGACCTCCTCTGTAAATCTAAAGTGGTAACCTGTAAAGGCTTTTAAAAGGCTTTTAAAAATGTATTTAGTTTGTCGCCACTGCATGTTTGTGCGCAATTTTAAAGCATGTCATGTTTGGTATCCATGTACTCGGCCTAAGATCATCTTTTTTATTTCATCAAACATTTGGGCAATATAGTGTGTTTTAGTGCATTAAAATTTAAAAAAGTGTGTTTTTTCCCCAAAAAAATGCGTTTGAAAAATCGCTGCGCAAATACTGTGTGAAAAAAAAAATGAAACACCCAGCATTTTAATCTGTAGGGCATTTGCTTTAAAAAATATATATAATGTTTGGGGGTTCACAGTAATTTTCTTGCAAAAAAAAATAATTTTTTCATGTAAACAAAAAGTGTCAGAAAGGGCTTTGTCTTCAAGTGGTTAGAGTGGGTGATGTGTGACATAAGCTTCTAAATGTTGTGCATAAAATGCCAGGACAGTTCAAAACCCCCCCAAATGACCCCATTTTGGAAAGTAGACACCCCAAGCTATTTGCTGAGAGGCATGTTGAGTCCATGGAATATTTTATGTTGTGACACAAGTTGCGGGAAAAAGACAAATTTTTTTTTTTTTTGCACAAAGTTGTCACTAAATGATATATTGCTCAAACATGCCATGGCAATATGTGAAATTACACCCCAAAATAAATTCTGTTGCTTCTCCTGAGTACGGGGATACCACATGTGTGAGACTTTTTGGGAGCCTAGCTGCGTACGGGACCCCGAAAACCAAGCACCGCCTTCAGGCTTTCTAAGGGCGTAAATTTTTGATTTCAGTCTTCACTGCCTATCACAGTTTTGGAGGCCATGGAATGCCCAGATGGCACAACCCCGCCCTCCCCCCAAATGACCCCATTTTGGAAAGTAGACACCCCAAGCTATTTGCTGAGAGGTATAGTGAGTATTTTGCAGACCTCACTTTTTGTCACAAACTTTTGAAAATTTAAAAAAAAATACATTTTTCTTGTCTGTCTTCATTTTCAAAAACAAATGAGAGCTGCAAAATACTCACCATGCCTCTCAGCAAATAGCTTTGGGTGTCTACTTTCCAAAATGGGGTCATTTGGGGGGTTTTGTGCTATCTTGGCATTTTATGGCCTTCGAAACTGTGATAGGTAGTGAGGAGTGAAATCAAAAATTTACGCCCTTAGAAATCCTGAAGGCGGTGATTGGATTTCGGGGCCCCGTATGAAGCTAGGCTTCCAAAAAGTGCCACACATGTGGTATCCCTGTACTCAGGAGAAGCAGCAGAATGTATTTTTGGGTGTAATTCCACATATGCCCATGGCACGTTTGAGCAATAAATCATTTAGTGACAACTTTGTGCAAAAAAAAAAAAATGTCACTTTCCCGCAACTTGTGTCAAAATATAAAATATTCCATGGACTCAACATGCCTCTCAGCAAATAGCTTGGGGTGTCTACTTTCCAAAATGGGGTCATTTGGGGGGGTTTTGTGCCATCTTGGCATTTTATGGCCTTCAAAACTGTGATAGGTAGTGAGGAGTGAAATCAAAAATGTATGCCCTTAGAAATCCTGAAGGCGGTGCTTGGTTTTCGGGGCCCCGTACGTGGCTAGGCTCCCAAAAAGTCCCACACATGTGGTATCCCCATACTCAGGAGAAGCAGCTAAATGTATTTTGGGGTGCAATTCCACATATGCCCATGGCCTGTGTGAGCAATATATCATTTAGTGACAACTTTTTGTAATTTTTTTTTGTCATTATTCAATCACTTGGGACAAAAATAATAAATATTCAATGGGCTCAACATGCCTCTCAGCAATTTCCTTGGGGTGTCTACTTTCTAAAATGGGGTCATTTGGGGGGGGGGTTGTACTGCCCTGCCATTTTAGTACCTCAAGAAATGACATAGGCAGTCATAAACTAAAAGCTGTGTAAATTCCAGAAAATGTACCCTAGTTTGTAGACGCTATAACTTTTGCGCAAACCAATAAATATACGCTTATTGACATTTTTTTACCAAAGACATGTGGCCGAATACATTTTGGCCTAAATGTATGACTAAAATTGAGTTTATTGGATTTTTTTTATAACAGAAAGTAGAAAATATCATTTTCTTTTCAAAATTTTCGGTCTTTTTCCGTTTATAGCGCAAAAAATAAAAACCGCAGAGGTGATCAAATACCATCAAAAGAAAGCTCTATTTGTAGGAAGAAAAGGACGCAAATTTTGTTTGGGTAAAGCATTGCATGACCGCGCAATTAGCAGTTAAAGCGACACAGTGCCAAATTGTAAAAAGAGCTCTGGTCAGGAAGGGGGTAAATCCTTTCGGGGCTGAAGTGGTTAACTAGGCTGATTGGCATGTCTTAGACAAATCTCTTTATTTTTTTTTATTTTTAAGTTACTTACCTGCTGCCTTCATGGTAGCACATGCATGGATTGTGTGTATGCTGCCATGGATAGTGACCAGGAAAGTAACATTTCAGAGTGGTAAGTATTCAATTTTCTTTTTGAGCAGCGGTTTTCAGCCTCAGTCCTCAAGTACCCCCCCCCCGACAGGACATCTTTAGGAAATTTATCTTATCTAAAATAGCTGTCCAAAATACAAAGCCATTGACTTTGATTTCAAGAACCGGTGCAAGACTAAGGAAAACCTGCAAACATGGCCTGTTGGGGGGTACTTGAGGACAGGGTTGAAAAGCACTGATTTAGAGCACTGAACTAAAATCAAGCTGAAGACAATTCTATTCTAATTGTGGACATTTGAGGGAAATCAATATTTTTTTTTTTTTGGGCTTTGTGTCCCTTTTCTTAAAATTGGCTTCGCTTCCTGTCACATAGCCAAACAGGAAATGAGTAAAACCCTAACAATATTTTTCTTTGGGGACACACAGGTCAATCTAATTAGTGTCCCCATTATGCAAGTTGCACTCTAGCACTTTGTTGTGTACACCCCAAATTATTAGGTAATTTGGGGTTTATTAAAGGCAAATCCTTTCTGCAATACAAGTGTAGTTGATGAAAATCAGAGGGGAAGCACTGGTGATTTTATCATCCAATCATGTAGAGGCAAAGATGCTGTTTTTTTCTTTTCCTTGCATGTCCCCCTCGGATCCCCAGCAACTGCACTTCTAAGTGCACTTGTAGTGCAAAGTGGATTTACCTTTTAGTAACTAAACCCCCAGATACATACTAATTTGGGATGTACATGGAAAAATGCTAGAGTGCAATTTTCCGAATGGGGAAACTATTTAGATTGACCTGTGTGTCCCCAAGGACATACATTGGTGGAGTTTTACCCTCACTTCCTGTTTGGCTATGTGTCAGGAAGTGAATAATTTTCAATGAGAAATTGGCAAAATTTGGGAGTTGTCTTCACCCTATCAGGGGTGTAGACATCTGACAAAACTTCTAATCCCTCTGCAGTCTATCCCCAAGCGAAAATAAGAAAGGATTTTAATTAGTTTAGCTTTGCAAAGACACATTCCTAAGTTCAATTGTGATGCATGTTAATGGCCCATTTAAACCTTTAATAGAAAGTCATCAGTTGCCTTTGACTCTAAACATTATTTTTTGCCAAGTCCTAGAAATCTGCATCTGTTTTTCTATTAACCACTTGGTGTCTGTGCTATAGTCAGACGGCCACAGCGTGGACCTGAATTTCTGGGAGGCTGTCATAGGACGGGCTCCCCGTATGCTCCCTGCTGCACGCGCACTGAGTCACTGAGACTCGGGTGATCACAGATAGAAGTAAGGGCCGATCCCGGCCCCTTACCACGCGATTAGCTGTCAGCCAATGACAGCTGATCACATGATGTAAACTAAAGCTCGGTAATTGTTTATTTTTTCTCCTCACGCTGACAGCATGAGGATAAAAATGAAGGTTAACATCAGCTTAGGTGCAAGGGACATTGGTCCCGAAGAGGCAATTCTGCCTCATCTGTGCCCACCAGTACCCCCTGCCAGTGCCACCTATCAATGCCTACCAGTGGTCCCAAGCAGTGCTGCCTATCAGTGTAACCAATCAGTGCCCATCAGTGCCGCCTCATCAGCGTACATCAATGAAGGAGAAAAATTACCTGTTTGCAAAATTTTAAATCAAAATATCCAAAACTATACAAAATTATTTATAAAAATTTTTTTTTTTTAAATGCTCTATTTGTGGCAACTTTAAAAAAAAAAACAAAAAAAAAAACATTTGGCTAAGTATGATCATGCAATTGTCATTCAAAGTGCATCAGCGCTGAAAATTGGTCTGGACAGCAGGGGGGTTTAAGTGCCCAGTAAGCAAGTGGTTAATTTCCATGCTAAAAATGGATTTCTATAATAAAGATGTGTGCCCGCTGTGTATACGGCATGTGCACATGGGCGCAAGCAAGTTGCACAGATATGAACGGTACTCATTGTAAATCACGGGGTACAACTTGTGATGCAACTTTTCAGCCCCAAGTGGCCTTAGGCTCTCTTTCCACTACTGCGAGTTGTTGTGCGACTTGACACATGTGAAGTCGCAGGACAAGTCAAAACACATGTATTTCAATGTTCCCCCGTTCTAATTGGTGCAATTCCAAAAAAAGTTCTTGCACTACTTTGTTCCAAATTCAGTGCGACTTTTTCTCTGATGTTTTGAACTAGTCTCATGACATGGCATTAAGGCTCGGTTTCCACTATTGCAAGCCCAAAGTTGCGTGTTTTTTGCCGTGAGTTTCCTGCAACTTTTTGCCAAAACTTGAAGCAATGCCTGTGTATTTTTGAGGTCTATTGACCTTAAGTCGCATCAAAGTGGGACCAAAGTCGTGTAGGCACTACTTTGAAGTTGCTGCAACTTGAAGTCGCACACATATGAACGGTACTCATTGTAAATCATGGGGTAGAACTTGTGATGCAACTTTTCAGTCCCTAGCGGCATGACAAGTCGCAATAGTGGAAAACAAGCCGAAAAAGCACATTGTAAATCACGCAACTTTGGGGTTGAAATAGTGGAAACGGAGCATTGGGCTAAAGCGGTAATAGGAAGATGCACTGTAAGAATTACTTCTAATTGTAGAAAATCAAACAGGCTCTTGCACTGAATATAATTTATGGAAGATCTAACTGATTGCCCAGTGTATGGTGACCTTTAAAGATATGAAAACTTGAATTTCTGGTGTTTAAGCCTCATACACATGATGGGACTTTGTACAAACTTTCCCATGGATTTTTGTACAAAGGGCATTGGCCTTAGGGTTCTTTCACACGGACGTGTCCGTGTACGGAGCCCGCTCTGCTCAGTGGGGGATCGCTCCGTGGATCCCCGCTGAGCAGGCAGATGACAGGTCTGTCTCTGCACACTGTGCAGGGACGGACCTGTCAGAGTGCCGCTCTCCTCTACAGGGGATCAGATGATGACGGACCGTAGAGTCCGTCGTCACCCGATCCGATCCACAGACGGATGGAAAAATAGGTTTTTCCTCCATTACACTTTTTCGGATTGGAGTGGGTCAGATGTCAGCGGATATGTCACCACTGACATCCGACCCTCCATAGAGGTCTATGGAGTGTCCGTTCAGGTCCGCCTTGGGCCCCTTTCACACTGGGGCGTTGCGGGCGGCAGCGGTAAAACGACGCTATTTTTAGCACTGCTTTACCGGCAGTATTCGGCCGCTTGCGGTTTTAACCCCCGCTAGCAGCCAAACAGGGGTTAAATCCGCCCGCAAAATGCCTCCGCAGCGGCTTTTTTTGCCGGCGGTATAGCCGCGCTGTCCCATTGATTTCAATGAGCAGGAGCGGTTTATACACCGCTCCTTCACCTCTCCAAAGGTGCTGCTAACAGGACTTTTTTTAGGCCCTTTTCACACTGGGGCATTTTTAGGCGCCACAGCGCTAAAAATAGTGCCTGGAAAACGCCCTAAAGAAGCGGCTCCATTCACGCCAGTGAGGGCTTTCACACTGGAGAGGTGCGCCAACAGGGCGTCACAAAAAGTCCTGCTAGCAGCTTCTTTGGAGCGGTGAACACCGCTCTTCCACTGCTGCTCCCCATTGAAATCAATGGGGCTTCGCTGATACCGCCGGCAAAAAAACGCTCCAGCGGCGTTTTGCGGGCAGATTTAACCCCTCTTCGGACGCTAGCGGGGGGTTAAAACCGCCCCGTTAGCAGCTGAATAACGCCGCTAAAATGATGGTAAAGCGTCGCTAAAAATAGCGCCGCTTTACTGCAGACGCCCCCACCGCCCCAGTGTGAAAGGGGCTTTACCGTCCTGCTAGCGCCCTGCTCCACTGTGAAAGCCCTCCATACACTGGAGTGAATGGAGCCACTTCTTTAGGGTGTTTTTCAGGCGCTATTTTTAGCGCTATAGCACCTGAAAAATGCCCCAGTGTGAAAGGGGCCTTAGGCCCCTTTCACATGGATGGATAGAATTGTGCTTTTAGCTGCGTTTTCTACCGCAGCTAAACGCACACAATGCTTTCCTATGGCCCCATTCACACACTGCGTTAAGCTGCATTTTGATCACATGTGGTTTGGTGCAGATAGAAAAATAGAATTGACTGCGTCCAGGAGCGATTTAGCGCAGCTATCCACACATAACCGCAGGTAATCGCAGTGCATGTGTCAGCTGCAGATAGCAGCGCCGAGCTGGCTCACTCATCGGGAGAGGAAAAAATGTTTTTCCCTTTCCCAATGAGCGACAAGCACAGGGATCCGACTTGGATCCCCGCCAATGCCAGGCACTGTGGTATGAATCTTGAAGGAGAACTCCACGCCAAATTTTACATAAAAAAGCGGCATGGGTTCCCCTCCAAGAGCATACCAGGCCCTTCGGTCTGGAATGGATTTCTTCTGACGGGCTCCTCCGCTATCTTCTGCTCTTTTGCCGCTCTTTTGCTAGCGGTGGCCCAGGAGAAGATGCGTGGAAGAGACCCCTGATGTCGGAAGAAGACCCTCGGAGCTGCCTAAAAAAATGACTTTAAAAACCTGTCTAGTGTGTTTTTTTCTTGACACTTTTCTTCCCCAGGTGAATGGGTAGGGGTACCATGTACCCCATATTCATTCACATAGGGCGGGGGGCCGGGATCTGGGGGCCTCCATATTAAAGGGGGCTCCCGGATTCTGATAAGCCCCCGGCCCGCAGACCCCGACAACCAACGGCCAGGGTTGTCGGGAAGAGGCCCTTGTCCTCATCAACATGGGGACAAGGTGCTTTGGGGTGGGGGGGCCGCAGCCGCCCCCCTTTCCTTAAGCACCCATCCCCCATGTTGAGGGCTTGCGGCCTGGTACGGTTCAGGAGGGGGGTACTCGCTCATCCCCACCCCCTTTCCTGACCGGCCGGGCTGCGTGCTCGAACAAGGGTCTGGTATGGATTTTGGGGCGACCCCCCACGCCGTTTTTTCGGCGTAGGGGGTTCCCCTTAAAATCCATACCAGACCGAAGGGCCTGATATACCCCTGGAGGGGGAACCCTTGCCGGTTTTTCTAGCGCTGCTTTAATAGGAAGATGTGTTTTTCCTATTGCAGCCAGCGCGAGATGTACCTCGCCGAAAACCAGCGTGATGGGATTGTGCTGGGAACATTCTCGCGGGCAGGTACTGCTGTGCGTGCGCCGGTTCACACGCTCAATTAAGGATTTATCCGGCGTACCAATTAAGGTATGAACCGGCGCAGCACATTCATCTTAGTAAATGACATATAAACAATTTGAAGCGCTTCACTGAGTGATCAATAAACTAAAATAATTGTGGACAATTAATTCATCCCACACATAAATTAACTCAAATTATGTGACAAAATGTATCAGAAACAATTTAAATACTTATGTGAAAGTGAGATAATATTGTGCATATGTAAAAATATATAAATATATAGTGAAGTATAGAACCAAGACAATCATCCATCAAAACATAAGTGTTGATAAAAGGTGATTTAAAATAAACAAGTGATGATAGTTAAATAAACACGCTGATAGCGTGGTTTAAATATGGAAGGAGAAAAGACAGCTAATTCCAATGACAATTTAAAACTAAACCACAAAAACTATGCGCTTAGGACATAAAGCAGAAATAGGGGAAAGGGGGGGGGGGGGAAGAAGATAAGATAGAGGGGGGGAAGGGGGGAGAGGTGGGAGAAAAGAAGAAGAATAGAAGGTATGCTGCCTCCCCAAGTTAAGCCCTCAAAGAGAACTAACATGTAATGAATAGTTAATGGGGGTATGGCGCTCCCTTGTGGGCTGTGCAAAATTCAATGACATAAACAGTGACTATGTTGAATAAATAAATAGTGATCCAAACCCAAACGGTGAAAGCTGTGAAATTCTTAATGGGTGAAACTCATATTAAATCATAACAACTTTGTGGAAGTATAGGTATACGTGTTGGCAAACCTTAGCTTATTGCACATACCTCCATAATAGGATAATGAGAAAAAATGGAAAAAAAAGAAAACTAATAAAGTGCTGCTGCTAAGCAGCTAATTAAGATACCAACTTCTATATATACAAAATTCGTGGCATGTGTATGTATACCAGTGCAAAAACGAGCATATGACAGTGCAATGTATGTAATATGACAGTGCAATACTGCACCTACATATATATTTGACCGTGCACTCCAACTTGTAAACCTGCAATACAGTGCAGTATAGTGCAATCGAGTCCAACAAGACTCTAAATGGCCAGTGCAAAGACAAGTGTATAACAATGCAATATATGTATGTAATATGACAGTGCAATCCCACACATACGTGTATATGTAACCAACAATCCAACTTATAATTGTTCAATAAAGTGCAATATAGTGCAGTCAAGTCCAGCAAGACTCTAGATGACGTCAAAATTTCAAATTAGGCAAAAAAAGAGAAAGAGTCTGTCTCAAATAGTGCATCCCAATTTTGAATGGCAGCAACAAAGTTCCAACAGCTTAGTGACTTTTGGTGCCCACAGAGGTAAATCCGTGACTTCTGTGCTCCCCTTTGGCTCCCCACTCACCAGCTTCCACTACCCCTGCAGGGGTGATAGACAATCTAGGATCCCAGAACCGTCCTCTTATTCGGTGTCCCGTGGTTGCTGCGGTGGAATGGCCTCTCTCCCAGGAGTTCCGGATTACCACTTCATACGATATCCAGGATGGGGGTCAGCAACTAAGCCCTCTACAATATCAATGCTGGTTAAGCATCATTTTGTCCATAGCCTTGGCACAAAAAAAAGGATTTCCCTTCAGCATTCAGAGTCTTCCAAGGCTATGGACAAAATGATGCTTAACCAGCATTGATATTGTAGAGGGCTTAGTTGCTGACCCCCATCCTGGATATCGTATGAAGTGGTAATCCGGAACTCCTGGGAGAGAGGCCATTCCACCGCAGCAACCACAGGACACCGAATAAGAGGACGGTTATGGGATCCTAGATTGTCTATCACCCCTGCAGGGGTAGTGGAAGCTGGTGAGTGGGGAGCCAAAGGGGAGCACAGAAGTCACGGATTTACCTCTGTGGGCACCAAAAGTCACTAAGCTGTTGGAACTTTGTTGCTGCCATTCAAAATTGGGATGCACTATTTGAGACAGACTCTTTCTCTTTTTTTGCCTAATTTGAAATTTTGACGTCATCTAGAGTCTTGCTGGACTTGACTGCACTATATTGCACTTTATTGAACAATTATAAGTTGGATTGTTGGTTACATATACACGTATGTGTGGGATTGCACTGTCATATTACATACATATATTGCATTGTTATACACTTGTCTTTGCACTGGCCATTTAGAGTCTTGTTGGACTCGATTGCACTATACTGCACTGTATTGCAGGTTTACAAGTTGGAGTGCACGGTCAAATATATATGTAGGTGCAGTATTGCACTGTCATATTACATACATTGCACTGTCATATGCTCGTTTTTGCACTGGTATACATACACATGCCACGAATTTTGTATATATAGAAGTTGGTATCTTAATTAGCTGCTTAGCAGCAGCACTTTATTAGTTTTCTTTTTTTTCCATTTTTTCTCATTATCCTATTATGGAGGTATGTGCAATAAGCTAAGGTTTGCCAACACGTATACCTATACTTCCACAAAGTTTTTATGATTTAATATGAGTTTCACCCATTAAGAATTTCACAGCTTTCACCGTTTGGGTTTGGATCACTATTTATTTATTCAACATAGTCACTGTTTATGTCATTGAATTTTGCACAGCCCACAAGGGAGCGCCATACCCCCATTAACTATTCACAATTTAAAACTAGTCCCAGTGGTTGAGGTTCTTTAATTGCTTAATTGGAGTTTTCACTTATCATTCCTGAGCGATATTGCCATCCAATTCCAGCCTCATAGTGTATGGTTCTCTCCACCGTTGGATATATGTAAGGCAAATAAACAAGAAAAACTTCATTGCGCAATGAACTAAATATAGTACACCAGCAAATCGTTATGCTATACACTCACGTGCGCCCCGTAGTGAGAAAACATATGGAACATGCGAGTAGCAGTCAGCCGCTGTGGATGAGAAAAGGATCGCTGCAGTACACAGCCGGAATGACAGACTGAAGAGTGCGTCCTAGGCTTCTCCCACGCGTTGCGTCACCGTTACGTGACTTTCTCAAGGCATCTTAGTAAATGACCTCCAGTGTGTCAACATGTGCTATCTCCCATCATGGGATATCAAAGTATGCGTTTTGGGGTGCAACCCCTTCCTCAAAACTAAAGTAGGTGAGAGGAAGGGGTTGCACCCCCAAAACACGTCCATTGATACCCCATGATGGGAGCTAGCACATGCTGGCACACTGGGGGTTATTTATGCAGTGCACTTGTAGTGCAAAGTGGATTGGCCTTTTGGAAATGGCCCCCACTGTGTGTTTTGTGGCTTTTGCAAACTAGATGTAGGGAAAGACACACATTTTAGTCATGGAATAATGAGGGAAATTTGATTTTTGGCCCAATTTGTGGAAATCTTCAATTTTTGGCTTTGCGATTCTTTTTTTTTTATTTCTTTTTTTTTTTTAGGTTTAACCACTTCAGCCCCGGAAGGATTTACCCCCTTCCTGACCAGAGCACTTTTTACAATTCGGTACTGCGTCGCTTTAACTGCTAATTGCGCGGTCATGCAATGCTCTACCCAAACGAAATTTGCGTCCTTTTCTTCCCACAAATAGAGCTTTCTTTTGATGGTATTTGATCACCTCTGCCGTTTTTATTTTTTGCGCTATAAACGGAAAAAGACTGAAAATTTTGAAAAAAAATGATATTTTCTACTTTTTGTTATAAACAAAATCCAATAAACTAAATTTTAGTCATACATTTAGGCCAAAATGTATTCGGCCACATGTCTTTGGTAAAAAAAATGTCAATAAGCGTATATTTATTGGTTTGCGCAAAAGTTATAGCGTCTACAAACTAGGGTACATTTTCTGGAATTTACACAGCTTTTAGTTTATGACTGCCTATGTCATTTCTTGAGGTGCTAAAATGGCAGGGCAGTACAAAACCCCCCCAAATGACCCCATTTTGGAAAGTAGACACCCCAAGGAAATTGCTGAGAGGCATGTTGAACCCATTGAATATTTTTTTTTTTGTCCCAAGTGATTGAATAATGACAAAAAAAAAAAAAAAATTTAGAAAAAGTTGTCACTAAATGATATATTGCTCACACAGGCCATGGGCATATGTGGAATTGCACCCCAAAATACATTCAGCTGCTTCTCCTGAGTACGGGGATACCACATGTGTGGCACTTTTTGGGAGCCTAGCCGCGTACGGGGCCCCGAAAACCCAGCACCACCTTCAGGATTTCTAAGGGCATACATTTTTGATTTTACTCCTCACTACCTATCACAGTTTTGAAGGCCATAAAATGCCAAGATGGCACAAACCCCCCCCAAATGACCCCATTTTGGAAAGTAGACACCCCAAGCTATTTGCTGAGAGGCATGGTGAGTATTTTGCAGCTCTCATTTGTTTTTGAAAATGAAGAAAGACCAGAAAAAAAAAAATTTTTTCTTTTTTCAATTTTCAAAACTTTGTGACAAAAAGTGAGGTCTGCAAAATACTCACTATACCTCTCAGCAAATAGCTTGGGGTGTCTACTTTCCAAAATGGGGTAATTTGGGGGGAGTTTGTGCCACCTGGGCATTCCATGGCCTCCGAAACTGTGATAGGCAGTGAAGAGTGAAATCAAAAATTTACGGCCTTAGAAAGCCTGAAGGCGGTGCTTGGTTTTCGGGGTCCCGTGTGCGGCTAGGCTCCCAAAAAGTCCCACACATGTGGTATCCCCGTACTCAGGAGAAGCAACAGAATTTATTTTGGGGTGTAATTTCACATATTCCCATGGCATGTTTGAGCAATATAACATTTAGTGACAACTTTGTGCAAAAAAAAAAAAAAAAATTTGTCTCTTTCCCGCTACTTGTGTCACAATATAAAATATTCCATGGACTCGACATGCCTCTCAGCAAATAGCTTGGGGTGTCTACTTTCCAAAATGGGGTCATTTGGGGGGGGTTTGAACTGTCCTGGCATTTTATGCACAACATTTAGAAGCTTATGTCACACATCACCCACTCTTCTAACCACTTGAAGACAAAGCCCTTTCTGACACTTTTTGATTACATGAAAAAATTATTTTTTTTTGCAAGAAAATTACTTTGAACCCCCAAACATTATATATTATTTTAAAGCAAATGCCCTACAGATTAAAATGGTGGGTGTTTCATTTTTTTTTTTCACACAGTATTTGCGCAGCGATTTTCAAACGCATTTTTTGGGGACAAAACACACTTTTTTAAATTTTAATGCACTAAAACACACTATATTGCCCAAATGTTTGATGAAATAAAAAAGATGATCTTAGGCCGAGTACATGGATACCAAACATGACATGCTTTAAAATTGCGCACAAACGTGCAGTGGCAACAAAATTAATACATTTTTAAAAGCCTTTAAAAGCCTTTACAGGTTACCACTTTAGATTTACAGAGGAGGTCTACTGCTAAAATTACTGCCCTCGATCTGACCTTCGCGGTGATACCTCACATGCATGGTGCAATTGCTGTTTACATTTGACGCCAGACCGCCGCTTGCGTTCGCCTTAGCGCGAGAGCAGGGGGGACAGGGGTGCTTTTTATTTATTTTATTTTTTTTCTTTATTATTTTTTTGCTTTTTTATCTTATTTTTAAACTGTTCCTTTCATTTTTTTTTTAAAATCATTTTTATTATCTCAGGGAATGTAAATATCCCCTATGATAGCAATAGGTAGTGACAGGTACTCTTTTTTTGAAAAAATTGGGGTCTATTAGACCCTAGATCTCTCCTCTGCCCTCAAAGCATCTGACTACACCAAGATCGGTGTGATAAAATGCTTCCCCAATTTCCCAATGGCGCTATTTACATCCGGCGAAATCTAAGTCATAAAATGCTCGTAGCTTCCGGTTTCTTAGGCCATAGAGATGTTTGGAGCCACTCTGGTCTCTGATCCGCTCTATGGTCAGCTGGCTGAATCACCGGCTGCATTCTCAGGTTCCCTGTTGAGACAGGAGAGCCAGAGAAAAACACAGAAGACGGTGGGGGGGGGGGCATTCCCTCCCACTGCTTGTAAAAGCAGTCTAGAGGCTAATTAGCTGCTAGGATTGCTTTTACATGAAAGCCGACCGCTGGCTAAAAAGAATGATACCAAGATGATACCTAAACCTGCAGGCATCATTCTGGTATAACCACTCAAAGTCGTGAATGGCGTACCTGAAGACAAAAAAATGGTTAACAATAAAGCACAGTAAACGGTAAAGTATAAAAAATTGCATACCTGAAAAGCAAACATGATAAAACATAATAACAATAAAACATTGCAGAATAGAATACAGTAAAAAAGAGCAGAACAATAGAGAGAGAGAATAGAGAGAGAGAACAATAAAACGACAACTATTTTTTTTATTTTTGTTTGTGTTTTTTTTTTTTTTTACACTTTTTTTTTTGTAACTGTAACATTTATAACTGTAACCGGTTCCAGGTTCGGGTCTCTCAAAATGCGATGGCATCTTGGGAGACCCTGTGAAAGTGTGCCTAGTCTGTGCAATGCTGTACCCTACGCTAATACTCAACTAGTGAATGGTAGCGTTCAAAACATTCACCAATGCAAAGACCAGGATTGTCAGGACAGGAGGGACAATAATAGTGAGTGTCACGCCTATATCCGCGCTTGCTGCAGACACAACATCTTTTTTGGGGTGGTTCGTTGGGTAGGGGTACTTGGGAGGATATATAAATGCCTCTCATGCAGCCGACTGCATTTGGTTGGGGATGTGAATGGGGGAAGTACGGGCGCTGCAGAAGCGGTGGGTTCCCAATTAGGATTGGCGAATGCAGCAGGAAGGGCACTATGGGCACGACGGGCCTGTGTTTGTCTTTTTGGTGGCAGCGGGACACTACTTGTGCTTGCCACCTCACCAGCTTGAACTGCACTTATGGGATTCGCCACGTCACCAAGTGTTACTGCAGTGCTGGTTTGATTACGACCGGGGTGTACTAGGCCGCTGGTGCTTGCCAGTTCACCAAAACGCTACAAAAAAAGTGACAGTGATCGATCGATACTGCACTTGGGTGGGCTGGACTGGGCTGGGCCGGGCGGAGGGGCAAAACGCAGGTGCTAGCAGGTATCTGGGCTGATCCCGCTAACACTGCGTTTTTGGGAACCCTAAACTGCTGGGGACGCTAGTATAGATCTGATCGGATCAGATATTGATGCGTTCAGATACTATACCACTAAGGGAGGTGTACGGTGCGTGTACGGTGCGTGCGTGGGTGTTCGCGGTACTGGCGCTAATCTGACGCTGCCTAGGGCGACGCATATCACCGCCGGGCGATCAGGGGGCTAAACCTTTTTTCGGTAATAAACGGCGGGTGCCCTGACACTATAAAAAATAAACGAACTAACCAGCGTCACCCGTAACGGTTATACGGTGATCAGTGGTAAAAGGGTTAACTAGGGGGCCATCAAGGGGTTAAAACATTTATTAGATAGTATATGGGGGTCCCTGTCGCTATAAAACACTGACGGCGAACCTAAATATTTACGTCCCTAACTAGCGTCACCAGCGACACTAATACAGCGATCAGAAAAATGATCGCTTAGCGACACTGGCGACAGGGGGTGATCAAGGGGTTAAAACTTTATTAGGGGGGGTAAGGGGGGTACCCTAGACCTACAGGGGGCTAAACCTTTATTTGGTAATAAACGGCGGGTGCCCTGACACTATAAAAAATAAACGAACTAACCAGCGTCACCCGTAACGGTTATATGGTGATCAGTGGTGAAAGGGTTAACTAGGGGGCAATCAAGGAGTTAAAACATTTATTAGGTAGTATATGGGGGTCCCTGTCACTATAAAACGCTGACGGCGAACCTAAATATTTACGTCCCTAACTAGCGTCACCAGCGACACTAATACAGCGATCAGAAAAATGATCGCTTAGCGACACTGGCGACGGGGTGATCAAGGGGTTAAAACTTTATTAGGGGGGGAAAGGGGGGTACCCTAGACCTACAGGGGGCTAAACCTTTATTTGGTAATAAACGGCGGGTGCCCTGACACTATAAAAAATAAACGAACTAACCAGCGTCACCCGTAACGGTTATATGGTGATCAGTGGTGAAAGGGTTAACTAGGGGGCAATCAAGGGGTTAAAACATTTATTAGGTAGTATATGGGGGTCCCTGTCACTATAAAACGCTGACGGCGAACCTAAATATTTACGTCCCTAACTAGCGTTACCAGCGACACTAATACAGCGATCAGAAAAATGATCGCTTAGCGACACTGGTGAGGGGGGGTGATCAAGGGGTTAAAACTTTATTAGGGGGGGTAAGGGGGGTACCCTAGACCTACAGGGGGGTAACAGTCACTACCCTAACACTGCTAACTGTCACAAACTGACACTATGCAGTAATCAGGAAAAAAAAAAAAAAAAAAACCTGCTTGGTGTCAGTTTGTGACGGGGGGGGGTGATTGGGGGGCGATCGGGGGGGGGATCGGGGGTGTAATGTATGCCTGGCATGTTCTACTGTGTGTGTGTGTGTGTGTGTTGGTGCACTTACATGTCATCTCCCCTCGGCGCTGGAACGGAAACTCCCGAGCCGAGGAGAGATGACATCACATCCTCTGCCTCTGTGTACTATACAGAGGCAGGGGATGTTTCTCATTGGCTGGGAGCGATCGCGAGGGGGGGGCCACGATCGGATGGCCTCCCCCTCGTCTCTCATCGCTTCCAACCAATTGCCGACCGCAGCTGGCACCGGGGGGGGGGTCCGATCGGACCCCCCACCCGCGGGAAGGCAATCACGTTTCAGGTACGTGATTTTGCCTGCCCGTGCCGCTCTGCTCACGTATATAGGCGTGAGGCGGTCGGCAAGTGGTTAACATGTTTATTGAGAACTCACAGAACAGAATGTGTCCATCAAAAGACCGAGTTCAGTTTACATTATTATCTCTTTACATCCAAAACTTTAAGGATACTCAACATAAAACGAGAAATGAGACATGCTATTATCGTCAGCAAAATTGGATCTATTGCTTCATAGGGTGCAATAAACTATGGACTGACCAGACACCCCTGACGGGATCACACTGTGTCCTCGTCTAGACCTGATTTATATTTATATAGAAAATGCCCTACCCATTAGAGATCATGAGCTGCCTCCCCGAAGCCACTGATTCGCAATGGAGAGACTAACATGATCCCCAAGGGTGAACCTCTGCTCCTTATAACATAGCAAATTATTATATCTCGTACAAAATTAAAAGAATAGCCAACATAAACTTGATTTGTCAAAAGAACCGTAGTCATCTATCCTTGCATTATCTGGGAAATAGATGAAATAGACAGAAGATAAAGAAGAAAAGAGAGAAGGAGAAAGGGATAGAGAGAGAGACGGCCAGCACTCAGTTCATGTATAACTATCCTGATGAGGAGATTCCAGGAACCAGGGAGAGACCTAAATGCCCAGCCCAGGGCTCCCATATTGCTTCAAAGGTTTTGAAATTGTCCTGAATTTTGCTTACTACCCTCTCCTGGGTCATGATCCAAGAGATTTTTCGTTTAGCGGCTGCAAGGGAAATTTTTGGTGTCTTCCAGGCTTTAGCTATGGTAACTTTCGCTCCTAATAGCATGAAAGTAATCAACCGGTGGGAAAACTTAGGAATCTTGGGGATTTGTTCATTCAATAGAGCAATTTGTGGAGTCTTAGGGATTGGTAGTTTTGCTACTTTGCGAATAAGATTAAAAATCCTATTCCAAAAACCTCTAATTCTTGGGCATTCCCACCAAATATGAAGCGTGGAACCCTGGGCTTGGCAATCCCTAAAACACAGAGGTGATAAGGAAGGAAACATTTTGTTAAATCTTAACGGAACCAAATACCATCTGGTCATTACTTTCCAATTAGCTTCTATTAAAGAAATATTCATTATACCTTTGTGAGCTCTGATTCCTCTTCCGTGCCATGTCTCCAGGTCCCAGGTTTCTTTTAAGTCCTTCTCCCTGGCCTCCATATAGGGGAATTTAGTGGCGGGTTCTAATAGGGAAGTATATATTATGGAGATGCCCCCTTTATGCTCTGAACCCTGGCCACATCAGCGTTCATACTCCGAAAAGGTCGGGGGGGGTGGGTTTGTTTTTCCAAATTGTATGAAGAAAGTGGGAAATTTGATAAAATCTAAATTTTTCGGAAGCCGGGATCTCCAGCTTATCCATACAGAATTTCAGGGAAATGGGGCCCGAAGGAGTAAAGTAGTGTCCAATCCTGTACATCCCCTTATCTAACCACCATTGAAAAGTTTTGATATCCATACCCGGTCTGAAGAGGGGATTATGGAAGATGTGGGCCAGCGGTTGAATGGCGGACATCAAGGAGGGCGAGTTTTTTATAACATCCCATAATCTCATGGAATGTGAAAGAGCGGGAGACATGATAGGAGGTCTATTTTTGTGAGGAGACCAAAGAAGAAAGTCTAACGTGTATGTAGGGACCGCCTGTCTTTCTATATTAATCCAATCTGGGATTTCGTGTTTGAAGTAGATTGTTGATAGTTGGGCTAATCTGGCAGCTTGGTAATATTTGTAGAGATCTGGAAGACCTAGTCCTCCTTTTGTTTTTTGGCTGTATAGGACTTTTCTCGCTAGTCTATATCCTTTCTTACCCCAAATGTATTTGATTATTTTGTCTTGAAGTGATTTTAAGTGATCTTTCCTGATAGGAATCGGGAGGGAACGGAAGAGATAGAGTAATCTGGGTAATAGGGTCATTTTAATGGAATTAATTTTACCTATCCATGAGATATTGTGATGGGACCAGGCAAGGAGATCCCTCTCTAGTTTACGGTACATGGGAGGAAAATTTGCTTGATATAGGAGTTCAAATTTTGAGGTGAGATTTATCCCGAAATAACAAATTGAATTGTCGCTCCACTTAAATTTGAAGGACTGTTTCAGTTGGTCTACTAGGGCTGTGGGAAGAGAAACATTCAGTGCTTGTGATTTAGCCATGTTCACTTGTAGACCCGATAAATCCCTGAAAGAGTCCAGGAGCTTGTTAATATTAGGTAAAGATGTGATTGGGGAGGTGACAAAGAGCAGAATATCGTCTGCGAAAAGAGCACATTTATGGACTGAGTGTCCGCACCTTACCCCGTGGATCTTGACATTTGTTCTGATTGCAATGGCCAATGATTCGATCGCAATGGCAAAGATTATTGGAGAGAGAGGACATCCCTGCCTGGTCCCTCTGGAGATCGGAATGGGATTAGAAACATATTCCTGAAGTTTGACCCTGGCCACTGGGCTCGAGTAAAGAGATTGTAGGATCCCCATAAAATGTTCCCCAAAACCCCATCTACGAAGGGTAAAGAACAAGTAAGACCACGAAAGCGAATCAAAAGCCTTTCTTAAATCTAGCGATAACAACAGGCCTTCCTGCTGGGGGGATCCATCCCAGGCAGATTGAAGGATTGAGACAATATCCGTCGCCCTCCTAACTTGGTCCGGGCCCTGTCTACCTGGGATGAAACCCACCTGATCCCTATGAATATATTGTCCAATGAACGAGCTTAGTCTATTGGCTCATATTTTGGTTAATATCTTCAAATCATTGTTAATAAGGGAGATGGGTCTAAAGTTTTCTACAAGGGAAGGGTCCTTATCAGGTTTAGGGATAACTGAAATGAAGGCTGAGTTTGTATGGGTTTCAATGGGTTCACCCCTTCTTTTGGAATTAAAAAATTTGGTGAGATGATAAGCTAGGGTAACCGCAAATGTTTTGTAATAAATGTTGGAGAAGCCATCTGGGCCTGGGGCGGAGTTAACTTTTAAATTCTTAATAACTTCTAGGGTTTCCTCTGTAGAGAAAGAAGCGTCCATCAGATCTACATGACTTTTCTGAAGGCGAGGAAGTTTTAAATCTGCCATAAATTCATCAAATCTGGACTCCCCAATATGATTTCCCTTTTTGTATAAGTTTGTATAAAAATCCTGAAATGATTGTAGAATGCATTGAGGATTTAAAGAGAATGTACCTGACGAGTGTATTCCAGATGTACCCACTTATTTACTCTTACTGCTATACCATTTTACTCCAACCCCTTTTCCCTTTATTTAAATTAACGAGACCACACCAATCTATTGGAGTATAAAATGGCCATAACAGCCTATTTATTAAACAAACTGAATAAATAACTCCAATAACCTTAAATATATAAATAACATATAACTTCAGTGCAAACAACATGTTATTAACTGCAATCTGTTGGTCAATGACGGAGCTACACACTTTTACCACATATCAAACCATACACGCGGGAACCATTTCCAACTTGATAGGCCTCCAGTTGTACCGCTCGGAGACAACCCCTTGCCCGCAGTGTAGCCATACCGGTATTCCATTTCGGGAATACACTGGAGGGGCCATACTATCGATGACCCCCCACCCCTTTTTACCACGTTTGTTTACCGCTACCGTCACCGACCAACAGAAAAACACAGCCAAACCACAGCTGTCATGACGACCACTTCCTCCGAATCTGAAAAATAAACACACACATTAACCACACTAACAACAAACCTAATAGGGAGGGAGGGTGGGAAAATCCGCCTCCTCGTGTCTCTTCCTGCTCCACTGACCCCGTCCCAGCTCCGCCCCTCCTCTTATATGGCCGCACCCCCAAAGTTTGCTGCTGTCTCCACCCCACCAAACCTGGCCAGCTTAACCCTGTGTGTGTCACTAGACACACTGTCATGCCCGGCCCTACACTATTCTCTTCTCTTTTCTTTTCGTTCCGGGCCTCACTTGACGAGTGTATTACAGATGTACCCACTTATTTACTCTTACTGCTATACCATTTTACTCCAACCCCTTTTCCCTTTATTTAAATTAACGAGACCACACCAATCTATTGGAGTATAAAATGGCCATAACAGCCTATTTATTAAACAAACTGAATAAATAACTCCAATAACCTTAAATATATAAATAACATATAACTTCAGTGCAAACAACATGTTATTAACTGCAATCTGTTGGTCAATGACGGAGCTACACACTTTTACCACATATCAAACCATACACGTGGGAACCATTTCCAACTTGATAGGCCTCCAGTTGTACCGCTCAGAGACAACCCCTTGCCCGCAGTGTAACCATACCGGTATTCCACCGGAGGGGCCATACTATCGATGACCCCCCACCCCTTTTTACCACGTTTGTTTACCGCTACCGTCACCGACCAACAGAAAAACACAGCCACAGCCCGAAAGGATGAAACCTTATCCTTAAGGGCCCCTCCACACACTCAGTGCCCTTTGGATTCCCTCCTGCAGCCCCATGGTCCACAGATCAATCCCCACATCCGTGAGGTGAACACCATCCCTGCGTAGATAAAGGCCTACATTAATTTCCAGCTCTCTGTGCCTTATAACCATGCCCCCTTGTTTCACCAAAAACCTCCCCACTACTTTGTTAATGCGAATACGTGCCTTGTTCAGCCGTTTCACAGACCTTGCCATCCGCCAGATGGTGCGTGCCACCATGTCGGACCATAACAGCAGAGTATTTGGAAAAACCGTGCGGATATATAGCAAATCCGACTTAACGCTTGCTAGTATGTCTCTTACCGTGCGTACCCCTAAATCGTTCCCACCTGCATGAATCACCAACACATCAGGTGGTCTGTCCAACCACGCATAACGCTCCACTTCCATGACCACTCTACCCCACATCATATCCGGTCTCCCCAGCCACCTGATGTATGCCTCTCTCCTCGATACTCCCAGCTGCCTCCCGTCCGGTCTCGCATCACCTCTCCTGGCCCCCCAACACACATAAGAGTGCCCAAGAATCCAGACGAGGCGTGGAGCACCTCCCCCTGCAATGAAAAGATCACAACCAAGGTAACGTCATTCATTTTTTTTTTTTTTTTAAACCTAAAACACAATTCCAACCTACATGGACCATAATACCAGCCAACCCACCACCTTTTTTTTTTTTTTTTTTTAATTACTTATGTATTTCTTTTTTTTTTTTTTTTAATTGTTATTCCATTATCATTTGAGGTCGTACGTAGGTGCGGAACCTTCTCGATTCCCATCTACCGATCCTCCTCACGGCTGCCTCATCCAACCCACATCTGGCAGCTTCAGTAGCCGCCCCAATGCGGGAGGAGTGTGAAGCGTAAGCCTTCCCATCCAAACCCAACTTCATCAAACATTTTCTAAATACTGCTACAAATTGAAATTTTGATAAATAAAACCCGTCTTCATGACGCAAAAGTGGCCCTTCCCCCATCGGCCTTACCTGCGCCAGTTCCTCGACCGCCCTTACCGGGCATACCGTGGATCCTGGCAGAGCGTACAACCATACGTCCACCCCCTTCCCCGTCTGATCGGTTTTTGACCTTCGTAGTTTCAAACACACTTTATCCCCGTGCGACCTAACATCCTGCACCAGAATGCCACCCACATCCCCCCGTGCCGGGCTAACCAATTCCCCAATTCTGAACGCCCCAAAAAACGCTAACGAAAAGGCTGCCGTAAACAGCAAACCTTCATAATTTGAAGAACATACTGACCTTAACTGCCCACAAATTGACACCAGGTTTGCAAAAGTGACAGGCCTTCTTTTATCTTTCCTTCCTTGTCCTCTCTTGTACCCTTTGATGGCTTGCCTAACCCAAAAATCTTTAGTCCAATCCTCCCCCCTTTTCAGCTTGAAAAGGAATGACAAAGCCGCCATCTTCTTTTCAATAGAAGACACTGCCACCCCGTTTTCCATATTTCTGGACACAAAATACAAGACCAGCAATCTCACCTCAATCCCATCCTTGTCCACCCCAGCTTCTTGCAGTAAACCCTCCCATTCTCTCCATACCTTCATATAGGCCATCCAAGTGGACTTAGTCACTGACTGCTGGATCCATCCTGCGGCGACTCCAATGCCAGCTCCCAGATCCACTCCGGGCAAGGAATCCCTTCCTTTTCTGCTCCCGGGGCTAATTCCCTGAACTTGTCCCACTGAAAGCGAGACAGCGAATCAGCCAGTGTATTGTCAATCCCTGGTATGTGTACAGCATACATAAAGGTATTCAATTGCAAGCACCGCAATACCAACTGTCGCATCAGCCTAATGACAGGTTGGGAAGACGCTGACATGCGATTGACCACCTGCACAACCCCCATGTTGTCACAGTTAATTCTCAACTTTAAATTCTGGCAGGACCGCCCCCATAACTCCATAGCCAGCACCACTGGAAATAGTTCCAGCAGTACCAGGTTCCGAAGAAACCCCGCTTTCACCCATGATTGTGGCCACGGTTCCGCGCTCCATTGCCCTTGAAAATATGCCCTGTAACCTGTAGAACCCGCCGCGTCCGTAACCAGTTCCACATCGAAGTTACTTACCGGACCTGACATCCACACTGATCTTCCGTTGTACACTGACAGGAATTGATACCATACCTTCAGGTCCTCCCGATGTTCCCGCGTCAGCCTGACAAAATGAGTGGTAGCTTTTACTCCCGCCGTGGCTGCTGACAGCCTCCAACAAAACACCCTACCCATGGGTATGATCCTACAAGTGAAATTTAACTTACCTAGCAACGACTGCAGTGTCCGCAACTGCACCTTCCGCATTCCATGAATCTCCCGGATCTCCTTCTGTAAATCCACTAACTTTCCGTGCGGCAATCTGCATTCCATTGCTATGGAGTCAATTACTATACCCAGAAAACTAATTTCGGTTGTCGGGCCTTCCGTCTTTTCGGCTGCCAGTGGCACTCCGAACCTTCCCGCAATGTGCTGCAACGTTGACAA
Organism: Lithobates septentrionalis; assembly: GCA_037952835.1. Classification (NCBI taxonomy): domain Eukaryota; kingdom Metazoa; phylum Chordata; class Amphibia; order Anura; family Ranidae; genus Lithobates; species Lithobates septentrionalis. The sequence goes on from JBBDGP010002135.1 coordinate 407,550, forward strand.
TAAAATCGCACACACACTGGAGGAAGGAGGACCTATACAAAGGAAGTCATCCAAGTAATGGATAACCGAGTCCAGCCCCGACACATCCCTAATCACCCACTCCAAAAAGGAACTGAACGCCTCAAACATGGCGCAAGAAATGGAGCAACCCATGGGCAAACATTTATCGACATAAAACTGTTCTTGCCAGTGGCAACCCAGTAGCCTAAAGCTGTCTGGATGCACTGGAAGTAGCCGAAACTCCGCTTCTATGTCAGATTTTGCCATGAGTGCCCCCTGTCCATACCTCCTAACCCACCGCACCGCAGCATCAAAGGAAGTATAGGACACAGCGCAGGCATCAGGGTCAATGAAATCATTGACCGAGCCCCCTTTTGGAAAGGATAAATGGTGAATTAATCGGAACTTATTCGCCTCTTTTTTGGGCACCACTCCCAGTGGGGACACCACCAAATCCGGTAAGGGTTTATCCGCGAATGGCCCTACCATGCGGCCTAATGCCACTTCTTTTGCCAATTTTCTCCCACCACCCTTGGGTGTTGCAACGCTGATTTCAAGTTCCGCGCCATAGGGGGAACCACCTCCAAGGCACATGGTATTTTAAACCCCTCCCGAAAACCTGCGGTAATCAGCGATGCCGCTTCCCTATCCGGATACTTACTTAGGAAAGGCAGCATCCTTTCCACCTTCACCGGCGTCATCCCTCTTGTTAACAGGCTCCCCGGTACGTTTTCCTTTTTTGAAGCATCTGGCCAGTGTGTGACCTCCCCCACACCCTGAGCATTCGTGCTTGAATTTGCACGATCCCCCAAACTTATAGTTTCCTTCGTTGTATTGCCAACACACTCCCCATTTCTTGCCGGCCGGTAGTCCTGAGGAGTGTGTACCCCCGGCCCCCCCTTGAAAAAACTGAGGCGAGGCCCTAGCCGAGGACATAAGTCTCATCCAAAGGCTGATGTCCTTATGGTCCCAACGCAGGGCTGGACGAACCGCTCTGCGTTGTCGGAACTGCTCGTCATAACGCAGCCAAGCCGTTCCGCCATAAACTCTGTATGCTTCCCCAATAGCATCCATATAACAAAACAACCCAGAGCAATGCTCCGGATTCTTTTCGCCAATGACGCTGGCCATGATAGCGAACGCTTGTAACCAATTGCCAAACGTTCGCGGAATCAACCTGTACCTCCTCTTCTCCTCATCTTCCTTCTTGGAGTCATCAGGCTTAACCCTGTCCAGGTTAAACTTTTCCAACGGCAACAAGGAAAATATTTCCACATATTCCCCTTTTTGGATCTTTTCCCGAACCTCCTGCTTCAGATGCGCACCCAGCGGGCCCTCAAAGCAGACATATACCTCGCATTTCGCTGCGTCTGCAATCCTGACTATATCCGTCCTACCCGCCGCTTCTGTTGCCCCTTTTTCCCCCGACTTTTCTTTGGCACCCCCCGACTCCGGGGTTTTGTCAGCAGACACCCCCGTGGAAAGTTCCACCTCCCCCCCAGATAACACACCCCCGCCAGTTCCTTGCGGTACTACGCTCGTGGCCGCCTGAGGAGGTTGTTCCCCAAAACGTCCTACCAGCGCCCTCAGGCCCTCCAACAGCTCACTCAGTTGTCCCCCTGACCCCGAACTGGCGGATCCTTGCCCCGCCACTTGGTTGTCATGTCCCTGTGACACCCGTGGTGGTCGGGCTACTGCCCCTGCCGTACCTGAGTTAACCACACCCCATATATTTCGTAAAGCATTGGTAAAATCTACATTATCACTGGACTTACCGGGCTGACCCGGAGACCTCCCGACAGCCGCTGGTCTGGTTTCCACCGTGGTATCCTGCTGGTGTGCCTCCACCTCACCTTCTTCCAACTCCTCGTCTTCGGACCGGTCCCCCTGGGGTGGGCTTGCCGGCGTGGTGAGCCCCCCAGGCGCATCCCTCCTGGAGGCCGTATGCACCCGCTGAGACATGACTCGTCTGACCTCTGCAACTCCGCTTCCCGCCTGGATTCCACGCCGCCCTGGAATGGCTGAGACCGGGCCGGCCTGATCAGTCCTCCGTCCGCCCCTCTGGAGGTCCCTCTCCCCGCCAGGCGACTGGTTGCCACCTGCGGTGTCAGCAATGCTTCTCCTCACCGCCCTGTGCGCTGCTGCAGCTCCTCTCTCACTTCTGTCCTCCCCCCTCGGCTCGTGCAAAGCTGCTGGGGGGTTCGCTCGTTCCGCACGCCTGGATCCTGTACTCAATGAAGCGGCGCCATCTTGACCCGAAGCCCCACCCACCGCGCCGCGGCGTGTGTTCCGCCCGGGCCTGGCATCGGCCATCGGTTGACTCCTCTTAGCTGGAGGGGCTGACTGTTCCCCCCTGGGGCTTCGTGCCTGGCGACCCGTACGTCCATCGGGTCCAGGCGAATACCGCGCCGGCGGCCGCGACTTCCACGCACGGGCAGTCCCCTCACCTCCGATCGCCGATCCACCTGCTTCCTCTTCAATGAGCCCAGCGACTTGACTGTGTAGCCACTCCGGTCCCCTGGACGCTGCTGCCTGCCGCAAACGAGCCAGTATTAAGTCGATGTCGGCCATTGCTGTAGAGGAGCAGAGAAAATCTGCCTCCTCGTGTCTCTTCCTGCTCCACTGACCCCGTCCCAGCTCCGCCCCTCCTCTTATATGGCCGCACCCCCAAAGTTTCCTGCTGTCTCCACCCCACCAAACCTGGCCAGCTTAACCCTGTGTGTGTCACTCGCTTGGTTTTGTTCGCCTTCCATAGTGGAGAAAGGGGGCTGGCTGGAGATGATCTTTTGGAGGAACTTGCCTGCATGTTAGATGTGTCCATGTCTCCAGACTCCAGGGTAATGAATTTTAGGGCCAAAAGGACTTGCTCTCCTTCTGTGAAGGTGGAGAAAGAGTGAGTTTTTCCATTAAAGGTAAACTTAAGGGCAAAAGGAAAGGCCCACCAGTATTTTATTTCTTTCTGGGAAAGAACAAGTAGTAATGGTTTTAATGCTCTGCGTCTTTGGATGGTCATCGGGGAAATGTCTGCAAAGATCTGTATATCTTGACCTTGGAATGATATGCTTGACAGTTTCCTGGATATCCTCATGATCTCTTCCTTCACACTGTAATGGTGTGGTTTTACTACTATATCCCTGGGGTTCCCGTCTCTCCTGGGGGACCCAGTGACCTATGTGCTCTGTCCAGTTCCAGCTTGTGTGGTGGTATTGCTGGGATTAGAAATTGTATGAGGTCTTGTATGGCTTTAGGTGCGTCAGAAACTGATTCCGGGATACCTCTCACCCTAAAATTATCTCTTCTGGAGCGATTTTCGAGGTCGTCAATACGGTTTAACGCCACTTCCAGTTGGTCCTGTATTACTTGTATATGGTCTGTATTCTGATTAGCCCTGGAGACCGTTATGTCCAGCTTATGTTCTAATGGCTTCCATTCGAGAGCCAAGGTTCTGTAAGTCTGCTCTTATATTAGCAGTGATCTTGCTGGCTGTAATGGCAAGCCCTCGATCAAGCATTTCAGAAAAATTAATGAATAACTCCCCTACGTTTAAGGGAATGTCCTGTGTCTGTCCCGAGGCCTGCTCCTGGTTACATAATGGAGCGTTAGTGTTCCCTGGGCCTGGAGTGTTGTTCATGGGAGATAGCATATAGTTTTCAAATGTGCGTTCAAGCAGTGAAACTGTTGAGGCAGGCGAGGGGGTTGCAGTGTTGTGGCTACCCAGATTCGTTTGGGGGGTGAAGGATAAAGTGGCTGGGTTAATCACTTGCCTGTGCTACGCGTGTCCCCCTGCATGTGTTTCTCGTGGCCGAGACGCGGCCGCCATCTTGGACGCGGCCTGCTTTCCTTCGGCCGTAAATTGTGGCCCCAGGTATCAGCGGACCGAGCTGCTGGACATCCTGGTGGGTGTGCTAGGGCTGTTCCCCATGCTATCCCCGTCCAGATCGGGCTTCCTTCGGGGCCAGTTCCTGCGCTAGTGCGACTCGTTGGCTCGGGAGCTCCTGGCTTACGCGGCCATGTTGAGAGACCCGCGCATGTGCACGCGGCTTTGCGATTCTTAAAGACACATAAAGATTACAATTAAAACATTACTTAGGGCAGTGTTTCACAACTCTCCTTCTCCAAATGCATTTCCAGGTCATGTTTTCTATATTTTTTAGCTTTTGGCACAGGTGATGATGTCATTTTCGAGGTTAGTAATTTACACAGTCGTTTTTATACTGTGGAAAATAAAGAAAACAAGACCTGGTGGTGCACCTAGAGAAGTGGAGTGGCTAAACACTGATCTCAGACACTAAAGCCTAGGTTCACATTGGATCAATTTGTCATGCAATTTGATAGATAAAATCGCATGGTAAGTTGCGGCCTATTGGAGGCAATGGCACTGTTCAAATTGGTGCGACACCAATTTAGCGGCGCCGCAACAATTTGCAAAAGTAGTTCCTCCACTACTTTTTCCAATTTCATGTGCGACTTCAATAGACATCTGGGCATGAAGCCACACAAATGTCTATCATTTAGCACCTGAAATTGCACTGACCTTGCTACTTAGCAATCGCGCTACTTCAAGTGATCTGCCTCATCTGCAGATATCGCCCAAATCGTCCCCTCCGCTCCTCCCAGGACCTCCTGCTCTCTAGCTCCCTTGTTACCTCCTCCCATGCTTGCCTTCAGGACTTCTCCAGAGCCTCTCCCATCCTCTGGAACTCCCTGCCCCAGTATATTCGATCAGCCCCTACCCTGTCCACCTTTAGGAGATCCCTGAAAACTCATTTATTCAGGAAAGCCTATCCCACACCCAGATAACAACTTTCCCCGAGCCACCCCCATCAAATCATTCTCTGCAGCTATTACCTTTTGTACCACCACTCCCTCCCTTTAGAATGTAAGCTCTATGAGCAGGGCCCTCCTGTACCTTTTGTATTGAAATGTACTGCGATTGTGTTGTCCCCCATTACATTGTAAAGCGCTGCGTAAACTTTTGGCGCTATATAAATCATGTATAATAATAATAATAATAATAAATAATGCACACACTGCAACTACTCTGTAATCTTGGCCCTGGTGTCTGAGTCTACAAAACTCGGGTATCTCGGGTAGCAACACTGCCAGCTCCTTCCACCTCTTCCTTCTCCATGCTAATGTTAAGTCACTACATACATACTTTGTTAATGTGTGGAATGGGTGTTTGTTTTGGACATCTAAACACTTGACATGTATACACAGGCTCACGAGTAGTTTCTTCCACTTCTGGGTCTCTTTGGCCCTCTGTTTGACTTGCGTCAGGGAATGTTACATCAACAATTGGAAGGTCTGTGCTGGGTCCAGGTATCATATCCAACGCCACAAAAGCAAAATCCTGGTTCAGCTGAACACCCTTACTTTCCTCTAAAGAGAAACAATACACCATTCATTAAAAGCCACCTCAAGTCACATCTGTTTCTAGCATACATTTTGCTGCATTAGTTGACCAACCTTGCCCTTGGAACAATGTTTGCTCCTGACTAGTGGACTCCAAAAATGCTGCACTGGGGTTTTTTAGCATAGAAAAATGCTTTGAAAAGGGACGGTGATGTCATTTTACAGAGGACAAACACTGGACAAGTGCCAACATCGAAAAACTCATGCAGTTGCCCCCCACCCCTCTTGTCTCCTATGGGATAGGGGATATATGAGGATCATTCTAGCAGGCGTGATGCTGTGTGACTGTGATCCCTCTCCTCTACCCATGTCTACCCTGGCAAGGCTGCAATAATGGGCACTGATGAGCCAGGCAGCAACCTGAAAGTATTCTTTTTTTATCCAAAGTTTTATTGGATTTTTCACATATATAACATAAGGCCCTGAAAGGGGGCATGAGAACAATAAAGCATAACAGTAGTATTTCACAATGTATAATATCTAGCTGGGGGGTAGTTGAAGCAGACTACCATAGAAAGGTACAGAGAGTAGAATTAGTAATGCTGGTTGGTGAAAAGTGGTGCCCTAAGGGTGGGCCATTATGACATCGTCCAGGGTCAGAGAAGAATAGAGGGTCACTGTGGAACCCAATATGGTTGGTAATTTATATGTCTGCAATGTTAAATAGGAGAGTAGGTGTGACATCTATGCAATGTCATGAGGCCGCACCCAGGGGGGGGGCACCTTATAGGAAGGAGGCATGCACAAACAATATGGCTGTTATCAAGTATTTAGACTGAGTGTAAAACTGTGTAGCATCTGGTTCAGCTTCAGATTGGGAGGGTCATGTCCACAGGTATGAAGAGGCCAGTTTATGGTAGAGGGTTACTTCTTTGATCTTGAAGCCAATGTTCCCATTGGGTGAAGAATCTTATTGTCAATAAATGTGCTTTGGCAAACATAAATTCAATGTGGCATTGGTCGTTGAGTAAAGAAATTACTAATTGGATAGTGGGTGGGTTATGATTTTTCCAGTTACGGGCAATTGAGAGTCTTGCCGCTAACAAAATGTGGGCAAGTATTGACCGTGGTGTAGATGGCCATTCGGTTAACCCTATCCCAAGCATGGGCAACTGTGGTGTTAGTTGAGCTTTAACGCCTGTGACTGAGCATACAGTATGTGACCGCGATATTGTGTCAATCTTGCCGCTGTTATCGGCGAGATTTGACACCTGCGAGCCCCGTCGCGGGAGCCAGCGCTGAGCTGGCTTGCTGATCGGGAAAGGAAAACTTTTTTTTCCTTTCGCGCTAAGTGACAGGCAGCGCTGACAGCTGTCTGGTACAGTATGAATTATGAGGGGGAACGCCGTGCCAAATTTCAAATGAAAAAAACAGTGTATGTTCCCCCCCCAGGGGCATACCAGGCCCTTAGGTCTGGTATGGATTTTAAGGGAAACCCCCTACGCCGAAAAATCAGCGTGGGGGTCCCCCCCAAAATCCATACCAGACCCTTATCCGAGCACGCAGCCCAGCCGGTCAGAAAAGGGGGTAGGGACGAGCGAGTGTTCGGTTTCTTCTCCTAGTGTTCGACCTCTTCTCCTGGTGTTCGGCCTCTTCTCTCTTTGTCCAGTTCTTCTGCTGGGCCCCTCCGCTATCTTCGGCCGCTCTTTTGCTAGTGGTGGCCCGGTCTTCTGCGCTGTCTTGTCCCCTCTTCTCTTCTTCCGATGTTGACACGACGCTCTCTCCCGCTGGAATGCTGTGTGCGAGCTGCGTAACCATTTATAACACAATCTCGCGGTCAGGTACTATATGAGACTGTTTACGTCTTTTCAGAATCTTTGGAGAGCAGAACAAGTCCACCATATGTGGACCAGGGATCCATCTGTGTTACAGTTCCTCCAGCAGTTAGGGGATGTTGAGGGGAAGATGGCTGCCAGTTTGGTTGGAGTATAGTACCAGCGGTGTTAGAGCTGTATAACTGTTTCATAACCAATGGGAGACGTTCCTGGAATGAGCCCGTGTGCTGTTAAGAGAACTGTACCACACATCCTCTTGTATGGAAAAATATAGTACTTGTTCCCAATGTTGCATAGCTGTGGATTTACCCTCAGAGCAAGGGGAGGCAAGCAGTGAGTACATAAAGGACAGACCTTTGGTGCAGGGTTGTTGTGTGGCATAATATTGCAACAGTTCATTGGTAGTTTGTTTGGGGGACCACTGAAGCAATGACAGAGTGTGCCGGATGCGCAGGAATCAGAAGAAGTCCTCGCATGGTATGTTGAAGATGGTAGAGAGACGTTGGAAGGTAGTAAATCCCTGAGGTGTGTATAGGTCACTTAAGTTGCAGATGCCTGCTCTGGTCCAGTGGCTTAGGGATAAGTTGAGTGTTAAGAGTTCCAGTGTAGTGAGTGGTAGGAGTTTCAGAGCATGTGAGGAGATGCCTTTAAGCATTTGTGGAATTGATCGCCAGACTCTCATTGTGGCATTGATAGTGTCTAAGAAGGACCTAGGTGGGTGGTAGTTGAGTCATGATGCACATAAAAGTAGCTGAAGGTCTTTAGATAGCACCGTGTGTTCTATTTGTTTCCACGTAGCTGTCGAAGATAGGTTCCACCAATGTTTTGTTTGGTCGAGGATTGCTGCTTTATAGTATGTTTGGATCTCTGGGGCTCCCATTCCTCCATATTTGGTCGCTAGGTACAATGGTGAGTGGTGTAGCCTGGGGCGTTTGTACTCCCATATGAATGAGGTTACGTTGTAGTCTGTTAAGATAGCAAGGCAATATTGGGATTGGGAGAGTTCTAAAGAGGTATAAAATATGAGGAAGAAAAATCGTTACCAGGGCTATGTATCCTGCCCAGGAAGTTTTCACTGCCTGGAGTTCAGAGCTCATTTGTTGGAGTCTGTTAGTCAATAGCTCGACATTATTGCAAAGGAGAGCCGATGATGGAGTAACTAACGGAATCCCTAGATAGTTCAGTGTTGAATTTGGTGCCCATGAGAAATGCGTTATCTGGGACAGTTCCTTCTTTTCATTAGAAGTAAGATGAATACCCATCATGGAGGATTTGGAATGGTTAATCTTATATAGGGATGCTTGTCCAAAATTATCAAGTACTCGTTGAAGAGCTTGCAGAGATTGTTTGGGATTAGAGAGCGAGACTATGATGTCATCCGCGTAGAGCCCTATTTTGTGGGAGGACTCGCCCACTGTTTTACCCTCAATTTGCAGATTGGTATGAATGGCAGCTGCTAAGGGCTCGAAAAGTGTTCTTTACCCCTTAAGTTCCGCCCTAAGCCCATGGCCTTTGGTCCACCTAGAATCACCCCTGTCGGTGGCTAAATGAGTGTGTTTGAAGTTGCCACTTACAATTTTGGGGGGGAGATGGCTCTGTTGTCTCCCCTGTTGGGGCCCAGGCGAGGGTAGTCTCCTTTTGTCCCCTCTGGTGTCTTGTCTGTAGCCTCATTTTTTTTTTGTGCTTCTCTGTTGAAAGAAGAGTAAAAAAATAGGTAAAGTCCCAAAAAAAGGGCAAAAAAGTAAATAAAAAAATTGTGACAAAGATTAGAGAAAACATTATCTTGAATTTTCAAAACCTACTTGGAGAAAGCACATATACAGACAGCTAATTTACACATGTACATATTGGTTAGATACAAATATTGCTTACTTTCTTTGATTATGTAATGGATGGACTCCATCTGCTCTTGCTCGCGGTGCTTTAGATCAGAATATCACTTTCGGATTTGGTCCTTCGTTTGGTGCACCGAAAATTCTCCCTCCAAAATGGCATTGACCTTCTCCAAAATTGGGTCCTTTTGACTGTTGGGCCTTTCATAGTTGCGCAGCTTCGAATCATAGTCGTGCTTCTCAAGGATGCGCACCATCTCCACCATCTCACCCTTGCTCATGGAGGTGGCCTCCACCACCGCGGTCCTGCCTCAAATTCTCAGAATTCGCCATACTGTCACACTCCTGAATCTTCCACCGTGTGTCACATGCAGAAGAGAGATGTTGCACTGAGAGCGGAGTTTCATGCATGCGCAGTGTATATAAAGCCATAACGCGCGGTCGATGTAACGCCGTAGGAACGATCTGGGAGTGGAGGATGAATGATCAACATCGCCAAAGGGAAACATAAAACGAAGGTACGATTGTAAATTGGGGCATCAGTGGTTAGTGGGCTATACTGCTTAGATTGAGGCCTATATTGGGACCAGAATATTTATGAGGTAAGCCTAACATTATGGTTTGTCTTGTGTTTTTTCTTGCAGGCATCTGCTAATTGAATTCACAATGGTGGATACATTCACAGCGCCAGACTTTTTGCCTAAATTTATAGAGCTTCCGTGTCTATGGAAAGTGAAGAGTAGGGATTACTCTAATAAAATCAAGAGGAAAGCAGCGATGGAGAAACTCTTGGAATTGGTGAAGCCTCTGTACCCGACGGCAGACATCAATTATTTGAAGGCCAAAATTGGTAGCCTGCGTAGTACATATAATAGGAAGCACAAGAAGGTTCTGGAATCCCAGAGATCAGGAGCATCAACAGATGACATATATGTCCCCAGGCTGTGGTACTACTACAGCCTGCGTTTTTTGTCCGACCAAACCGAAACACGCCCATCACTCTCAACGCTTCCTTCCACATCGGCTGAGGCCACAGCTCCTGAGGTCCACCCTGGTCCTTCTACACAGGAAGAAGATGTGGAGGAGCCCAGCTTGACCCAGGTATAGCATTGTTGAACATATTTGTAGACAAAAAAAGAATGATGTTAACTAGACGTTATTGATCACCAATTTCTGCCTTAACAAAGTGGTTTACATATCAATAGACAGTAGTGGCCAAAAATAATTGGGACAAGAATGAAAAATGCTGGGGTCAGAATGATTGTTTTTTCTATTTGTCAACATTCAATTTGTAACAGTCATGAGCTCAAAATTGTTTGATGACCAAAAACCAACAAATATGTCCCATTTTCATACACAGGAAAGTCTCAGTCAGGAGGAGCCCATGCCCAGCAGCCAGACGGAGTCCCCTCCCCTACGCCCTCCTGCTAAAAGGGCCAGAAAGAGCAGGAACCTGGATGAGGCCACGGCTGCCTTCCTTAGCCATGCAATAACCACTATTAGTATGGCCCCGGATGCACAGGAGGCATTTGGCTGTATGACAGGGAATAAGCTGAGTGATATGGAGGAGGAGCAAAGGAGTATGCGTGAGGAACTAATTCTGAAGCTCAACAAGGGGAGGAGGGGGAAATTACAGCTAAAACACACATCTGTGATTCAGAGGACACACCTCCACCACCTCCACCACCACCACCACCTCCACAGACACCACAGCAACCCCACCCACCACAGCAGCATGGTGGACCATGGAAAATACAGCCTGAACACCCCCAACAAGCCCGCTGGCCTGTGGATTTTCACCCCTACAATTTCTAATTTTCTTTTTGTTCATTTTTTAAATTATGATTTGAGTTGTTATACTTTATTTTTTTGTACAGAGAATGCAGTTTTTCTTTAAATGATTTTATTTTGATTTGTAGGGCAGATAACATGTATAATTTATTTTATTTGTTAAAGAATTCACAATAAAAAAAATGGCCTCAGCCGATGTGGAAGGATGCGTTGACAGCGATGGCCTTGGTTCGGTCTGGTCTGGCAAAATGCGCAGCCTGTTGTAAGACCACAGCCTGGGGACACATATGTCATCCGCTGCTGCTCCCAATCTCTTGGAGTACAGGACCATATTGTGCTCCCTATTAAATGTACTCCTCAGGTTCCCAATTTTGCGCTTCACATAATTGAGGTCTGCCCTGGGGTACAAAGGCTTCACCAATTCCAACAGTTTCTCCAGCGCTGCCTTCCTCTTGATTTTTTTTTTTTAAGTGTTTATTGAAAATAAATTGCATGACATGAGATGGCATTCGTAATAAAGTATAATAAAGAATGTTGAATTTACAGTAATTGTTGTCTGTATAAACAAATATTACTTGTCAAGGTACTGGTAAGACATAGTTACAATTAAGGAAAGGTTATATAACAACCGGGTAATAGGTCTCAACTGTTAATAAGGCGTCATGTTCGTCCATCGCCCATGACATCCCCCGTGGGTACACACTGTGTCATGAGTCGACTGCAAAGGGTAAGAAGCATCAAGTGCCCTCTGTAATGTTACCAGGTCAAGCTACTTGGAAATGACATAAGTTTCCAGAGTTGCTGGGAGATCTAACAGAGCGTATCTCATCAGGGGAAGGAACATTCCAGTCTAGGCGGGGAGTATCTAGTTACTTAACCAGTGGCAGTTTTCAACCACCCGCTGACAACTATAATTTGAATCGTGGTTCTTGTCATCAACAACTTTACGTGCAAAAGAAGAAAAGGAATGAAAGAGAAAAGAAGGTAGGTAAGAAGAAGAGGGTAGGGAGGGGATCCAGATTAATTAGGTATTAATTAGTGTTAATTAGGTTCCAGGGATGATTGGGGTTCCTACGTAACTAGCTCAGGGTTCCCATGCAGCTTTGAATGAATAGGTGGTGTTCAATATAGAGCTAACCATTTTTTCTTGGGTCATGATCCGCGATATCTTTCGTTTAGCTGCTTGGAACAAGACCGTGGGTCATTTCCAAGCTTTGGCAATTGTTATCTTTGCCCCTAAAAGGATAAAGAAAATTAGTTTTTGGGTGTATTTGGGGGTTTGAGGTATGGGGAAATTCAGAAGTGCCACTTGGGCAAACTTCGGAACTAAGTGTCCCGATACTTTCCTAATAAGGCTAAACATTATGTTCCAAAACCCTCTAATTTTCGGGCATTCCCACCAAACGTGGATCATGTAACCAAGGGTGTGGCATTCACTAAAACATAGTGGGGAGGCTGAGGGGAACAAAATAGCTAATCTAGTGGGTACCAGGTACCATCTAGTGATTACCTTCAGGTTGGCTTCAACTAAGAAGACATTCATTATACCTTTAAAGGCTCTCGATATTCTTGGTGCCAGTCCTCCAGGTCCCAGGTTACCTGTAGGTCACTTTCCCATGCTTCCATATACAGAAACTTGGAAGAGGGTTTGGATAGTGCTGTGTAGATTATTGATATCCCACCTTTTTGCTCCGTTGCCTGTCCGCACCAACGTTCATAGTATGTGAACTCTGGGGGTGCGGATTTGTTCTTCCAGATTGAGGAGAGAAAGTGGGAAATTTGCTGAAACCTGAATCTCTCTGAGATTGGTAGTTCTAGTTTATTTATACAGTGTTTCAGGATCAATGGGCCTGCTACTGAGAGATAGTGTCCAATACGGTACACCCCCTTGTCCAGGCACAATTGGAATGATTTAATGTCCATGCCTGGTAGGAATTGTGGGTTGTGGAATATGTGTGCTAGAGGGCAAATTTCGGAGGTCAGGGAGGGTATTTGGCTCAACTCCTCCCGTAACGTTAGGGAATGGGAGAGAATGGGAGACATTATGGGGGGTCTAGATTTTTGAGGACACCACAGGAGTTAGTCTAGCATATATTCTGGGACGGCTTATCTTTCTATGTGAATCCAATCGGGTTGCTCAAATTTAGAGTAGACCATTGATAGTTGAGCTAGTCTTGTCACCTTATAATACCACAAAAGGTTGGGTAGGCCTAGGCCCCCCTTGTGATTTGGGGCTAAGTAGGATACGCTGGGCGTGTCTATGCCCCTTTTTCCCCCAGATAAATGTTATTTTCTTTTGGAATGTTATGAGTTGATCTCTTCTGATCGCCATGGGAAGTTATCTGAAAAGGTAGAGGAGTCTGGGTAATAGGGGCATATTGATAGAATGAATTCTACTGAGCCAAGATGGTTGAAATGAGGATCAGGTTTTAAGGTCAGATTCGAGTTTGTGGAGGGGAAATTGGCCTGGTATAGTTGTTCGACTTTGGGGGTAAGGTTAATACCTAGATATCGAATTGAGGATTCACTCCATTTAATTTTGAAAGCTGGTATCAGATGCTCATCTATGGGCTTGGGTAGAGAGATGTTTAATGCTTGGGATTTGGCGAGGTTCACCTACAGTCCCGAGACATTCTCAAAGGAGTCTAGTAATTTACAAATGTTGGGCAAAGTGGTGAATAATAGGATATCGTCTGTGAATAGTGCGCATTTGTGGTTGGTGTGTCCACATTGGACCCCCCTGATAAACGGATCAGTCCTGATTGCTATTGCTAGCATCTCTATAGCTAAGGCGAACAGCAGGGGTGATAGTAGACAACCTTGTCGGGTACCCTTGGAGATTTTGATAGGGTCTGAGTAGTAGCTCTGCAATATAATCCTTGCCTCGGGGTTATGATATAAAAATCTCAGGATTCCAGGAAGTACTCTCCGAAACCCCAACACTTGAGGACTGCAAATAGATATGGCCAGGAGAGTGAGCCGAAGGCCTTCTGAAGGTCCAACGACAGCAGAGGACCCTCCTGGGGAGAACCCTGTCCCACCCACACTGAAGGATTGAAATTATGCCTATAGCCCGCCTTACTTGATCTGGGACCTGTCTTCCTGGGATGAATTCCCTTTGGTCTTTGTGTATATAGCGATTGATGAAGGACCCTACTCTGTTTGCTAAAATTTTGGTTATGATTTTCAAATCATTGTGATATGGAGTTACCTCTGTTTAGACATCACACTTTACGGAACGCTGGAACACCCCCCCCCCCTTTTTTTTTTAATTAATGATATGAGCCTGTAGTTCTCAACAAATTCTAAGCCTCTGTCTGGTTTCAGAATGACTGAAATTAATGCTGCATTAAGGTGAGGGTCTACCGTGTCTCCCTTGCATTTAGAGTTAAAGAATTTAGCTAGGCGTGGGGCTAGGGATTCTGAAAATGTTTTGTAATAAGGAACGGAAAATCCATCAGAGCCGGGAGCTGAGCCCCCTTTCAGGTTTTTGATCACATTGAGGACCTCTTTCGGTGAAATGGGGGTGTCCATAAATTCCCTGTGGTCATTCTTTAATGTTAGGATAGGTAGGTCATTTAGAAATGAATTTATTTTGGACTCGTCAATTGTGGTCTCTCCCTGGTACAGTTTGGAACAGAACGATTTAAATGTTTGTAATATGCGCGGGTTTAAGGTCGTAGATTCGTCTTTCAGGTGAATTTTTGGTAATATGAGGGACCGAAACTTGGGGGAAGCTTAGTGGCTAGCATAGTGCTCATCTTGTCCTTATGTTGATAGAATTTTGCTCCCCCCCAATGGATGGCTTTCTCGGCCTTGACCGTGAGTGCTATATTTAAGGCTTAGCGTGCAGTATCAAGTTGTGCTATGGAGACCTTAGGGATGTCTTGCTTGTGGCGTTTGCTTAAAATCGAAAACTCCTTCTCCAGCTTATCTATGTCCGAGGATCTTTCCTTTTTGAGCTGAGTTGCTATCTGTATAAGCTTTCCTCCGATCGTTGCTTTATTGGCTGCCCATAATGTCTCGGCCGAGATGCCATTTCTGTCATTGAGGAGAATATATTCTTTTAATGCTTTTTCAATTTCAAGGACTCTAATAGGGTCATTAACAATCAATTTGTTGAGGTTTCAATGTGTCATGTGTGGTCTAGTGGGGCGTTCTCGTAAAATAATGAGAACCATGGAGTGGTCCGATAGAGCTGTGTCTTTAATGTGGGCTTTGCTGACAAAGGAGATGTGTTTAGTGGAGATGAATATGAGGTCAATTCTGGAGTAAAAATTGGTGGGGGCTCGAATAGTATGTGTAGTCACTAGGGATGAGCTTCGAGTTCGAGTCAAACTCATCTTCGACTCGAACATTGGCTGTTCGCAAGTTTGCTGAACAGCGAACAATTTGAAAGTCTATGGGAGAAATCAAAAGTGCTAATTTTAAAGGCTTATATGCAAGTTATTGTCATAAAAAGTGTTTGGGGACCTGGGTCCTGCCCCAGGGGACATGGATCAATGCATAAAAAAGTTTTAAAAACTGCCCTTTTTTCAGGAGCAGTGATTTTATTAATGCTTAAAAGTCAAACAATAAAAGTGTAATATCCCTTTAAATTTCGTAGCTGGGGGGTGTCTATAGTATGCCTGTAAAGGGGCGCATGTTTCCCGTGTTTAGAACAGTCTGACAGCAAAATGACATTTCGAAGGAAAAACCCATTTAAAACTACCCACGGCTATTGCATTGCCGACAATACACATAGAAGTTCATTGATAAAAACGGAATGGGAATTCCCCACAGGGGAACCCCGAACCAAAATTTAAAAAAAAAAATGAGGTGGGAGTCCCCCTAAATTCCATACCAGGCCCTTCAGGTCTGGTATGGATATTAAGGGGAACCCTGGCCAAAATTTTAAAAAAAAATGACGTGGGGTTCCCCCTAAATTCCATACCAGACCCTTCAGGTCTGGTATGGATTTTAAGAGGAACCCCGCGCCAAAAAAAAAAAAAACGGCATGGGGTCCCCCCAAAAATCCATACCAGACCCTTATCCGAGCACGCAACCTGGCAGGCCGCAGGAAAAGAGGGGGGATGAGAGTGCGCCCCCCCCTCCTGAACCGTACCAGGCCACATGCCCTCAACATTGGGAGGGTGCTTTGGGGTAGCCCCCCAAAACACCTTGTCCCCATTTGATGAGGACAAGGGCCTCATCCCCACAACCCTGGCCGGTGGTTGTGGGGGTCTGCGGGCGGGGGGCTTATCGGAATCTGGAAGCCCCCTTTAACAAGGGGACCCCCAGATGCCACCCCCCCTGTGTGAAATGGTAAGGGGGTACTTACCCCTACCATTTCACTAAAAAACTGTCAAAAATGTTAAAAATGACAAGAGACAGTTTTTGACAATTCCTTTATTTAAATGCTTCTTCTTTCTTCTATCTTCCTTCATCTTCTGGTTCTTCCTCCGGCGTTCTCGTCCAGCATCTCCTCCGCGGCATCTTCTATCTTCTTCTACTCGGGCATGGGATGGGGGGAGGCTCCCGCTCTTCTCTTCATCTTCTTCTTCATCTTCTTCTCTTCTTCCTTCTTCTCTTTTTCTCTTCTTCTTCTTCCCTGTGACGTCACAGGGAAGTCCCGTCAAGTCACCGTGCGTCAGAGGGGGGCGGTGTCACCGGGTGGCCCCGCCCCCCGTTATTTAAGAACCGTCAGACGAGGAGACGCCGTCACACAGCGGGAGCCTCCCTCCATGCCAGCATGGGTGCGGCGCAGCCCGGAGAAGAAAATGAAGAAGAGAAGAAGAGAAGAAGAAAAGAAGAAGAGAAGAGCGGGAGCCATGCCATGGGTGCGGAGCGGCCCGAGGAGAAGAAGATAGAAGACGCCGCGGAGGAGATGCTGGACGAGAACGCCGGAGGAAGAACCAGAAGAGCCAGAAGAACCAGAAGAAGAAGATGAAGAAAGATAGAAGAAAGAAGAAGCATTTAAATAAAGGAATTGTCAAAAACTGTCTCTTGTCATTTTTAACATTTTTGACAGTTTTTTAGTGAAATGGTAGGGGTAAGTACCCCCTTACCATTTCACACAGGGGGGGGCCGGGATCTGGGGGTCCCCTTGTTAAAGGGGGCTTCCAGATTCCGATAAGCCCCCCACCCGCAGACCCCCACAACCACCGGCAAGGGTTGTGGGGATGAGGCCCTTGTCCTCATCAACATGGGGACAAGGTGTTTTGGGGGGCTACCCCAAAGCACCCTCCCAATGTTGAGGGCATGTGGCCTGGTATGGTTCAGGAGGGGGGGCACACTCTCGTCCCCCTCTTTTCCTGGGACCTGCCAGGTTGCGTGCTCGGATAAGGGTCTGGTATGGATTTTTGGGGGGACCCCACGCCGTTTTTTTTTGTTTTTTTTTGGCGCGGGGTTCCCCTTAAAATCCATACCAGACCTGAAGGGTCTGGTATGGAATTTAGGGGGAACCCCACGTCATTTTTTTTTTAAATTTTGGTTTGGGGTTCCCCTGTGGGGAATTCCCATGCCGTTTTTATCAATGAACTTCTATGTGTATTGTCGGCAATGCAATAGCCGCGGGTAGTTTTAAATGGGTTTTTTCCTTCGAAGTGACATTTTGCTGTCAGACTGTTCTAAACACGGGAAACATGCGCCCCTTTACAGGCATACTATAGACACCCCCCAGCTATGAAATTTAAAGGGATATTACACTTTTATTGTTTGACTTTAAGCATTATTAAAATCACTGCTCCTGAAAAAACGTCCGTTTTTAAAACTTTTTTTTGCATTGATCCATGTCCCCTGGGGCAGGACCCAGGTCCCCAAACACTTTTTATGACAATAACTTGCCTATAAGCCTTTAAAATTAGCACTTTTGATTATTCATGTTCGTGTCCCATAGACTTTAACGGTGTTCGCGTGTTCGAACAAACTTTTTTCCTGTTCGTATGTTCTGGTGCGAACCGAACAGGGGGGTGTTCGGCTCATCCCTAGTAGTCACATTTTGTGGGGTTAAGTTCCCACCATATGTCCGCAAGACCTTGTTGGTATACTAGTTTGGCGATGTTAGAGCTATGTCTAGTGGAGCGAGTTAGTTGTGAGGCTGGGGGTTTCGACTTGTCTAACGATTGGTCGAATGCTGTGTTGGAGTCTTCTCTGAAGATAATGGTCCCTCCTAACATTGAACCTAGAGTATGGAACATTGTCTGGAAAAATTTTACTTATTACGCCCCTTGTTGGGGGCATAATAAGAGATGAAGGAAAAGAGATGATCATCCAATATTTCCTTTATGAGGACGTATCTGCCCTCTGGGTCTCTATATTCGAGTTGCACTGTAAATTTGCACTTTTTTGCAAATAATATAGCCACCCCCTTCGTCTTATCCTCAGCATTTGCTAAATAGAATTGTGGGAAGTGAGCGTGGAGGAAGGAGGGGATGTACCGTCTTGGGACGTGCGTCTCCTGTAGCATTACCACATCCATTTTTTGAGAGTGTTAAGCCTGTAGAACTTTCTTTCTCTTGATAGCTGAGTTTAGGCCCTGAACATTGTGTGAGACTACTCTGAGTGCTGGGGTGGGTGTTGAACTATGTGGCATGGCAGGCCGAGAACAAAGTGATATCTTCAGCAGGATCACTTACCCTCTGCTTTTGAGTCAGGGGAGGATCTGTATGTGGCTGGAAGTAGAACCTGGGACCTGGAGGAAATGAGATGCTTGGTGACTTCCGTGCACTGGCAAAAATAGTAAAGAAGTTAGTGAGAGAAAAAGAGAAGAGAAGTAAGCATAAAGAGAGTTAGCTCATAGGAGGCCTGTGGTGAGAGGAGAGAGTAAACTTTATCTCCTCCTCACCAACCATTAAACAAACATAGCCCTCAAATTGGGCTTTAGTTCCATCATTTGGGTATGGCACATCCATAGTGAAAAGATAGGTGGAGGCGCATGATTGCTGCCTCAGCCACAGTCAACCCTGGAAAGGAAGCAAGTTAGTATAAAAGAACATACAAACTGTAAAAACTGTAACATTAACTGATTTAATAATCGTAACCAGCAGGCATAAAGAGAACTAGGCCGCTAGGCCATATTTAGGTAAGGGGGGCTTGGTTATATAGGAGTGACCCGAGTAATTTCAAGTGGAAGATTGGAAAAAGGTGGAGGAACCCCAACAGTAGTGTTCCTCTGATTAAATCACGGTGGGTAGGGTTGGTCTGATGTCTTCCCATATGTCATCTGGGGAGTGTTCGGGGTGTGCACCCTCATGCTGTCTCTTGTGGAATTTGAAAGCGTGCCTGTATGGGTGTCTTTACTAGTTGTTGGCAAAGTGCATGTATGTCTCCTTAAAGTCTGGAGATTATGTAATCCTCAGGTTGAGCCTCAGTGTGTTGGGGACGAAAAGGAAATCCAGACGGAAGTCAATAGGAAATAACTCAGGGAGATAAATGGATTGAGGTTCCAATGTGGTTCCTGGGGATCAATCATTTCTGAAAGGTAGACCCCGGTACAATAAGCTAGGCAACACCGAGCTGTAACAAGTGGCAGAGAGATATTCCTGTTGTCGTGGTCAGGTGGGCATGGCTTCTTTCACTCTCCTGTTTTTTGTGATTTTCCACAAAGGAAAATCGGGCTCGTGGGTGTGGGACGTTTGGAGGATCCTGATTGGAGGTTTGTAGTATACATTGAGGAGTCCTGGGTGATAAATTTCAGGTGAAGGAGCACCCGTTCACCCTCTGGAAAGCTGGTGAAGGAGAGGATTTTACCTTTATAAGCAAATTTTAAAGCAAAGGGAAAGGCCAACCAGTACTTTATTTCCTTTTGCAAGAGGATCATTAGTAATGGTTTAAGGGATCTGCGACGTTGGATGGGGAGATGTCTGCGAAAATCTGAATGTTGTTTCCCTGAAAGGAAATGTGTGATTGTTGGCGTGAGGCTTTCGTTATGTCCTCTTTTACTCCATAATAGTGAGGCTAGACCACCACATCCCTGGAGGCACCATCTTTCCTGGGTGGTCCCAGAGATCTGTGGGCTCTGTCCAGCTCCAGTTTGTGTGGCGCTATGGACAGAATGAGGGTTTTGATGAGCTCCTGAACTGTCTTGGGGATATCAGTGGTGGACTCAGGCAGGCCCCTTATTCCAAAGTTATCCCTCCTGGAGCGATTTTCAAGATCGCCGATCCTGGTTAGGGCTGTGTCCAGTTGCTCTTGTATGACTTGTATATGGTCAGTGTTTTGGTTAGCCCTGGATACTGTTATGTCAAGCTTGTGTTCGATCGCTTCCATCCTGGAACCCAGGTTATGGAAGTCAGAGTGAATGTCATTGGTAATTTTGTTGGCAGTGTGAGTGAGACCTCTGTCTAGCAGCTCAGATAGTTTGAGGTATAGGTCTCCTGCGTTTAGGGGGATGTCCATCTCTGGGCCTCCAGGGGTAGTGACATTGTCAATGCGGTCTGGGTTTTCCCCAAAGGGGAAAGCCTGTATGTGTCCATCGATCACTCGATAAGCGATTCTGTTGAGGCAGGAGAGGGGGATGCAATGTGGGTAATGCTGGTGGAGGCCAGGGGGTATAGGCCAGTGTAGCAGGGGTCAGGACTTGCCTGTGTTCTTGCTGTCCACCTGAGTGCTGGTCTCGTGGCTGAGTCGCTGCCGCCATCTTGGATTCGGCCCGTTTGCCTTCGGCAGAGAATTGCAGTCTGAGATCTCGCCTAGCAGAGTGCCCAGCATGTAGGTGCTCCTGGGGGGTTCCCCGATCAATTCCCACTGCTCACTATCTGCCGTTAGGGTGATTGGATGGCTAAGGCATTGTGGAGCTCCCGGCTTAAGTGGCCATTTGGAAGATTCCGCGCCGAGCATGTTCCTTTTGATTCTTATATGACCTTCTTGTGCTCTCTATTAAAAAAAAAATTATTTTGAATAATACTTGGCTATGTGTTTTACTTAAAAGGACAGTTTGTGAGTAGGCAGGTACATTTCAAAAATACAATGTCAAATGAACAAGGGACACCAACATAGTTAAAAACTACGAGATAATAAACGTGTTGTGGTAACTTGACCCAAAGTAAAAAAAAAAAAACATTATTATCCTGGATATCACTAGAAAAAAAAAGCCTTTGGAAATACGTAGCAGCTTCATTATTATCCCATTATAGAAGAGAATGTGCGCTGCATTTCATGATTTCATAATTTGCTGCGTCACGAATGTGATATCTCCATTACGAACGCTAGTTTTACAAGACCGACCACTTCCGGGTCCTCCTCGCTTCTGAGCATGCGTGTTCGTACACATTTGTCAGTGGAAATTTTTAAAACCTGCTATCCAACATTTGTCCTCGAAAAATCCAACAACAATTGTCCGATGGAGCAGACAAATGGTCGGATTACAAGTGCAAACTACAAATGCAAAGTGCAAAATTGTACTGAAAGTGCACTTGGAAATGCAGTTACTGTAGATCCGAGGGGGACATGCAAGGAAAATTAAAAAACAGCACTTTAGCTTGCACATGATTGGATAATAAAATCAGCAGAGCTTCCCCTCATTTCAGATCTACCCCTCAGATTTACAGCGAATGCACTTCCAAATTGCACTTTGCACTTGTAGTTTGCACTTGTAGTGCAACGTGGATTTACATTTCGTAAATAACCCCCATAGAATAACATGGAGAGGTGTTTTGTAGCTGTAAAAAAAAGTGTCTGACACTGCTAAAAGCGGCAGTTAAAACGCCCTGTGTGCATGAGGCACACAAACTAAGGCTTGATTCACACCTATGCATTTTTAGTGCTTTTTTCATTTTGCAGATTTGCAATACAGCCCTTTTAACATGGTTTCCTATGGAACAAGTTCTGTAGAGCAAAATCTGCAAAATGCAAAAAGCACTAAAAATGCATAGGTGTGAATCAAGCCTTAGGCTGGCCATAGATGGCCATAGTCCAACAGGAACTGGCCGAGATTCAAACCAATATTGGGCAGGCTGAATGTACCAAGTAGATCAATTGATCATCTTGAGTACAACTTCACTGCCGGATTCACTTTTGATTACAAGTGCAAGCTAAAGTGCTGTTTTTTTATTTTCCTTGCATGTCCCCCTCGGATCTACAGCGACTGCACTTCCAAGTGCACTTTCAGTACAATTTTGCACTTTGCACTTGTAGTTTGCACTTGTAATCCGACCATTTGTCTGCTCCATCGGACAATTGTTGTTGGATTTTTCAAGGACAAATGTTGGATAGCAGGTTTTAAAATTTTCCACTGACAAATGTCTGTTGTCAGATTTTCCGAGCTTGTGTACACAAGTCCGTCAGACAAAAGTCCAAAGCACAAACACGCATGCTCAGAAGTAGGGATGAGCTTCGTGTTCGAGTCGAACCCATGTTCGACTCGAACATCGGCTGTTCGACCGTCCGTCGAATTGCGAACGATATGGGCCGTTCGCGCCAAATTCGTGTGGCGCGTCACGGCCCATAATTCACTGCAGCATCGCAGTGCATTGCTGGCTGATGATTGGCCAAGCATGCTCTATGACCCGCATGCTTGGCCAATCACAGCGCCGTCAGTAGAGAGAGCTGTAATTGGCCAAAGCCAGGGTGGCTTTGGCCAATTATGGCTCAGGGGATTTAGTACACGCCCCACACTATATAAGGCCGCCTGCACGGCGGCCCTGTGTAGTGTGTGTTCCGGTGTGCTGAGAGATAGAGAGAGAGACAGACAGTGTCATTTGATTTGAGTTAGATAGATTAGGCAGAACAGTCAGTCAGTTAGCTGCACTTACAGTGTATTGTGTATATATATATATGCATCCCTGGTGTTGCATATATATATATACACTGTATTCAGTTTAGCTAGATCCGTTCCTGTTATCTTCTATCTAGACTATTTACATTTGGTGCAGTGCGTCCTGCTCACAGTGTTCAGCTAGATCCGTTCCTGCTATTTACATTTAGTGCAGTGCGTCCTGCTCACAGTGTTCAGCTAGATCCGTTCCTGCTATTTACATTTAGTGCAGTGCGTCCTGCTCACAGTGTTCAGCTAGATCTGTTCCTGCTATTTACATTTAGTGCAGTCAGTGCGTCCTGCTCACAGTGTTCAGCTAGATCTGTTCCTGCTATTTACATTTAGTGCAGTCAGTGCGTCCTGCTCACAGTGTTCAGCTAGATCCGTTCCTGCTATTTACATTTAGTGCAGTGCGTCCTGCTCACAGTGTTCAGCTAGATCCGTTCCTGCTATTTACATTTAGTGCAGTGCGTCCTGCTCACAGTGTTCAGCTAGATCCGTTCCTGCTATTTACATTTAGTGCAGTGCGTCCTGCTCACAGTGTTCAGCTAGATCCGTTCCTGCTATTTACATTTAGTGCAGTGCGTCCTGCTCACAGTGTTCAGCTAGATCTGTTCCTGCTATTTACATTTAGTGCAGTCAGTGCGTCCTGCTCACAGTGTTCAGCTAGATCCGTTCCTGCTATTTACATTTAGTGCAGTGCGTCCTGCTCACAGTGTTCAGCTAGATCTGTTCCTGCTATTTACATTTAGTGCAGTCAGTGCGTCCTGCTCACAGTGTTCAGCTAGATCTGTTCCTGCTATTTACATTTAGTGCAGTCAGTGCGTCCTGCTCACAGTGTTCAGCTAGATCCGTTCCTGCTATTTACATTTAGTGCAGTGCGTCCTGCTCACAGTGTTCAGCTAGATCCGTTCCTGCTATTTACATTTAGTGCAGTGCGTCCTGCTCACAGTGTTCAGCTAGATCCGTTCCTGCTATTTACATTTAGTGCAGTGCGTCCTGCTCACAGTGTTCAGCTAGATCCGTTCCTGTTATCTTCCTACTGACAGGCAGGCTTGTCTGGTTACAGTATATAAAGCTACCTGAAGAAAATTACAGGTGTTCTATCCCAGCTTAGTGCAGCTACAGGCCATTAGTATGTCTGGAAGGCCAAGAAGGAGAGGCAGACAGTCACAAGCCAATAAGAGAGGGCAAGCAGGCTCTGTGTCTAGTGCTGGTCATGGAGACGGTGCATCCTCATCAGCACGTGGCCATGGGACACGCTTGGCCTTTTTTTCGGCAGCTGGCCGTGTTGAGCCGCAACATGCGGAAGACTTGGTCGAGTGGATGACCAAGCCGTCCTCATCCTCCTCATCCTCTCTTACCCATGCCCAGGGTGCTTTGTCTGGCAAAGCAGCGGCCTCTTCCCTCAGCTCAATGTCATCAGTGACTCCTTCCCTAGCTCCACCATGTCCTCCTGAGGATTCCCTCGAACTGTTTGACCACAGTGTTGGGTACATGCTCCAGGAGGATGCCCAGCGTTTGGAAGGCTCTGATGATGATACTGAGCTCGATGAAGGCAGTAACATGAGCACGGACAGAGGGGGTGCCCAAGAAGGACAGCAATCTGGCAGTCATGCTCCCCCTGCTGCAGCATACTGCCAGGTTTGCTCCAGTGATGAGGAGGGAGGGGATGATGAGGTCACTGACTCAACGTGGGTGCCTGATAGGAGAGAGGAGGAGGAGGAGGAGGAGGAGGCGGCACATCACCAACGAGGCAGGATGCCCTCCAGGGGCCAGCCTAAGGGCAGCACATTGACTGCATCACACCCCAAAGCTCCACATGTGCAGGGCGCTGCAGTCTCTGCGCGTTATTCAAAAAGTTCTTTGGTGTGGGCCTTTTTTGAGACGAGTGCATCAGATCGCACCGCTGCTATTTGCAACATATGTCTCAAGCGTATCTCGCGTGGCCAAAACATCTCCCGCTTGGGTACCACATGCTTGACCAGACATATGTTGACCTGCCATGCAGTTCGTTGGCAAGCATATCTAAAAGACCCACACCAAAGAACAAAGAGGATCTCTCCTTGCTCCTCATCAGCTGAGATTTCCAACCCCACTAGACCTTCAGTCCTCTCTGAGACCTGCAGTGAGAGGAATGAAGGTGTAGAATTAGGTGTGTCACAGCCAAGTACTTGTGGGCAATCTGCTTTTGGTACACCGACGTCAGATTGTACCAGGCAAATTTCCCTGCCCCAGCTGCTGCACCGCCGAAAGAAGTTTGCTCCCAGCCATCCACATGCCCAGCGGTTGAATGCTAGCTTGGCAAAATTGCTAGCACTTCAACTGCTGCCTTTTCAGTTGGTAGACTCTGCCCCCTTCCGTGAGTTTGTGGAATGTGCGGTTCCTCAGTGGCAGGTACCCAAACGCCACTTTTTCTCACGGAAGGCGATTCCGGCTCTCTACCGGCATGTGGAAGGCAATGTCCATGCCTCGCTGGACAGGGCGGTCAGCGGTAAGGTGCATATTACCGCTGACTCATGGTCCAGCAGGCATGGACAGGGACGTTACTTAAGTTTCACGGCGCATTGGGTGACTCTGCTGGCAGCTGGGAAGGATGCAGGACAAGGTGCAGTAGTGTTGGAGGTTGTTCCGCCACCACGCCTCCAAAATGCTGATTGTGACACACCTCTCTCCTCCACCCCCTCCTCTTCTTCTTCCTCCATGGCCTCTTCCTCGGAACCAGCGGTGCTCCGTAGGCGTTCAAGGGGCTACGCAAGTACGCAGGCCAAAAGATGCCATGCGGTGCTTGAGCTGGTGTGCTTGGGGGACAGGAGCCACACTGGGGCAGAGGTTCTGTCAGCTCTGCAGGGGCAGGTTCAGAGGTGGTTGACGCCACGCCAACTTAAGGCAGGAATGGTGGTTTGCGACAATGGCACCAACCTCCTCTCTGCCCTCCGACAGGGACAACTGACCCATGTGCCCTGTTTGGCTCACGTCCTTAACTTGGTGGTGCAGCGGTTCTTGGGCAGGTACCCGGGCTTACAGGATGTCCTGAGGCAGGCCAGGAAAGTCTGTGTGCATTTCCGCCGGTCATATAATGCCAGTGCTCGGCTGACGGACCTCCAAAAGGAGTTTAACCTGCCCAAGAACCGCCTAATCTGTGACATGCCCACCAGGTGGAACTCAACGTTGGCCATGCTGCAGCGGCTGCACACGCAGCAGAGGGCCATCAATGAGTACCTGTGCGACTATGGCACCAGGACAGGGTCAGGGGACCTTGTTTTTTTTTCCCCACGCCAGTGGGCCATGATCAGGGATGCATGCACTGTCCTGTCACCATTCGAGGAGGCCACGAGGATGGTGAGCACTGACAGTGCATGCATCAGTGACACTGTCCCCCTTGTCCACCTGTTGGAGCACACGCTGCGTGGAATAATGGACAGGGCACTTGAGGCAGAACAGAGGCAGGAAGAGGAGGACTTCCTTAGCTCTCAAGGCCCCCTTTATCCAGACAGTGTTCCTGCGTGCCCGCCGATCACACAGGAAGAGGATGAGGAGGAGGAGGAGGAGGAGGAAGATTGTGTCAGTATGGAGGTGGAGCCTGGCACTCAGCATCAGCAGTCTTTAAGGGATCAGTCCCAAGGAACACATGGACTTGTACGTGGCTGGGAGGAGGTGGCTGCGGAGGTTGTTGTCCTTAGTGACCCAGAGGACTCCGGACCGAATGCCTCAGCAAACCTACGCTGCATGGCCTCCCTGATCCTGCAAAGCCTGCGTAAGGATCCTCGTATTCGTGGTATCAAGGAGAAGGACCAATACTGGCTGGCAACCCTCCTTGATCCACGTTACAAGGGTAAGGTTGCGGACCTTATCTTGCCATCGCAGAGGGAGCAGAGGATGAAACATCTTCGGGAGGCCTTGCAGAAAGGTCTGTGCAACGCGTTCCCAGAGACTGGGAGGTTACAAACTCCTGTTTCTGGACAACGTGTTGCTGAGGCTTTGGTCAGTCAAAGAAGGAGCGGTGGAGAAGGTGGCCGTCTGACCGATGCGTTCAGACAATTTTTTGGTCCGCGCCCCAAGGTATGATCGGTTCCAGCAACCATCGCCAGCGTCTGTTTTACATGGTGCAGGAATACCTAGGGGCAAGATCAGACTTGGACACCTTTCCCACCGAAAATCCTCTGGGTTACTGGGTCTTGAGGATGGATCACTGGCCAGAGCTTGCACAGTATGCAATTAAGCTACTGGCCTGTCCTGCATCCAGCGTTCTTTCGGAACGCACATTCAGTGCTGCTGGAGGCGTGGTAACCGATCACAGGGTGCGTCTGTCCACTGACTCGGTCGATCGGCTGACCTTCATAAAAATGAATCAGTCTTGGATCACCACCAGCTACCAAGCACCTGATGCTGATGTAACTGAATATTTTTTTTCAGATCCCTTCAAAGACTGCCTATGCTGATGCTGAGTGACTATCCCTGAGTAATTATCCTCTTCCTCCTCAATTATCACGCTGATAGCTTGTAAGAACATTTTTGGTTCTGGGCGCCACCACCAGTGCCTAAGGCACAATTTTTCAGCCCCTGTTTAACAGGGGCGTGTAATTACAATTTTTGATGTAATACTTTGCAGCAGGGCTTGTTCCTGCATTCCAACTAGAGTGTCTGTGAGGGGTTGCAGTGTTGTGGCACCAGCACCAGTGCCTAAGGCCCAATTTTTCTGCCCCTGTCTAACAGGGGCGTGTAATTACAATTTTTGATGCAATACTTTGCAGCAGGGCTCGTTCCTGCATTCCAACTAGAGTGTCTGTGAGGGGTTGCAGTGTTGTGGCACCAGCACCAGTGCCTAAGGACCAATTTTTCTGCCCCTGTCTAACAGGTGCGTGTAATTACAATTTTTGATGCAATACTTTGCAGCAGGGCTCGTTCCTGCGTTCCAACTAGAGTGTCTGTGAGGGGTTGCAGTGTTGTGGCACCAGCACCAGTGCCTAAGGCCTACTTTTTCAGCTCCTGTTCAACAGGGGCATGTAATTACAATTCTTGATCTAATATTTCACAGCAGGGCCCTGTGAGGGCTTACAGTGTTGTGGCCACAGCAACACCTAAGGCCCAAATTTCTGCTGAGTATATAGGGCAGGACCCTACTTTCAAACATCTAACTTACAAACGACTCCTACTTGCAAATGGAAGGAGACAACAGGAAGTGAGATGAAATCTACCCCTAGGAAGGGAAATTCTCTCCTGTAAGAGTTAATATGGGAAAACAATTTCTTCTTTCCACTGATGCTTTCCAATCCTTGTTCCACAAAAAACCCCAAATTTTCAAAAAACATTTTTCATTGGGACAAAAAAGTGAGGTGAAATCTTCTGAAGAGGAGGAAAGACAGCAAAACAAATGTCACAGGGGTGATAACCCTTCCCTATGTTTTCCAAAAAGCTTAAAAAAGATTTTTTGGCTGGAGCTAAACACGTTAAAAATGTACCCGTTCAAAATTATAAAGAGATTCTACTTAACAACAAACCTACAGTCCCTGTCTTGTTTGCACCGCCTGTATACTGCTGTTCAGAGTATATAGGGCCTTTCCTTATTTTAATTTGGGTGCGGGGTTCCCCTTAATATCCATACAGGACCCAAAGGGCCTGGTAATGGACTGGGGGGGTACCCATGCCGTTTGTCTCACTGATTTTCATCCATATTGCCATGACCCGACATGACATTAAACCCGCAAGCAGTTTTAAATGAGATTTTTTCCTTTAAAAATGACATTTGGTGCAGGGACTGTTCTAAACATGGGAAACACGCGTCACTTTACAGGCATACTATAGACACCCCCCAGGTACGATATTTAAAGGAATATTTCACTTTTTTTTTTACTTTAAGCATCATTACAATCACTGCTCCCGAAAAAACGGCCGTTTTTAAAAGTTTTTTTTGCATTGATACATGTCCCCTGGGGTAGGACCCGGGTCCCCAAACCCTTTTTCGGACAATACCATGCAAATTAGCCTTTAAAATGAGCACTTTTGATTTCGAACGTTCGAGTCCCATAGACGTCAATGGGGTTCTAACGTTCGTGCGAACTTTCGGTCCGTTCGCGGGTTCTGGTGCGAACCGAACCGGGGGGTGTTCGGCTCATCCCTAGTTGAGATTAGGGTTAGGGTTAGCCTGGTTACAATTAGTGTTAGGGTTAGGGTTCAGATTAGGGTTGAGATTAGTGTTAGGGTTAGCCTGGTTACAATTAGGGTTAGGGTTAGGGTTCGGATTAGGGTTGAGGTTAGGGTTAGATTGGTTACAATTAGTGTTAGGGTTCAGATTAGGGTTGAGGTTAGGGTTAGCCTGGTTACAATTAGGGTTAGGGTTCAGATTAGGGTTGAGGTTAGGGTTAGCCTGGTTACAATTAGGGTTGGGGTTAGGGTTTGGATTAGGGTTGAGATTAGGGTTAGCCTGGTTACAATTAGTGCTAGGGTTAGGGTTCAGATTAGGGTTGAGATTAGGGTTAGGGTTAGCCTGGTTACAATCAGGGTTATGGTTAGGGTTCAGATTAGGGTTGAGGTTAGGGTTAGCCTGGTTACAATTAGTGTTAGGGCTAGGGTTGAGGTTAGGGTTAGGGTTAGCCTGGTTACAATTAGTATTAAGGTTAGGGATCAGATTAGGGTTGGGATTAGGGTTAGGGTTAGCCTGGTTACAATTAGGGTTGGGGTTAGGGTTCAGATTAGGGTTGAGGTTAGGGTTAGCCTGGTTACAATTAGTGTTAGGGCTAGGGTTGAGGTTAGGGTTAGGGTTAGCCTGGTTACAATTAGTATTAGGGTTAGGGATCAGATTAGGGTTGGGATTAGGGTTAGGGTTAGCCTGGTTACAATTAGGGTTAGGGTTTGGATTAGGGTTGAGGTTAGGGTTAGCCTGGTTACAATTATTGTTAGGGTTCAGATTAGGGTTGAGATTAGGGTTAGCCTGGTTACAATTATGGTTAGGGTTCGGATTAGGGTTGAGATTAGGGTTAGTGTTAGCCTGGTTACAATTAGAGTTAGGGTTAGGGTTTGGATTAGGGTTGAGGTTAGGGTTAGGGTTAGCCTGGTTACAATTAGTGTTAAGGTTAGGGTTCTGATTAGGGTTGAGATTAGGGTTAGGGTTAGCCTGGTTACAATTAGGGTTAGGGTTAGGGTTCGGATTAGGGTTGAGGTTAGGGTTAGCCTGGTTACAATTAGGGTTAGGGTTCGGATTAGGGTTGAGGTTAGGGTTAGGGTTAGCCTGGTTACAATTAGTGTTAGGGTTCAGATTAAGGTTGAGATTAGGGTTAGGGTTAGCCTGGTTACAATTAGGGTTAGGGTTCGGATTAGGGTTAGGATTACTGTTAGGGTTAGCCTGGTTACAATTAGGGTTAGGGTTAGGGCTCGGATTAGGGTTGAGGTTAGGGTTAGCATGGTTACAATTATGGTTAAGGTTAGGGTCCGGATTATGGTTGAGATTAGTGTTAGGGTTAGCCTGGTTACAATTAGTGTTAGGGTTCAGATTAGGGTTGAGATTAGCATTAGGGTAAGCCTGTTTACAATCAGTGTTAGGGTTAGGGTTCAGATTAGGGTTGAGATTAGGGTTAGGGTTAGCCTGGTTACAATTAGGGTTAGGGTTAGGGTTAGGGTTAGGTTTCCGGTTAGGGTTAAGGTTGGGGTTAGGGTTAGGGTTAGCCTGGTTACAATTATGGTTAGGGTTCGGATTAGGGTTGAGATTAGGGTTAGGGTTAGCCTGGTTACAATTAGGGTTAGGGTTCAGATTAGGGTTGAGATTAGGGTTAGCCTGGTTACAATTAGGGTTAGGGTTGAGATTAGGGTTGAGTTTAGGGTTAGCCTGGTTACAATTAGTGTTAGGGTTAGGGTTCAGATTAGGGTTGAGATTACTGTTAGGGTTAGCCTGGTCACAATTAGGGTTAGGGTTAGGGTTCGAATTAGGGTTGAGGTTAGGGTTAGCCTGGTTACAATTAGGGTTAGGGTTCAGATTAAGGTTGAGATTAGGGTTAGGGTTAGCCTGGTTACAATTAGTGCTAGAGTTAGGGTTCAGATTAGGGTTGAGATTAGGGTTAGGTGTAGCCTGGTTACAATTAGAGTTAGGGTTAGGGTTTGGATTAGGGTTGAGGTTAGGGTTAGGGTTAGCCTGGTTACAATTAGTGTTAGGATTAGGGTTCAGATTAGGGTTGAGATTAGGGTTAGGGTTAGCCTGGTTACAATTAGGGTTAGAGTTCGGGTTAGGGTTGAGGTTAGGGTTAGCCTGGGTACAATTAGGGTTAGGGTTCGGATTAGGGTTGAGGTTAGGGTTAGCCTGGTTACAATTAGTGTTAGGGTTAGGGTTGAGATTAGGGTTGAGATTAGGGTTGAGATTAGGGTTGAGATTAGGGTTACGGTTAGCCTGGTTACAATTAGGGTTAGGGTTCGGATTAGGGTTGAGGTTAGGGTTAGCCTGGTTACAATTAGTGTTAGGGTTCAGATTAGGGTTGAGATTAGGGTTAGGGTTAGCCTGGTTACAATTAGTGTTAGGTTTCCGGTTATAGTTAGGGTTGGGATTAGAGTTAGGGTTCCGGTTAGGGTTCGGATTAGGGTTAAGGTTAGGGTTAGCCTGGTTACAATTAGGGTTAGGGTTTGGATTAAGGTTTGAGGTTAGGGTTAGCCTGGTTACAATTAGGGTTAGGGTTAGGGCTCGGATTAGGGTTAGGATTACTGTTAGGGTTAGCCTGGTTACAATTAGGGTTAGGGTTAGGGCTTGGATTAGGGTTGAGGTTAGGGTTAGCATGGTTACAATTATGGTTAAGGTTAGGGTCCGGATTATGGTTGAGATTAGCGTTAGGGTTAGCCTGGTTACAATTAGTGTTAGGGTTCAGATTAGGGTTGAGATTAGCGTTAGGGTGAGCCTGGTTACAATTAGGGTTAGGGTTCAGATTAGGGTTGAGATTAGGGTTAGCCTGGTTACAATTAGGGTTAGGGTTAGGTTTCCGGTTAGGGTTGGGATTAGGGTTAGGGTTTCGGTTAGGGTTGGGATTAGGGTTAAGATTAGGTTTAGGGTTCCAGTTAGGGTTAGGGTTGGGATTAGGGTTAGGGTTCCAGTTAGGGTTCCGGTTAGGGTTAGGGTTGGGATAAGGGTTAGGATTAGGGTTCCGGTTAGGGTTGGGATTAGGGTTAGGGTTAAGGTTGGGATTAGGGTTAGGGTTCCGGTTAGGGTTGGGATTAGGATTAGGGTTCTGGTTAGGGTTGGGATTAGGGTTAGGGTTCCGGTTAGGGATGGGATTAGGGTTAGGGTTGGGATTAGAGTTAGGATTAAGGTTAGGGTTGGGGTTAGGATTAGGGTTAGGGTTCCGGTTAGTGTTAGGGTTGGGATTAGGATTAGGGTTAGGGTTCCTTTTAGGGTTAGGGTTGGAATTAGGGTTAGGATTAGGCTTCCGATTAGGGTTTGGGTTAGGGTTGGGATTAGGGTTAGGGTTCTGGTTAGGGTTGGGATTAGGGTTTGGGTTGGGATTCTGGTTAGGGTTAGGGTTGGGATTAGGGTTAGGGTTAGGATTCCGGTTAGGGTTTGGATTAGGGTTAGGGTTCTGGTTAGGGTTGGGATTAGGATTAGGGTTAGGTTTCCGGTTAGGGTTGGAATTAGGGTTAGGGTTTTTGTTCCGGTTAGGGTTCGGGTTAGGGTTGGAATTAGGGTTAAGGTTTGGGTTCCAGTTAGGGTTAGGGTTGGGATTAGGGTTAGGGCTCCGGTTAGGGTTATGGTTAGGGTTGGGATTAGGGTCAGGGTTAGCCTGGTTACAATTAGTGTTAGGTTTCCGGTTAGGGTTAGGGTTGGGATTAGGGTTAGGGTTCCGGTTAGGGTTTGGATTAAGGTTTGAGGTTAGGGTTAGCCTGATTACAATTAGTGTTAGGGTTAGGGTTCGGATTAGGGTTAGGATTACTGTTAGGGTTAGCCTGGTTACAATTAGGGTTAGGGTTAGGGCTTGGATTAGGGTTGAGGTTAGGGTTAGCATGGTTACAATTATGGTTAAGGTTAGGGTCCGGATTGTGGTTGAGATTAGCGTTAGGGTTAGCCTGGTTACAATTAGTGTTAGGGTTCAGATTAGGGTTGAGATTAGCGTTAGGGTAAGCCTGGTTACAATTAGGGTTAGGGTTAGGGTTCAGATTAGGGTTGAGATTAGGGTTAGCCTGGTTACAATTAGGGTTAGGGTTAGGTTTCCGGTTAGGGTTAGGGTTGGGATTAGGGTTAGGGTTCCAGTTAGGGTTGGGATTAGGGTTAAGATTAGGTTTAGGGTTCCAGTTAGGGTTAGGGTTGGGATTAGGGTTAGGGTTCCAGTTAGGGTTCTGGTTAGGGTTGGGATTAGGGTTAGGATTAGGGTTCCGGTTAGGGTTGGGGTTAGGGTTAAGGTTGGGATTAGGGTTAGGGTTCCGGTTAGGGTTGGGATTAGGATTAGGGTTAGGGTTCTGGTTAGGGTTGGGATTAGGGTTAGGGTTAGGGTTCCGGTTAGGGATGGGATTAGGGTTAGGGTTGGGATTAGAGTTAGGATTAAGGTTAGGGTTGGGGTTAGGATTAGGGTTAGGGTTCCGGTTAGTGTTAGGGTTGGGATTAGGATTAGGGTTAGGGTTCCTTTTAGGGTTAGGGTTGGAATTAGGGTTAGGGTTAGGATTAGGCTTCCGATTAGGGTTTGGATTAGGGTTAGGGTTGGGATTAGGGTTAGGGTTCCGGTTAGGGTTGGGATTAGGGTTTGGGTTGGGATTCTGGTTAGGGTTAGGGTTGGGATTAGGGTTAGGATTCTGGTTAGGGTTAGGGTTTGGATTAGGGTTAGGGTTCTGGCTAGGGTTGGGATTAGGGTTAGGATTAGGGTTAGGTTTCCGGTTAGGGTTAGGGTTGGAATTAGGGTTAGGGTTTTTGTTCCGGTTAGGGTTCGGGTTAGGGTTGGAATTAGGGTTAAGGTTTGGGTTCCAGTTAGGGTTAGGGTTGGGATTAGGGTTAGGGCTCCGGTTAGGGTTATGGTTAGGGTTGGGATTAGGGTCAGGATTAGGGTTAGCATTTCGGTTAGGTTTGGGATTAGGGTTAGGGTTGGGATTAGGGTTAGGGTTTCGGTTAGGGTTAGGGTTGGGATTAGGGTTAGGGTTAGGGTTGGGATTAGGGTTAGGGTTCCGGTTAGGGTTGGGATTAGGGTTAGGGTTCCGGTTAGGGTTTGGGTTGGGATTAGGGTTAGGATTAGGGTTCCGGTTAGGGTTGGGATTAGGGTTAGGGTTAAGGTTGGGATTAGGGTTAGGGTTCCGGTTAGGGTTGGGATTAGGATTAGGGTTCCAGTTAGGGTTGGGATTAGGGGTAGGGTTCCGGTTAGGGTTAGGGATGGGATTAGGGTTAGGGTTGGGATTAGGGTTAGAGTTAGGGTTGGGGTTAGGATTAGGGTTCTGGTTAGGGTTGGGATTAGGGTTAGGGTTAAGGTTGGGATTAGGGTTAGGGTTCCGGTTAGGGTTGCGGTTAGGGTTCCAGTTATGGTTGGGATTAGGGTTAGGGTTCCGGTTAGGGTTAGGGATGGGGTTAGGGTTGGGATTAGGGTTAGGATTAGAGTTAGGGTTAGGATTAGGGTTAAGGTTCCAGTTAGGGTTAGGGTTGGGATTAGGATTAGGGTTAGGGTTCCTATTAGGGTTAGGATTAGGGTTCCAATTAGGGTTGGGATTAGGGTTAGGGTTGGGATTAGGGTTAGGGTTTCAGTTAGGGTTAGAGTTTGGATTAGGGTTTGGATTGGGATTCTGGTTAGGGTTGGGATTAGGGTTAGGATTAGGGTTAGCGTTCTGGTTAGGGTTGGGATTAGGGTTAGGATTAGGGTTAGGTTTCCGGTTAGGGTTAGGGTTGGGATTAGGGTTATTGTTCAGGTTAGGGTTGGGATAAGGGTTAGGGTTTGGGTTTCTGGTTAGGGTTAGGGTTGGGATTAGGGTTAAGATTAGGTTTAGGGTTCCAGTTAGGGTTGGGATTAGGGTTAGGGTTCCAGTTAGGGTTGGGATTAGGGTTAGGGTTAAGGTTGGGATTAGGGTTAGGGTTCCGGTTAGGGTTGGGATTAGGATTAGGGTTAGGGTTCCGGTTAGGGTTGGGATTAAGGTTAGGGTTAGGGTTCCGGTTAGGGATGGGATTAGGGTTAGGGTTGGGATTAGAGTTAGGATTAAGGTTAGGGTTGGGGATAGGATTAGGGTTAGGGTTCCGGTTAGTGTTAGGGTTGGGATTAGGATTAGGGTTCCTTTTAGGGTTAGGGTTGGAATTAGGGTTATGGTTAGGATTAGGCTTCCGATTAGGGTTTGGATTAGGGTTAGGGTTGGGATTAGGGTTAGGGTTCCGGTTATGGTTGGGATTAGGGTTTAGGTTGGGATTCTGGTTAGGGTTAGGGTTGGGATTAGGGTTAGGGTTAGGATTCCGGTTAGGGTTAGGGTTTGGATTAGGGTTAGGGTTCTGATTAGGGTTAGGTTTCCGGTTAGGGTTGGAATTAGGGTTAGGGTTTTTGTTCCGGTTAGGGTTCGGGTTAGGGTTGGAATTAGGGTTAAGGTTTGGGTTCCAGTTAGGGTTAGGGTTGGGATTAGGGTTAGGGCTCCAGTTAGGGTTATGGTTAGGGTTGGGATTAGGGTCAGGGTTAGCCTGGTTACAATTAGTGTTAGGTTTCCGGTTAGGGTTAGGGTTGGCGTTAGGGTTCCGGTTAGGGTTTGGATTAGGGTTAAGGTTAGGGTTAGCCTGGTTACAATTAGGGTTAGGGTTCGGATTAAGGTTTGAGGTTAGGGTTAGCCTGGTTACAATTAGTGTTAGGGTTAGGGTTCGGATTAGGGTTAGGATTACTGTTAGGGTTAGCCTGGTTACAATTAGGGTTAGGGTTAGGGCTTGGATTAGGGTTGAGGTTAGGGTTAGCATGGTTACAATTATGGTTAAGGTTAGGGTCCGGATTATCGTTGAGATTAGCGTTAGGGTTAGCCTGGTTACAATTAGTGTTAGGGTTCAGATTAGGGTTGAGATTAGCGTTAGGGTGAGCCTGGTTACAATTAGGGTTAGGGTTAGGGTTCAGATTAGGGTTGAGATAAGGTTAGCCTGGTTACAATTAGGGTTAGGGTTAGGTTTCCGGTTAGGGTTAGGGTTGGGATTAGGGTTAGGGTTTTGGTTAGGGTTGGGATTAGGGTTAAGATTAGGTTTAGGGTTCCAGTTAGGGTTAGGGTTGGGATTAGGGTTAGGGTTCCAGTTAGGGTTCCGGTTAGGGTTAGGGTTGGGATAAGGGTTAGGATTAGGGTTCCGGTTAGGGTTGGGATTAGGGTTAGGGTTAAGGTTGGGATTAGGGTTAGGGTTCTGGTTAGGGTTGGGATTAGGATTAGGGTTAGGGTTCCGGTTAGGGATGGGATTAGGGTTAGGGTTGGGATTAGAGTTAGGATTAAGGTTAGGGTTGGGGTTAGGATTAGGGTTAGGGTTTTGGTTAGTGTTAGGGTTGGGATTAGGATTAGGGTTCCTTTTAGGGTTAGGGTTGGAATTAGGGTTAGGGTTAGGATTAGGCTTCCGATTAGGGTTTGGGTTAGGGTTAGGGTTGGGATTAGGGTTAGGGTTCTGGTTAGGGATGGGATTAGGGTTTGGGTTGGGATTCTGGTTAGGGTTAGGGTTGGGATTAGGGTTAGGGTTAGGATTCCGGTTAGGGTTAGGGTTTGGATTAGGGTTAGGGTTCTGGTTAGGGTTGGGATTAGGGTTAGGATTAGGGTTAGGTTTCCGGTTAGGGTTGGAATTAGGGTTAGGGTTTTTGTTCCGGTTAGGGTTCGGGTTAGGGTTGGAATTAGGGTTAAGGTTCCAGTTAGGGTTAGGGTTGGGATTAGGGTTAGGGCTCCGGTTAGGGTTATGGTTAGGGTTGGGATTAGGGTCAGGATTAGGGTTAGGGTTTCGGTTAGGTTTGCGATTAGGGTTAGGGTTGGGATTAGGGTTAGGGTTTCGGTTAGGGTTAGGGTTGGGATTAGGGTTAGGGTTAGGGTTGGGATTAGGGTTAGGGTTCCAGTTAGGGTTCGGGTTAGGGTTGGGATTAGGGTTAGGGTTCCGGTTAGGGTTTGGGTTGGGATTAGGGTTAGGATTAGGGTTCCGGTTAGGGTTGGGATTAGGGTTAGGGTTAAGGTTGGGATTAGGGTTAGGGTTCCGGTTAGGGTTGGGATTAGGATTAGGGTTCCAGTTAGGGTTGGGATTAGGGTTAGGGTTCCGGTTAGGGTTAGGGATGGGATTAGGGTTAGGGTTGGGATTAGGGTTAGAGTTAGGGTTGGGGTTAGGATTAGGGTTCTGGTTAGGGTTGGGATTAGGGTTAGGGTTAAGGTTGGGATTAGGGTTAGGGTTCCGGTTAGGGTTGTGATTAGGGTTGGGGTTAGGGTTCCAGTTATGGTTGGGATTAGGGTTAGGGTTCCGGTTAGGGTTAGGGATGGGGTTAGGGTTGGGATTAGGGTTAGGGTTAGGATTAGGGTTAAGGTTCCAGTTAGGGTTAGGGTTGGGATTAGGATTAGGGTTAGGGTTCCTTTTAGGGTTAGGGTTGGGATTAGGGTTCCAATTAGGGTTGGGATTAGGGTTAGGGTTTCAGTTAGGGTTAGAGTTTGGATTAGGGTTTGGATTGGGATTCTGGTTGGGGTTGGGATTAGGGTTAGGATTAGGGTTAGGGTTGGGATTAGGGTTAGGGTTCTGGTTAGGGTTGGGATTAGGTTTAGGATTAGGGTTAGGTTTCCAGTTAGGGTTAGGGTTGGGATTAGGGTTATTGTTCAGGTTAGGGTTGGGATTAGGGTTAGGGTTTGGGTTTCTGGTTAGGGTTAGGGTTGGGATTAGGGTTAAGATTAGGTTTAGGGTTCCAGTTAGGGTTAGGGTTGGGATTAGGGTTAGGGTTCCAGTTAGGGTTGGGATTAGGGTTAGGATTAGGGTTCCGGTTAGGGTTGGGATTAGGGTTAGGGTTAAGGTTGGGATTAGGGTTAGGGTTCCGGTTAGGGTTGGGATTAGGATTAGGGTTAGGGTTCCAGTTAGGGTTGGGATTAGGGTTAGGGTTCCGGTTAGGGATGGGATTAGGGTTAGGGTTGGGATTAGAGTTAGGATTAAGGTTAGGGTTGGGGTTAGGATTAGGGTTAGGGTTCCGGTTAGTGTTAGGGTTGGGATTAGGATTAGGGTTAGGGTTCCTTTTAGGGTTAGGGTTGGAATTAGGGTTAGGATTAGGCTTCCGGTTAGGGTTGGGATTAGGGTTTGGGTTGGGATTCTGGTTAGGGTTAGGGTTGGGATTAGGGTTAGGGTTAGGATTCCGGTTAGGGTTAGGGTTGGAATTAGGGTTAGGGTTTTTGTTCCGGTTAGGGTTCGGGTTAGGGTTGGAATTAGGGTTAAGGTTTGGGTTCCAGTTAGGGTTAGGGTTGGGATTAGGGTTAGGGCTCCGGTTAGGGTTGGGATTAGGGTCAGGATTAGGGTTAGGGTTTCGGTTAGGTTTGGGATTAGGGTTAGGGTTGGGATTAGGGTTAGGGTTTCGGTTAGGGTTAGGGTTGGGATTAGGGTTAGGGTTAGGGTTAGGGTTGGGATTAGGGTTAGGGTTCCGGTTAGGGTTCGGGTTAGGGTTGGGATTAGGGTTAGGGTTCTGGTTAGGCTTTGGGTTGGGATTAGGGTTAGGATTAGGGTTCCGGTTAGGGTTGGGATTAGGGTTAGGGTTAAGGTTGGGATTAGGGTTAGGGTTCCGGTTAGGGTTGGGATTAGGGTTAGGGTTCCAGTTAGGGTTGGGATTAGGGTTAGGGTTCTGGTTAGGGTTAGGGATGGGATTAGGGTTAGGGTTGGGATTAGGGTTAGAGTTAGGGTTGGGGTTAGGATTAGGGTTCTGGTTAGGGTTGGGATTAGGGTTAGGGTTAAGGTTGGGATTAGGGTTAGGTTTCCGGTTAGGGTTGTGATTAGGGTTGGGGTTAGGGTTGCAGTTATGGTTGGGATTAGGGTTAGGGTTCCGGTTAGGGTTAGGGATGGGGTTAGGGTTAGGATTAGGGTTAGGGTTGGGATTAGGATTAGGGTTAGGGTTCCTTTTAGGGTTAGGGTTGGGATTAGGGTTCCAATTAGGGTTGGGATTAGGGTTAGGATTAGGGTTAGGGTTTCAGTTAGGGTTAGAGTTTGGGCTAGGGTTTGGATTGGGATTCTGGTTAGGGTTGGGATTAGGGTTAGGATTAGGGTTAGGGTTGGGATTAGGGTTAGGGTTCTGGTTAGGGTTGGGATTAGGGTTAGGATTAGGGTTAGGTTTCCGGTTAGGGTTAGGGTTGGGATTAGGGTTATTGTTCAGGTTAGGGTTGGGATTAGGGTTAGGGTTTGGGTTTCTGGTTAGGGTTAGGGTTGGGATTAGGGTTAGGATTAGGGTTAGGGTTCCAGTTAGGGTTGGGATTAGGGTTAGGATTAGGGTTAGGGTTGGGATTCTGGTTAGGGTTAGGGTTCGAATTAGGGTTAGGGTTTGGGTTCCGGTTAGGGTTAGGGTTGGGATTAGGGTTAGGAGTAGGATTCCGGTTAGGGTTAGAGTTGGGATTAGGGTTAGGGTTCTGGTTAGGGTTGGGATCAGGGTTAAGATTAGGTTTAGGGTTAGGGTTGGCATTAGGGTTAGGGTTTCCAGTTAGGGTTCTGGTTAGGGTTAGGGTTGGGAATAGGGTTAGGATTAGGGTTCTGGGGAGGGAGGAGCCTGGTAATGGCTCTGTGCACGGCGTGAGGATCCTGGGAACCCTCTCCCTGCAGCTGAGAGGAATGATCGGCCTGATGAGAAGGTGTGGGTAGCTTCCCTCCCCGCCCCCCCTGCTCATCACTCACTGAGATGTCTTGTGGTGTAAGCCAGAGGAAGTTTGTACCTGCGTCTGACTGCAACAAGCTGTAGTGAGTGTCTCTTTTTGTCCCAACTTCAACAACAACTAAAAGATAAGTACCGTATTTTTTTAAATTTTTTTTTTGGCTTTCTTTCTATTGCAATTGTCCTGAAGTGAAAAGGCAAAGGAAAAGTAATAGAACAAAAGAGAGGGAAAGGGAAAGAACATATTGAAATAAAACTAAATAAAATGAAATAAAAAGCGAAAGTAAATGAAAGTAAATGAAGGTGAAAGAGCTGAAAAAGTAGAATCAAGTGAGCTAAGAAAAACAATAAAAACAGGGGAGAAGGAGAAGGTGAATGAGAGACAAGCCAACGGAAGAGTTGCCTCCCAGCCCCCACCTGCTTGCTGCTGCTGCTGCTGCTGCTGCAGTAGCTCCCTTTCTTGTGATTTTTTTTTTTTTTCGGTCTTTGTTTGTTTTGGTTTTTTGCAAATGATATTAACTATAGGCTCGATAGTATAAACTATAGAATAAGAAGAAAATTCATAGTAACAAAATGTGGAACATATAAGCTCATACTGGAACTATACTGCTGAATATATAAATCATCTTGCTGAATACTTGAATTAGATTGCATTATACCGCTAAAACATTTGAATTATTTTTATGAGCACCTGGGCCCTCATGCACATGGGCTGTTGGGAGAACATTTTTTTTTAACTTTTTTGGCTTTTCTCTGCGTTTTTGCAATGGCGTCTGTGGGCGTTTTTGAGCGTTTTTTTTTTTTTCCTCCTCTTTTGGCTCTTTTCTATTGCAATTGTCTTGAAGTGAACAAGCAGGGGAAAAGGCGAAAGAGCTGAAAAAGTAGAATCACGTGAGCTAAGAAAAACAATAAAAACAGGGGGGGGGAACAGGGGAGAAGAGAAGGAGAAGGTGAAAGAAAGACAAGAAGAAAGACAAGCCAATGGAAGAGTTGTCTCCCAGCCCCCACCTGCCTGCTGCTGCTGCAGTACCCCCCCCCCCCTTTCTTGTGAAATTCTTTTTTTTTTTTTTTTTTTTTTGCAAATGGTACTAATTATAGGCTTGATAGTACAAACTATAGAATAAGAAGAAATTTCACAGTAACAAAAATGTGGAACATATAAGCTTATACTGGAACTATACAGCTGAATACATAAATCCTCTTGCTGAATATTTGAATTAGATTGCATTATATCGCTAAAACATTTGAATTATTTTGCTGAGCATCTGGGCCCCCATGCACACGGGCTGCTGGAAAAGCACTGTGAAGACGCCGGTGTCTTTGCAGTGACTTTTTTTTTATTTTTTTATTTTTTTTTAACTTTTTCCAGCTTTTTTTAGCATTTTTGCAATAGCGTTTTTGAGCGTTTTTATTTATTTTTTTTTTTTTTTACAGCTTAAGAACGCTTAAACAATTGAACAGCAACAAGGAATGCTTAATGTACTTAAGGTAGTAACATAACTTCTGGAAAACGGGGACTACTCATATCTCATTAATTATTTCTATTATTGGATTGTGGGGAGGATGCCGGGTATGAGAACGAAATAATAGAAACATTAGTAAAAATAAGTCAATTTAAAAAGGCTGGGAGATTTTTTCATCATTAAGAGACCCCAATCAAGGGGTATTCTGGAAGGCAGCTTTGAAGATCTTATAAATCCAGCCATAGAAACAAACATGAAGGGGAAAACAACAAGAAGTGCGGGAGCAATACCGAAATCACCTAGGACCAGCCTTGGCCCAAGTCCAGGCCCTATGAACAAGTATATACAGCAAGGAATCGGAGAAGGAGAGAAACAAGTGGGTTCAAAGGGCAGACAAACAGATACAAAAGAGAAGGACAACAAGGATAAAAAAGGCCAGTATAAAGTACAAACAGAAACCAGCCACCTCTCAGAACCCAGAATGGAGCCAGAAATGGGAGAGGAAGACAGAGGAAAGGAGGAAGGACAACAAGGGCCACAGTTGCCAACAAAACAGGATATGGAAAAAATGTTCGCGGCACTAGAGAATTCCCTAAAAGCAGAGATGTCAACACTCCATAAAGATATGGGATATATGTTAAACAGAGTGGAAGAAGTAGAGATCAAAGTAGACCTACATAAAAAAAACATAAAGGAACTAGAAGACGAAATAAAGAAATTAAAACGGGAACAACAGGAACAATCATATAAAATAGAAGAGCAAGAAAATAGAGATAAAAAGAAAAACTTGAGAATACGTGGGTTACCGGAAACAGAACAAGCAGAAAATCTAATAGAAAAAATGAACAATCTCTTCAACCAAATCTTGGGAAAGGAAACAACTAACACAATAGGAATAGAAAGTGTCTCTCGAGTAAAAAAACCTCAAAGGTTCGCAAGGGAAACACCTAGAGATGTAATAGTATGCTTCGAAAAATGGGAAGAAAAAAAACAGATCTGGATAAACCTAAAGAGGAAAACACAAATAGAGTTTGCGGGAGGTAAATTACAAATATTTCAAGACTTATCTCAAGAAACGTTGAAAAGACGACGGATACTAAAGCCATTATTAGAAATCCTCCGGGAGCAAGAAATTCAATACAACTGGGGTTTTCCAGCATGTCTAATAGCAAGGAAAAACGGAATAAGTGCGAGGCTAACACATGTGGAGGAGATTCCGGACTTTTGCAACAAACTAGAAATCCCCTCCCCAGAACTGGAAAAATACGCAAATAGTCAGGAGCGAATAACGGCAAGAGATGACCTACAGTGGCAAGTAAATTCAAGGATCAGACATCAAGATGTGGACTCTCGAGGAAATTAATATCTGAGAAAATACCACACAACGGTGCAAGGGGCCTTAGAGTGGAAAGGGGGGGGGGGCTGGGGTTGACGGGATGGGAAAAAAGGAAAGTGAAAGGATTGGTAAAACACAACAAAAATGCAGGGAGAGGGAGACAGGGACGCACGGAGTGGACAGGGGGTCGCCCTATTAGTGCTTAGGCAGGGGGGGAATAGGGTGTCTTACAGAGCTCCGCCTCACAATAAATAGAGCAGAGGGGGCAGAGCGTGCCCCACAAAACAAAGTAAAACGCTCTCAGCTCTAGAGAATATGGGGGTAAAAAACCCATATCAAAAAAAAGGGAGGGGGGGGGTGGGAGGGGGGAGGGGAGGGGAAGGGAGGGTGGGAAGGTCTGATCCATATGAGTGGTTACAGAGGCGCACCTATTCTGAGATAAGGGAAGGAAAAAGGGAAAAGGAAAAAAAAGGAACAAGAATGGAAAGGGTAAACAGTATAAAAATATCTTCCTATAATGTCCGAGGTCTAAATTCCCCGGGGAAGAGAAACATCATTTTACGAGAACTAGAAAAAAGTAATGCAGAAATAATTTTCCTACAGGAGACACACATATCCCAAAACTCAAATACCAAAATATATTCAAGAAATATACCAACATGGTATCAAGGAGACTCGCCAATAAGAAGGGCTAAAGGAGTAGCCATCGGTATAGGGAAAAACGTACGTTTTCTAATAGATCAAAGAAAAACAGACCCGGAGGGCCGATATCTTTTTATCACAGGAACTATACAGGGAGTAAAATATACATTGGCCAACGTCTACTGCCCTAACAAGAACCCTAAAAAATACTTGATCGATATAATAAAAATACTAATGGATTTCAAACAAGGAAAATTAATACTAGCTGGAGACTTCAACTTCAGCATGGACAATAAAATGGACAGTACCTCAATAGTAAGGGACAGAGAAGTAAAACAACTAAAGAAATTAAGAAGAATACTATATGAACAGCAACTAATAGACCCGTGGAGAATCCAGCACCCCAGTACAAAGGATTATACATACTATTCATCAGTACACAAAAGTTACTCCAGATTGGACTATATCATGGTCGAACATAGAAATCTAGAAGAAATAGAAGAAACAAAAATAGGGATAATAACTGCTTCAGATCATAGCCCAGTAACGCTGAGAATGAAAATAGAAGGAGAAGTACACGAAAGGGGGCCATGGAGAATTAATGAAAATCTGTTAGAAGACCCCGAGACCGAAAAAAGTATCACAGAAGAAATTAAAAGATACTTCGAGGAAAACGACACACCAGAGGTACAGAAAGCAACAATATGGGAGGCGCACAAATCCGTTATTAGGGGCAAATTAATAGCCATAGGGGCAAAAAAAAACAAGAAAGGAAAAAAAATATGCAGCAATTGATTAAGGAAATCTATGAATTGGAACGAAAACACAAAAACCAAATAAATAATAAAATTTTTGGCCTATTATCACAAAAGCGAGAGCAATTAAAAGACTGGATGGAACAAGAAGAAAGGAAGGAGTATAACAGAGTAGTACAAGAAAAATTCAAATGGGGTAACAAATCAGGAAAATATCTAGCAAATTTGGTAAAAAAAAAGAAATCTTTGAATTATATTGAGAAGATTAAAAACGAAAAGGGAGAAGTGGTAAATAAAACTACGGATATAGCGATAACATTTCAAAAGTACTTCAGTTCTCTATATGCAATAAAAGGACAGGAAAGTTGGAAAGAAGCGAATACAAGAACAAAGAAGATACAAGAATATCTAATAAAAGCAAACCTACCAAAAATAAAAATAGACCAATTGGAAGAACTGGAAAAAAATATCACGCAAGAA
This sequence comes from Lithobates septentrionalis, assembly GCA_037952835.1. Taxonomy (NCBI): domain Eukaryota; kingdom Metazoa; phylum Chordata; class Amphibia; order Anura; family Ranidae; genus Lithobates; species Lithobates septentrionalis. Next base: position 451,512 of record JBBDGP010002135.1, read on the forward strand.
GAGATAAAACTGGCATTAAAGGAAACCCCCGTAGGAAAAAGTCCAGGACCAGACGGGTTTACGGTCAAATATTATAAAAAATTTGAAGAATACTTGATACCAAAATTAGCAGAATACCTGAATTCCATAGGTGAAGAAGAAGAAATAAGAAGTGAATCATTACTAGCACATATCACAATAATACCAAAAGATGGAAAAGACAAAGTAAACTGCTCAAGCTACAGGCCAATAGCCCTACTGAACGCCGATACGAAGTTGTACTCCAAGATCCTTGCCACCAGGATGAAAAAATTAATCCCACAGTGGATCAACCCGGACCAGACAGGTTTTGTCCCGGGGAGAGAAGGGAGGGACAACAGCCTAAAATCAATACTGATGTTGCATAAGAAGGTGCAGAAGGAGACCCCAGTTCTATTCCTGTCATTGGATGCTGAAAAAGCATTTGACAGGGTAGACTGGGGTTTCATGATGGATACATTACGGCACTTGGGTATTAGGACAAAAATGATGAAATGGATAACAAACTTGTATAACGGCCCGACAGCAGTCGTAAAAGTAAATGGTAGACTTTCTCCAAGAATTGAGATGCAGAACGGAACACGGCAAGGCTGCCCATTGTCTCCACTACTATACGTACTGGCCTTAGAACCACTATTAGCAACACTCCGAAATAACAAAGAGGTGGAAGGAGCGAGAGTAGGAGGAAAAGAGCATAAGATCGCAGCCTATGCGGACGACATCTTGATGTACGTCTCCAACCCAAGAGTATCACTCCCAAATATACTGAAAGAAATAAAAAGATATGGAGAATTGTCAAACTTTAAAATTAACCCAATGAAAACGGAAATATTAAATATAGGATTAGAGAAAAAGGAAGCCCAGTTTTTACAAAAGGAATTCCCATTTACCTGGGTAAAAGAACTGAACTACCTTGGAATAAAAATAACTTCCAGAGTTGAAAAGATCTACCAGGCAAACTTTATTCCACTGATCAATGAGGTCAAAGAAGAAATGAAAAAGTTAAGAATACAGCCACTTTCATGGATAGGAAGAATAAATATGTTTAAGATGATGATATTACCTAAAATAAATTACAGATTACAGATGCTACCAGTTAAAATCCCCCAGAGCTTTTTTAAAATAATTAAAACAATGTTGATAAAATACATATGGTTTAACAAAAAACCAAGAATTAAATACACGCTGATTACAAGGAAAAGGGAGCATGGAGGCCTGGCCGCTCCAGATATAAGCAGGTACTATAAAGCCATAGTATTAACACGAATGTTAGAGTGGACAAACGAGAAAAGTGAAAAAAAATGGGTTGAAATGGAAAACATAATAAGCGGAGTCACACTGCATAAGATTATTTGGATACCACCGAAATACAGAACACTGGACACAGATACACATGAAATAACAAAAAATGTTTTAAAAATTTGGGACACCACTCACCTAAAGAATGAATGGAAATACAATTCACCACTGTTAGCACTCACAGGATCGAACTTTTTCACCCCCGGGAAGGAAATATTTGGAACTCAAGGTATAGGTAATCCACAATTAAAAGATATCACCAGAAATGGCAAAATAAGAACACGAGCAGACTTAGAGGAAATGAACGGATGGAAGATGAATGAATGGAACTACAATCAATTAAGGCACTTAGTAAGCACAATTCCACACCCACTGAGAGATGTAACGAAACTAACCGCACTGGAAAAGCTATGTAGTAAGGAAATACCATTAAAAAACGGAACATCAAAAATTTACAATATACTGACAGACTTGGAAGCACAAGAAAGACCAGAATACATAAAACAATGGGAAAAAGAGCTGAACTTAAAAATAGATAACCAAAAAGTGGAAAAAATGATTGAAATGGGATATAATAAGGCCTGGGATATGAAGACTATCGAAATGAACTATAAATTAGTATCAAGATGGTATATGACCCCAGTAAGAATACATAAATTTCAACAGGACAAAACACCCTTGTGTTGGAGAAAATGTGGCCAATCAGCAACGATCATACACATATGGTGGGAATGCCCAATAATAACGGAATACTGGAAGGAAGTGTTAAAGATCATAAAGGAAATAACTGGAGAAGAAATAGAACAAAATATCTGGACTTGTCTTTTCCATATACATAACAAACCTAAGAAACAATACATGAAATCAATAGTGCCTAACCTTTTGAATGCGGCCAAGGCATTGATTCCTAAGAATTGGTTAAAATGCGGAAAACCAGAGATAAGAAATTGGCTAGAGGAAATAGAATATTACTATAAAATGGAAGGAGGAAAGAAAAGGGATAATAGTAGATGGGAAAGTTGGAAAAAATACAAAGCCTCAGACATTTATTTAGATAAGATGAAAGAAAGAATAGGTGCAGAGCCTAGTGGATAAATGAATAACATAAAAGAATGGATCAGACACAGGAGGGGTACAGGGGGAAGGGGGGAGGGGAGGAGGGGGGGGGACAAAAAGGAAATTATATAATAGTGGGCTTACAGATATGGGAGGCGCTTCGTTGTTGGCTTTTAAAAATAATAAATAATACCCTTGAAGGGAATAAATAATAAAGAAGTGACGGAAACAATCCACAATGATGTGAAAAATGAGAAGAGATAAAGTTTGACACATAAAGTTGAAATAATGTCTCTCAGAAAAATTTCGCTGAAGTGGAAAAAAAAAAAATATATATATAAAAAAGGATTAGGGTTCTGGTTAGGGTTAGGGTTGGGATTAGGTTTAGGGTTGGGATTATGGTTAGGGTTCTGGTTAGGGTTAGGGTTGGGATTAGGGTTAGGGTTGGGATTCTGGTTAGGGTTAGAGTTGGGATTAGGGTTAGGGTTCCGGTTCGGGTTAGGGTTGGGATTAGAATTAGGGTTAGGGTTTCCGGTTAGGGTTAGGGTTGGGATTAGGATTAGGGTTAGGGTTCCGGTTAGGGATGGGATTAGGGTTAGGGTTGGGATTATGGTTAGGATTATTGTTAGGGTTCGGGTTGGGGTTAGGATTAGGGTTCGGGTTCTGGTTAGGGTTAGGGTTGGGATTAGGATTAGGGTTAGGATAAGGGTTCCGATTAGGGCTGGGATTAGGGTTAGGGTTGGGATTAGGGTTAGGGTTCCGGTTGGGATTAGGGTTTGGGTTGGGATTCTGGTTAGGGTTAGGGTTGGGATTAGGGTTAGGATTAGGGTTAGGGTTAGGTTTCCGGTTAGGGTTAGGGTTTGGATTAGGGTTCTGGTTAGGGTTGGGATTAGGGTTAGGATTAATGTTAGGTTTCTGGTTAGGGTTTGGGTTGGGATTAGGGTTAGGGTTATTGTTCCAGTTAGGGTTAGGGTTGGAATTAGGGTTAGGGTTTGGGTTCCAGTTAGGGTTAGGGTTGGGATTAGGGTTAGGATTAGGGTTAGGGAACCGGTTAGGGTTAGGGTTGGGATTAGGGTTAGGGTTGGGATTAAGGTTAGGATTAGGGTTAGGGTTGGGATTAGGGTTATGAGTAGGATTCCGGTTAGGGTTGGGATTAGGGTTAGGGTTCCAGTTAGGGTTCCGGTTAGGGTTAGGGTTGGGATTAGGGTTAGGGTTCCAGTTAGGGTTCGGTTAGGGTTGGGATTAGGGTTAGGGTTCCGGTTAGGGTTAGGGTTGGGATTAGGGTTAGGTTTAGGGTTAGGGTTCCGGTTAGGGTTAGGGTTGGGATTAGGGTTAGGGTTCCAGTTAGGGTTCAGTTAGGGTTGGGATTAGGGTTAGGGTTCCGGTTATGGTTAGGTTTGGGAATAAGGTTAGGGTTAGGGTTCTGGTTAGGGTTGGAATTTGGGTTAGGGTTCCGGTTAGGGTTAGGATTAGGGTTAGGTTTGGGGTTAGGATTTGGGTTAGGGTTAGGGTCCTGGTTAGGGTTGGGATTAGGGTTAGGGTTCCGGTTAGGGTTAAGGCTGGGATTAGGGTTAGGGTTAGGATTAGGGTTCTGGTTAGGGTTAGGGTTGGGATTAGGGTTCTGGTAAGGGTTATGGTTAGGGTTATTGGGGGAGGGATACAGGGGGGAGGTAGGTAGTGGGGCTGAAAGAATTTTACTCACCTGTCCACTGACATACGAGCGTAGTTAAAAAATTTTCATTATGAGCACGTTGATCATTATAGATTAGCCTGAACTGGCCTCTCTCCTCCCTATTTGCAATTATAGGGTGGAACAAGTATCTTCTACTTCTCTGCATCATCCTACTCCTCAACCTGGCTTTTTTCTTTTTTATCATGACTGCAGCTGTAGCAGTTACAACTGCTGCCATAACCAAGGGCAATGACTGCTGATACATGCTGACACACAAACACACGCTCTTCTCCACGCACTACACAAACCAGGAAGAGAACAGGAAGTGATACATCTCTTTATACATCAGCATAAACACTGGACTCTATTGGACAGACATAAAATCGCTTTACCCTCCCAATTTGACAACCAATTAGCAATGTTTGCCATAGAATCGCAGTAAATTCGCAAGAACAAACGAAGAATTCGCAATGGAAATTTGCAACGCAATCGGAACAAAATCACGCTAAATTCGCACTGCAGCAGTGTGAACCGTGATGGACATTTCTTGGATGGCACCTTTGGTGTCTGCACCCAGTGCCCATGAGGGTAGCTGATTTTTGTGAGTAATTCCAACCAAATTTCGACCTTTGCCCGCACTTTGGCTATATATATATATTATATTTTATTTTTATTTTATGAATATTTTGAATACAGTGGTATTTATACATATTTATACGTTACCTATAGATGGATGGTTGTTGCTTGCTCCTGATGAGTGATGGTTCACGAAACGCGTCGAGCTTACTGTGCGACAACTCTATTGATCGACCAATTAATGACCAATCCAATGTACCTACTATTGTTGATGTGATTACTGTACTTTTATTGCTGCAAACTTGCTGTAGCTATGATCTTAATGTAACATTTTGATTCCTTTATATTTTGCAACATGGTTACAATTGTAAAACGATGTAAATTAATAAAGTTTTTTATGGAATGTGCATTCACCTTTGGTATATGGATCAATGCATTCACACCTAGGTCTTGCTTATTGTATCAACTTTTGGAAACACACCTCATTTAAAGTCCCAAACTCCTCTCTCTATTTTTGGCAACGCCACAGGGATGGAGGGGCATATTCATTGGCACCTCATTTAAAGTCCCAACCTTTATTCTTTTTTGTTTAGCAGCAGTGTGAACCTAGCCTTAGGCTCGATTCACATCTATGCATGTTGCTTTTGAGCATTTCTGCAGTGTTTTTTGTGGTACTTGCTGCGTTTTTGAACAGCATTTTTACAGCATTTTTAAAGCGTTTTTGCGGCCTTTTTGCTGCATTTTGCGTTTTTTTTTCTTTTACAGTTTTTTTAAGACTGTATACACTCTAAAAAACCCCCCAAAAAAACGCCAAAAATGCAAAACACATGAAAAACGCTGTAAAAACACTGTACTTGCGTTTTTGATGCTGGTCCATTGAATTCTATTGCATGCAAAATGCTGCATTTTGCAGAAAAAAAAGTCTCTGACCCTTTCCAAAAACGCAGAGGCACAAAAATGCATTGATGTGAACATGTTCCATAGGAACCCATGTTAAAAAAATCCCATGCATTTCTGCAAAATGCAAAATGAATCAAAAAACACGTTAGTGTGAATGGAGCCTTAGGCTCCATTCACAACGATTAATTTTTTCATGCTTTTTGCAAAAATGCAGGACATTTTTTTTAACATGAGTTCCTATGGAACATGTTCACATCAATGCATTTTTGTGTCTCTGTGTTTTTTGAAAGGGTCAGTGACTTTTTTAAATGCAAAACAGTGCTTTTTTTGGTTCAATAGATTTCAATGGATAAGCTGCAGAAAAGCAATTTTGCCATGATTGGCATTCTAAATCTGCCCAACAACAAATTGTCCCCTAAGGCTGGATTCACACCTATGCATTTTTAGTGTTTTTTGCATTTTGCAGATTTGCACTACAGAACGTGTTCCATAGAAAACCATGGTAAATGGACTGTAGTGCAAATCTGCAAAATACAAAAAGCTGGATTCACACCTATGCAGTTTTAGTGCTTTTTGCATTTTACAGATTTGCACTAGAGTCCATTTAACATTGTTTCCTAAGGAACACGTTCTGTAGTGCAAATCTGCAAAATGCAAAAAGCACAAAAAAATGCATAGGTTTGAATCCCGCCTAAGGCTCTGTTCACATCAAAGCGTTGCTATTTTTCAGGCATTTTTTTGGACATTTTTTCACAGTTTTTGAAGCATTTTTGCACAGCCGGTTGAAGTTGACAAGGCAACAATGTAAAAGCAGTAAAACACCTGTAATCTGCCGAAAAAGAAGATCATGTACTTTTTTGAGTGACAGGAGTTTTGCTTTAGGTGATAGAATGCTCAGATGTGAACAGGGGCCATTTAAATTAATGGCATTTGTCTTTTTGTGGGGCGTTTTTAGAGCTGAGGCTTAGAGCAGAAGAATAGCCAAAAATGCCTAGATGTGAACAGAGTCTAAAAAAATGTTAAAAATAAAAACGCAAAATTGCAGCAAAATTGCAGTAAAAAAATGCGGAAAGCACAGCACAACTACTCAAAAGCATAGATGTGAATCGAGCCTTAAACAATTTTGTAAACTAACACCCCCCTTCTCCCCAGTGTAATGAGATGAATAGAGGGGAGCATGTTTGTAGTCCAAATCAGAGGAGCAATGAAACGTGACTATACTGCTCCTCCATAGATAGAGTGGAGTGACTGAGCATAACCACCCTAGGACAGGAAGTGTTTACTGGCAGGATCACCAGGTGAAAATAAAGAGAAAAAAAAACATGAAAAAAGCTTTTATCATCCCCCAGGTGTAAACAAGTCTTAGGTCAAGCCATTTTTTCCACACGAAAATGTTTGCATTTTTGGTTTTGTAAATCAGCTAAAGCTAAACCCAATCACTCATAAAATTTTTATCATGTTAATGAAATTTTGCCTGGTGATCCTAACATTTAGTCTGGGTTCACACTATTGCAAATTGGATGCGGGTTTCCCCGCATCCAATTTCACATAGCAGGAGATTGTGACTGTGTCTCTATGGAACTGGTTCACACATCTCTGCAGCGGTTCCGGTGCGAATTGCACAGGGGCCCTGCGCATCTTTTGGTCCATTTCAGATCTTATAATATAACTTATAATATAACAAGTATAGGCGCAAAACAAGTCAGACCTCATAAACATTCTGATACAAATCTGCTAAAAAAGAAAAGGAGGGAGATAATGATAAAAATAGAGTCAGGTCAGTCCATAAAATCAATATCGGCTGAAAGAGTCTATTTAGGAATGGTGACGAGGGAAGAAAAGCGTCTAAAAAATGCAAGCAGGGCTGCCATCATGATAGGGTAGATACCAATTCCTCAGCTGCAAGAAAACACAAGTAGAGAGGCACCTCTGGGTGCAGTATTTAGGAAATAACGTTTTTAATAATAGATGTAGATCAACTCACATTTTGTAGGAATAAACAGGCATGGTATTAATAATACAGTGATGCATCCCTGAGTCCTAGGCAGTATGGAATTCTTGCTGACAACTGTGAGATCTTCCGGCAGATGGATGATGCCGGCTCCGGAGAGCGCTCTCAGAGTGAGGCGTGGATCGCACAGGACAGCTTGCTGCGGACGGATGACGTCATCAAAGCTAGGCGCGTTTCGAGAGCGTGCGCACTTGGCGATGTAAGCAAGTCGCGCTCCTTTGTCAACAGATTAAAATAGAAATACAATGACTAGACTTTATAGAGGGCTGACATGGGAATGTGGGCGGGGTCATGTAACGAGCAAGATATAAGGGGTGTGTATACAGAACAAACAACATCCTAAGGCTGGATTCACACTTATGCAGTTTTAGTGCTTTTTGCATTTTACAGATTTGCACTAGAGTCCATTTAACATTGTTTCCTAAGGAACACGTTCTGTAGTGCAAATCTGCAAAATGCAAAAAGCACAAAAAATGCATAGGTTTGAATCCTAAAACAGGGCAGTTAAAAAAGAATCAATCAATCAATCATATAAGTGGTTCTGGATAAAGGTCATATCTAATAAAATGTTATCATTGGAATGGCATAATTAAAAAAAATAAACACATGGCAGGGGTGACCAAAAAAAGTAATTAAATAAATAAACACATGGCAGGGGTGATTGGGAAAAAAATAAATAAACACATGGCAGGGGTGACACAAAAATAAACACATGGCAGGGGTGACGGAAAAAAATAAATAAATAAATAAACACATGGCAGGGGTGACGGGGAAAAATAAACACATGGCAGGGGTGACACAAAAAAATAAACACATGGCAGGGTTGACAAATAAAAAAAAGAGATAAAATCTAAAAAATAATCATATTTAAAAACAATGGGACTAGGTGTAGTAAATACTAATAAAAATAACCAATAGAAGCTAGAGATAATGCCAAAGAAGTGAAAGCTAATACAAAGGAATATAATAAATTATTTTATATTCTTATAAAATGGTGGACATTTTGATTCCTTCGTTAATTCCGCCAGGCGAGAGAATGTCTAAATTATAAATCTAGAACGTTTCTCTCGCACACAACTTTTTAAAACGTTCTGCTGCTGGGAGAGAGTTAGAGATTTGCTTAATCACCCAGACCTGTAGGCCAACCGTAGACTGTTGATGAGCTTGAAAAAAGTGTCTAGGGACACTATGCGGGTCAGTACCACTTTCAATCGCTCTCCTATATTCTCCAAATCTAACCCTGAGCGCTTGAATAGTCCGGCCTATTTAAACTAGGCCACATGGACAGCTGAGCCCATAAACAACAAAATCTGAGGAGCAATTGTAAAAGTCCTTCAATTCACACATTTTCCCTTTTGTGGTAAAGGACTTTTGACTAGGGAGGAGCTTCGAGTTTGAGTCGAACTCATGTTCGACTCGAACATGGGCTGTTCGCAAGTTCGCCGAACAGCGAACAATTTGGGGTGTTTGCGGCAAATTCGATAGACGCTGAACACCCTTTACAAGTCTATGGGAAAAATCAAAAGTGCTAATTTTTAAGGCTTATATGCATGGTATTGTCATAAAAAGTGTTGGGGACCCGGGTCCTGCCCCAGGGGGCATGCATCAATGCAAAAAAAAGTTTTTAAAACTGCCGTTTTTTCGGGAGCAGTGATTTTAATAATGCTTAAAGTGAAACAATAAAAGTGTAATATCCCTTTAAATTTCGTATCTGGGAGGTGTCTGTAGTATGCCTCTAAAGGGGCGCATGTTTCCCGTGTTTAGAACAGTCTGACAGCAAAATGACATTTCAAAGGAAAAAAAGTCATTTAAAACTACTCGCGGCTATTAATGCATTGCCGGTCCGACAATACACATAAAAGTTCATTGATAAAATTGGCATGGGAATTCCCCACAGGGGAACCCCGAACCAAAATTTAAAAAAAAAATGATGTGGGGGGTCCCCCTAAATTCCATACCAGGCCCTTCAGGTCTGGTATAGATATAAAGGGGAACCCCGGCCAAAATGTAAAAAAAAAATGACGTGGGGGGTCCCCCTAAATTCCATACCAGGCCCTTCAGGTCTGGTATGGATATTAAGGGGAACCCGGACCAAAATTAAAAAAAAAAAATGACGTAGGGGGTCCCCCTAAATTCCATACCAGGCCCTACAGGTCTGGTATGGATATTAAGGTGAACCCCGCGCCAATTTTTTTTTAAAAAACGGCGTGGGATCCCCTCAAAAATCCATACCAGACTCTTATCTGAGCATGCAACCTGGCAGGCTGCAGGAAAAGAGGGGGGATGAGAGAGCGCCCCCCCTCTTGAACCGTACCAGGCCACATGCCCTCAACATTGGGAGGGTGCTTTGGGGTAGCCCCCAAAACACCTTGTCCCCATGTTGATGAGGACAAGGGCCTCATCCCCACAAACCCTGGCCGGTGGTTGTGGGGGCTGCGGGCAGGGGGCTTATCGGAATCTGGAAGCCCCCTTTAACAAGGGGACCCCCAGATCTCAGCCCTCCCTCCTGTGTGAAATGGTAAGGGGGTACAAAAGTACCCCTACCATTTCACTAAAAAAACTGTCAAAAATGTTAAAAATGACAAGCGACAGTTTTTGACAATTCCTTTATTTAAATGCTTCTTCTTTCTTCTTTCTTCTATCTTCTATCTTCCTTCATCTTCTTCTTCTTCTGGTTCTTCTGGATCTTCTGGTTCTTCCTCCGGTGTTCTCGTCCAGCATCCCCTCCCCTCTTCTCTTCATCTTCTTCTCTTCATCTTCTTCTCTTCATCTTCTTCTCTTTATCTTCTTCTCTTCATCTTCTTTTCAGGCTGCTCCACATCCATGCATGGAGGGAGGCTCCCGCTGTGTGTCGCTTCTCCTCTTCTGACGGTTCTTAAATAATGGGGGGGCGGGGCCACCCGGTGACCCCGCCCCCTCCGAAGCGCGGTGACTTGACGGGACTTCCCTGTGGTGTCACGGGGAATGCCACAGGGAAGTCCCATCATGTGCCCATGCGTCAGAGGGGGTGGGGTAACTGGGTGGCCCCGCCCCCTGTTATTTAAGAACTGTCAGAAGAGGAGAAGCGTCACACAGCGGGAGCCTCCCTCCATGCATGGATGCAGAGCGGCCCGAAAAGAAGATGAAGAGAAGAAGATGAAGAGAAGAGCAGGAGCCTCCCTCCATGCCATGGATGCGGAGCGGCCCGAGGAGAAGAAGGGAAGAAGACGCCGTGGAGGAGATGCTGGACGAGGATACCGGAGGAAGAACCAGAAGATCCAGAAGAACCAGAAGAAGAAGAAGATGAAGGAAGATAGAAGATAGAAGAAAGAATAAAGAAGAAGCATTTAAATAAAGGAATTGTCAAAAACTGTCTCTTGTCATTTTTTACATTTTTGACAGTTTTTTAGTGAAATGGTAGGGGTAAGTACCCCCTTACCATTTCACACAGGGGGGGGGGCGGGATCTGGGGGTCCCCTTGTTAAAAGGGGCTTCCAGATTCTGATAAGCCCCCTGCCAGCAGACCCCCACAATCAGTGGCCAGGGTTGTGGGGATGAGGCCCTTGTCCTCATCAACATGGGGACAAAGTGTTTTGGGGGCTACCCCAAAGCACCCTCTCAATGTTGAGGGCATGTGGCCTGGTACAGTTCAGGAGGGGGGTGCTCTCTCGTCCCCCCCTCTTTTCCTGCGGCCTGCCAGGATGCGTGCTTGGATTAGGGTCTGGTATGGATTTTTGGGAGGACCCCATGCCGTTTTGTTTTTAAATTTTGGCGCGGGGTTCCCCTTAATATCCATACCAGACCTGAAGGGCCTGGTATGGAATTTAGGGGGACCCCCACGTCATTTTTTTTTTAAATTTTGGTGCGGGGTTCCCCTTAATATCCATACCAGACCTGAAGGGCCTGGTATGGAATTTAGGGGGACCCCCACATCATTTTTTTTTTTAATTTTGGTTCGGGGTTCCCCTGTGGGGAATTCCCATGCCGTTTTTTCAATGAACTTGTATTGTCGTACCGGCAATGCATTAATAGCCGCGAGTAGTTTTAAATTACCTTTTTCCCTTTGAAATGTCATTTTGCTTTCAGACTGTTCTAAACACGGGAAACATGCGCCCCTTTACAGGCATACTATAGACACCCCCCGGTACGAAATTTAAAGAGATATTACACTTTTATTGTTTCACTTTAAGCATTATTAAAATCACTGCTCCCGAAAAAACGGCCGCTTTTGAAACTTTTTTTTGCATTGATCCATGTCCCCTGGGGCAGGACCCAGGTCCCCAAATACTTTTTATGACAATAACTTGCATATAAGCCTTTAAAATTAGCACTTTTGATTATTCATGTTCGTGTCCCATAGACTTTAATGGTGTTCGCGTATTCGAACACATTTTTTACCTGTTTGCATGTTCTGGTGCGAACCGAACAGGGGGGTGTTCAGCTCATCCCCACTTTTGACCATGCTGAACGTATTTACACATTTTGCATAGGGGCTTACAGCACTGAAACATCCCAACCAGTGGGATGAGAACAGGCTTATCAGAGGGTTTGCATCTAGATTTAATTTTACTAGAAGCTATTTTTGTTTTCAGATTAGGCGCCCTACGGTATGTGACCCTCGGCCTCTCTGGAATAAACGGTTTCAATAATGGGTCCTGCAATAGGATACTCCAATGTCTGTTCAAAATGTTTTCCATTTTTTTGAAGTTACAATGAAAGGTAGTGATAAATTGTGCAGTATAATTGTTTGGTTCAAGGGACACTTTAGGAGGTTTTCCTTTTAGATAGTTTTGGAAGGCTTGATCAACGTGAGCTTCAGGATAATCTTTATCTTTAAACTTCTTTTTCAGTAACAAACTCAACATAGTCACTCTCTCTCGTACAGTTCTGTCACAACTGACAGAACTGACCCTTCGGAATATTGTTGATCCACTTAGGATAATGACAACTGTTGTAATGCAGGTAAGAATTACCTGCAGTAGGTTTTATAAAATTTTTTGAGACTATGGTGGAAGTGACCGCATCGTGACCTAATTCGAGGTCAAGAAACGATAGCGTATTGGAATTAGTGACAAACGTGAAAGACAACCCGTATTGGTTCTTATTACAGTATTCCACAAAAAGATCAATCGCATCGACAGAACCGTCCCCGATTATAATGATATCTTCGATACAGCGACCTGAAAAAAACAATATTTTGTGTGAAAGGGTTATTTTGGAAATATATAGATTCTCCCAATAACCCATAGATAGGTTTGCGTAGGAGGGCACAAAATTAGCGCCCATAGCAGTTCCTTGTATCTGCACAAAAAAATCACTGTCAAAATTGAAGTTCCTCTGATGAAGTCACGTGACGTGACGATACACGTCAGGATTGGAGCACGGGAACTGTCACAGACTGACGATAGGATACGAGCTCGGTGCTCGTGGATGTTTTTTACTATAGCCTTCTGCTAAATGTAAGTGTACCATGTTGTTTTTAACCTAATAAACTGATTTATATACGGGATCACGCTATGTGCACTCTCTTCCAACACTCCACATATATTCATCCCATTGTGACGAGCATTGAGGAAATCTGAAGGATAAGGGGGGGTGAAGCGGAAGAGATGGTATTAGTCAACAGGTTCCTTTTTTCTTTGATATTATAGTACCTCTTCAAGGTACATATCTGTTTAAGTCCTTGAACAAAAGGAAGGGATTCAATTTGTTAAGAGGAGCAAAACTTAGGCCTCTGCTAAGAAGTGAAATGTCAGCATCAGAGAGAGAATATGAAGACAGATTAACCACTTGAGCCCCGGACCTTTATGCTGCCTAAGGACCAGAGGTCTTTTTCCAATTTGGCACTGCGTCGCTTTAACTGCTAATTGCGCGGTCATGCAATGCTGTACCCAAACGAAATTTGCGTCCTTTTCTTCCCACAAATAGAGCTTTCTTTTGATGGTATTTGATCACCTCTGCGGTTTTTATTTTTTGCGCTATAAACGGAAAAAGACCGAAAATTTTGAAAAAAAATGATATTTTCTACTTTTTGTTCTAAAAAAAATCCAATAAACTAAATTTTAGTCATACATTTAGGCCAAAATGTATTCGGCCACATGTCTTTGGTAAAAAAAATGTCAATAAGCGTATATTTATTGGTTTGCGCAAAAGTTATAGCGTCTACAAACTAGGGTACATTTTCTGGAATTTACACAGCTTTTAGTTTATGACTGCCTATGTCATTTCTTGAGGTGCTAAAATGGCAGGGCAGTACAAAAGCCCCCCAAATGACCCCATTTTGGAAAGTAGACACCCCAAGGAAATTGCTGAGAGGCATGTTGAACCCATTGAATATTTATTTTTTTTGTCCCAAGTGATTGAAAAATGACAAAAAAAAAAAAAAAAAAAATATTTACAAAAAGTGGTCACTAAATGATATATTGCTCACACAGGCCATGGGCCTATGTGGAATTGCACCCCAAAATACATTTAGCTGCTTCTCCTGAGTATGGGGATACCACATGTGTGGGACTTTTTGGGAGCCTAGCCGCGTACGGGGCCCCGAAAACCAATCACCGCCTTCAGGATTTCTAAGGGTGTAAATTTTTGCTTTCACTCTTCACTGCCTATCACAGTTTCGGAGGCCATGGAATGCCAAGATGGCACAAAACCCCCCAAAATGACCCCATTTTGGAAAGTAGACACCCCAAGCTATTTGCTGAGAGGCATATTGAGTCCATGGAATATTTTATATTTTGACACAAGTTGCGGGAAAGTGACACTTTTATTTTTTTTTTATTTTTTTTTTCATAAAGTTGTCACTAAATGATATATTGCTCACACAGGCCATGGGCATATGTGGAATTGCACCCCAAAATACATTTAGCTGCTTCTCCTGAGTATGGGGATACCACATGTGTGGGACTTTTTGGGAGCCTAGCCGCGTACGGGACCCCGAAAACCAATCACTGCCTTCAGGATTTCTAAGGGTGAAAATTTTTGATTTCACTCTTTACTGCCTATCACAGTTTCGGAGGCCATGGAATGCCCAGGTGGCACAAAACCCCCCCAAATGACCGCATTTTGGAAAGTAGACACCCCAAGCTATTTGCTGAAAGGCATGGTGAGTATTTTGCAGCTCTCATTTGTTTTTGAAAATGAAGAAAGACAAGAAAAAACATTTTTTTTTTTCTTTTTTCAATTTTCAAAACTTTGTGACAAAAAGTGAGGTCTGCAAAATACTCACTATACCTCTCAGCAAATAGCTTGGGGTGTCTACTTTCCAAAATGGGGTCATTTGGGGGGGTTTTGTGCCACCTGGGCATTCCATGGCCTCCGAAACTGTGATAGGCAGTGAAGAGTGAAATCAAAAATTCACGCCCTTAGAAAGCCTGAAGGCGGTGCTTGGTTTTCGGGGTCCCGTACGCGGCTAGGCTCCCAAAAAGTCTCACGCATGTGGTATCCCCGTACTCAGGAGAAGCAGCAGAATGTATTTTGGGGTGTAATTTCACATATTTCCATGGCATGTTTGAGCAATATATCATTTAGTGACAACTTTGTGCAAAAAAAAAAAAAAAAAAAAAAAATTTGTCTCTTTCCCGCAACTTGTGTCGCAATATAAAATATTCCATGGACTCGACATGCCTCTCAGCAAATAGCTTGGGGTGTCTACTTTCCAAAATGGGGTCATTTGGGGGGGTTTTGAACTGTCCTGGCATTTTATGCACAACATTTAGAAGCTTATGTCACACATCACCCACTCTTCTAACCACTTGAAGACAAAGCCCTTTCTGACACTTATTGTTTACATGAAAAAGTTTTTTTTTTTTGCAAAAAAATTACTTTGAACCCCCAAACATTATATATTTTTTTAAAGCAAATGCCCTACAGATTAAAATGGTGGGTGTTTCATTTTTTTTTTTCACACAGTAATTGCGCAGCGATTTTTCAAACGCATTTTTTGGGGAAAAAACACACTTTTTTTAATTTTAATGCACTAAAACACGCTATATTGCCCAAATGTTTGATGAAATAAAAAAGATGATCTTAGGCCGAGTACATGGATACCAAACATGACATGCTTTAAAATTGCGCACAAACGTGCAGTGGCAACAAAATAAATACATGTTTAAAAGCCTTCAAAAGCCTTTACAGGTTACCACTTTAGATTTACAGAGGAGGTCTACTGGAAAAATTACTGCACTCGATCTGGCCTTCGCGGTGATACCTCACATGCATGGTGCAATTGCTGTTTACGTTTGACGACAGACCGCCGCTTGCGTTCGCCTTAGCGCGAGAGCAGGGGGCGACAGGGGTGTTTTTTTTTTTTTTTTTTTTTTTTCTTTATTATTTTTTTGCTTTTTTAATCTTACTTTTAAACTGTTCCTTTCATATTTTTTTTTTAATAATTTTTATTGTTATCTCGGGGAATGTAAATATCCCCTATGATAGCAATAGGTAGTGACAGGTACTCTTTTTTGAAAAAATTGTGGTCTATTAGACCCTAGATCTCTCCTCTGCCCTCAAAGCATCTGACCACACCAAGATCGGTGTGATAAAATGCTTCCCCAATTTCCCAATGGCGCTATTTACATCCGGCGAAATCTAAGTCATGAAATACTCGTAGCTTCCGGTTTCTTAGGCCATAGAGATGTTTGGAGCCACTCTGGTCTCTGATCAGCTCTATGGTCAGCTGGCTGAATCACCGGCTGCATTCTCAGGTTCCCTGTTGAGACAGGAGAGCCAGAGAAAAACACGGAAGACGGTGGGGGGGGGGGGGCATTCCCTCCCACGGCTTGTAAAAGCAGTCTAGAGGCTAATTAGCCGCTAGGATTGCTTTTACATGAAAGCCGACCGCTGGCTGAAAAGAATGATACCAAGATGATACCTAAACCTGCAGGCATCATTCTGGTATAACCACTCAAAGTCGTGAATGGCGTACCTGAAGACAAAAAAATGGTTAACAATGGTTAACAATAAAGCACAGTAAAGTGTAAATAATTACACACCTGAAAAACAAACATGATAAAACATAATAACAATAACAATAACAATAAAACATTGCAGAATAGAATACAGTAAAAAAGAGCAGAACAATAGAGAGAGAGAATAGAGAGAGAGAGAACAATAAAACAACTATTTTTTTTTATTTCATATTTTTTTTTTTTTTTACACTTTTTTTGTAACTAACTTTTATAACGGTAACCGGTTCCAGGTTCGGGTCTCTCAAAATGCGATGGCATTTTGGGAGACCCTGTGAAAGTGCGCCTAGTCTGTGCAATGCTGTACCCTACGCTAATACTCAACTAGTGAATGGTAGCGTTCAAAACATTCACCAATGCAAAGACCAGGATTGTCAGGACAGGAGGGACAATAATAGCGGGTGTCACGCCTATATCCGCGCTTGCTGCAGACACAATATCTTTTTTGGGGGCGTTCGCTGGGTAGGGGTACTCAGGAGGACATAAAAATGCCTCTCATGCAGCCGACTGCATTTGGTTGGGGATGTGAATGGGGGAAGTACGGGCGCTGCAGAAGCGGTGGGTTCCCAATTAGGATTGGCGAATGCAGCAGGAAGGGCATTATGGGCACGACGGGCCTGTGTTTGTCTTTCTGGTGGCAGCGGGACACTACTTGTGCTTGCCATCTCGCCAGCTTGAACTGCACTTATGGGACTCGCCACGTCACCAAGTGTTACTGCAGTGCTGGTTTGACTACGACCGGGGTGTACTAGGCCGCTGGCGCTTGCCAGTTCACCAAAACGCTACCAAAAAACTGTTAGCGATCGCAGGGATCAGGCCTGACTCTGCGAACGCTGCAGTTATGCTTTTAGTGTTTTGTAAGTGACAGTGATCGATCGATACTGCACTTGGGTGGGCTGGGCCGGGCGGAGGGGCAAAACGCAGGTGCTAGCAGGTATCTGGGCTGATCCCGCTAACACTGCGTTTTTGGGAACCCTAAACTGCTGGTGACGCTAGTATAGATCTGATCGGATCAGATATTGATGCGATCAGATACTATACCACTAAGGGTGGTGTACGGTGCGTGCGTGGGTGTTAGCGGTACTGGCGCTAATCTGACGCTGCCTGGGGCTGGTGCTTGCCAGTTCACCAAAATACTACCAAAAAAACTGTTAGCGATCGCAGGGATCAGGCATGACTCTGTGAACGCTGCAGTTATGCGTTTAGTGTTTTGTAAGTGTCAGTGATCGATCGATACTGCACTTGGGTGGGCTGGGCCGGGCGGAGGCGCAAAACGCAGGTGCTAGCAGGTATCTGGGCTGATCCCGCTAACACTGCGTTTTTGGGAACCCTAAACTGCTGGGGACGCTAGTATAGATCTGATCGGATCAGATATTGATCCGTTCAGATACTATACCACTAAGGGAGGCGTATGCTGCGTGCGTGGGTGTTAGCGGTACTGGCGCTAACCTGACGCCTGGGGCTGGTGCTTGCCAGTTCACCAAAATGCTACCAAAAAAACTGTTAGCGATCGCAGGGATCAGGCCTGACTCTGCGAACGCTGCAGTTATGCGTTTAGTGTTTTGTAAGTGACAGTGATCGATCGATACTGCACTTGGGTGGGCTGGGCGGAGGCGCAAAACGCAGGTGCTAGCAGGTATCTGGGCTGATCCCGCTAACACTGCGTTTTTGGGAACCCTAAACTGCTGGGGACGCTAGTATAGTATCTGATCGGATCAGATATTGATCCGATCAGATACTATACCACTAAGGGAGGCGCATGCTGCGTGCGTGGGTGTTAGCGGTACTGGCGCTAATCTGATGCTGCCTGGGGCGACGCATATCACCGCCGGGCGATCGGGGGGCTAAACCTTTATTCGGTAATAAACGGCGGGTGCCCTGACACTATAAAAAATAAACAAACTAACCAGCGTCAACCGTAACGGTTATACGGTGATCAGTGGTGAAAGGGTTAACTAGGGGGCAATCAAGGGGTTAAAACATTTATCAGATAGTATAGGGGGGTCCCTGACGCTATAAAACGCTGACGGCGAACCTAAATATTTACCTCACTAACTAGCGTCACCAGCGACACTAATACAGCGATCAGAAAAATGATCGCTTAGTGACACTGGTGAGGGGGGGTGATCAAGGGGTTAAAACTTTATTAGGGGGGGTTAGGGGGGTACCCTAGACCTACAGGGGGGTAACAGTATCTGTCCCATCACTGTAACTGTCACAAACTGACACTATGCAGTAATCAGAAAAAAAAAAAAAAAAAAAAAAAAAAAACTGCTGGTGTCAGTTTGTGACAGGGGGGGGGGGGGTGATTGGGGGGGGATCGGGGGGCGATCGGGGGGGGGATCGGGGTGTTTTGTGTGCCTGGCATGTTCTACTGTGTGTGTGTGTGTTGGTGCACTCACATTGATGTCTTCTCTCCTCGGGCCGGAACGGAAAATACCGACCCGAGGGGAGATGACATCATTTCCTTTGCTGCTGTTTAGCATACAGCAGCAAAGGAAGATTCTCATTGGCCGGCGGCGATCGCGAGGGGGGGGCCACGAACGGATGGTCTCCCCCTCATCACCGATCGCCGCTGGACAAAAGACGACCGCCTCGGGCACCGGGGGGGGGTCCGATCGGACCCCCCACCCGCGGAAGGCAAATCACGTACACTGTACGTGATTTTGCCTGTCCGTGCCACTTTGCCGACGTACATCGGCGTGAGGCGGTCGTCAAGTGGTTAAATATTTTTACAGTTTTCTTATTTTTACAGTGGGATTGACTCTTGTTTCGTCCTCCTCTACAGCCTCTCTAATGAGTTTTCTTTTTTTGGATGCTGTTTGAGAAGGAATGGACACTAAAAAAGATGGAACAACATTTGGACAAGAGGGAGCAAGAATGGGATACTTCCAGTATTCAAAGTAGAATTTTTTTTTCCATTTCAGGTCTGAATTCAGCCTGAAGTTCGGGCTGAAATCATACCTGAAACAGTGAATGGAGACGCACCGGACTTCTGCTGTGAGCCACTGTGATCTCTAGTGTGAACCCAGCCTAAAGTATTTGTTCTTGCATCTACTGTGGGTGTGGGGTGATATCAGTCTCTTCCACTGCCCCTTCGACACATGCTATCCATGCAATTGCACGGAAGAATGTTGAACATCCTGCCACCGCTAGAAACCCTAATAGACCGAATGGGAAGAATCATACCACTAATAACCCCTCCAGAAATGGCTATCAATACCCCAATAGAGGAAGAGGGGGGACCCAGAGAGGTAGGGGTTATTCCCTTGGGAGGAATGAGAGCTATGGACACCCAGACTCACACACCTTTACTAGATCCCCCCAACGTAATTTTCATATAAGGAATTACTCAGAGCAACATCAGACATATCATGCCCCTAACCGTACTCACAATAGATTCTCACCCCTATAGAAACCAACACAATATCCAACATCCATATATAGATAGTGAATACAACCAATTTGATAGATCGCCATACACCTATAACCACACATACCCTGACCCTCCCTGAAATGAGGATTTTCCTCGGGGACCCCCCGGTTCAAAGCGAAGAGCAGACGCAAACGAGGCTCCAGAGGGGGGTGGCGGGCCAGGAAAAAGAAAGCAACATTAAAAACTAGTGGCATTTTTAATTTGAGTCAGAAAACTTTCTCTAGCGCTGAGCTTTATGTGCTGGATAAAGGTCTCAAGTTAGCTCCCTCTAAAAAACAGAACCAATTTTGAGACCTTTATAGACATCCAGAAATTTAAAAGAAGATTTAACGTCCAAAGACATTTTTTGGCTAATCCAATTACCCCTGGAATTAGAAACGAAGTGAATAATGCAGCATGTAATGAAGCAGTTCTACACTCTAGGTTAGCAAACCCCTCCCTGTTTAACCCCCCTAATGTCACGGCACCTTCCATTAAAGTCTTTTGTGACTTAGTACTAAAAGACCTGGAAAGGTTACCTGACAAACACGTTTATGACCATCCTAACATCAAAATCGGCCTAAAATCTCTTTGTGAACATAAAGACATCGTGATTCGCCCCGCCGACAAAGGAGGGGCCTGGTGATTCTTGATAAAAAAGATTACCATATAGAGATGTGTCGCATCCTTAGTGACGATAAATCCTATATGGTTCTCCCTCGAGACCCTACTAGGGAGTTTAAAAAATGTTTAGTCGACTTAGTTGAACGGGGCTTCCGACAGGCAATTATAAATAAAAAAGAAAAGGATTAACTGGTTCCGGTAGGCCCACGAATTCCAGTGATGTACTATCTCCCAAAGATACACAAAAATATTACAAAACCCCCTGGCAGACCCATCATAAGCGGGATTGATTCGATAACATCTCGAGTCGGCAGCTATATTGATTTTTATCTCCAACCGCTTGTGTGTAAAGTCCCATCATACCTTAAAGATACAGGTGATACCATCCGCCGTCTGGAGTCCGTTGAATACCAGGACAACCTTATCCTTGTCACTGCGGACGTCACAGCATTATACACCTGCATCCCACACAAACTAGGATTGGCTGCTGTGAAACACTATATAGCCACTAGTAAAAATATCCCACAATTACAGCAATGTTATATCATGGAACTTCTCCGATTTGCTACGCAAACTAACTATTTTTGGTACAACAACCAATTCTTTTTACAGAAGAAAGGCGTGGCAATGGGGGCTAAGTTTGCCCCCAGCCTCGCCAATCTTTTTATGGCACTATGGGAGGAGGATGTCGTCTATCCATCACAGCGACCGGAGCTGTGTTTATGGGCCAGGTATATAGACGACATCCTCCTCCTATGGAAAGGTGATGAGGAAACTCTCTATGACTTTATGGCTACCCTCAATCACAATGAAAGAGGTATTTTTCTCACGTACGAGGTGAGCACAGTCTCCATCCATTTTTTGGATCTGGAGATCTCCATTGCTGACCGCCGGATTGCGACCACCACATTTTTCAAATCGACGGACAGAAATGGTTACATCTCCACGGATAGTTGCCATTACGGCCCCTGGCTTGACTCTGTCCCCCGTAGCCAATTGCTGTGAATCCGCAGAAATTGTACAAACTCTTCGGATTTTGTAAAGCAAGCTCATTTTCTGAAAGAACGTTTTGTGGGAAAAGGTTATCAACCGTCCCAGATAGATCAGGAGATAACAAGGGTCTCCCTCATAGATCGCGAAACACTCACGACTGTGCGATCTAAGTCAACTTCCAATGATAAGTTCAAGTGGTCTCTGTTTACCCAATTTTCTGTTCAACACAGACAAATTAAGCAAATTCTGAACCGTCACTGGAACGTCTTGAGAAACGACCCAATTTTAGGCCCGGTGCTCCCTACCAGAGCAGGTGTTACTTTTAGAGGAGCTCCTTCCTTACGGAATCACATTTCTCATAACATTATTGAAGCCCCCACAAAACCATCTTTTTTCCCAGAGGCCAAGGGTTATTATCCCTGTAAAAAATGCATTGTATGCACACACAACCTCTGTGGACGAAAAAAATCAGAGTCGTTCCAGTCTTCCGTTACCTCTACCATCTACCAGATGAGACACTTCACCACATGCACCACCCGCTATATAGGGTATCTCATCACATGTCCTTGCAATAAGCAATACGTGGGCCGCACCATAAGAACGTTTAGCATCCGAGTAAACGAACACATCACTTCTATCAAACGAGGCCGCACTAATCATAGCTTTCCCCGACACTTTGTACAGTTTCATGACAAGAACCCGAGGGGCACCAAATTCCAAGTCTTTGACAAATTTGTCCCGCATTAGAGGGGAGGTCCACGTACTAGGGGGGTATCCAAACTCGAAACGTTCTGGATCTATCAGTTAAAAAGCTACTCCCCTACGGGTTAAATGTGGAATGGGACATAAATGCCTTTATAAATAAATCCTAAACAGCTTGGAATGATCCTCATAGCTTATACCCTGCCTACTTGCATTCGGACTATCTTGTTAAATGATCTTGAGGTTCATTATTTTGTTGGACCACTTGGAACTATATAGTAGGCAATACATGTATAATTTTCTTTTATTTTATTTTTTATTGCTATGTCTTTGATGTCCTGGATGACACATTGATTCACCACGATATGTGTCTGGATATTAGGGGTTCTCTCCTTTCCTTTCCCCTTTTTTATATGCACATATTTTTATTATTTTACAGTTTTTATTTTTTTACCATATGGGATGTCCATATAGCTCCATGGTTTATCCAGGGATTTTTATACTAACCTACTGTCTCATGACTTATATGCATTTCTATGTTTTCATACCTGTATCATGACATTAATATGGCATCTATATTTTATGGACATTAGTGCAAGATAATCTATACATCTATGATGCCTTTTGTACCCATGTCCTGGTTTGATGTAAGACCACTTAAGATATATCCCATCTAATGCACAAATAAAATCCCCTTTTTTTAACTTTATTTTTACTCTTTTCCCCATCACTACTCTAACAGCGTTTGTTTCGCACTTCCGTAGACACAGGAAGCTGCTGAGATATGAGCGCTTCATACCGGCGCGCAATGACAGTCATTCGTGGTGAGTGGGTGGGGTTATCTCACCCCTGGCCATATAATCTCATTAGCCGCTTCCTTTTATGGGAAGGAGGCTTGGAGCGCATTAGCCTGTGCGCGATGACATCACGCATAACTATGCTGGCACATGACTTTGCCTCAGAGGTTGTGATTGGAGGTTGTCTTTTCACGTGTCAGTGATGCTGGCTGCAAGTACACTGTTCACTTTTGATTGGCTGATGTGTCCGCCCAGTGGCGGTAGACACAGCTAACTGTCATTGTATAATTATAAACATGTCGGGTCGCTGAAGCTGTCTGTGCCCCGTCACCACGCGCTTTTTTAGCTATTTGTGATCACTTTTATTCACTACATTTGGTGCTTGTAAAGAATTTTTTCTCCCTGGCATCTTCCAATAAATCTTTTATACTGGATTCATGCACTATGTGGAGATCTTTTTCTTTTTCCTTATGAACTGATTTTCCATGTGGTGGAAGTCGTATTCTCCAGCGGTCTGCTTCCTGTGAAGGTAATCCATCCATCCGCTGTGGATTTGAGCATCATCCTTCAGCCACGGTTGCCCTAGATGGAACCTACTACCAGTGCCTCCTAGCAAGCATCCCTGGGATTGATTGATCCTTAAGCCTGTATGACACTCCGCCGTATGGTGACTGTGTCCACCTCCTCCGGCAAGCGTATCCACTTCTGCTACTCATATGTCGATTCTGAATGCATGAAGATTCCGTATTGATTTGGAAGCATCATCCACATATGTTTTTTCTCCCTTCACACAAAGAACACCACACTTCATGTGTTGATGAACTTTTATTTTACTATGGACATTCCTTCCAGCCTTTGGGGACTGTCCTTTCACTTTGTTTGTTTTGGTTTATAAGTATTATCACTAGTAAACACCATACACAATATATGCACACAGGGTGACAGTTCATCACCCTGTCTTTCATCAAACCTAGTGCTAGTCCATTACCATTTTTTATAAAAAAAAATATTGGGCTAACTTTACTGTTGTCTTATTTTTTTATTCAAAAAAGTGATTTTTTTCCAAAAAAAGCGTGTTTGTAAGACCGCTGAGAAAAATACGGTGGGATAAAAAGTATTGCATTGACCGCCATTTTATTCTCTAGGGTAGTAGAAAAAAATATATATAAATGGTGGGGGTTCTAAGAAATTTTCTAGCAAAAAAACCTGTTTTAAACATGTAAACACGTAAATTCCAAAACGAGGCTGGTCCTTAAGTGGTTAATCAATTTAAACATATTTATTTATTTGGAATTATAAGGCCATGGTGTTATCCATGGGGGGCTAACTTGAACATTATAAATTTAAATAAATATAAAGCCATCTTGGCTAAAATACATTTAAACAAAATTAAGCGGTGTCCATCCAGTCAATTCTGGATGACTACTCGCACTGGCCGAGGCCAGCCGTGGAGCTACTGGGTGAGGTCCCCCACCACCGTGGCCAACTCAGTTAGATTTTGAAAACCCATATTGAATATGTCCAAGCCTATCATTGATAGATGAGCCTGGCACAAACCTGGCACAAAACCTTCCAATTCGGAGTGGCAAAAGGATAATCCGCCATACAAAATTAGAAATCTATGAATTGTCCTATTAAGTTGTTTCCTAATCCTATGCAAATAGAATAGATTACCAAAAGGTGACCACAAAAGCTGTGGGATCATTTCAGAAAAAGCCAATATGGCGGAAGGGAACATAAGCTTTATCGCATACAAATCCCTCTTCATTTCACACAATAATTCCCATGTTCCCATCTTACCTAAATCATTTGCCCTGACACGAATGACTAAAATTTGGGGGGAAGGCCATATGCTTGACAAATAGCTTAATTGGTTTCTAATACTCCGCCACCTTAACCCTTCTAACACCTGACCATAAAACCATAAATGACTTAGTGTCCAGACCTAAATTGGTGGAGTAGGTCCTAGTTCCGGCACGTTCAGCAGCCCAGAAAACGTAGGAGTGCCCTACTATCATTACAATTGTTTTGGGAAGATCTGAAAAAGAAATTTACAAAGTTAGCAAATACGGGCGGACATATAATTTATACCTGTCACTCTCCCAACGACCTATCTCCCTCAATTTCTCTTCCGTGAAACCCAAAGAGTCAGCTGTAGTGGCCGCCCCAATCCTAAATGAATGGGAAGAAAAACAAAAAACAGAAAGGTTTAAGCGTTTCAAGCATGAGGCCAGGACAGCTGAAAATTGGTACCTGGTCAGGGATGACTGGTCTTGGTGAATAAAAAATGAACCATCAGAACAAGGCCTGACTGCCATATACCTCTACCTGTGTAGAACCAGACAAATTGCTGTATTGGTAAAACTTTTCAAAGAAAACCAGTGACCCTTACCTACCGGCCGGGACTTAGACCTACAAAAGAAGAGGTTAATGGCCCCTTGATTTAACAAAACATGAGAATATCGAAGGAAAGAGAAAGACCTCCTATTCATGGCTGTAAATTACCCTATCCTAAGGGCTCCAAAAAAGGCGACAGAGAAAGCAGCTCTGAAAAGAAGGTGCTCAAACTCCGAAAAACATGCTTCTTGTAAAATTCTGAGAGGATCCAACAACAACGCGACCGAAATGGGGCTCCTATTATCATGAGAATGTTTTGACCTCTTGAAACCTTTAAGAATTTGATTAACTTGAAAGAAAGAAGTTAGGGATGGTAAACGCGCAAATTTCAGAAAAATGATACACCCGCTAGAATCTTGCTTAGAAACGCTGGGCTGAGGTGTGACTGGATTAGGAAAGACGTAAATGCCAAAGAGACGTACTGTTATGCCCCGTACACACGGTCGGATTTTCCGACGGAAAATGTGTGATAGGACCTTGTTGTCGGAAATTCCGACCGTGTGTAGGCTCCAACACACATTTTCCATTGGATTTTCCGACACACAAAGTTTCAGAGCAGGATAAAAAATTTTCCGACAACAAAATCCGTTGTTGGAAATTCCGATCGTGTGTACACAAATCCGACGGACAAAGTGCCACGCATGCTCAGAATAAATAAAGAGATGAAAGCTATTGGCCACTGCCCCGTTTATAGTCCCGAAGTACATGTTTTACGTCACCGCGTATCAGAATGATCGGATTTTCCGACAACTTTGTGTGACCGTGTGTATGCAAGACAAGTTTGAGCCAACATCCGTCTGAAAAAATCCTAGGATTTTGTTGTCGGAATGTCCGAACAAAGTCCGACCGTGTGTACGGGGCATAAGAGGTCACAATCAACTCATCCAGACCCAAACCATAACAAAAGGAACACCATCTGGACCATGAAAGCCTATAATCTGACCATGTCTTCTCTGATACAGAGTTTCTGAGGTTGGAAAGTATCAACTCCGAATTAAGCCCCAGAGGAAGTCTAGGCAAGGAGTCCCATGCTGATCTGCTGCTGGAGCCAATTCCCAAAACTTCTCGAACTGTGAATGAGACAAAGCGTCAGCAATTATATTACGTACACCTGCTATGTGTTCAGCCTTCAACCAAATATTAAAACGCATGCAGTGCAAAACAAGAAAGCATAGAAGCTTAATCACAGGTTTGGATTTAGAGGATAATGCATTACCAGCAAAGAAAACACCTTTGTTATCTGTGTGAACCAGGATTCTTCGGTTCATGAAGGCATCTCTCCAAATTACCATAGCAACTATGATTTTGAAGAACATCCTTCTGCAACCATTCCTCGTGCCATTTACTAGCACACCAATGACCATTCATAAATGCTCCAAAGCCCGATGACCCGCCACATCTGTAAAGAAATCCAGCTGGTTGTTAGTAATAAATTCTTGCTGTCATACTGTGAAACCATTGAAGTTACACAGAAAAGCATCCCAAATCTATAGGTCTTCTTTAATACCCTTATAGATACGAATATGGGAATATGGGTCCTTAGGACCTCTAATGGCTGGGGAAAACCTGCGAGAAAACACTCTAGCCGTAGGAATAATTCTTGCTGCGAATGCAAAAAGACCCAGTAACGACTGGGCCTCCTTCAGCAGCACCTTCTTTCTCAACAAAAAAGACGAGATCAACAATCTAATTTTTTGGAGCTTGTGCAATGGCAGTCTGAACTCCATAATGGCTGAATCGATGGTAATTCCAAGAAATTCAATAGAAGTAGAGGGAAAGACCGTTTTCTCAGGTGGCAGAGGAATACCAAAGTATTCGCAAATAGTGAAAAACATCTGTAAAGATTCTAGACAATCAAGGGAGCCTTCTGGGCAATAAATAAAAAATCATCCAGATAATGGATAAAACCCCCATGAGGTAAAATTTCTGATAAAAGCCATTGTAAAAATATAGAGAATGCTTCGCAATAAAAGCAAGACAATGAGAACCCCATGGGTAAACATTTATCAAAGTAAAATTGATCCATAAAGTGAAAACCTAACGAGTTGAAATCTTGAGGGTGGACTTGGAGTAGACGAAAGGCCAATTTAATATCAGCCTTAGCTAACATGGATCCTTGACCAAAATACCTTAACATAACCAAGGCTTCATTGAAGGAAGAATAACACACCGGGGCTTCAACTTCAGATACTTCATCATTTAAAGATGAGTCTAGGGGATAAGAAAGGTGGTGTATCATACGATAGCAGCCACTTTCTTTCTTAGGCACTACTCCTAGCGGTGAAAGCATTCTTGTTAGGTTCACTGGAGTAGTGCCTTTCCCATGAGCGTCCCTGGGAAATGACTGAAAAGAGGTTGCGGCAGATTTGCATTGCCCTTCATTGAAGGCAAAGCAAACACCTTTACGGAATGTAGTTTGCAGATTAGATGCTAACCTAGGGGTGAACTGAGGTCTCAGTGGTAACATAAGATTTAACCACAAACCCACATCCTTTGACCCCCAGTGTAATGAGGGGTGTAATTCGCCCCTCCAAATCTTATCTTTTACTGTCTTAGGCAAATGAAAGCCTAATGGTGATAATACACATGGCAAGGGCTCTCTAAAAGAGGATTCCCCGACCGTTAAAGCCGAGGGTCTGAGAGGCAAAGAAGGGTTAACCAGCAGTGGAGGGTTAATAACCTTAGAGCGAGATAAATTTTCTCTATCTTCATCCTGCAAAGCGGGTTCACTCAAACCTTGCCAAATGGAGCCAACATCAGCCATATAATCTGGGAATTGCATATTATCCATAGCACCATAAGAATGTGCCCCTGTATGTATTTTATCAGTGTCATTATACATCATATTACCAGCACCAGTGACCTGTGCCCTCTGGCATTCTGCAACAGCAGTACCATGCATCTGTATATTTTTCTCTGCACCAAGAATTTGTGCCCCTGAGAATTCACCAATACACATTATTTTTGGTTGTAAAACATTCCCTGCACCAGATACCTGTGCTCCTTGTGTTTTAATAATATTATTAGCACCACTAGCATGTGCCCCTTTAAATTGTTGTAACACATTTTATAAAGAATCAACCAAGTATGAAAATTCAGAAACCCGAGAAACCATACATTGCTCACCATCAGTGACAGCTGCTAACTGCTCACTCACCGCCTCAGATAAAGGCTGAGTAGCGCTGCTCTTCCTCAGATGAGGTGCACTCTGTATTACCACATCGTCGGCTCTCTCCCCACTTGACAGACGAGGAGAAACAGCTGTTCTCTGACGCTTCTTCTAGGCTGTTGTCTTGTTCCGCCCCCCAACCGGGGCCGTCCCTTCCCCCATCCCAGGGGGCGTGAATACAGGTGGAGCCAAGCTGCTCTCCTCCTCCAGGCACCGCATTAGCCACTCCTCCCTGCCATTACTCTCCGCCTTCTCTAACAGACGGCGTAGGAGAGCCTCACGACTGCTTGGGGAACGGCGCTTCATGCTGCAGGTGCTCCGTTGCGGTCTGGGCAGAAACGGTCAGTGAGACCCCAGCTCCAGGTCCTTTTATTGGCGGGCTTTCCAACCGCCAAATTTGACCAATCAGCTGCTGGCCTTAGGCTCCATTCACACTAGCGCGTTTTTTGAGAAAATGCACGGGAATTTTTTAACATGGGTTCCTATGGAACATGTTCACATCAATGCCTTTTTGTTTCTCTGCATTTTTGGAAAGGGTCAGGGACTTTTTTTCATGCAAAATGCAGCGTTTTGCATGTAATAGAATTCAATGGACAAGCATCAAAAACGCAAGTGCACCGTTTTTGCAGCGTTTTTGATGCGTTTTTGGTGCGTTTTTGATGCGTTTTTGCCGTGTTTTTTTTTTTTTTTTTTTTTAATTTTTTTTTTTTTTTAAGACTGTAAAAAAAAATGAAAAAAAAAAACAAAAAAAAAAAAAACCGCAAAACGCAAATCGCGGCAAAATCGCGGCAAAAACGCGGCTCAAAAACGTGGCAAGCATGAAAAAAAAACCTCCAAAAACGCTCAAAAGCAACATGCATAGGTGTGAATCGAGCCTTACCTACCAATCCCATGGCTGTTGCTGCCCAGGGATACTGCAGCAACCAATGGCAACCTGTAGAAATAAAACAGGGAATGAGAACTGCAGATTCCCCTCTGAGCTATCCCATGGTGGTCTAGCATATTGCTATGACCTTTCATTAAGCACTGCAATGCATGTGCGTCAAAGCTGTATTACCATTACAATATCATTCAAAATGAGTGGCACCACAATGTGCTAACTTACTCAAGATATGCTAACGTGAATCACAGTAAGCATTACCAAAATTCCCCTTTATGGAATAGTATTTATGTTGACCCCTGTGTATACCTGGTTTCCTCCCACAATCCAAATTTATATAGTGAAATTGAATGAAACCTATCATGAGAAAAGCACGGAGGTTGTTATTGCTGACCTCTATCTCTGAGCATGCCACCATGCTGTCCCCCTGGCTTTAACACTTAGTAACTTAGCACAAGTATGCAGATAAGAACTGACTTTACTCTGATTTCTTGATTTGCAACCTTTTTCAGGAAACCTCTAAAGAATGAACAAATACTCTAAAAACAATGCATCATTTCTGTATTTAATAAATATAGATAATAAATACAAATAGGAATGAGTATTAATAAGAGAACAAGCCTGAGCATATACTTTGGTCTTTGTTGGCCATACACATTTTTTTTTAATAAAAGCTTTTTCTCATAATATTGGATGTATAAGAATATAGTGACTGGCATTTCTCCTTTTCTGCTAAGTGGTATTAAACCTAAAATCCACTTTCACATGGGCGCCTAAAGTTTTGATCAGCAGGGGATCTGAACACTGATTCCCTGCTGACCAGAGCAGAGTGGTAAGATGACAGATCCATGTCCACTCAGTTTATGCAGAGGGGACCGAGTGGTTGTATCAACACTTATGCCCCGTACACAGGATCGGACTTTCCGACAACAAAACCGTGGATTTTTGTTCGGAGGATGTTGGCTCCAACTTGTCTTACATACACACGGTCACACAAATGTTGGCCAACAATTACGAACGTAGTGATGTACAAGACGTACATGATGTCTTCATTATGAAAGCTAGTCGGAATGTATGGAGCATACACAGTTGGACTTTCCACCAACAAGCTCACATCCAACATTTGTTGTTGGAAAATCTGATCATGTGTATGGGGCATTACACTTTTCCCTCAGTACCCATGCAATGTCCCTGAGATACCTGTTAAGCCTACCAGTGAAATAACCAAATCCATCTTCCTTTGAGAGTGTGGCAATGATGCTGCACTCCTCATGAAATCAGAGCAGAGGACTCCCCTTTTCGTATTTTTGGTCTCCGTTACCTAATTTATGTCAGTTGCTCTCCTACAATTACAGATTAGTTACCACTTCCTCCCTGAGACCGATCTCACATTTTCTCATTTCCCCATAGGGGGATCCAGATGGCCGGAGTGGCCTTGCATACCACCCTCTCTGTTGTGACACAGAGGGACATAGTCCCCCTCTGGTGACATCAGGCAGACAACCCACTTTGAGGGAATCTGGACTAGGACTAGTAATACTAGTCCGAGTTTTTTATTTTTATTTTTTCTAGTTTTGATTTCTTTAATTGTTGGTTTTGCACTTAATGTTTGCGGTATTCTTATACCTTATTAATCTTCATGTTCTCCATTCTTCTCTTCCTTTCTCCTCCTTTCCTTTGTCCCTTCTTCAACCCCCTTCCTCTCTTTGCCACTCTCTCCAGGAATCCTCGTGGAGTTCGCCAACCAACCCACCCCTCAGGAATTACTGGGAATCCTTTCCTCATCGAGACGATGTCCACTCCCTGGTGGTGCAGGTAAGCTCCCATTGCTTTTTCTCACTTCATGCTCCTTACGCCCATGGCTGACACGAACACCCAGATACTATCATTAAGAATAGCTTCGCATAATGCCCACGGACTCAATTCCCCCTCTAAATGCCGCAAGGCTTTTCAGAGCTACCACTCTAGAGGCCTCGATATCGTTCTACTCCAGGAAACCCATTTCCCAGCCAGCTATACCCCTGCCTTTCTCCACCGCACCTTCCCGACTTTTTACCTGGCGAATGCTGATGCCAAAAAAAGGGGTGTCGCCATTCTCCTCTCTAAAGGTATTCCCTTCTCTCTTACACACACGGTCAAAGATCCTGAGGGCAGGTATATACTCATAAAAGGACATATAGAGGGGGTTCTGTACTCTATTATTTCCTACTACGCACCTAACCAAAGACAGGCACGTTTCTTTACCTACATGCTATCAATCCTATCCCCTCACGGGGGCGTGGCCGGCCGGAGACTGTGATGGACGCTTAATCACACAGCTCGTCACCCAGGGGAAAAGAAACAATGACACAGGCTGCACCAGAGATCCCATCCACAGCCATCCTTGCTTCTGCCACACTGGAGAACAAAATGCAGGCCTCCAGGAAGTGATTCACAGACCACAAGCACCAAAAACTAACTGAATTTGCCTACAAACCGGCGATCAGTGAACAACAAGATGGCGCCGGCCCGAACGGACCGCGAGACTCCTACACAGACCTACAGGACGATAACCCGGAGCATCACCAAGATCCAGGTACTCATGCTGAGACCCCCTGTTCCCCAGAAGGTGACCCCCTGCCAGGCAGCCCAGCAAAGGCTAAAATGCGGTTAGATGCGCCGTCGCTGCGGCCGCAGCATCAGCTAATTGAGGCCCAGGCTCCAAATCCCTTCTCTATGCACCAGGCCTTGCACTCCTCCATGGCCTCCTTCCCCACCTCAGGCCAACCGATCATCGATACCACCTTAAAGGACATGCTAATCTCCTTGCAGTCCTCACTTATGACTGACTCATCCTCCATGTTCCACAAAATCACCTCTGACTTACACTCACTAGATGATAGAGTGCATAATACTGAGAGAGGCCTCACTGAATGTACCACCACAATTAATGAAGTCATTGACTCATATGAAGCTGTAAAGGAGGAACAGTCGTGGGTGCGCGCCAATCTAGCCGATTTCGAAGACAGGTCCCGCAGGAACAATATTAAGCTGAGAGGCATCCCTGAGTCCGTACCACCTGCAGACCTACCACGGTACGCAAAAGAACTGATGCACACCATTATACCTGAAGCGTCTCCGAGGGATGTTATAATAGATAGAATACACAGAATCGCTAAACCATCCCACTTGGCAGCCTCGGTCCCTAGAGATGTCCTCATGAGGGTACATTTCTATAACATTAAAGAAAAACTCCTCATGGGAATGAAAACTAAATCACCTCTTCCTGCTCCATACACAGGGATTCAATTTTTTCCAGATCTCTCCAAGTTTACCCTCCAACTGCGACGTCAGATGAACCCGGTCACCAAGAGCCTTCAAAATCACAAGGTACCCTACAAATGGTGTTATCCAGCCACTATCCTTGTTGTGAGGAATGGTCAATCTCACTCGATTGTGGACCTCGACAAAGGTCTCTGGCTCCTCCAATCCTGGGGCATAATACCAGAACCTCCTTCAGCAGCTCCAAATGGCAGAGGATCTAGTTCACCTCAAGGTAACACAAACCACAGATACACCTGAATGGCGCACAGATACAAGTCTAAAGGCCGAATGACGCCACTACAGCTCCCCTGAGCTCTGACACCAAGTGAACCCCTGTTCTCACACTGCCGAGTTAATAACTTTGTAAACCCCACTACAGAGGCCTTCAAGGTGTTATGCACCTCCTCTATATTCTCTGCAATATCTTGCTCTCATCAGTTCAGCAACTCTACCACTGTCAAAGCGGTTAACAAACTTCCTACCCTTACA
Source organism: Lithobates septentrionalis (assembly GCA_037952835.1). NCBI lineage: Eukaryota > Metazoa > Chordata > Amphibia > Anura > Ranidae > Lithobates > Lithobates septentrionalis. Next base: position 484,755 of record JBBDGP010002135.1, read on the forward strand.
CCTTGTGCAGTGCTCTTTGTTTTTTTTGTTTCTAACATATTGCTCTATTTGCAGTCTTTTAGCCAACTTGCTTCCAGATATTGATCTTCCGTCTCCCTACTTCTGAACACAGCTGCCAGGTATCTTAGGACACCGAATCCATCGACAAACTGTAAGTGTTATACACATCACTCACCGACATCACAATCACAAGATGCCGATCAACATTCTCTCGATAAACGCCAACAGACTCAACCATCCCGCCAAACGTCACTCACTATGGAGAACCGCTACGGCTCTCCATAGTGACATTCTGTGTGTCCAGGAAACCCACTTGCTAGCATCAAACTCATCCCTTTGTAAAAAACACCACTTTCCTCATGTCTTCCACGCAATGCACTCCACTAAAGCTAGAGGAGTCATGATCGCGATCAAGGACACAGTGGATTTCCAACTACTGAATGCCACAACAGACCCCGAAGGTCGCTTTATTGTCCTAGTATGCAGCATTAATAGAGTGACATACTCTATAATAAATCTTTACGCACCAAACTCCCACCAAATGAAATTCTTACGCAGAGTCATACGCTCCGTCAAATCCACTCAAAAAGGCCACGTAATAATATGCGGGGACTTCAATCTAGTACCAGATGTATGCATGGATTCTACATCACCAACAAAGAGGCGAGACTCACCCTTAAAAAAATACATCTCTTCCCAAGACCTTTACGACGTATGGCGCTGTCACCACGGTTCAGAACAAGACTTTACTTTCTTTTCCTCCAGACATAGCTCGTACTCGAGAATAGATTTGTTCCTAACCGACAAATACATTCTCCAAAAAATATCAAATTCTGTGATCCACACCACGACATGGTCGGACCATGCCCCTATCTCAATTACCATACAAGATTCTAACCTAGGGCAAAACGCATTTATATGGAGAGCTAACAACTTCATTATCCAAAATGACAAATATGCCATAGAAATAAAAGACCACATTACCGACTTTTTCATGCTAAACAAAGGCCCGGTCATCCTGCCGTGGTGTGGAGTGAGCACAAAGCGTACATGAGAGGAATGTTACTTAAAATGGGTTCTTATCATAAACGAAAGAGGACGCAGCGCGTGGATGAACTCACAGCTCAGATAGAGACCCTATAATTAAAACACAAAACTAACCCGCACGACCCACTGACAAATCAATTACTCTCCCTGAGACAGGAACTAAAAACTCTTTTACTTCACTCCTTCGAATTCCTTCAAAGGAAATTCAAAGCGACCACTTATTCCACCTCTAACAGAGCGGGGAAAAGACTTGCACAACGACTTAAAGGTAGACGTGTGAAAACTAAAATATCCCATCTAATTCACCCTCATACGTCAACTCCGCTAAGTAACCCTCAAGACATAGCCGACGCTTTTAGTGCCTACTACGGCGACCTCTACAACCTACACAGGGACCCTCAAACCCCGCAACCTACACAAGCCGACATAGATCATTTCCTCCACAATTTCAAACTACCTACTCTGACTGGTGACCAACTGACTGAATTAAATGCTCCCTTTACGACCCAATAGATTAAGACCAACATAGACTCACTACCTAACGGTAAGGCACCAGGACCCGATGGTATGACAGGGGAATATTATAAACAATATTCCCCTCAACTAATTCCTCACCTTATCGAACTCTTCAATCACGCTGCCTCCTCTTCCTCCTTTTCAAAGGAATACCTATCAGCATTGGTTATAACGTTACCGAAGCCAGGGAAAGAGTCAAATGTCCCCCAAAATTTTCGCCCGATATCTCTACTCAATCTCGACCTCAAAATATATGCTAAAGCGATTGCAACAAGACTAATCAAAATTATGCCAACTCTAATCCACCCTGACCAGACGGGTTCACTAAAGGCAGACAATCTTCTGACGCCACCAGAAGAATGATTAATATCATACACCAGGCCGAAAGTACAGGAACGCCTTCTCTGCTCCTATCTTTGGATGCAGAGAAGGCTTTCGATAGAGTCCATTGGTCTTACCTACATATAGTCCTCAGAAAATTTGGATTTCAAGGTAACATTTTGAGCGCCATTATGGCATTATACTCTAATCCAGAAGCCCAGGTGTATACGGAAGTCATGTTATCCCGTCCGTTTCCCATTACCAATGGCACACGCCAGGGATGCCCGCTATCACCACCCAAATTCAACTTACTTATGGAACCTCTGGCGGAACACATTCGTTCTCACCCCAGCATATCCGGCCTAGAAATTGGCAATGTACATCACAAAATCAGCCTGTTCGCTGATGACATTATTCTTATCCTTACCAACCTGACTGGCTCCCTGACTGAGGTACAAAAATTATTAAACTGGTTTAGCTCGGTCTCGTACTACAAAGTTAACACTACCAAATCCTTTATATTAGATATCAACATAGACGCTACTATGATAAATTTATTACAAACGCAATACCCATTTGTATGGGCAACTACAGATATAACATACCTAGGTATTCACTTACCAAGAACGACTAAAAACCTTTATTCATGCAACTTCCCATCACTCCTCCAGACCATCCAATCGGCCTCCCAACAAATAGCAAAACATGAATTGTCTTGGACAGGCAGACTAGCGGCCTTCAAGATGATTTGCCTTCCCCAATTGCTTTACTACTTCAGAACTATTCCAATCCCATTACCAGCTAAATTCTTCAGATCCCTCCAAACATTGTTTAATAAATTCCTGTGGAATGGCAAACGCCCCCGGTGCGCCCACTCCAAGTTGATTAAACACAAACTAACCGGTGGTATGGGTTCCATAGATTTTGAAGATCTACTTAGCAGCTATTCTATCCCAATTACCAGGGTGGTTCCAACCCAGTCCGACAACACTATGGGGACAAATAGAAGATTCCTCGCTCATCCGCCCTAATCTAAAAATCTGGTTACTCAGTATTGCATTGGGTTCCATAGTACCGACATATTTATCTCCTACCATGAAAGCCTAGGCCCATGCGTGGTCGAAATTGACAGCCTCCCACACATATACATCTAACACCCCACAACCCCACATACCCTTAAATGTTCTTCGACATTTAATGCCTGACCTCTCACTAACAGCTTGGACTATAAAAGGTATACACTCACTACAAGATATACTCCGTGACAACAGCATTGAAACATTTTCCCAACTACAATCTGAATTCAACCTCGCTGCAACCGAATACTTTACATGCTTACGCATACACCATCGCCTACGCACTATCAATTTCCCTAACTACAACATCCACCCAAAGACCTGGGAATACTTCACTAATACTGACACGAAAACCAAGGGTATCTCATACTTTTACAACACTTTTCACCAAAAACAAGCCTTCTCCAAAACAACTGAACATCATAAATGGGAAAAAGACCTAGCCTGCATCTACACAGAATCCCAATGGCAGCAGGCACTTAAAACTGTCTACAAAGCCACCAAATGTGCGGCCCTTTGGGAGCTCACGTAAAAAATTTCCTTACGTTGGTATATAACCCCAGCCAAACTATCATCCTTTAATCCCCGAACCCCCAATACTTGTTGGAGATGTAAATCTTCTCCAGGAGACATGCTTCATGTTTTCTGGTCATGCCCCTCCCTCCAGACATATTGGGAAAATGTCTTCCGGCTAATCTCAACAATAACCTGAATCAAGACCCTCCCCTCACCAGCACTGGCAATCCTAAACCTCACTATTGAAGACATCCCCTTCTCCTTCAGACATGTAACTACACACATACTCCTGGCAGCGAGACTCAACCTGGCAAGACAATGGAAGTCAGATAGCCACCCAACACTAAACCAAGTAGTAGACATAGTTGCCCTACACTTCAGCTACGAGGTCACATCAGTAGCCCACGCGGGCCACACAACAAAAATGCACACCTACTGGCAATCTTGGAAAGACTGGACTGATACTGCATCCCTCACATAATCACTTGGATAGACAATACTCTTTCTTGACCGAGCAATATTGTATTCTCTCCCAACGTTAATTCACAAAGGTTCTGCTTAATAAATTAAAGATATACTCAGTCTTATAAGAATTGGGGTGGCACTAAGGATCCCAGTTGGGGTGCCACACCAGTGAAGAGGGCTATTAATGGTAATAACGTAAGATTTTTAGGAAAATTGCAACTTGTTCATAACTTGTTACACATGTATACTGTGAGCAAACTATTCACATCTTGTTAAAGCATGTTCACATTTTGTTAAAACACTTTGACGTCGTTGCACGGCGTACAGTTCTAATTGTACAATGTATTCCCTTGCAAAAATGTAATAAAAAATATGGAATTAAAAAAATCCTATCCCCTCACCTGGAAGGCATGGTGATCATGGGGGGTGACTCCAACATCACCTGTGATCACCTGCTGGACAAGTCCTCTCAAGGGAGATCTCGTTTAAAGAATCCGCCCACACAAAGCCTCAGAATTGCCCGCCTTCTGCATGACATGGGCTTGATAGACTCATGGAGGGAACTAAACCCCACAGCGAAGGACTATACCCATTTCTCGGCACCTCATAATACATACGCCAGAATTGATCATATATTCCTCCCAAATTCGGATATTCACACAGCAACCCAGGCCTCCATACAGGAAGTCCCCTGGTCAGATCACTCCTTAGTGACACCTAAAATCTCTTGCTCCCTCTCGCCCTCTGGGCCTCCCCAGTGGCGCCTAAGTAAATCACTACTGTCCAACCCAGTCAACTGCATAATTTTAGAAGAAGAAATTATGGAATTTTTCTGTCTCAATGACACCGGAGATACGACTCCGAGTTTCCTCTGAGGGGCTCACAAAGCCGTTCTGAGAGGGAAAATGATCCAAATGGTGTCTAAACTCAAAAAGGAAAGGAAAGCAGATATTTTGCAACTAGAACGAGAATTCCATTCCCTTAGTAGGTCCCACAAAGCTGACCCATCTCCTGCAACCCTGACCAAGTTGGAAGCCTCCCGAGTGGCACTTAATCTGGCCCTCACATCCAATGCAGATAAACATCTGACTTGGCTAAGCGGCAGATTCTATATTCAGGCAGACAAAATTGGCCCCCACTTGGCTGCTAAACTATCTCCCAAAATAAAAACCTTCTCTCTGCCTAAGATCAGATCCCTGTCAGGAACTCTTACCCAAAACCCCCAAAAGATCTTGGAAACCTTTCAGGCTTTTTATTCCAAGCTCTACTCAGCCCCTAACCCTAACAACTCAGATTCCATTGATTCCATCCTGAATAACTTCGATATTCCTAAACTTTCGGACTCTCATAGGTCCATTATGGAATCTCCTTTCAGGGTGGAGGAAATTCGTGAAGTCATAAAGAACCTCAAAACAGAATCTGCCCCAGGCCCAGACGTTTTTTCCGCACACTATTATAAAGCTTTCTCAGATGCCCTCTCTCCTTATCTGGCTCGTCTCTTTAATTCTCTTCACGCGGGATCCCCCTGGAACCGACAGCCAATCTGGCATACATATCAGTAATCCCCAAACAGGGCAAGGACCCCAGTGATGTTTGTAACTACAGGCCGATCTCGCTGATTAATAATTATTTAAAGATTATGACGAAAATTCTAGCAAACAGATTGGCCTCCTTCATTGCTAACTATATCCATAAGGATCAGGTGGGGTTTATCCCCGGAAGACAGGGGCTGGACCAGATTAGGAGAGCGGTAGACTTAATTTCCCTCATGCAATCGTCATGGGATGGGGGGCCTTCCCAACCAGGATATGTCCTTTCTATAGACCTCCAAAAGGCCTTTGACATGGTCACTTGGGCATACCTTTTTACTATTCTATGTAAATGGGGCTTTGGCCCGGACTTCATTACAACCATATCATCCCTTTATTCCTCCCCTAAAGCACGCATTAAAATACAAGGCCATCTTTCTGAAGAAATTTCTATTTTGCAGGGAACTAGACAGGGCTGCCCTCTTTCGCCGATCCTCTTTGCAATAGCGATAGAAACATTGGCTCTGGCCATAAGACAGAACCCTGACATCCATGGAGTGAAATGTGGCCAAAAGACTCATAAATGTGCCCTCTTTGCTGATGATGTCCTCCTGTTTGTCACCTCCCCCCTCATCTCCACCCCCAACATTCTACAACTACTTAACTCGTTTGGCTGCATTTCGGGACTTCAGGTCAACATGGCCAAATCAATGGCTCTGAATATTTCTAATCCCCAAGACCTTGTAGAGAGGCTCAAGACCCACTTTCCCTTCTCCTGGTGCAATTCTTCCCTACCCTATTTAGGTATCTTCTTATCCACAAAAATAGAACGTCTATACCACCACAATTATCCCTCAATGCTCAAGAAACTCTCAGATGATCTCTCGCATTGGGCCCGGTATAAAATGTCCTGGTTAGGCAGAATAAACTCGGTCAAAATGACACTACTCCCTAGGATCCTATATCTCTTTCGTTCCTTCCCTATTCCCATCCAAAAACACACACTGGACAAATTACAGGCTTCAATCACAAGATTTATCTGGGGGGGGGAAGGGACATCATTTCTCCAAAAAGGTGCTATATCGGCCAAAGAATAAAGGGGGCTTAGAACTTCCTAATTTATGGTGGTATTATCAAGCCGCACAACTATGCCAATTTTCAGCTATTTACTCTAAAGGCCCTAGGCCAGATTGGGTGGATATAGAACGACAGGCCACTCCCAACCATACTCTGGACTTCCTGGTGTGGAGACCGCAAAAGGACAGACCTTCGATTCTCTCCCCCTCTCTGTCCACAATCCACAATTCCCGCCGGGTATGAACATCGAGGCTTTTAGGTGGTGGCTCGACAAGGGCCTTTACAGAATAGGGCAATTCTTCATTAGCTCTGGTCTTATTTCACTTAAGTATGCATTTCTAAACTAGAGATGCCAGCATCGGAGATTTTCCGCTATTACCAATTATCACACTTTTTGCGCGGGGTCTGGAAAAGCTCGGAAACTCCACTCTCGGTTACTTCCTACAAATTCTGGTGCTCCTCAGCCATGGGTGTAAGGGGAGGGATTTCCCTAATCTACTCTGCACTAGCGGAGTCCTGGGAGAAAGCGAATTATATGCTGCAATGCTACTGGATTGGGACATGGATACTTGGCATACTTGCTTTTCCCGATCCTTCAAGGGCATTCTTAGTTCCTCTCTGGTGGAGGCAGACCTTAAAGTCATGACCAGGTGGTATCTGGTACCCACTCGTATTACTAAATTCTATCCGCAAACATCGTCCCTCTGTTTCAGAGGTTGTGGCCATATAGGCTCCCTACTTCACACTTTCTGGGAATGTCCCAAAATTAGAGGGTACTGGAACGGAATTTTTAATCTCATCCGCAAATCCACAGGCTTTGCAGTCAAACAAAGCCACACCATAGCTCTCCTGAATGACAACATCCCGAAAGTACCTAAATTGTCTTGGTCTCTGATTCACTTCATCCTTTTTGGGGCCAAGATAACGCTAGCTCACGCCTGGAAAAAACGTTGGTTTCCCTTTGCCAAGCCAAACAGAAAATCTCCTGGATTATGGCGCAGGAGAAGATCTCAAGCAGAATTTTAGACACCTCTGATAGATTTAGACTCATATGGGAACCCTGGGCTCAGTTCTTGGGTATACCACTACTTACCTGAATCTAAATAACCTCTAGGTATCCCCTCGGTACTAGGAGGCTCATTGCCCCCCTCTCTCCGCGAGGATTCCTGTTCCTAACATTCCTCTACCTCTTCCTCTCTTCCCCCGCTTCTGTGTGCTTCTGTCCTTTCTTCCTCTATCCCTTTCCTCTGACTTTCTTCTTTCTAAGCTCCACTAAGTGTTATTAGCACAGGTTGAGAGAAACAGACCATGCAGAACTTTCCTTCCCTTCTTTCTCTTCCTTTAGTTGCTTGTTGATGCTGTACTCTCTTGGAATGAAAACCTCAACAATCTAGTTGATCAGCATGTGCCACCTCTTATTTTGGGGATAATCCCCAGTATAATGCCCCGTACACACGGTCGGATTTTCCGATGGACATTGTCCGATCGGAGCGTGTTGTCGGAAATTCCGACCATGTGTGGGCGCCATCGGACATTTTCCTTCGGATTTTCCGACACACAAAGTTGGACAGCAGGAGATAAAATTTTTCGACAACAAAATCCGATCGCGTCAATTCCGACCGTGTGTGGCCTGTTCCGACGCACAAAGTGCCACGCATGCTCAGAAGAAATTCCGACACGGGACAGCTCGTTCTGGTAAACTTAGCGTTCGGAATGGATACAGCACTTTCGTCACGCTGCAATGTAAAAAATGGTTTAATACAGCGCACTCTCTTCTTCTTTATAATGTGACAAGAATGAAGTAGTTTTGCTGCTCATATTCACACACACTTCTCACAAAGTTTTATTTGTCTTTTTTTAGTGGGATTCCCTCAATATATTGTTATTAGTTGTCACATCTGACAGTTTTATATTTTTTATGGTTTTTTTTTGTTTTTAAGCCTTTTTTTTTCTTTAATGTTTGGATCTTTGTTCAATGTTATTTTTATTTTTACTCCAGAATATTTTTGTGTGTGTTTTGTGTGTCAAGTTACCCCAACACCATTGATATCTTTTATTATTTAATCTCCATGAGATTGTTTGTTGTTGGTGTCCCTTGTTCATTTCACATTGTATATTAGAAATGTACCTGAATCCTCACAAACAAACCATCATTTTTGAAGTAAAACACATAGGAGAGTATAATTCAAAACAAAAATCCTTTATTAAGGTATCAGAACCAAACAAAGAGGAAGGCAACACTGGATCAATATGAGAAATTAGTGAAGCCTGGGACCCCCACGGCAGACAACAATTCTTCAACCTCAAAATTGGTGGCCTGAGGAGTCCATATATAAGGGAGGGCAGTCTGGTCCAGGATTCACAGAGATCGGGATAGCAGCAGATGACATCAGTGTCCCCAGGCTGTGGTACCACAAGAGGCTGCATTTTTTGGCCGACCAGACTGGATCCAGGGTCCAATCACTCTCTAGTCTTCCTTTCACACTTCCTTCCGGGCTGTGGCTGTGCAGTTGGAGATGTGGCAGGAGGAGGAGTAGGACCTGGAGGAGGAGGAGGACTGGGGGGACCTGGAGGAGGACTGGGGGGACCTGGAGGAGAGGGAGGAGGAGGAGGAGGACCTGCAGGAGGAGGAGGAGGACCATCCCAAAGATGTGTGTCAGGTGTAATTTGGCCCCTCATACCTTTCTCCAGAGCCTCTGATATGAGGGCCTCACACATGGCTTGTTGGCCCTTCTCCATCCTCTGCATTTTATATGCAATGAATGCACCAATGTTCTCCTGCCTGGTCTGTGGTGCTCCCAGGACCTCTGTAGCCCTACAAAAAAATCTGATAGCCGCTTCCTCTAGGGTACTCCTCCTACTGCCACTTTCTGTTTTCACGGGGGGTGGAGGGACCTGGTTATCAGCCAGCCGGCTCGGCCCGGCCACCTCCTGGCTGAGACTTCCCTGTGTATGAAAAAGGGACATGGTTTTAGTTTTTGCATCATCAATCACAATCATAAATTATTACTTCCAAACTAACATCTAGTTAACATCATTGATTGTACAAGCAGAAATATTTAGAGGAATGCTATACCTGGCTCAATCTGGGCTCCTCCACATGTGGCCTGGAAGGCCCAGGTTGGGCGTCAGAAGCCTCAGCCAGGGGGGAAGGAAGTGTGGAAGGAAGACTTGAGAGGGATGGCCTGGGTTCAGTCTGGCCTGCCAGAAAATGCAGCCTGTCGTAGTACAACATCCTGGGGACATAGATGTCATCTGCTGTTCCGGATCTCTGTGAATCCAGGACTTTATTGCGCTCCCTCAGATATGTGCTCCTCAGGCCACCAATGAAGATCTTTAAATAAGTGATGTCTGCCGTGGGGATCACCTGCTTCACAATTTCACACAATTGCTCCAGTGCTGCCTTCCTCTTTGCTTGGTTCTTGTAATGGGGGTGGGTAATCTCCCACAGACAGGGCAGCTCCCTTAGCATATCAATGAATAGTGACATGAAGTCAGTATCTTCTTTCAGTACCATATCCATGTTCACTGCAAGACACAACACAAGACAAAGCCTAATGTCAGACCAAACTCTCCTAATCTTGTTACAATATAGGCCTCAATCTATAGAAGCAGTATAGGCCCAAGTATGTCTCTTACCTTCGTTCTTATGATCGCCGCGTTCAATGCTCCTTCCTCCGCTCACAGATCAAACGTAATACGCACGTGTGTTACGCTTTATATACACTGCGCATGCGTGTAACTCCGCCCGCCCCTGACGTTCTTTCTAGTGTATTCCCCGCCCCTTTTCGTTCGGCGCAGTGGGTGAAGAGCATGATGGCGGACATACAGCAGGTGCGGGCTAATTGTAGCAACGAGGAGGAGGAGGAGGAGGAAAGGGCGGATCCAGGCACGTCCCGATCCAGAAGGAGACGTTTTAAGGCCACAAATATGTCGTTTGGGGAGATGTTGGAGATGGTCGACATCATGAGGAAGTCTGACTATGACGGAAAATATGGGCCTTACCCCAACCCCAATATCCGAAAGGCCAAAATCATGGCGAAAGTGGTCAGGAGTCTAGAGCGGAATTTCGGGGTACGAAGGTCTAAAGATCAGCTCAGGAAGCGGTGGTCAGACCTGAAGTTGAGAGAGCCAGAGCAGTACCGAAAGATCCGGAGAGTGCTGCAAAAAAGTAAGTAGTTGTGCTGTGTTCCTATTCTTTCTGTCTTTATTACGTTCGTTCTGCTCCATATGCTTTGATTAGTTGTAACATTTCCAAAGGTCAACTTTAATGTTCATGGGCACATTATTCGTTCGTATCAAACATTTTTCTTTCGGCCTCTAGAACACCATTGTTTAGGCCATATGCACTTTCACACATTTTTGGGGGCCTACTTGGATGCCAAATATTTGTTTGTGTAGATGGGTTTGTTACTAGAATGAAATGCAAACTAGATTGTGTGTAAGGAGAGGACACTGAGCAGCTGTTTTCACATCTGGACACTGGAGCACTAGTGTGGGACACCAGAACACCATTTTTATTAGGGGGGCCACACAGGTGCTCCAGTGTATACTATAGGGGGGTCTCCATCTGTGAAGCTTGTACCAAACAGGTAAAGTATTGCAGCTTGACAAAGGGCAATAAAAAATATACATCTTGGAATTCGGCTAAAATAGACAATTGTACCCCACTTCCAAGCAATGTTTCCTATTTCTATAGTTCTGCCATCAAATATCTGTGTGCTAAGTATACCATTTTTGTTTTACATAGGGGAGAAAAGACTCGGAGGACACCCCTCATCCGAGGAGACCAGAGCCCCCCCCCCTCCGGAAGAAGGAGAAATACCGCAAACCCAAGAAGAAGAGCAGGAGGAAGAAGAAGATGTGGTGGAGATTGGCACCACAACAGGTGAGTGTCTGCGACCACAGACTCAGGTAAAAGAGACGGCTGGTGGCAGATTTTTGAGACCTTTTTTTTTGTTCTTTATCTCTTTTTAGGTGATCGTGATGTGAGGGAGGGAGAACGCTTTACTTCTGAAAGTGCCCAGATCCTGATCGGGGAGATCATGGGATGTAATCTCGAATTGCACAACATACAGCAACAAATCAGTGATGTTATTCAAAAAAATAATAACATCATTGATGTTTTGGGGCGAATTTAAACCCCACAAAATCACTTGTTTTAGTGTGGTCCAATCTTTTAAAAAATTTTTCTATGTTTTGAAAAGCCAAATTTGGAGGATGCACACAGTGTGCCAACATGTGCTATCTGCCATCACGGGAGATCAATGGACGCGTTTTGGGGGGGCAACCCCTTCCTCAATTATAAAGTAGCGTTGAGGAAGGGCTTGCTCCCCCCAAACACGTCCCTTGATCCCCCATGATGGCAGATAGCACATGTGGACATTTGTAAATTGGTGTGCATCTTCCAAATTTGGCTTTTCCAGGGGTGATTTCCCCCCATCTGAACGCTATATCAAACTCAGTTCCTAAATACTGATGTCTGATATAGCCTTCAGGTTTTACCTAATGTGAACTTTGTAAGTTCAAGTTTTTTGGCTTTCTTGTTGGTTTTGCACAGGCCTGTTTTATCTGAAATGGATATTTCGAATTTTCATAATGCTACTGCAAACATTGTTATACAACAAACATGTTGGTTTGTTTTAAAAACCTTTCGTAAATGCACATGTGATTGTGCAGCTATAAAAAAGTGGCTTAATCAAGAATGTGTGGATTATTGTCTCAACACTACAACACTTTTGGGGTGATGTAATTGCTCTTTTATGCAAAAATGGGGGTTATTTCCTAAGGGAAAATACACTTTGCACTACAAGTGCAGGTTCAGTGCAGTTGCAAGTGCACTTGTAGTGAAATGTGTTTTTGCATTTAGGAATTACCAGCCAACACAGTTTTTTCTAAGGTTACCCAATCACGACATTTTCTGCACTCAACACATTTCTGTCAGGGTCAGCTAAAAGAAACACAAGCAGTAAATGTCCACAAAGAATTTTTTTGGGTTGGTTTTTATTTTAAAAAGTTTTCACAGATTGTCTGGCATTGATAGCCCCCCTACCCGCAAAGAACTCCAGGTAGCGTAACCGGACATCACGGGCACTCAGGGAGGGCAAGCCAGGACGGCCACTTTCAAGCGCCGTCAGTGTTGATGGATTTGGATTTCCGGCCTCAGGCCCAACTGAGCCAGCATAGTTTGCTGAATATTTTCTTAAAAAATTATGGAGAACACAGCAGGCAAGTATTATATGGTTCAGTTTATACTCCGCCATATGGATGGGTGTCAGAAATAATCGGAACCGGCTGGCCAGGATTCCAAATGTGTTCTCCACCACTCTTCGGGCTCTGGCCAGCCAGTAATTAAAAACCCTCTGTTCCGGGGTGAGGGTCCTCATCGGGAATGGCCGCATCAGGTGGTCCCCCAGCGCAAATGCTTCATCAGCAACGAACACAAATGGGAGACCTTCAACATTGTCCTCTGGAGGTGGCAAGTCCAAGCTGCCATTCTGGAGACGCCTGTAGAACTCCGTCTGGGCGATCACTCCACCATCGGACATCCGGCCATTCTTCCCCACGTCCACATACAAGTAGTCGTAATTAGCCGACACCACCGCCAACATCACTATACTATTAAACCCCTTGTAATTATAATAGTACGACCCCGAGTTGGGTGGTGGGACGATGTGGACTTGTTTCCCATCAATTGCCCCTCCGCAGTTAGGAAAGTCCCACCGCTGGGCAAAGTGGGAGGCCACAGTCTGCCATTCCTGTGGCGTGGAAGGAAACTGTTGAGGAAAAAACAATAAACATTACTATTTTTTCACAGAAACCTGGCAAGCAGATTAGACACAAACATTATGGGTCAACCTCCAGATAGCATTTATTAAGGGGAATTTAACAACAACAAAGTATAAGGTACACCTATCATATCCCCCTCCCCTCTCATGGGCCATTTCTAACATTATAGGGGGGGACGACTCTTGGACAGGTAACCCTCTTCACTTCATTGAGAGATGAATGCCTAAATACAGGGTATTACTTGGAACAGCCCCTCCTTAGTTACACTATTGGCAGCCCACTGGACAGGTAAGAAGTGTCATAATACAAAGATATAAATACACACTGTACACATTTGAGCACATTTGGACATTCTGCTATTACCTATCAAGATCATAATAGGATACAAGAACTTTAAACAGTACCATTGGGAAGTATACAGGCAGACCCTTGCACTACATGCTTTGGGGAATTCATCCATAAATCTGACCACAAAAGAGATGGGTATAGTGTGTATGGGTTTGGCAAAGTCAGCAGATAGATGATTGAGGATAGAGAATTGGGATCAGCTGACTTAGCAGTTGGGGGAGGGAGGGTTACAAAAAATTTGGGGACACCACAAAAAAAAGCCTCTGGCACTCTGCCTGAATTTAAATCAAAAATAACATTTCCAAACATTTTAGGGGGTGTTTGGGGTAAAGCACTACTATGGAGCTGATAAAATACATTGTTAAGTGACTACATGAGGTGAATATAGGGCAGGAGACACCATGCTGGAGAGGTTATTGAAGGTCAAATATGTATGAAGGACCTAAAATAATAATTACATAAAATTCCAGCATGCATGAGGACAAAGGGGACATTCACAGCATATTACAATCATGGTAATTAGGGAATGAGGAAAGAAATACAATATATTAGCAAACATTCAATACAATAAAATGTGATATTAAAGGATAAAAATCTTACCTTCATATACTCCTTCTGCAGGACCTGGATGATGGCAGAACAGGTCTCTGGGATAATGATCCTCAGAGCCTGGGGGGAGATGCCTGTCGAGAACTTGAGGTCCTGCAGGCTTCTCCCTGTGGCCAAATACCGCAAGGTAGCGACCAACCTCTGCTCCGGAGTGATGGCTTGCCTCATGCAGGTATCTTGCCTGCTGATATAGGGGGTCAGCGAAGCCAACAAACGGTGAAACACGGGGTCCGTCATCCGGAGAAAGTTCCTGAAATCATCAGGATTATTCTCACGGATCTCACGGAGCAAAGGCATATGAGAGAACTGGTCACGCTGAAGCAACCAATTCTTGGTCCATGAACTCCTCCCCACCCTGTTCATGGACTGGACTTGTGTCAAGGTCAGGACCCCAACACCAAGCCCCCGCACAGCACGAACTCTACGAGGAGTACGCATACGAAACATGGCTAGAAAACGGTCGGCTGTTCAGAACGAAGTAACAGAACGCACTGAAGAACAGCAAGGCCTGTGAAGAGCGACCTGAAAAACAGCAACGAGCGGACAAGATCGCACAGAAAACTCCAATACGAACTGACTGCACGCACTGAAGAGCAGATACAAACCCACAAGCACAAACTGAACGGCAGAAAACGATCTGAAAGCCACGAGTCTGAAAAAGCGCGAATCGTCTCTCACCAAACTTTTACTAACACGAGATTAGCAAAAGGAGCCCAAAGGGTGCTGCGCTTGGTTCTGAACTGACCTTTTCTAGTCTCGTCTTACGTGCTTGACGTCACCGCGTTCTTGGCGATCGGAAATTCCGACAACTTTGTGCGACCGTGTGTAGGCAAAACAAGTTTTAGCCAACATCCGTCGGAAAAAATCCTAGGATTTTGTTGTCGGAATGTCCGAACAAAGTCCGACCGTGTGTACGGGGCATAAGTGATATTATTTCTTACATTATTGTTGGGCTCATAATGTTACTAATCGTTACAACAGAGTTTTTGTTTTATTTAACGATGGGCTGTCCGTGAGTTCAGGATCGGACCAGGCAGGGTCTCTCTGACCCCCCAGTGCTCCACTCGGTTGGTCCACGCACAGCAGGATCCCATTCGGGGTGCGTGGTCTACTCCAGGGGAGTCCTGGTACCTGCGAGCTCCAGCTCCTCTATCCTGGCTTCCAGAAGCCTTTTTCTATGAGATAGAGTATAGGATGCTATCCTAAAGTTTATCGGTGGTTTTACATTTATTTTGAGCCCGCTCCTGCTTTGGGTACATGTATATCTCACTTCTAATGTTATTTACATTTTTCTAATATCTTTCTTGGCGATTGCCAATTCAATACCTTTGTACTGTTATTTCTTTTTCAATAAACAGTATTTAAAACTTAAAAAAAAAAGAAAAAAAGAAATCAGAGCAGAGTTGCCACTCTTATGTAGTCTGTGTCTGCAGAGTTGTCACTACTGATTCACAACATTATAGCTTGCCAGTCTTGTCTGGCCACACCTAGTCCTACCCACTACTTTGTGGATTAACTAGATAGGATGGACAGACAGATAGACAGACAGACATTACTAAAGGTGCTCAGTAAAGATTATGCTGTGACTTTTAAAAATAGACATGACAAAGTCTTGTATGAATATGACATTTATTAGACCTTATTCAATCCCTCATCTCCACAGTACCTTTAACTTGATAAAACTGGTCTTCCTAATGACTCAAGAGACTGATTATTTGGATCCAAAGTTAGTTCTACTTTGTTGACCTTTAACTGCTTGTTTAAGCAGCTGATAAAACTCACCTTTGGTTGAAACTGTTGGCTAGAGTATTGCTAATTAAAAGTATTGATATTTAACACTGTCTGTTGCAATTGATTTTATGTTCGTCATACTGCATTCTACAGATGAGTCTGTGTTTATGCGTGAAAGATCAATATAAGTTTTTAACACAGACTTTAATGTTTATTGAAAATATTGTATTTGAGAGCACAAAGCAAAATTATTGGTATAAACCAAATAATAGTTCCAGGGCAGTAAATATATAGGTAGCATGTAACATTAATGGGAGGAGACTATAGTGGATATAAAAAAATGAGTGAAGCAAAATTTTATTTAATTGCAGTGCAGTCCATGTTTGAGATGAAAAATGCTACAAGGCCTTCTTATACAAAACCAAGGTGTCACGATTCATGAATACGTTGTACTACTAGTCAACATAACTCTCTCTAAGAGGAAAAATCACTAATGTGTAGGTCTTTAGAGCTTTAGGGCAGCAAATAGTGCCGATATTGTGCTTCCAATACCCCAGGATGCAATTTAAGACAATTTTTTTTTCAAACATGGGCTCTTTATTAAGGTTATGTTAGATATACAAAATAAGGGATGAATACAAAGAATAATACATCATATAATGCAAGCTGTCACACGTACATAGCATTATGGTAATAAAGTAATAGTTAGCATACATTTAATTCTTGGCACTAGTATGAAGAGACATCCTTGCTAGAGTATAACCTGATATATGGATAGTATTCACAACTTTTTACACATTTTAGTTTGAAAGGTGTAATACTGTAAAAGAAACTACAACCCAGGGTATTTGGAATAAACCACAATTAAACAGGGAAAAATGTATAAAATGAATCTCAAGTGCACCAGTGAGCATCATATCAAATGAGGTTACATCTGGGATGGGTAAGTCATGCATCCCATTGTGTCAGGACCTGTGTCACCTGCTGTTTTTCCTGGAATTGAAGGGCGTAATTCCGGCGGCCACCAGCGGGTGTCTCCCAGCAGCTGAACTATACAAGTAATCAGGCTGCACCTGATGTGGACTCTTGGGAGGTATATAAACCCACCCTTTGACTGGAATTTAATGCTTAAGGCTCGGTTCACACTGGAATCGACTGCGGATCACACAGGATTGCTGTGCGTCCCCATTCTCCGGTTCAGGGATCTTTGCCTGAATTCGGCCCTGAAACTGAGCTAAAGACGCACAGAAACTGTGCAGTGTGCTCTGCAGCCGCCCTGGAGATATGTGAACCAGCTCCATAGAGAGCTGGTCACATTCTCCTGCTATGCGAAGTGGATGCAGGGAAACCCGCATCCAATTCACATAGGTGTGAACCTAGCCTCAGTGTTCTTCTCCTGAGCCTTATCCCTGCCTGCTCCTGATCCTGGTTTCTGTGCCTGATCCTGATCTTTGTTCCTAGTTCCTGTACCTGATCCTGTGATCTGCTCCCTATACCCTGCTCCCTGCTATCAGTCCCTTGCTCCCTGCTTCCCTTGTTTCTTGTCACAGCCCTTACCTTGACATTCTTATGTGTGCTCCCTCCATTTTGTACATAGTTAGATTATCATTTGGGTGTCTGCATTGTTCTATTCATTTTGTTACTTAAAGGAGTTGTAAAGGAAAAAGGATTCTTATCTTAATGCATTCCATGTATTTAGATAAAAATCCTTCTGTGAGCCCCATCTCTCTCCAGCGATGTCCATGAGTGTCTTAGCCATTCGGGACTCTCCCCCTGATTGGCTGAGACACAGTAGTGGCTCCATTGGCTCACACGGTTGTCAATCAAAGTCAATTAGCCAATCAGGGGAGAGAGGGGATGGGACTGGGTCAGGGGCTCCATGTCTGAATGGACACACAGGGCTGTGACTCTGCTCGGGTGCCCCCACAGCAATCACTCGACAGGAGGGAGGGGCCAGGAGCAGCGAAAAGGAACCCTAGAAGAGCAGGATCCAGGCTGCTCTGTACAAAACCAATTGCATAGTGGAAGTAGGTATAACATGTTTGTTATTTATTTATTTTTTAAATAACAAGACTTTACAATCACCTCATTTCAATGTAATAGTTAGCATAGGTTTAATTCTTGACACTAGCATGAAGAGACATCCTTGCTAGAGGATAACCTGATGTTTGGATAGTATTCACAACCTTTACACATTTTAAAAGAAAGAAACTACAACCCAGGGTATTTGTCATAAACTAAAATTAAACAGAGAAAAATGTATAAAATGAATCTCAAATAAATGCATCAGTGAGCATCATATTAAATGAGGTTACATCTGAAATGGGTAAGTCATTCACCCCATTGTGTCAGGACTAGGGATTAGGGATGAGCCGAACACCCCCCGGTTCGGTTCGCACCAGAACCCGCGAACGGACCGCAAGTTCGCACGAACGTTAGAACCCCATTGACGTCTATGGGACTCGAACGTTCGAAATCAAAAGTGCTCATTTTAAAGGCTAATTTGCATGGTATTGTCCTAAAAAGGGTGTGGGGACCCGGGTCCTACCCCAGGGGACATGTATCAATGCAAAAAAAACTTTTAAAAACGGCCGTTTTTTCGGGAGCAGTGATTTTAATGATGCTTAAAGTAAAAAAAAAAAAGTGAAATATTCCTTTAAATATCGTACCTGGGGGGTGTCTATAGTATGCCTGTAAAGTGACGCGTGTTTCCCATGTTTAGAACAGTCCCTGCACCAAATGTCATTTTTAAAGGAAAAAATCTCATTTAAAACTGCTTGCGGGTTTAATGTCATGTCGGGTCCTGGCAATATGGATGAAAATCAGTGAGACAAACGGCATGGGTACCCCCCAGTCCATTACCAGGCCCTTTGGGTCTTGTATGGATATTAAGGGGAACCCCGCACCCAAATTAAAATAAGGAAAGGTCCCTATATACTCTGAACAGCAGTATACAGGCGGTGCAAACAAGACAGGGACTGTAGGTTTGTTGTTAAGTAGAATCTGTTTGTAATTTTGAACATTTTTAACGTGTTTAGCTCCAGCCAAAAAATCTTTTCTAAGCTTTTTGGAAAACATAGGGAAGGGTTATCACCCCTGTGACATTTGTTTTGCGTCTTTCCTCCTCTTCAGAAGATTTCACCTCACTTTTTTGTCCCAATGAAAAATGTTTTTTGAAAATTTGGGTTTTTTTGTGGAACAAGGATTGGAAAGCATCAGTGGAAAGGAGAAATTGTTTTCCCATATTAACTCTTACATGAGAGAATTTCCCTTCCTAGGGGTAGATTTCATCTCACTTCCTGTTGTCTCCTTCCGTTTGCAAGTAGGAGTCGTTTGTAAGTTAGATGTTTGAAAGTAGGGTCCTGCCCTATATACTCAGCAGAAATTTGGGCCTTAGGTGTTGCTGTGGCCAAAACACTGTAAGCCCTCACAGGGCCCTGCTGTGAAATATTAGATCAAGAATTGTAATTACATGCCCCTGTTGAACAGGAGCTGAAAAATTAGGCCTTAGGCACTGGTGCTGGTGCCACAACACTGCAACCCCTCACAGACACTCTAGTTGGAACGCAGGAACGAGCCCTGCTGCAAAGTATTGCATCAAAAATTGTAATTACACGCCCCTGTTAGACAGGGGCAGAAAAATTGGGCCTTAGGCACTGGTGCTGGTGCCACAACACTGCAACCCCTCACAGACACTCTAGTTGGAACGCAGGAACGAGCCCTGCTGCAAAGTATTGCATCAAAAATTGTAATTACACGCCCCTGTTAGACAGGGGCAGAAAAATTGGGCCTTAGGCACTGGTGCTGGTGCCACAACACTGCAACCCCTCACAGACACTCTAGTTGGAACGCAGGAACGAACCCTGCTGCAAAGTATTGCATCAAAAATTGTAATTACACGCCCCTGTTAGACAGGGGCAGAAAAATTGGGCCTTAGGCACTGGTGCTGGTGCCACAACACTGCAACCCCTCACAGACACTCTAGTTGGAACGCAGGAACGAGCCCTGCTGCAAAGTATTGCATCAAAAATTGTAATTACACGCCCCTGTTAGACAGGGGCAGAAAAATTGGGCCTTAGGCACTGGTGCTGGTGCCACAACACTGCAACCCCTCACAGACACTCTAGTTGGAATGCAGGAACGAGCCCTGCTGCAAAGTATTACATCAAAAATTGTAATTACACGCCCCTGTTATACAGGGGCTGAAAAATTGTGCCTTAGGCACTGGTGGTGGCGCCCAGAACCAAAAATGTTCTTACAAGCTATCAGCGTGATGATTGAGGAGGAAGAGGATAATTACTCAGGGATAGTCACTCAGCATCAGCATAGGCAGTCTTTGAAGGGATCTGAAAAAAATTATTCAGTTACATCAGCATCAGGTGCTTGGTAGCTGGTGGTGATCCAAGACTGATTCATTTTTATGAAGGTCAGCCGATCGACCGAGTCAGTGGACAGACGCACCCTGTGATCGGTTACCACGCCTCCAGCAGCACTGAATGTGCGTTCCGAAAGAACGCTGGATGCAGGACAGGCCAGTAGCTCAATTGCATACTGTGCAAGCTCTGGCCAGTGATCCATCCTCAAGACCCAGTAACCCAGAGGATTTTCGGTGGGAAAGGTGTCCAAGTCTGATCTTGCCCCTAGGTATTCCTGCACCATGTAAAACAGACGCTGGCGATGGTTGCTGGAACCGATCATACCTTGGGGCTGCGGACCAAAAAATTGTCTGAACGCATCGGTCAGACGGCCACCTTCTCCACCGCTCCTTCTTTGACTGACCGAAGCCTCAGCAACACGTTGTCCAGAAACAGGAGTTTGTAACCTCCCAGTCTCTGGGAACGCGTTGCACAGACCTTTCTGCAAGGCCTCCCGAAGATGTTTCATCCTCTGCTCCCTCTGCGATGGCAAGATAAGGTCCGCAACCTTACCCTTGTAACGTGGATCAAGGAGGGTTGCCAGCCAGTATTGGTCCTTCTCCTTGATACCACGAATACGAGGATCCTTACGCAGGCTTTGCAGGATCAGGGAGGCCATGCAGCGTAGGTTTGCTGAGGCATTCGGTCCGGAGTCCTCTGGGTCACTAAGGACAACAACGTCCGCAGCCACCTCCTCCCAGCCACGTACAAGTCCATGTGTTCCTTGGGACTGATCCCTTAAAGACTGCTGATGCTGAGTGCCAGGCTCCACCTCCATACTGACACAATCTTCCTCCTCCTCCTCCTCCTCCTCCTCGTCCTCTTCCTGTGTGATCGGCGGGCACGCAGGAACACTGTCTGGATAAAGGGGGCCTTGAGAGCTAAGGAAGTCCTCCTCTTCCTGCCTCTGTTCTGCCTCAAGTGCCCTGTCCATTATTCCACGCAGCGTGTGCTCCAACAGGTGGACAAGGGGGACAGTGTCACTGATGCATGCACTGTCAGTGCTCACCATCCTCGTGGCCTCCTCGAATGGTGACAGGACAGTGCATGCATCCCTGATCATGGCCCACTGGCGTGGGGAAAAAAAACCAAGGTCCCCTGACCCTGTCCTGGTGCCATAGTCGCACAGGTACTCATTTATGGCCCTCTGCTGCGTGTGCAGCCGCTGCAGCATGGCCAATGTCGAGTTCCACCTGGTGGGCATGTCACAGATTAGGCGGTTCTTGGGCAGGTTAAACTCCTTTTGGAGGTCCGTCAGCCGAGCACTGGCATTATATGACCGGCGGAAATGCACACAGACTTTCCTGGCCTGCCTCAGGACATCCTGTAAGCCCGGGTACCTGCCCAAGAACCGCTGCACCACCAAGTTAAGGACGTGAGCCAAACAGGGCACATGGGTCAGTTGTCCCTGTCGGAGGGCAGAGAGGAGGTTGGTGCCATTGTCGCAAACCACCATTCCTGCCTTAAGTTGGCGTGGCGTCAACCACCTCTGAACCTGCCCCTGCAGAGCTGACAGAACCTCTGCCCCAGTGTGGCTCCTGTCCCCCAAGCACACCAGCTCAAGCACCGCATGGCATCTTTTGGCCTGCGTACTTGCGTAGCCCCTTGAACGCCTACGGAGCACCGCTGGTTCCGAGGAAGAGGCCATGGAGGAAGAAGAAGAGGAGGGGGTGGAGGAGAGAGGTGTGTCACAATCAGCATTTTGGAGGCGTGGTGGCGGAACAACCTCCAACACTACTGCACCTTGTCCTGCATCCTTCCCAGCGGCCAGCAGAGTCACCCAATGTGCCGTGAAACTTAAGTAACGTCCCTGTCCATGCCTGCTGAACCATGAGTCAGCGGTAATATGCACCTTACCGCTGACCGCCCTGTCCAGCGAGGCATGGACATTGCCTTCCACATGCCGGTAGAGAGCTGGAATCGCCTTCCGTGAGAAAAAGTGGCGTTTGGGTACCTGCCACTGAGGAACCGCACATTCCACAAACTCACGGAAGGGGCAGAGTCTACCAACTGAAAAGGCAGCAGTTGAAGTGCTAGCAATTTTGCCAAGCTAGCATTCAACCGCTGGGCATGTGGATGGCTGGGAGCAAACTTCTTTCGGCGGTGCAGCAGCTGGGGCAGGGAAATTTGCCTGGTACAATCTGGCGTCGGTGTACCAAAAGCAGATTGCCCACAAGTACTTGGCTGTGACACACCTAATTCTACACCTTCATTCCTCTCACTGCAGGTCTCAGAGAGGACTGAAGGTCTAGTGGGGTTGGAAATCTCAGCTGATGAGGAGCAAGGAGAGATCCTCTTTGTTCTTTGGTGTGGGTCTTTTAGATATGCTTGCCAACGAACTGCATGGCAGGTCAACATATGTCTGGTCAAGCATGTGGTACCCAAGCGGGAGATGTTTTGGCCACGCGAGATACGCTTGAGACATATGTTGCAAATAGCAGCGGTGCGATCTGATGCACTCGTCTCAAAAAAGGCCCACACCAAAGAACTTTTTGAATAACGCGCAGAGACTGCAGCGCCCTGCACATGTGGAGCTTTGGGGTGTGATGCAGTCAATGTGCTGCCCTTAGGCTGGCCCCTGGAGGGCATCCTGCCTCGTTGGTGATGTGCCGCCTCCTCCTCCTCCTCCTCCTCCTCCTCCTCTCTCCTATCAGGCACCCACGTTGAGTCAGTGACCTCATCATCCCCTCCCTCCTCATCACTGGAGCAAACCTGGCAGTATGCTGCAGCAGGGGGAGCATGACTGCCAGATTGCTGTCCTTCTTGGGCACCCCCTCTGTCCGTGCTCATGTTACTGCCTTCATCGAGCTCAGTATCATCATCAGAGCCTTCCAAACGCTGGGCATCCTCCTGGAGCATGTACCCAACACTGTGGTCAAACAGTTCGAGGGAATCCTCATGAGGACATGGTGGAGCTAGGGAAGGAGTCACTGATGACATTGAGCTGAGGGAAGAGGCCGCTGCTTTGCCAGACAAAGCACCCTGGGCATGGGTGAGAGAGGATGAGGAGGATGATGACGGCTTGGTCATCCACTCGACCAAGTTTTCTGCATGTTGCGGCTCAACACGGCCAGCTGCCGAAAAAAAGGCCAAGCGTGTCCCATGGCCACGTGCTGATGAGGATGCACCGTCTCCACGACCAGCACTAGACACAGAGCCTGCTTGCCCTCTCTTATTGGCTTGTGACTGTCTGCCTCTCCTTCTTGGCCTTCCAGACATACTAATGGCCTGTAGCTGCACTAAGCTGGGATAGAACACCTGTAATTTTCTTCAGGTAGCTTTATATACTGTAACCAGACAAGCCTGCCTGTCAGTAGGAAGATAACAGGAACGGATCTAGCTGAACACTGTGAGCAGGACGCACTGCACTAAATGTAAATAGCAGGAACGGATCTAGCTGAACACTGTGAGCAGGACGCACTGACTGCACTAAATGTAAATAGCAGGAACAGATCTAGCTGAACACTGTGAGCAGGACGCACTGCACTAAATGTAAATAGCAGGAACGGATCTAGCTGAACACTGTGAGCAGGACGCACTGACTGCACTAAATGTAAATAGCAGGAACAGATCTAGCTGAACACTGTGAGCAGGACGCACTGCACTAAATGTAAATAGCAGGAACGGATCTAGCTGAACACTGTGAGCAGGACGCACTGACTGCACTAAATGTAAATAGCAGGAACGGATCTAGCTGAACACTGTGAGCAGGACGCACTGCACTAAATGTAAATAGCAGGAACGGATCTAGCTGAACACTGTGAGCAGGACGCACTGCACTAAATGTAAATAGCAGGAACGGATCTAGCTGAACACTGTGAGCAGGACGCACTGACTGCACTAAATGTAAATAGCAGGAACGGATCTAGCTGAACACTGTGAGCAGGACGCACTGCACTAAATGTAAATAGCAGGAACGGATCTAGCTGAACACTGTGAGCAGGACGCACTGCACTAAATGTAAATAGCAGGAACGGATCTAGCTGAACACTGTGAGCAGGACGCACTGCACTAAATGTAAATAGCAGGAACGGATCTAGCTGAACACTGTGAGCAGGACGCACTGACTGCACTAAATGTAAATAGCAGGAACGGATCTAGCTGAACACTGTGAGCAGGACGCACTGACTGCACTAAATGTAAATAGCAGGAACGGATCTAGCTGAACACTGTGAGCAGGACGCACTGCACTAAATGTAAATAGCAGGAACGGATCTAGCTGAACACTGTGAGCAGGACGCACTGCACTAAATGTAAATAGCAGGAACGGATCTAGCTGAACACTGTGAGCAGGACGCACTGCACTAAATGTAAATAGCAGGAACTGATCTAGCTGAACACTGTGAGCAGGACGCACTGCACTAAATGTAAATAGCAGGAACGGATCTAGCTGAACACTGTGAGCAGGACGCACTGACTGCACTAAATGTAAATAGCAGGAACGGATCTAGCTGAACACTCTGAGCAGGACGCACTGCACTAAATGTAAATAGCAGGAACGGATCTAGCTGAACACTGTGAGCAGGACGCACTGCACTAAATGTAAATAGCAGGAACGGATCTAGCTGAACACTGTGAGCAGGACGCACTGCACTAAATGTAAATAGCAGGAACGGATCTAGCTGAACACTGTGAGCAGGACGCACTGACTGCACTAAATGTAAATAGCAGGAACGGATCTAGCTGAACACTGTGAGCAGGACGCACTGACTGCACTAAATGTAAATAGCAGGAACGGATCTAGCTGAACACTGTGAGCAGGACGCACTGCACTAAATGTAAATAGCAGGAACGGATCTAGCTGAACACTGTGAGCAGGACGCACTGCACTAAATGTAAATAGCAGGAACGGATCTAGCTGAACACTGTGAGCAGGACGCACTGCACTAAATGTAAATAGCAGGAACGGATCTAGCTGAACACTGTGAGCAGGACGCACTGCACTAAATGTAAATAGCAGGAACGGATCTAGCTGAACACTGTGAGCAGGACGCACTGCACTAAATGTAAATAGCAGGAACGGATCTAGCTGAACACTGTGAGCAGGACGCACTGCACTAAATGTAAATAGCAGGAACGGATCTAGCTGAACACTGTGAGCAGGACGCACTGACTGCACTAAATGTAAATAGCAGGAACGGATCTAGCTGAACACTGTGAGCAGGACGCACTGACTGCACTAAATGTAAATAGCAGGAACGGATCTAGCTGAACACTGTGAGCAGGACGCACTGCACTAAATGTAAATAGCAGGAACAGATCTAGCTGAACACTGTGAGCAGGACGCACTGACTGCACTAAATGTAAATAGCAGGAACAGATCTAGCTGAACACTGTGAGCAGGACGCACTGCACTAAATGTAAATAGCAGGAACGGATCTAGCTGAACACTGTGAGCAGGACGCACTGACTGCACTAAATGTAAATAGCAGGAACGGATCTAGCTGAACACTGTGAGCAGGACGCACTGCACTAAATGTAAATAGCAGGAACGGATCTAGCTGAACACTGTGAGCAGGACGCACTGCACTAAATGTAAATAGCAGGAACGGATCTAGCTGAACACTGTGAGCAGGACGCACTGCACTAAATGTAAATAGCAGGAACGGATCTAGCTGAACACTGTGAGCAGGACGCACTGCACTAAATGTAAATAGCAGGAACGGATCTAGCTGAACACTGTGAGCAGGACGCACTGCACTAAATGTAAATAGCAGGAACGGATCTAGCTGAACACTGTGAGCAGGACGCACTGCACTAAATGTAAATAGCAGGAACGGATCTAGCTGAACACTGTGAGCAGGACGCACTGACTGCACTAAATGTAAATAGCAGGAACGGATCTAGCTGAACACTGTGAGCAGGACGCACTGACTGCACTAAATGTAAATAGCAGGAACGGATCTAGCTGAACACTGTGAGCAGGACGCACTGCACTAAATGTAAATAGCAGGAACAGATCTAGCTGAACACTGTGAGCAGGACGCACTGACTGCACTAAATGTAAATAGCAGGAACAGATCTAGCTGAACACTGTGAGCAGGACGCACTGCACTAAATGTAAATAGCAGGAACGGATCTAGCTGAACACTGTGAGCAGGACGCACTGACTGCACTAAATGTAAATAGCAGGAACGGATCTAGCTGAACACTGTGAGCAGGACGCACTGCACTAAATGTAAATAGCTGGAACGGATCTAGCTGAACACTGTGAGCAGGACGCACTGCACTAAATGTAAATAGCAGGAACGGATCTAGCTGAACACTGTGAGCAGGACGCACTGCACTAAATGTAAATAGCAGGAACGGATCTAGCTGAACACTGTGAGCAGGACGCACTGCACTAAATGTAAATAGCAGGAACGGATCTAGCTGAACACTGTGAGCAGGACGCACTGACTGCACTAAATGTAAATAGCAGGAACGGATCTAGCTGAACACTGTGAGCAGGACGCACTGACTGCACTAAATGTAAATAGCAGGAACGGATCTAGCTGAACACTGTGAGCAGGACGCACTGCACTAAATGTAAATAGCAGGAACAGATCTAGCTGAACACTGTGAGCAGGACGCACTGACTGCACTAAATGTAAATAGCAGGAACAGATCTAGCTGAACACTGTGAGCAGGACGCACTGCACCAAATGTAAATAGCAGGAACGGATCTAGCTGAACACTGTGAGCAGGACGCACTGCACTAAATGTAAAGAGCAGGAACAGATCTAGCTGAACACTGTGAGCAGGACGCACTGCACTAAATGTAAAGAGCAGGAACAGATCTAGCCTAATCTAGCTCTCAAATCAAATGACACTGTCTGTCTCTCTCTCTATCAGCACACCGGAACACACTACACAGGGCCGCCGTGCAGGCGGCCTTATATAGTGTGGGGCGTGTACTAAATCCCCTGAGCCATAATTGGCCAAAGCCACCCTGGCTTTGGCCAATTACAGCTCTCTCTACTGACGGCGCTGTGATTGGCCAAGCATGCGGGTCATAGTGCATGCTTGGCCAATCATCAGCCAGCAATGCACTGCGATGCCGCAGTGAATTATGGGCCGTGACGCGCCACACGAATTTGGCGCGAACGGCCCATAACGTTCGCAATTCGACGGACGGTCGAACAGCCGATGTTCGAGTCGAACATGGGTTCGACTCGAACACGAAGCTCATCCCTACTAGGGATGAGCCGAACACCCACCAGAACTTGCGAACAGGCAAAAAATTTGTTCGAACACGCGAACACCGTTAAAGTCTATGGGACACGAACATGAATAATCAAAAGCAAAAATGCAAAAAAAGTTTTAAAAACTGACGTTTTTTCGGGAGCAGTGATTTTAATAATGTTTAAAGTGAAACAATAAAAGTGTAATATTCCTTTAAATTTCGTACCTGCGGGGTGTCTATAGTATGCCTGTAAAGGGGCGCATGTTTCCCGTGTTTACAACAGTCCGACAGCAAAATGACATTTCAAAGGAAAAAAAGTCATTTAAAACTACTCGCGGCTATAATGAATTGCCGGTCCGACAATACAAATAAAAGTTAATTGATAAAAACAGCATGGGAATTCACCACAGGGGAACCCCGAACCAAAATTAAAAAAAAAATGACATGGGGGTCCCCCTAAATTCCATACCAGGCCCTTCAGGTCTGGTATGGATATTAAGGGGAACCCCGGCCAAATTTTTTTTTAAAAATGGCGTGGGGTCCCCCTCAAAATCTATACCAGTGCCTCCAGGTCTGGTATGGATTTTAAGGGGCACCCCGCGCCAAAAAAAAATGGCATGGGGTCCCCCCAAAAATCCATACCAGACCCTTATCTGAGCACGAAAAAGTGGTAACCCCCTCATTTGGGACTTTAGATAGACCACCCACTCAAAATCCATAAAATAGAAACTTTAATAATGAAAAAACATATAAAATCCACAAATGACAAAGATGCATAACATGAATTACATGGAATGTCATAAAAATGTTATACACATAGTAGTGTGCAATGTGAATGCCCAGATGCCCGACGCATTTCTGGTATGAGATGTTCAAATACCTTCATCAGGGGTCAGGGGTTCAAACAATTTTTAGCATTCAAATATATTCTAAAATTACAAAAAGATATGTCAGATAACACATACAAGCAGAGCGTAAATATGTCAAACAATGCATACAAACAGAGCAAGAGGAGTAATACAAAATGAACGGACTTTAATTGGATCAAAAGTATACAAGCATAAAGGTGCATGGACCTATATACAAAAGGTATTGACCAGCAAGGAAATAAACAGAAATTGCAAAAACGGCCCATGAACATACCCAGTATGATGATTCCATGTGAGCAGGCACTAAAGACCGAAGAGTCCATATTGATATTATAAAGTACACAAGCCAAGAATATTGTGTGTGTGGGGCACAATCTTAAGGTGCATAATATCTGCGACATCTGCATAATAATAAAAAGAATTAGAAGTTTCAAGAATTCTTTAGAACCAAATTGTTATATAGTGTGGAGAAAGACTAGACAGGTGTGTTTCTGTGGCCGAACCAGGGACAACCAAGCAGAAGAAACAAATACAAAGATAGCTATGAGTGAAACAGAGTGAAATAAATGCTTTGGGTATGCAAGGGGTCACCAAGGAAACCTAAAGTATAAAGGAGAAAGGAAAAAACCAACCATGAAGGACGCCAACAGCGGAAAAACAATTCTAAACCCCGCATAAAAAGTCATAACAATACTAGGGGTTCAAATTCATCTCTCAATTCTCTCTCCTCCATATGTTCACAGACTTCCGGAAAGACCTCTAGTAGGGATGAGCCGAACACCCCCCTGTTTGGTTTGCACCAGAACATGCGAACAGGCAAAAAATTTGTTCGAACACGCGAACACCGTTAAAGTCTACGGGACACGAACTTGAATAATCAAAAGTGCTAATTTTAAAGGCTTATATGCAAGTTATTGTCATAAAAAGTGTTTGGGGACCCGGGTCCTGCCCCAGGGGACATGGATCAATGCAAAAAAAAGTTTTAAAAACTGCAGTTTTTTCGGGAGCAGTGATTTTAATAATGCTTAAAGTGAAACAATAAAAGTGTAATATCCCTTTAAATTTCATAGCTGGAGGGTGTCTATAGTATGCCTATAAAGGGCGCATGTTTCCCGTGTTTAGAACAGTCTGACAGCAAAATGACATTTCAAAGGAAAAAAAGTCATTTAAACTACTCGCGGCTATTAATGCATTGCCGGTCCGGCAATACACATACACAATACCCCGCCCCCCTCTGACGCACGGTGACTTGACAGGACTTCCCTGTGGCATCACGGGGAATGCCACAGGGAAGTCCTGTCAAGTCACCGTGCGTCAGAGGGAGGCGGGGTCACCGGGTGGCCCCGCCCCCCATTATTTAAGAACCGTCAGAAGAGGAGAAGCGTCACACAGCGGGAGCCTCCCTCCATGCATGGATGCGGAGCGGCCCGAAAAGAAGATGAAGACAAGAAGATGAAGAGAAGAAGATGAAGACAAGAAGATGAAGAGAAGAGTGGGAGCCTACCTCCATGCCATGGATGTGGAGCGGCCCGAGGAGAAAAAGGGAAGAAGACCCTGCGGAGGAGATGCTGGATTAAGAACACCGGAGGAAGAACCAGAAGAACCAGAAGAACCAGAAGAAGAAGATGAAGGAAGATAGAAGATAGAAGAAAGAAGAAGCATTTAAATAAAGGAATTGTCAAAAACTGTCTCTTGTCATTTTTAGCATTTTTGACATTTTTTTTGTACCCCCTTACCATTTGACACAGGGGGGAGGGCCGGGATCTGGGGGTCCCCTTGTTAAAGGGGGCTTCCAGATTCCGATAAGCCCCCTGCCCACAGACCCCCACAACCACCGGCCAGGGTTGTGGGGATGAGGCCCTTGTCCTCATCAACATGGGGACAAGGTGTTTTGGGGGGCTACCCCAAAGCACCCTCCCAATGTTGAGGGCATGTGGCCTGGTACGGTTTAGGAGAGGGGGCGCTCTCTCGCCCCCCTCTTTTCCTGCGGCCTGCCAGGTTGCGTGCTCAGATAAGGGTCTGGTATGGATTTTTGGGGGGACCCCACGCTGTTTTTTTTTTTTAATTTTTGCGCAAGGTTCCCCTTAATATCCATACCAGACCTGAAGGGCCTGGTATGGAATTTAGGGGGACCCCCACGTCATTTTTAAAAAAATATTTGGCCGGGGTTCCCCTTAATATCCATACCAGACCCGAAGGGCCTGGTATGGAATTCAGGGGGACCCCCACATCATTTATTTTTTTAAATTTTGGCTCGGGGTTCCCCTGTGGGGAATTCCCATGCCGGTTTTATCAATGAACTTTTATGTTTTCTTTTCGGACCGGCAATTCATTAATAGTCGCGAGTAGTTTTAAATGACTTTTTTTCCTTTGAAATGTCATTTTTCTGTCAGACTGTTCTAAACACGGGAAACGGGAAACATGCACCCCTTTACAGGCATACTATAGACACCCCCCAGCTATGAAATTTAAAGAGATATTACACTTTTATTGTTTCACTTTAAGCATTGTTAAAATCACTGCTCCCGAAAAATGGCCGCTTTTGAAACTTTTTTTTGCATTGATCCATGTCCCCTGGGGCAGGACCCAGGTTCCCAAACACTTTTTATGACAATACCATGCATATAAGCCTTTAAAATTAGCACTTTCGATTTCTCCCATAGACTTTTAAAGGGTGTTCCGCGGCATTCGAATTTGCCTCGAAAACACCCCAAATTGTTCGCTGTTCAGCAAACTGGCGAACAGCCGACGTTCGAGTCGAACATGAGTTTGACTCGAACTCCATCCCTAACCTCTAGGAAACAGAAATGGCGCTCACCACAAACAGGATCGAACAATAAGAGACACATAACTGAGGCCACGCCACCGACACAACATCCCTCTATGGTGACGGGTACTGAGCACGTGAGTAGGATAGGTATTGCACGTGGTGGCCCCCCTGGGCATGGCTACCCACCTGCGGACCCCTCCCTGGCTTCTGCTGCTACCAGGGACGGACCCGCAGATGGATATTGACAGCCAACATCGGATTCTTCGGGAGGTGCAGCTTTAAACATTATTAATTTATCGGACTACAAGTTGTCTGGTGTTGAAATGACCTTACTCAGCAAAGGGCTTACTTTTTGCCCATCTTAGAACATGGACACTTTTGAAACCATCAAAGATTTACATCTATTCGCACGTAAATTATTACTTAAGAGCCTCTATGCGAAACCTAAACAAACTCATATATCTTCTAGAAAAGAAAATCAAGCTAAAGAGGACTTGGTCTCCCTGTTGGAAGACCAGAAACAAAAAGATCTTATTGATAGTATTGACATCGAATCATTGCTGGCTATGCATACCACCCCCACTATAGGGGGAATTCAAGGAAAATCTGCATTAAAGAAAAAAATCTAACAAATTTCCATCCCTAAACTCCAATTCAAATTTAAAAGCATTCATAGCAATGACATCAAGGGAGATAAAACACTTAAAAAGTAAGGATCAACCACCAGACAACTTATCCGACACAGAAAGAAAGGCACTTATATCATTGAGAAACCAACATCAGCTGACCATTAAGCCCTCCGATAAAGGGGGCAACATTGTGATTATGAATAACTCTCAATATGTACAAATGTGCAACAAGATACTATCCAATAGAGAATAGTATCAACCTATATCCAGACTAACAATTGAAAAGTTTGACATTGAATTTTTCACATTGGTGGATCAGGCATATTTAGATAGCACCATTACTCAACAAACGTGGGAATTTATTCGCACAAGCCATTCTAAAATTCCGACCTTCTATAGCCTTCCGAAGATCCACAAAGACCTTAACAACCCCCCTGGGAGACCAATTGTCTCCGGCAGGGGGAGTATCACTTAAAATCTCAGTAAATATATAGACAAACAACTGCGTCCATTAGTCACGAGCCTGCCTTCCTATATTATTATTATTATTATACAAGATTTATATAGCGCCAACAGTTTACGCAGCGCTTTACAATGTATAAGGGGGACAACACAATTACAGTACAGTTCAAAACAAAAGGTACAGGAGGGCCCTGCTCGTACAGCTTACATTCTAAAGGGAGGGGGTGGTGGTACAAAAGGTAATAGCTGCAAAGAATGATTTGATGGGGGTGGCTCAGAGACAGTTATGTGGGTGTGGGATAAGCTTCCCTGAATAAATGAGTTTTCAGGGATCTCCTAAAGCTGGACAGTGTAGGGGCTAATCGGATATACTGGGGTAGGGAATTCCAGAGGATGGGAGAGGCTCTGGAGAAGTCCTGAAGGCGAGCATGGGAGGAGGTAACAAGGGAGCTAGAGAGCAGGAGGTCCTGGGAGGAGCGAAGGGAGCGATTTGGGCGATATCTGCAGATGAGGTTGGTGATGTAGATGGGGCGATGTTGTGAATGGCCTTGTATGTTATGGTTAGCATTTTGAATTTTACACGGTGGGGTAGGGGAAGCCAGTGAAGGGATTGGCAGAGAGGAGCAGCAGTCACGGATCGATTAGTGAGGTGTATTAGTCTAGCAGCAGCATTCATAATAGACTGAAGGGGGGATAGCCTGCTTAAGGGTAAGCAATTAAGGAGAGAGTTGCAGTAGTCGAGGCGGGAAATAATCAAGGAGTGAATAAGTTGCTTTGTGGTGTCATTAGTCAGGAAGGGTCGAATTCTGGAGATGTATATTAGGGATACATCTCAATTGTTAAAAAACCTAGAACATTTATTAGGGTTGTCCTGATACCGATACTAGTATCGGTATCGGGACCGATACCGAGCATTTGCGTGAGTACTTGTACTCGCACAAATGCTCCCGATGCCTTAGCCGATACCTTGTACTAGGAGACAGGAACTCGGCGGGCGGAGTCAGCGGCGGTGTCAGCGGGCGGAGTCAGCGGGCGGAGTCAGGGCGGAGTCAGGGGCGGAGCCAGGGAAGAGTCAGGGGCGGAGTCAGGGGCGGAGTCAGCGGGCGGAGCAGAGAGCTGAGCGGAGAGCGAGTCCTCCGTGTAATCAAGCAGGCCAGGTAGTGCAGCGTGCAGGGCTCGGCGAACGGAGCAGTCACATTCAGTAATGGAAGTTTATGTGACGCTCCGTGTTGCCGTTAAACTGTTGTCACTGGTCAGTGCTCACTGCTTAGAAATCCCGACGCCCATCTTGGTACACCCTGCCAGCAGCGGACATCTTGTTACACCCAGCCCATATAGTTCAGGCTGGGTGTAACAAGATGTCCGCTGCTGCTTTATTGAGGCCAAGTGCAAGGTGTACCAAGATGGGCATCGCAGAGGCAGCATAGAAAAGAGTAAATGCTCTCATGCTCATAAGTGCCACTGCCAGCCATCAATCAGTGCTCATCAGTGCCCATCCAGCCAGTGCCACTGCCAGCCATCAGTCAATACCAGCCATCAGTGTGTGTGCCACTATCAGTGCTTGCCACATATCAGTGCGTGCCACCTATCAGTGCGTATCACCTATCAGTGCTCATCAGTGCCACCTATTAGTGCTCACTGCTCAGTCAGCGCCATCTTTTAGTGCCAGCCATTAGTGCGTGCCACCTATCAGTGCGCATTAGTGTATGCCACATATCAGTGCCCATTAGTGTGTGCCACCTATCAGTGCGTTTCACCTATCAGTGCATGCCACCTATCAGTGCCCATCAGTCAGTGCCACTGCCCAGCTAACAGTGTGTGCCACCTATCAGTGCTTATCGGTGCTGCATATCAGTGCCACCTATTAGTGCACTGCTCATCAGTGCCATCTATCAGTGCACCTCAGTCTGTGCCAGCCATCAGTGCGTGCCACGTATCAGTGCCCATTAGTGCGTTCTACCTATCAGTGCATGCCACCTATCAGTGCCACCTTTCAGTGCCACTGCCCAGCCAACAGTATGTCACCTATCAGTGCTGCATAATCAGTGCCACCTATCAGTGCTCATCGGTGCTGCATAATCAGTGCCACCTATTAGTGCACTGCTCATCAGTGCCATGCCATCTATCAGTGCACCTCAGTCATTGACAGCCATCAGTGCATGCCACGTATCAGTGCCCATTAGTGCGTGCTACCTATCAGCGCACAGCCATCAGTGTGTGCCACTCATCAGTGCTCATCAGTGCTGCATAATCGGTGCCACCTATCAGTGCGTGTCACCTATCCGTGCTCATCAGTGCCACCTATTAGTGCTCAGTCAGCGCCATCTATTAGTGCCAGCCATTAGTGCGTGCCACCTATCAGTGCCCATTAGTGTGTGCCACATATCAGTGCCCATTAGTGTGTGCCACCTATCAGTGCATTTCACCTATCAGTGCATGCCACCTATCAGTGCCCATCAGTCAGTGTCACCTTTCAGTGCCACTGCCCAGCTAACAGTGTGTGCCACCTATCAATGCTCATTGGTGCTGCATATCAGTGCCACCTATTAGTGCACTGCTCATCAGTGCCATCTATCAGTGCACCTCAGTCTGTGCCAGCCATCAGTGCGTGCCACGTATCAGTGCCCATCAGTGCGTGCCACCTATCAGTGCATGCCACCTATCAGTGCCACCTTTCAGTGCCACTGCCCAGCCAACAGTATGTGTCACCTATCAGTGCTGCATAATCAGTGCCACCTATCAGTGCTCATCGGTGCTGCATAATCAGTGCCACCTATTAGTGCACTGCTCATCAGTGCCATGCCATCTATCAGTGCACCTCAGTCATTGACAGCCATCAGTGCATGCCACGTATCAGTGCCCATTAGTGTGTGCTACCTATCAGTGCCCAGCCATCAGTGTGTGCCACTCATCAGTGCTGCATAATCAGTGCCACCTATCAGTGCTCATCACTCAGTGATATCTATCAGTGCCAGACAGTCAGTGCCACCCATCAGTGCCCATCCATCAGTGCATGCCACCTATCAGTGCCCATAAGTAAGTGCCACCTATCAGTGCTGCTTAATCAGTTCCACCTATCAGTGGTCATCAGTGCTGCATATCAGTGCCAAGTAATCCTATCAGTGCCCAATAGTGCTGCATATTAGGGCCTCCCCATCA
Source organism: Lithobates septentrionalis (assembly GCA_037952835.1). Taxonomy (NCBI): domain Eukaryota; kingdom Metazoa; phylum Chordata; class Amphibia; order Anura; family Ranidae; genus Lithobates; species Lithobates septentrionalis. The sequence goes on from JBBDGP010002135.1 coordinate 520,248, forward strand.
GTGCTGCCTCATCAGTGCCACCCAAACCTATCAGTGCTACATATTATTGCATCCTCATCAGTGCAGCCTATTAGTGCCACCTCAATGCCCCATCAGTGCAGCCTCATTAGCAGTAGCACACATCAGTGAAGGAGAAAAAGTACTTATTTACAAAATTTTGTGACGGAAACAAAGAAAAGCTTCTTTTAAAAAAAAAAAAAAAAAAAAAAAAAAAAACAGTGATTAAATAAAATAAATACCACCAAAAGAAGCTATATTTGTGTGAAAAAAATTATTTGAGTACAGTGTAGCTTGACTGCGTATTGCGCAATTGTCAAAGTGTGACAGCGCTGAATCCGCTGATAGCTGAAAATTGGCCTGGGCAGGAAGGGGGTGAGAGTGCATGATATAGAGCGAAGTAGTTAAACAATGGACACTTTGCGCTCAATTGTTTTTTGTTTTGTTTTTTTCACCCAAGGTCGAGCAAATTATCAGAGCCTTTCGGTGCACACTGCACAGAGACACCAGCAGAATGTCAGCTGTGTGGAAGTATTTTAAAATTAATGAGGACAACCCACGGATTGCAGACTGCAAACTTTGTTCTGCAAAATTATCTAGAGGTGGTACAAAAATCAGTTTTTACAATACCAGTAACCTGATAAAGCACTTGAAATTAAAACATAAAAGTGAGCATGGAGAATTTACCGCTATCGGTAGCAGCAGTAGCACTCAGCAGCCAACTCTGCAGAAAACTTTTGCCAGAAGAGAAAAGCTGTCAAGAGACAACCCCAGAGCTGTACAAATAACAGAGGCGCTCACCCAATTTATTATTCTGGATGATCAACCTCTTTCAATTGTTGAGAACATGGGTTTTCAGCGATTTCTTAATGTGTTGGAGCCGAAGTATGACATTCCCAGTCGCCATTACATAACAGACATCATCTTACCAAAGATCCACGACACAGTTAAAAAGCACATTAACATCATGTTGCAGAAGGACATAAAGGCAATTAGCTTCACCACCGACATCTGGAGCAGTAGTGTGAGTCCACTGTCTCTCATCAGCTTAACGGCGCAGTGGATAGATGGCGAATTCTCTTTGCATCAGGTCATGCTCCACGCTACAAAATTTGAAGGCTCCCACACCGGTCAAGCAATAGCAAACATACTTGAGGAAATGCTTCAGACTTGGGCGATTCCCAAAAGTTCTGTTCATGTTGTGGTCCGGGACAGTGCCAAAAACATGATAAAAGGTATGGAAGTTGCTGGACTTCCCAGTATTTCATGTGTGGCACATACACTGCAGCTTGCTGTCTCAGAGGGACTGTTATCACAGCGCAGCATTGCAGATGCTGTGGGAGTCGGGCGCAGGATAATTGGCCACTTCAAACATTCGAACCTGGCATACTCTCGGCTGCAGGACATCCAGATACAGCTTGGTCAGCCAGTAAGAAGACTCCAGCAAGACGTGCAGACTTGTTGGAACAGCACATTTTACATGCTGAAGTCTCTGATTGAGCAGAAACGGGCCCTTGGAGTGTATGTGTCTGAATATGAGCTCCCTGCCACCATTACTGCAAACCAGTGGAATCTGATGGAGAAGATGGTCAATATCTTGGCTCCCTTTGAAGAGATGACTCGCCAAGTGAGTTGTTCAGATGCATTTGCCTCTGATGTAATTCCTGCAGTAACAGTGCTACAGAAAGTTTTAGCAAAAGTGGATGAGGACCAAGGTATCAAGACAATGAAGAGCACTTTGCTTGCTGCTTTGCAGAAGCGCTTCTCTGATACTGAGCGAAACCCACTTTACTGTATCGCAACTTTACTCGATCCAAGGTAATGTTAATTTTTCTGCTATTAAATGTAATTGTTTTCTTAATTCACAGAAAGAATATGCTGCATTCATTCATTGTTGTTAATTTTTTTCTTCTAGGTATAAAGATCGTTTTTTCTGTAATTCTGACACTTCCAGGGAGGCAAAAGAAATGTTAGTACTGGAACTGCAAAACATTTTTGAAGAGACAATTGAATCTGAGCAGCATGAAGAACCAGCTTCCAAAAGGCCTCACCGTGACCAGCCAGGTACCAGTCTGGACAGTTTATTTGCAGAAATTGCTGGTGAAGGATCATCTACATCTGAGAGCAGTGCTCCAAAAGCTGCTACTATACAGCTGGAAGCTTACTTGGGAGAGATCACTGTACCTCGTTCAGAGAAACCCCTGAAGTACTGGGCAGTTCATAAAGTGAGATTTCCAACTCTGGCTAAAATGGCCCAAAAATATCTTTCTGCCCCATGCAGTAGTGTGGAAAGTGAAAGACTGTTCAGCTTAGCGTCTAATGTCCTTACTGATAGCAGAAACAGGCTTATGGCTGAACATGCAGAGATGCTTTTATTCCTCAAAAAGAATTTGCCACTAACTTTTAAGAAATAATTCTATTTGCTATATTGCCTGTAACTTTTGGTTGGTTGTGTGATTTTTTTTACATTTGTTATTGTTATTGTTATTAATATATTTTGATGTTGTAAAATATATTTTTTGTATTTATCGACATGTTCTGTGATAATTCTTTGAGTTTACTGTGTGACACAAGCAAATAAAACAGTTTTATTTTTTTGTCTCTTGAGTTACAGTTCTTCATAATTATAAAGAAGATATCATTACTTAGTCTGTGTTGTGGTTTGAAAACTGTCACATGACATTAAAAAAAAGTATCGGTAATCGGTATCGGCGAGTACTTGAAAAAAAGTATCGGTACTTGTACTCGGTCTTAAAAAAGTGGTATCGGGACAACCCTAACATTTATGGATTCCACCTAATTCGATCCTGGTCACAGTGGATGTAGAGGAATTATACTGCTCTATTCCACACCAGAAGGGAGTTGAAACCGTTGGACGTTTTATCTCTCAATCAGATAAAGACGAAAAACCTCTACATATGTTTATCTTGCGAGCGTTACATTTCATTCTGTTGCATAATGCATTTGTATTCAATGGCTCCCATTTCCTCCAGATACAGGGGGTGGCGATGGGGACATGTTGTGCCCTGTCCTACGCCAACCTGTATCTGGGGGAATGGGAGCATATTTTTTTATCTCCAGAGGCCCCATACACGGGTCAAATACTAGTATGGTACAGGTTTATAGATGACATTTTCTTCATATGGAATGGGTCACTAAATGATCTCCATGATTGCATTTCGATCATGGGAAAAAATTATTTCAATTTGAAATTCACCATGACATGTAACCCCCAAAGAATCACATTTCTTGATGTCACCATCTACAAGGGTCCAGACAGCCAACTAGCCAGTACACTGTATCGTAAAGAAACAGCCGGAAACACCATCTTGCACGCAACCAGTTTCCACCCGGCACCACTGATTAAATCTATCCCCTACACACAATATCTTTTCATCCGGCAAAACTGTTCTGATGATAATATGTTCCTCATGGAAGCTAAGAAACTCCAGAGGAGATTGCTCCAACGTGGATATTCTCCCACTTGTCTAAAGAAAGCATTTAGAAGAGCGAGAGAAAAAAAACAGACAAAATCTTTTTTTGGATAACCCACAAAATGTACCCAACACACTTCAAGACGCACCGATTAGGATCATCACTACCTTTAATAAACAACATAAAGCTTTGAAAAAAAAATTGCGCAAACATTGGCACATTCTTCGGATTGACCCTACACTGAGCCAGTTTGTTCCTGAGGAACCTCTTGTTACGTTTAGACGTACAAGATCCCTCAGGGACAGACTGGTTACCAGTGAATACACGGGTGAATTTAGAGGGGATCCATGCAAACGCTTGGGAACCTTCACATGTGGAGGTTGTCCCAAATGTCAATTTATGAACACGGACAAGAATGGCATATTGCCGAATGGACAGAGGTACAAACCATCCCACTTTGCAAATTGTTGTACCTTTGGGGTTGTCTATTTGCTGACATGCCCATGTGGGTGCTTTTACGTGGGCAAAACAAAACTTGAACTCCACCTGCGGATGGGTAGACATATAACGTGCTTACCTGCAATCCTGATCTACCCTTGGGGCGACATGCCCGAAAGGTACACCAAGGAAAATTTCCAAAAATGAAACTTCTGGTACTGGACCGGGTACACCCTAGTAGTAGGGGGGGTGACTGGGACAAAATTCTACTACAAAAGGAGACCAGGTGGATAGTGACCTTACAAGCCACATTACCACCTGGCCTAAACGATTGCATTAGTTATCGACTGTTTCTGGAGGGGTTTACATCGGGAGTCTGGGAGGGTCAGGGATAATCTATTTTTCCCCCTCCCCTCCCCTCCCTTGGTTACCGTTTAAACCTCTTAGTCTGTACCCTTGTAAGTTTTCATCTGTAAAACTATAGCATTTCTTAACGTGTAGGTTAGATAATTCAGAGTTCAACAGGAATTAAATGGTAATGCAACGGCCCCACGAACATGTACACTCCAGAGCCCCTATGTATCTGTAGCTGTATTCTCGCAGGTATTTACAGGTGTTGAATATCATGACTAGTTGATTTTATTACAGTTATATATGGGTTACAGCCAGTAACAAATGTATATTGACATCTACTACCTATTCCTGTCCACGATATAATTGTGTTGGTATTTACATTTCAGGGAACAGATCCAGCTTATGGGTGTTTCCATATAAATGAATTTGCAGTTACTTAGTCAATTGTCCACTAGATGGCACCTAACCATCTGCGCACTCTTCTGTTGCATAATTATATTGGCATCTGCATTCTTGGTAATTGGATGTTACAATGTTTTTTCATTTACTTTTTTCATTTGTTTTGTGTATTTTGTTTTATAGGTTTCTCTTTTCTCTTTTTCTTAGTGGCATTTACACTGATTTTGTGAGCTCCATTCTTCTTCCCAGTATTTGTCTTTTCCTCCTTCCCTTTAGCAGGGTTTACCTCACACACCCCACTGACGCCGCGGCTCAGCTCCAACAGTGCCTAAGGGGGTGGCGACGTGATGACGTAGGTTTCTATGCCAACACAGGGGAAGCAACGCAGGCACGCACTGGCGGTGATTCCTTGTTTATCTCAATCACCGCTGGGTTGTTTTGGACGCATGCGCCGGCGTCATACACCGCTATATATATATATAGCTAGCCAGTCCGCCATTTCTGTCCAGGCACTCATCCAGGCACCACACGATATACAGCGAACAGCTAGAGCCACAGGTAGGCTCTACTTACTTGGGGTACACACGTTCTTTTACCTTGCTTTATTAGATTGATTGTTCATTCCTTACATATGTACACATATAGGACTCGTCTGTGTTGGGACATTTGGACACTTATTCCTGGGCTATTTAGCCTATACTACAGGTTTCAGCAAACTGGTTGTCCCACTTTTTCGGGAGCATCTCCTTCTACTTTTCCCCACTAGTGAATGTTATGGATCACTTTTCACTTGTGGGCTCGTCTTAGGCTTATATCCTATAGGGGATCTTTATCCACTTACAGCCTTCTTCCCTCTTTCCATCACGTGTTTTTTTCCTTTCTCCTTTATACTTTAGGTTTCCTTGGTGACCCCTTGCATACCCAATGCATTTATTTCACTCTGTTTCACTCATAGCTATCTTTGTATTTTTTTCTTCTGCTTGGTTGTCCCTGGTTCGGCCACAGAAACACACCTGTCTAGTCTTTCTCCACACTATATAACAATTTGGTTCTAAAGAATTCTTGAAATTTCTAATTATTTTTATTATTATGCAGATGTCACAGATATTATGCATCTTAAGATTGTGCCCCACACACACAATATTATCAGCTTGTGTACTTTATAATATCAATATGGACTCTTCGGTCCTTAGTGCCTGCTCACATGGAATCATCATACTGGGTATGTTCATGGGCCGTTTTTGCATTTTCTGTTTATTTCCTTGCTGGTCAATACCCTTCGTATATAGGTCAATGCACCTTTATGCTTGTATACTTTTGATCCAAATAAAGTCCTTTCATTTTGTATTACTCCTCTTGCTCTGTTTGTATGCATTGTTTGACATATTTACGCTCTGCTTGTATGTATTATCTGACATATCTTTTTGTAATTTTAGAATATATTTGAATGCTAAAAATTGTTTGAACCCCTGACCCCTGATGAAGGTATTTGAACATCTCATACCGGAAACGTGTCAGGCATCTGGGCATTCACATTGCATACTACTATGTGTATAACATTTTTATGACATTCCATGTAATTCATGTTATGCATCTTTGTCATTTGTGGATTTTATATGTCTTTTCATTATTAAAGTTTCTATTTCACAGATTTTTGAGTGGGTGGTCTATCTAAAGTCCCAATTGAGGGGGTTACCACTTTTTTGTTCTCATTAATGGGGATGAGACCACCTTGCTCTGTGTGATATGATGGGAGCCTCTCATTTTTATTTTTCTTATCTGAGCACGCAACCTGGAAGGCCGCAGGAAAAGAGGGGGGACGAGAGAGCACCCCCCTCCTGAACCGTACCAGGCCACATGCCCTCAACATTGGGAGGGTGCTTTGGGTAGCCCCCCAAAACACCTTGTCCCCATGTTGATGGGGACAAGGGCCTCATCCCCACAACCCTTCCCCGGTGGTTGTGGGGGTCTGCAGGCGGGGGGCTTATCGGAATCTGGAAGCCCCCTTTAACAAGGGGACCCCCAGATCCCGGCCCTCCTCCCTGTGTGAAATGGTAAGGGGGTACTGTACCCCTACCATTTCACAAAAAAACTGTCAAAAATGTTAAAAATGACAATAGACAATTTTTGACAATTCCTTTATTTAAATGCTTCTTCTTTCTTCTATCTTCTTTCTTCTTTCTTCTATCTTCTATCTTCCTTCGGTTTCTTCCTCCATCTTCTTCATCTTCTGGTTCTTCTGCTTATTCTGGTTCTTCCTCCGGTGTTCTCATCCGGCATCTTCCTCCATGGCATCTTCTTCTCCTCGGGCCGCTCCGCATCCGTGCTGGCATGGAGGGAGGCTCCCGCTGTGTGACGCCTCTCCTCTTCTGACGATTCTTAAATAACGGGGGGCAGGGCAGGGCCCATTGCATAACCCCACCCCCTTCTGAGGTCACGGGGAATGCCACAGGGAAGTCCCAGTCAAGTTCCCGTGCGTCAGAGGGGGCGGGGTCACCGGGTGGCCCTGCCCCCGGTTATTTAGGAACCGTCAGAAGAGGAGAGGCGTCACACAGTGGGAGCCTCCCTCCGTGCCATCATGGATGCGGAGCGGCCCGAGGAGAAGAAGGGAAGAAGAAGCTGCAGGGGAAGATGCCGGACGAGAGCACCGGAGGAAGAACCAGAAGATGAAGAAGATGGAGGAAGAAACTGAAGGAAGATAGAAGATAGAAGAAAGAAGAAGCATTTAAATAAAGGAATTCTCAAAAACTCTCTCTTGTCATTTTTAACATTTTTGACAGTTTTTTTGTGAAATGGTAAGCGGGTACTTTTGTACCCGCTTACCATTTCACACAGGGGGGAGGGCCGGGATCTGGGGGTCCCCTTGTTAAAGGGGACTTCCAGATTCTGATAAACCCCCCGCCCGCAGACCCCCACAACCACGGGCAAGGGCTGGGTGGGGATGAGGCCCTTGTCCCCATCAACATGGGGACAAGGTGTTTTGGGGGGCTACCCCAAAGCACCCTCCCAATGTTAAGGGCATGTGGCCTGGTACGGTTCAGGAGGGGGGGCGCTCTCTCTTCCCCCCTCTTTTCCTGCGGCCTGCCAATTTGCGTGCTCGGATAAGGGTCTGGTATAGATTTTGAGGGGGACCCCACGCCATTTTTTTAAAAAATTTGGCCGGGGTTCCCCTTAATATCTTAATATGAATTTAGGAGGACCCCCCACGTCATTTTTTTTTTAAATTTTGGTTCGGGGTTCCCCTGTGGGGAATTCCCATGCCCTTTTTATCAATGAACTTTTATGTGTATTGTCGGACCGGCAATTCATTAATAGCCGCGAGTAGTTAAATTACTTTTTTTCCTTTGAAATGTCATTTTGCTGTCAGACTGTTCTAAACATGGGAAACATGCGCCCCTTTACAGGTATACTATAGACACCCCCCAGGTATGAAATTTAAAGGAATATTACACTTTTATTGTTTCACTTTAAGCATTATTAAAATCACTGCTCCCGAAAAAACGTCAGTTTTTAAAACTTTTTTTTGCATTGATCCTTGTCCCCTGGGGCAGGACCCAGGTCCCCAAAGACTTTTTATGACAATACCATGCATATAAGCCTTTAAAATTAGCACTTTTGATTTCTCCCATAGACTTTTAAAGGGTGTTTAACGGCTTTCGAATTTGCCGCGAACACCCCAAATTGTTCGCTGTTCGGCGAACTGGTGAACAGCCGATGTTCGAGTCGCACATGAGTTTGACTCAAACTCAAAGCTCATCCCTAGTCAGGACCTGTTTCATTACTTGGGTCACCTGCTATTTTTCCTGGAATTGAAGGAGGAATTGTTTATGGCTTACTGGTGTTTGGATTGGTGTTGAAAGTGTGTTATTTACCTCAATAAACTTCATTTAACTTCCTTCACCTTGATTTCTAGACATGTGCATTCGTTTTCGTCCGAATGCATTTTCGTCCGAATTTTAGGTATTTTCATTATCATTTTAACAAACGATAACGAAAGTGCAGATTCTGAAAAATGAAAGATCCGACATAAACAAATGCTTTATTTTCGTTTTCGTTGCTACAACAGTTCGATATAGATAGGAGATTTGACATGATGATGACAATAAAAATCTGTGTCCATCAAAGCTGTGGTCGAATGTGCCTAACCTTAACTCTATTAGTCTAAGATTATTCTACCTAGAGAGAAAAGATTCGACATAGAGAGAAAAGATTTGATGTAGGGAAGAAAAGATTTGACGTAGGGGAGAAAAGATTCGACGTAGGGGAGAAAAGATAAATAAAAATAATGATGATGATAAATGTTATTGGCTGATTGTAACCAAAGAGAAGGAGCAGTAAAATAGCTAGAACTAAGTACACACGTACTTTGGCTTATGGTGTCTGTTGAAAGTTCTAAGAAGATTCGACGGAGCAGGTAAACTATAAGGCGTTGTACAGTTAAGCTGCTCCATCGATTCTTCTTTGAACATTCGACAGACACCATAAGCCTTCAATGACAGATTCTACCCTAATTTGGATTTTCAGACGAATGCAATTTTTAACGAAAAATGAAATAAATAAAAACGAATTTCGGGAGTAACTAAATAAATTAATTTTTTGGACGAAAACGAAATTCCGAAACAATATTTCAGTGTGCACATGTCTATTGATTTCTTAAAGGGGTTGTAAACCCTCGTGTTTTTAAACCTTAATGCATCCTATGCATTAAGGTGAAAAAACACCTGGCAGTCACTGGACCCCCAGCCCCCCGTTTTACTTACCTGAGCCCCTTCATCTGTTTCGGCAGGGACACGCTGTCCCTCTCTCCATGGGTTCCCGGCTCTTGATTGAATAGATTGATAGCAGCGCATCCATTGGCTCCCACTGCTGTCAATCAAATCCAATAACGCGGGTGCTGGGGGGCGGGGCCGAGTCCGTCATTTGTGCCCATGGATGCAAATTCTGCAGTCGGGAGTGCTCCCTCAAGGTAACCCCCTCGGGAGAGCGCTTCTCCTAGGGGGTTATCTGATGCGGGGAGGAGCCAAGGGGAGCCGGGGGACCCCAGAAGAGGATGCTCGGGGCTACTCTGTGCAAAATGAGCTGCACAGTGGAGGTAAGTATGACATATTATTTTTTTTAAAAAACAATCCTTTACAATGACTTTAGGGTATAGCCCACTGATCTAGTTATCCTTGCTGGATATCTCCATGTGGTATCCCTGACTTATTGAAAGAGTTCTTTTTGAAGGCCATCATTTGTTTCACAGAACATTTAATATTAAAATCACTAAATATTTTAGACAGTCCAGGTGGCTTAGAGGACTTCCACTTTCTAGTGATATTACTAATTTAAACTAGATTAGTTTTTTTTAGATAATAGTATATGGGTAGCTATGGTGCTATGTAGGCAACGTCCTGACAAAGGGCATTGCTTTTAATTTTAGTATTTTCAAGAGCTGGGTTGGTACCAATAGACTGGGGCAAGACCAGTGTGTTACCTATATTTAAAAAGAAATCAAGGTCGTTATCAAGTAACTACAGGACTGTAAGTTTAACTTCTATGGTAAGGAAAATATCTGAAGGTTTGATAAAGGACCACATACAAGAATAGCTGCTAGAAAACAATATTATAAACAATAACTATCATGTATTCACAAAAAGAAACAATGCTGTCAAACAATTGTACTTTCTTTTTTTGAGGAAGTAAGTAAAAACCTAGACAAATGAGTAGCTGTAAATATACAAGGAAAAGTTAAATAAAAAACAAGAATCACCTTGTGCGTTGGGTCCAGACATGTCATGGGCAATAAGTTTAAAAGGCTAAAAACAAAACCTATGTGGCTCACGACCAAAGTGAAAGAAGCTATAAACAATAAGAAAAGAGCTTTTAAAAAATATAAAAATGAAGGAACACTAGTGCTGTTTAAATGTTACAAAGAAATTAACAGAATAGGTAAAAAGGAAATCAAGGATGCAACAATTCAAAACGAAGACAGATTGCAAAAGATAGTAGGACAAACCCCAAAAAATTCTTCAAATATATTAATAGTAAAAAGTCCAGGTCTGAGCATGTAGGCCCTTTACAAAATAATCTAGAGTGGGTGACTGGGGACAAAGAGAAGGCAAATGTATTAAATACTTTCTTCAGCTCTGTGTATACAATAGAGCAAGGGGGAGCTCATGTCCATAATAGGGGTGGTAGTGACACAGCCCCGAATGATCCACAATGGCTCAAAAGTGATATGGTCCAGAATTATTTAGACAGAATAAAGGTGGATAAAGTGCCTGGACCTGATGGCACCCACCCACGGATCCTAAAAGAATTGAGCTCTGTAATTTCAAAACCATTGTATCTAATTTTTAGGGACTCATTAATGACGGGAATAGTACCACTGGATTGGCGCAGGGCGAACGTGGTGCCTATATTTAAAAAGGGTTCAAAGTCTTTACCAAGTAACTATAGACCTGTTAGTTTAACTTCTATAGTCAGGAAGATACTGGAGCATTTAATAAAAGACCACATAGACGAGTTCTTGCTGCAAAAAAACATTTTAAGCAACAGACAGCATGGATTCATGAAAGACAGAAGTTGTCAGACAAACCTGATTTCTTTTTAAGAAGAGGTAAGTAAAACCTTGGACAGAGGGGTGGCTGTGGACGTGGTATACTTGGATTTTGCAAAAGCGCTCGACACAGTTCCCCACACGCAGCTTATGTGTAAGGTAAAGTCTACAGGCTTGGAAATATCAGTTTGTAAATGGATAGAAAACTGGCTAAAAGACAGAATTCAGAGAGTAGTGGTTAATGATTCTTACTCTGAATGGTCTAAGGTTATCAGTGGTGTACCCCAAGGTTCAGTGCTGGGACCCTTACTTTTTAATATCTTTATAAATGATATTGGGTCTGGGATCGAAAGTAACATTTCTGTCTTTGCAGATGACACCAAGCTATGCAGTGGAATAACATCCTTACATGATGTCTCCAATTTACAAGCAGACCTCAATGCACTGTCTAATTGGGCGACTATGTGGCAGATGAGATTTAATGTTGAGAAATGTAAAGTTATGCACTTGGGGGCTAAGAATAAGCATGCATCATACATGCTAGGGGGAGTACAACTGGGGGAATGCGTGGTGGAGAAGGATCTGGGGGTTCTGGTAGATCATAAGCTATAAGCATAAGCATAAGCAATAGCATGCAATGCCAAGCTGCGGTTTCCAAAGTGAGCAAAGTCCTTTCTTCTATTAAGAGAGGTATGGACTCTAGAGAGAGAGATATAATTGTGCCCCTGTTCAAATCATTAGTAAGACCTCATCTGCAATATGCAGTTCAGTTTTGGGCACCAGTTCTCAAAAAGGGAACTGGAGAAAGTGCAAAAAGGGCAACCAAACTGATAAGAGGCATGGAGGAGCTCAGCTATGAGGAAAGATTAGAGAAATTGAACTTATTCACTCTTGAGAAGAGGAGAAAAAGGGGGGATATGATCAACATGTTCAAATATATAAGGGGTCCATATAGTGGACTTGGTGTTGAGTTATTCTCTTTACGGTCAACCCAGAGGACGAGGGGGCACTCTTTACGTCTAGAGGAAAAGAGATTTCATCTCCAAATACGCAAAGGTTTCTTCACAGTAATGCCCCGTACACACGGTCGGACTTTGTTCAGACATTCTGAAAACAAAATCCTAGGATTTTTTCTGAGGGATGTTTGCTCAAACTTGTCTTGCATACACACAGTCACACAAAGTTGTCGGAAAATCCGATCGTTCTAAACGCGGTGACGTAAAACACGTACGTCGGGACTATAAACGGGCCAGTGGCCAATAGCTTTCATCTCTTTATTTATTCTGAGCATGCGTGGCACTTTGTCCGTCGGATTTGTGTACACACGATCGGAATTTCCTACAACGGATTTTGTTGTCGGAAAATTTTATAGCCTGCTCTCAAACTTTGTGTGTCGGAAAATCCAATGGAAAATGTGTGATGGAGCCTACACATGGACGGAATTTCCAACAACAAGGTCCTATCACACATTTTCCATCGGAAAATCCGACCGTGTGTACGGGGCATAAGAGCTGTGAAAATGTGGAATAGACTCCCGCTACAGATGGTTCTGGCCAGCTCAGTAGATTGCTTTAAGAAAGGCCTGGATACTTTCCTAAATGTACATAATATAACTGGGTACTAACATTTATAGATAAAGTTGATCCAGGGAAAATCCGATTGCGTCTTGGGGGATCAGGAAGGAATTTTTTTCCCTGCTGTAGCAAATTGGAGCATGCTCTGCTGGGGTTTTTTCCCTTCCTCTGGATCAACTGAGGGTATAAAATTGGGTATATTGGATTGTACGATATTTTTTATTTTATTTATTTATTGTTTTTAAGGTTGAATTGGATGGACTTGTGTCTTTTTTCAACCTGACTAACTATGTAACTATGTAACTATGTCAGTCACTAAAGTCTACAGCAATTCAAATATGACAAAGAAATACTGGGGAAATCAGCTTTCTGGTACTGAGGCCCCATGTAACACAAACAGAGATGGTCCACAAGGGGACATGTACCTGTAGCACCCTGGTGTTTAGGCAGGGTTGCTCCTAAACTTACATGCCAGGTATTGCTACCTTGGCTAATTGTTGAGGATCAATTGATTTCACTCTAATGCCCCGTACACACGGTCGGATTTTCCGATGGAAAATGTGTGATAGGACCTTGTTGTCGGAAATTCCGACCGTGTGTGGGCTCCATCGGACATTTTCCATCGGATTTTCCGACACACAAAGTTGGAGAGCAGGAGATAAAATTTTCCGACAACAAAATCCGATCGTGTGTACACAAATCCGACGGATAAAGTGCCATGCATGCTCAGAATAAATAAAGAGATGAAAGCTATTGGCCACTGCCCCGTTTATAGTCCCGACATACGTGTTTTACGTCACCGCATTCAGAACGATCGGATTTTCTGACAACTTTGTGTGACCGTGTGTATGCAAGACAAGTTTGAGCCAACATCCGTCGGAAAACATCCTAGGATTTTGTTGTCGGAATGTCCGAACAAAGTCCGACCGTGTGTACGCCCTATAAGTCTGTAATTGCTGCACTTCTATCGTTTGCCGCTAGGTGGCTGGGTACCTTGTGGCATTAGATATGAGAAGGGCACTGCAAGGTCAGATTATGGGTATATGGGGTATCCCAGCCAATAGACAGGGGTTTTCTTAAGTTGGCCTGCTGGGAGAGCCTATATATTTGGGTGGAGTCAGGTGATCGGTGTTATGTGCCACCTGGACGGCTGTCTGGGTGGATGTGTGTTGTACTGCCTGTGTTGCTAGACTGGAGATTGGGCCTATCCCGGGCACATCTGGCTGCTAGGCTGTCTGAGGGCCTATCCAGAAGCAAGAGAGCAGCCTAGGGTTGGGACTGCAGTCCCAACTAGAAGTGACGGTTCTGCCGGCCGGAGAACCTGTCGTGGTTAGAGGTAGAGGGAAAGTTGTAGCCACTAAGGGACCAACCACCTTATTACCAGGGACCACAGTGAGTAGCTGAAGCAAGTACCGGAGCAGAATTCTCACCAACCGGGTATGGTGAAAAATCTGGAAACTTCAGTGGGTATCAAGCCAGGGACCCAGCCAGTGGAGGTGACACTTGCAGACCAGCCTTGTGTTTCAAGCCAGGGACAGAGCAGGCCAGTGGGGTGAAGTTTGAGAAATATCTTGAGTGCCAAGCTAGGGACCTAGCAGAGAGGCAGGGGTGACACTTGAGGAAAATACTGCAGTGAAGATTGGAGGAGCTCAAGGGATTCAGTGGCAGTGAATCATCAAGTCTAGTGAGAGACTGGGAGCTCAGTGGAGAGAAGTGATTGTAGTGGAAGTAAAGGAACTGTTATACTTTGTGATAGGAACTGTTGCCATAGGAGACAGCATCCCTACACATCCCTACACATGCAGATGTGGCGTCTTTCTGGATGCCTTTCCCTGCATAGCTGTCCTCCTGTTGAAGTCTCAGAGTCTGCCAATTAATCTTGCAACTATCTATGGGTGTCTTGGCCCTAACCCTCTCTCCCAAAGTTCTTTTAAGAGAGATAAAAAAATCTGTTTTGCATTCAAGTGTCTGGCGCCCAATGACTATAACTACCTTGCACCTATTATGCCTCAAAACCCACCATATACAGAAGGATGTCAGCTATCTCTGGCCCTAAAGGTTCTCATTAGACCGAAGGAGGCCTGGGACCTTGCTACATACCTAGTTCAATTAAATCAATGCTTACACTCAAAAATGGAGCATGTATATGACCCAGAGAAAAGTCCTAATCTTTCACCCTTTAAGCAGGGCTATGTGTGGTAAAACTTTCAGCACAGTCCCTAGTCTTCTGGAATAAATGAGGACCCACTCAGACAATGCATTTTGGGGGCCACCCCTTTGTAAAGCGCTTGAGTTTTTTAATTACTGGACTGCATTGTTGTGCCCTGTTGTGGATATTCTTGGTTTTTGCAAATTTTTTGACACAGATGCCCACAGACAGCTAATGTATAAGTTCTGTATGTATAAGTAATGTATAACATCTATACGCTTAAAAAAAACTCTCTCTGTAAATGAATAGGAAACAAACTTAAAAACTGTATTTAGAGAGTAGCGATTAACAAATATGGCTCTGAATTGTTTAAGGTTGCACAGTTTGCAATTAAAAGTACTTAAAAGTACTATTTATGTGATTCCAGATGGTACAGAGCTATGATTTGGGGAAAAAAGACTCTGAAAAATGTATATAAATTGTCATCTGGATGCTTTATTTGACTTTGTAACTACACTGGAAATGAGGTTTGAGCCTAGGTTCACACGCATGCGATTTGACGTGTCAAATCGCATGCCAAAGTTATTGCTGGCAATGGCACCATCCGAATCGGTGCGACGCTGACTTTGCAGCGCCCCACCGATTACCAAACGTAGTTTCTGTACTACTTTTGGTGACTTCGGGGTGCGATTTGTATAGACATCCGTGCAGGAACGGACTGACATGCGGTTATGAAATCGTGCAATTTCAGCTCAACTTGCATGATTTCAAGGTGAAAAATGTAAAGTTGTGCTCTTGGGGAATAAAATAACTGCATCATACAATGTGTGCAATCTAAGGGTAGTGCAACTGGGTAAGTAAATGATGGAGAAGAATTTGGGTGCTTTGGTAAATCAAAAACCTAATAATAATTTTGTGAAGCGCTGCACAAACTGTTGGCGCTATATAAATCCTGTATAATAAAAAAAAATATTATTATTATTATACAGGATTTATATAGTGCCAACAGTTTACGCAGCGCTTTACAATATAAAAGGGAGACAATACAGTTACAATACAATAAAATACAAGATGAATAACAGGGCCCTGCTCAGAAGAGCTTACAATCTAATAGGGTGGGGCAGGTGGCTGTAACTTTGGGAAATGAGCCGATGGAAGAGGTAAAAGATTAGTTGAAGGCATGATAAGCTTCCCTGAAGAGACAAATTTTCAGGGATTGTCTGAAGGCAGCTAGAGTAGGAGATAGCCAGACAGGTTGAAGTAGAGAATTCCAGAGGATGGGAGAAGCTCTGGAGAAATCCTGGAGTAGAGCATGGGAGGAGGAGACAAGGAAGCTTGAGAGTAGGAGGTCTTGAGAAGAGCGACAGTTTGGGTGATATTTAGAGACAATATTGGTAATGTAGCATGGGACATAGTTGTGAATGGCTTTGTATGTTGTGGTTAGTATTTTGAATTTAATTTACTGGGTGATCGGAAGCCAGTGTTTGGGACTGGCAGAGAGGAGCGGCAGACACTGAACAGTTGGTAAGGTGGATAAGTCTGGCAGCAGCATTCATGATAGACTGAAGAGGGGATAGCCTATGGAGAGGTAGACCAATGAGAAGGGAGTTGCAATAGTCAAGGCGAGAGAACAAGGGAGTGAATGAGTAGCTTGGAGGTCTCATTTGTTAAAAAGGGGGATTATTTTACAGATGTTACGGAGATGAAGTCTACAAGCTTTTGACTATTGAATTTGGTGCTGAAAGAATAAGTCAGAGTCTAGGATACACTTAGTCAGGACTTTTTTTGAGGGGATTTACCAAAACAGGTAAGAGCTGTGAAGGAAAATTGGGGTAAAATGAGAGCTGTGTAGGGAGGGGCAGGTTGTGTAAGCTGACCACTATCCACAGTTGCGGGTGTAAGCTGTGGATGAGGGGGGAGTTAAGTTGTGGACAGTAATATAGAACTGTGCTCTGATTTGGCAAACATGGAAGCTGTGGACTGTGGGAGAAGAGGGGAGCTGTGTACTGTGAGAAGAGGGAAGCTGCAGTCTATTGCTTAAAATATTGTTTTCTAGCAAAGACTCAAATATTTGTTTGTTTATTAATTTCTCCAGTATGTTCATGTAACACCCTGGAGTTTAGGCAAGGATGCTCCTCACAAATTTACTTGCCAGGAGTAGTCCACCTGGTCGATTGTTAGAGATCCATTGATTTCTCCCTAAGTTTGGCCTTATTGCACTTTTCTATTCTACCACCAGGTGGTACTAGATATGAGAAGGGCAACTCAAGGTTGGGTTATGGGTATATGGGGTATCTCAGCCAATGGGCAGGGGTTTTCTTGGATTCCTTGGCCTACTGGGAGAACCTATATATTCGGGTGGAGTCAGGTGATCTATGTTCTGTGCTACGCGGACGGCTGTCTGAGTAGACGTGAGTCGTGTTGCCATCGGGCTGCTAGGCAGGGGATTGGGCCTATCCCGGGGCATCTGGCTGCTAGGCTGTCTGGGGGCCTATCCAGAAGCAACAGAGAGCAGCACAGGGTTGGGATTGTGGCTTGCAGTCCAACCAGAAGTGATGGTTCTGCTGGCCGAAGAATCTGTTAGTGGTCAGAAGGTAGAGGGGAAGCTGTCGCCACAAAGGTACCGCCTTATTACCAGGGACCACAGTGAGTAACTGAAGCAAGTACGGGAGTCACATTCTCACCGAATGGGCACAGTAGAGAATCAGGAAACTTCAGACAGTGATCAAGTCAGGGACCCAGCCAGTGGAGGTGACGCTGGCAAAGCAGCCTTGTTTGTCAAGTCAGGGGCCGAGTCAGCCAGTGGGGTGAAGCTTGAGAAGTATCAGGAGTGCCAAGCTAGGGACCCAGCAGAGAGAAGCGGGGGTGAGGTTTAAGGAAGACGCCACTATAAAGTTTGTGAATCAGAGAGTCTAGTGAGAGACTGGGAGCACAGTGGGCTGAAGAACTACAAGGAGAAGTAGTAGTGAAAGTGAAGGAACTGTTACGTTTGGTGTTAGGAACTGTTAAAAACTGTGGCCATAAGAGACAGTATTCCTGCACCTGCAGATGTGGCTTCTTGCTGGAGGTTTTTCCCTGCACGGCTCTCCTCTTATTGAAGTCTCGGAGTCTGCCAATTGTACTTGCAACTACTCAGGGGTGTCCTGGCCCTAACCCTCTTTCCCTATAAAAGTTTGTAAGAAAAATAAACATCTCTTTTGCATTCAAGAAGTGTCTGGCACCCAGTAACTTCCACCTTGCACCCGCTATGCCTCACAACCCACCACATACTGAAGGATCTCAGCTACCTCTGGCCCTGGAGGTTCTCATTAGACTGAAGGAGGCCGGAGACCTTGCTACATTTGGCGCTCAACATGGGGCAAAGGTGTTATCCACGTAGCAGTCACCCATAGCAACCGGCTTCAGCTCCATCGGGATTTTGTCTGGCTCTGTGGGAAGGTGGCAAGTAACATTTACTCTTCTCATAGACTGTTGTTGAGTGTACTATCAATGTGGGGAAGAACCAACAAGTCTCATTGCTCAGGGGAAAGGATAAGCCTGGTATTTTGACACTTCGCTGCGCTGTGAGGGTTAATACAGACCCCAAAATGGACTCCAGTACAGTTTTGGCATGCCGCAACATGAAAAAGGCGGGCACCACAGTTCCCAGAGAACATTTTCACCAATTCGTTGGCAGGGGGAGGAGTTTCTGCTCTGCAGAGGAGGATAAGGAAGTGCTGCCACGTGCGTCTGATTGTGGGTTAGAGAAGGAGAGGGAGCAGTTTGGAAGCATGATGGCGGATTGGGGAATGGTCTGTGGACATTGTGGGGAACAGTTGTTCAAGGTTATCGCACCAACACAGTCTCCTCAGATACTACAGTTTGATTGGGACAGGAATGTCGCTGTCCCGGCTGATAGTGATGCCCCGAGTCCATCTGCTGTCGCTGGAATTATGCGGGAAGCTGCTGTTTCTTCTAGAGGCCGTGGTTGGACTCAGCTGCTTACTCTGATGTCTACGTCTCCTGAGAGCAAAGTATCGGGCCCGGGTAAGCAATGGGGAAGCAAGAGTGGTGTGCCCGTGGGGGCAGTGATGCCTGTAACCAACCAAGAAATTGAGATAGTTGTGCCGGTCAAGGTGCATGCTAAGCACAACTATCTCCTGGCTGAAGAATGTTCCACCATCTCGGATTTGGATGTTCTGTCCGACGGATTATCAGAACTGTTTTCAGACACTCTGTCCTATACTAGAAAGTGGGGTGACAGCGACGAAGAGCCGGTGAGTGAGAGGCGAGAATGTGGTTTTTTTTTTGCTCTTACTGCCAATGTGGAGATCAAATTGCCTACCAATCCCGCTCCGCTGGTCAGTATCTCCAAGTCTGTCATGGAGGATCAGGGGGATAAATGGGTCCCCAAAGCTTGCGCTATCGAGCCCATGCCTAAAAACAAGCCGGATAAAGTCGCTGCGTGCTCAGTGCAGCGTGCTCTGGACGCCCGGGTCCTAAAAAAATCAAAGAATCATAATAAAGAAAAGAGCGGAGGAATACGGGTACTTGTATCCGTATATACCAGCTCATTTGGAACAAAAAATATTTGACAAAGAGGTGCAGTGGGCGGATAAGGCGGTGCACAGTTACTTATGGATCCCTCTCTAGCTGGGGTTTCCAAAATTATCATCTAAAGTGGCTGAAAATACCATTCTGTGGTGAATACCTGGGGCTACAGCCGGAAGATTAATTTGGACAGTGTAGTCATCCACAGACCAGATAAAAGAGACATTAAACGCTTTGTGACTACGGTGAACACCAAGAGAGAAACATTGATCCTGCCTGATCCCGGGTATTACTGGTGACTGTTCCAATGATTCTTATGTCACCTCTCTTTGTGGATTACAAATGTGCACTTGTGAAGTTAAAGGATGCTTTGCTGAAGCCACTACATTCCTATACACAGAGTTCTTTATTAACAGGGAACATTTCAGAAAGCTGTACTGCCGGGAATTTGCTGGATTGAATGCTGCCAGCAGACACTGAGTGTCCATCTGAGCCATGTTGGCTAAAAGTAGGAGTTGTTAGGGTGTTCAACCCTGAAGAGCGATCTGTGACTTTCAGCAGAATGTTGTTCTTAAGTAATCAAGAAAGTTTATTTTCTTTGGCTGTCAGGTGAACAGACTGAAGATATATTTGTGTCAGGGGTGGGCTCAGCCCTTCCTTCTCTGAGCTGGCTGCTCAGATGTCAGTTAATTGCCAGTTCCTATCTCTTCACAGCGACTCACCTGTTGATTTCCTGCTTACTTAAGCCGTCCAGCCCAGATGATCTCTGCCTTCGACTGGTCAACATTACAGAGACTATCTCCTGCGTTCCTGTTAGACATGCTTGGCTGACGTTCCTTCTGGCTCCAGATCCTGCTTGCTGTTCCACTACGCTGATTCCTGGCTTCCTGACTTTCTGGCTTGTCTGACTATCCGTTCCGGTTACCGAACTTTGGCTATGTTTTGACTACATTTGTTCTATTTATTTTTATTATTAAACAAGTGGGATTTAATTGTACTTCTGTCTCGGTCTGATTCATTTTTTCTGAAGCTTTGCAAGGGGACCTGTGTCCTGAAGTGTGATCCCTTGCACCTTGGCCTGACTGCTGGTTGCCTGAAATTGCAGTCATGCCTTCTTGTTCCCAGATTTGCCCTTAAAGAACAAGGGGAACTGCTGGAAAATGTTGTCCCCCTCAAGTGAAATGAATGGACTGTGCTATGCCATGGACTCTAAGTATTTAGTTAGTCATAGCAGGTTGCAATAAAGGACATACTCACCATTTAGGTAGATAATGGACTAATCCATAAGTCAGAACTAGCAGATGGGGTTGGTGCTGCGCTAATCCTTGAACAGACTCTACTACTAAAGTGCAGACCTATAACTATGATGGAGAACTTGTCACCTACCCTCACATACAGTGAAAGTCTCAAGATAAAAAATGTATAAAAGCGCTAAATGCAAAGAGTATGTGCATAAAAATAATTAAAAGTGCAACTTCACTTAAATAATACTAGTATGTTAATACCAGCATGGGTGTATACTGTGGAAAATTCAAAAAACAAAAAAAGGAAAAATATATATAATTTTTTCTCAATATTTGTGCAATCAATGTGACAAAAACGATAAAGTGTCCTGTGCCAATATTATATCACGAGGTATTCTTAATTAGCGCATAATTAGGGGGAAGTATTAATATCTCCCCTCACTCACCATTCCACATGTCATTCTGACCCCCTATATCCACTATGTACTGCTTCCGCGGTAGGCATATACTGAAGGATTGAACCTATACTTAAGAACATCCCCGCTCTGCACTTATGTTAAGAATATGTCTTAACTCTAATAGGCTAATAAGGCAGTGATCGAATTTACACCGCTCAGGAGTCACCCTGACATTTCTAACCACCTTTTTGATAACCAATAAAATGGCTGCCTCCACGGAGCCTCAGGAAAGTGGCCGCTATGCAAATTCCCCATACAACTCAGAGAAAATGGCCGCCGTGCATATACTTGGCCAGATCTATATAAAGACAGTCTAATGTGCCCTATAGCATCCCCTGATGAAGCCACGTGACCCGTGATGCCACGCGTAGGGACAGCCACCTCCCACTGTCAGCAGTGTACGAGCTCGCCGCTCATCTGGATACACTGTAATCCTCTGCTAACATACTGTGTGAGTACCCCGTGTTTGCTATTGCTAAATAAAGCTGTTTACCCTTAAATACTACACTATATGGTATTTCTATCTTTCTGTTGGTTATAATCCATGGATCTGAGGGACAATACATGACAGCTCAAGACCTAGGACCTCCCTCCATAGGAGATACCACAAGCGCTGTTTTCTTCTATGCTGTAACCTCAGTGTAGTGAGGTAAGGGGCCATTACCTACCACTAAAGGATTGTTGTATGGAAAGGATTTCATTATACACTTCACATTCACCACTCTTCTATCCAGCTGCTGCTTGCAAGATCTAATTGTGTGTTACCACCATTGAAGCATTGGAATTGTTGGCTGCTGCACCAAGTCACTTTGTATTGAACTGGACTATTGGTCTTTGTTTAACTGTGAGCACCCCCTGCTGGTGTTGGACACTGTATTGCATGTTGCACTTTTATTCTGATCACTTAGGACATACATTGTAATGTTGTACCGTTTTGTTTTATTTGTTTTCTGTGAGTCACGTAGTAGCAATCTATTTAGCTGCACCTATAATGGTTGATTTAATTAAGAATACCTCGTGATATAATATTGGCACAGGACACTATCGTTTTTGTCACATTGATTGCACAAATATTGAGAAAAAATTATATATTTTTTTCCTTTTGTTGGTTTTTGAATTTTCCACCGTATACACCCATGCTGGTATTAACATACCAGGATTATTTAAGTGAAGTTGCACTTTTAATTATTTTTATGCACATACTTTTTGTATTTAGCGCTTTTATACATTTTTTATCTTGAAACTTTCACCGTATGTGAGGGTAGGTGACAAGTTCTCCATCATAGTTATCTAATAGGTCTGCACTTTAGTAGTAGAGTCTGTTCAAGGATTAGCGCAGCACCAACCCCATCTGCTAGTTTACATCTACACCCGGGGTCAGGCTGGACCCCATTCGGTGCAAGCTGCTTCGCCTTCCCTATTACTACTGTTCCCTTTCTTATCACTGCATGGTAGCGCAGGAATAATTTACTGCTTATTGTCCATAAGTCAGAACTGTTCTAGAATTGGTCACCTGGTGGCATAAGCAACGCTGACCTAAGTGAGCTATGCCTATTATGTGCTAAATGTTAGCTTGTAGGTAGATGGAAGGAGATGCCATTCTTCATTGAGGATGGGATCTGCTTCAAAAATATAGATAATGTATTATTTTCTAGGGTGTAATTTCCCTGTTATGCTATCTTCGGCTGAGGACCATTTCAAATAACTGTGTACAAATTGCACTATCTTATAGAATAGGATGCATTTTTGCATTGTTTTGATCTCTCTCTTTCAGGTGTCGCTGTGTTGGTGCATCTTTCTTGGCTAAGGAGAGACAGGGATCTAACCTGCCGTCAACACTAACTTACTTCTATATTATTATTGTACATATATTTAGAGAGATAGTGAGGAATCAAGGTTATTGCTTAGGTCTGCCTTTAAGATTGCACATACATATTTTTGATACTTTATTGTCTTATATGATTTATAATAGTTTTGTGTATAACTATTTGACATCCACGTTTATTCAAGTGGTACGCCACACAAAAGTTTTATATTTCTATACTGTTATATTGTTAACCCTTTCCTGTTTCCCCACCCATCCCAGTTTTTACCAGGACATTCGCTCTCAGGCTTGGGTGCTCAAATTATTTTTCTGTAAACTCCGAGATGCAGTTTTGTAGGCAGGGGGAGGATGTAGCACCCTGGAGTTTAGGCAGGGATGCTCCTCACAAATTTACTTGCCAGGAGTAGTCCACCTGGTCGATTGTTAGCGATCTAATGATTTCTCCCTAAGTTTGGCCTTATTGCACTTTTCTTTTTTACCACTAGGTGGCCGAGTACTTGGTGGTACTAGATATGAGAAGAGCAACTCAAGGTCAGGTTATGGGTATATGGGGTATCTCAGCCAATGGACAGAGGTTTTCTTGGATTCCTTGGCCTTCTGGTAGAACCTATATATTCGGGTGGAGTCAGGTGATCTATGTTCTGTGCCACCTGGACGGCTGTCTGGGTGGACATGTGTTGTGTTGCCCCGGGCTGCTAGGCCGGAGATTGGGCCTATCATGTGGGCATCTGCTAGGCTGTCTGAGGGCCTATCCAGAAGCAAGAGAGAGCAGCGCAGGGTTGGGATTGCGGCTTGCAGTCCAACCAGAAGTGACGGTTCTGCGGCCGGAGAACCTGTCAGTGTTTGGGGGTAGAGGGGAAGCTGTTGCCACAAAGGGACCATCCACCTTATTACCAGGGACCACAGTGGGTAACTGAAGCAAGTACCAGTGTCACATTCTCTTCCCGGAAGGGCACAGTGGAGAATCAGGAAACTTCAGACGGTGATCAAGTCAAGGACCCAGTCAGCAGAGGTGACGCTTGCAGAGCAGCCTTGTGTGTCAAGTCAGGGACTAAGGTGGCCAGTGGGGTGAAGCTTGAAAAGTATTGGGAGTGCCAAGCTAGGGACCCAGCAGAGAAGAGGGGATGATGCTTGAGGAAGATACCACCGTAAAGATTGGAGGAGCTCAAGAGATTCAGTGGCAGTGAATCAGAGTGTCTAGTGAGAGACCGGGAGCACAGTGGGCTACAAGGAGAAGTTGTAGTGAAAGTGAAGGAACTGTTAAGTTTGGTGTTAGGAACTGTTATAGACTGTGGCCATTAGAGACAGCATTCCTGCATGTGCAGATGTGGCTTCCTGCACAGCTGTCCTCTTATTGAAGTCTCGGAGTCTGCTAATTGAACTTGCAACTACTCAAGGGTGTCCTGGCCCTAACCATCTTTCCCCCATAAAAGTTTGAAAGAGAAATAAACATCTATTTTGCATTCAAGAAGTGTCTGGCGCCCAATAACTTCCACCTTGCACCCACTATGCCTCACAACCCACCACATACTGAAGGATGTTGGCTATCTCTGGCCCTGGAGGTTCTCATTAGACTGACGGAGGCCGGAGACCTTGCTACATTTCCAAAATAGAACTAAAGCTCAAGCAAATGTATTCAATACCTTCTTCTGCTCTGTGTGTACAAAGGAACATGTGGGAGCTCAAGTTCATTATGGGGATAATATTGACACAGCCCCAAATGAACCACTATGGCTCAAACTTGATATGGTTCAGAAACATTTAGACAAAATAAAGATTAATAAAGCACATGGACCAGATGGTATACATCCATGTGTCCTAAAAGAGATAAGCTCTGTTAATTCATAGCCATTATTGCTAATTTTTAGAGACTCTTTAATGACTGGCATAGTATCACTGGATTGGCATAAGACCAATGTGGTGCCTATTTTTAAAGAGATTAAGAGATTTTTAAGAGATCAAAGTCCTTACCAAGAAATTACAGACTGGTTAGTTTAAACTATAGTTCAGAAGATAATGAAGAGCATGATAAAGGCCACGTAAAAGAGTCTAGAGTTGATAGAAAAAAATATTTTAAGCAATAGACAGCATGGATTCACGAAAGACCAAAGTTGTCAAACAAATCTAATTTCTTCTTTTGTTTGACACAGTTCCCCACACATGGCTAATATGTAAATTAAAGTCTAAAGGCTTAGAAAATTCAATTTGTAAATAGACAGAAAACTGTAAAAAAAAAAAAAACGTAGTTAGAGATTAGTGATTAACCGCTTGCCGACCGGCTCGCGCTGATATACGTCGGCAGAAGGGCGCGTACAGGCATTTTAACGTACCATTACGGTGCCCTCTAAGAAGCGGTTTGCAGGCCCATCGTGAGCCCCGTGCATGTGATCATGGGTCCTGCGGACTCAATGTCCTCGGGGATACCCGCGATTGTCTCACGGAGAGGAGGAATGGGGAAATGCTGATGTAAACAAGCATTTCCCTGTTCTGCCTAGTGACACTGACGCTGATCACAGCTCCCTGTAATCAGGAGCGGTGATCAGTGTCATGTCACACATAGCCCCTCCCCCTCACAGTTAGAATCACTCCCTAGGACACACTTTACAGCTCCCCTTAGTAGTTAACCCCTTCACTGCCAGTCACATTTACACAGTAATCAATGCATTTTTAATCGCACTGATCGCTGTATAAATGTGAATGGTCCCAAAATAGCACCAAAAGTGTCTGATCTGTCCGCCATAATGTCGCAGTCATGATAAAAATTGCTGACCACTGCCATTACTAGTAAAAAAAAAATATTAATAAAAATGCCATAAAACTATTCCCTATTTTGTAGACACTATAACTTTTGCACAAACCAATCAATAAGCGCTTATTGCGATTTTTTTTACCAAAAATATGTAGAAGAATATGTATCGGCCTAAACTGAGGAAAAAAAATGTTTTTTTTAATATATTTTTTGGGGATAATTATTATAGCAAAAAGTAAAAAATAATGCGTTTTTTTCAAAATTGACGCTATTTTTTGTTTATAGCGCAAAAAAGAAAAACCGCAGAGGTGATCAAATACCACCAAAAGAAAACTTGGTCACGTAATTACATCACATCCGGCTTCCCGTGGTTGTCTGTCTGTTGTGGATGAAACGCACGCCGCTGCCGCGATCTGCTGGGAACTTTTTCAGAGCAGGTTACCCATTGACAAAGATACGCTTTCCAGCCTCAGTGCCGGGCGATGGCACTTTTTATGTGAGTAGCCCTTTGGCTATGTTTGTTTTTATTTCTATTTTTACAATAAACATTGTTACACTATGTTCGGTTCCTCTCCATCTGTTTTACATCCCTTACGTGAGACCCTGTGATGTGAGGACAGGAGTCCGGTCCACCTCTCTCCATTGCAGCAAGCATTATCTTGCTAAAGCCTATTTGACCTTTTTTTCATTAAATTGGTCAACTCCATCTGGTAAGCTGACACCCGTTCTATGAGCACTTTTGTTTGGGTGGTTTTCAGTGATGGTGAAGGGATTCTGCTGTCCATGCTTTGATGTCAAGATCCAGACAAGGATTTCACTTCAACTATTTGTTTATTTATTGATGGTATTTTATGTTTTCATTTATTAATCACTTGCTGCATTTTTGTTTTGTTTTTCAATATGTTCACCTGATTTATCAATATTGTAATCACTCATTGTATTATGGTTGTTTAGCAATAGGGATGAGCCGAACACCCCCCGGTTCGGTTCGCACCAGAACCCGCGAACGGACCGCAAGTTCGCACGAACGTTAGAACCCCATTGACGTCTATGGGACTCGAACGTTCGAAATCAAAAGTGCTCATTTTAAAGGCTAATTTGCATGGTATTGTCCTAAAAAGGGTGTGGGGACCCGGGTCCTACCCCAGGGGACATGTATCAATGCAAAAAAAACTTTTAAAAACGGCCGTTTTTTCGGGAGCAGTGATTTTAATGATGCTTAAAGTAAAAAAAAAAAAGTGAAATATTCCTTTAAATATCGTACCTGGGGGGTGTCTATAGTATGCCTGTAAAGTGACGCGTGTTTCCCATGTTTAGAACAGTCCCTGCACCAAATGTCATTTTTAAAGGAAAAAATCTCATTTAAAACTGCTTGCGGGTTTAATGTCATGTCGGGTCCTGGCAATATGGATGAAAATCAGTGAGACAAACGGCATGGGTACCCCCCAGTCCATTACCAGGCCCTTTGGGTCTTGTATGGATATTAAGGGGAACCCCGCACCCAAATTAAAATAAGGAAAGGTCCCTATATACTCTGAACAGCAGTATACAGGCGGTGCAAACAAGACAGGGACTGTAGGTTTGTTGTTAATTAGAATCTGTTTGTAATTTTGAACATTTTTAACGTGTTTAGCTCCAGCCAAAAAATCTTTTCTAAGCTTTTTGGAAAACATAGGGAAGGGTTATCACCCCTGTGACATTTGTTTTGCGTCTTTCCTCCTCTTCAGAAGATTTCACCTCACTTTTTTGTCCCAATGAAAAATGTTTTTTGAAAATTTGGGTTTTTTTGTGGAACAAGGATTGGAAAGCATCAGTGGAAAGGAGAAATTGTTTTCCCATATTAACTCTTACATGAGAGAATTTCCCTTCCTAGGGGTAGATTTCATCTCACTTCCTGTTGTCTCCTTCCGTTTGCAAGTAGGAGTCGTTTGTAAGTTAGATGTTTGAAAGTAGGGTCCTGCCCTATATACTCAGCAGAAATTTGGGCCTTAGGTGTTGCTGTGGCCAAAACACTGTAAGCCCTCACAGGGCCCTGCTGTGAAATATTAGATCAAGAATTGTAATTACATGCCCCTGTTGAACAGGAGCTGAAAAATTAGGCCTTAGGCACTGGTGCTGGTGCCACAACACTGCAACCCCTCACAGACACTCTAGTTGGAACGCAGGAACGAGCCCTGCTGCAAAGTATTGCATCAAAAATTGTAATTACACGCCCCTGTTAGACAGGGGCAGAAAAATTGGGCCTTAGGCACTGGTGTTGGTGCCACAACACTGCAACCCCTCACAGACACTCTAGTTGGAACGCAGGAACGAGCCCTGCTGCAAAGTATTGCATCAAAAATTGTAATTACACGCCCCTGTTAGACAGGGGCAGAAAAATTGGGCCTTAGGCACTGGTGCTGGTGCCACAACACTGCAACCCCTCACAGACACTCTAGTTGGAACGCAGGAACGAACCCTGCTGCAAAGTATTGCATCAAAAATTGTAATTACACGCCCCTGTTAGACAGGGGCAGAAAAATTGGGCCTTAGGCACTGGTGCTGGTGCCACAACACTGCAACCCCTCACAGACACTCTAGTTGGAACGCAGGAACGAGCCCTGCTGCAAAGTATTGCATCAAAAATTGTAATTACACGCCCCTGTTAGACAGGGGCAGAAAAATTGGGCCTTAGGCACTGGTGCTGGTGCCACAACACTGCAACCCCTCACAGACACTCTAGTTGGAATGCAGGAACGAGCCCTGCTGCAAAGTATTACATCAAAAATTGTAATTACACGCCCCTGTTATACAGGGGCTGAAAAATTGTGCCTTAGGCACTGGTGGTGGCGCCCAGAACCAAAAATGTTCTTACAAGCTATCAGCGTGATGATTGAGGAGGAAGAGGATAATTACTCAGGGATAGTCACTCAGCATCAGCATAGGCAGTCTTTGAAGGGATCTGAAAAAAATTATTCAGTTACATCAGCATCAGGTGCTTGGTAGCTGGTGGTGATCCAAGACTGATTCATTTTTATGAAGGTCAGCCGATCGACCGAGTCAGTGGACAGACGCACCCTGTGATCGGTTACCACGCCTCCAGCAGCACTGAATGTGCATTCCGAAAGAACGCTGGATGCAGGACAGGCCAGTAGCTCAATTGCATACTGTGCAAGCTCTGGCCAGTGATCCATCCTCAAGACCCAGTAACCCAGAGGATTTTCGGTGGGAAAGGTGTCCAAGTCTGATCTTGCCCCTAGGTATTCCTGCACCATGTAAAACAGACGCTGGCGATGGTTGCTGGAACCGATCATACCTTGGGGCTGCGGACCAAAAAATTGTCTGAACGCATCGGTCAGACGGCCACCTTCTCCACCGCTCCTTCTTTGACTGACCGAAGCCTCAGCAACACGTTGTCCAGAAACAGGAGTTTGTAACCTCCCAGTCTCTGGGAACGCGTTGCACAGACCTTTCTGCAAGGCCTCCCGAAGATGTTTCATCCTCTGCTCCCTCTGCGATGGCAAGATAAGGTCCGCAACCTTACCCTTGTAACGTGGATCAAGGAGGGTTGCCAGCCAGTATTGGTCCTTCTCCTTGATACCACGAATACGAGGATCCTTACGCAGGCTTTGCAGGATCAGGGAGGCCATGCAGCGTAGGTTTGCTGAGGCATTCGGTCCGGAGTCCTCTGGGTCACTAAGGACAACAACGTCCGCAGCCACCTCCTCCCAGCCACGTACAAGTCCATGTGTTCCTTGGGACTGATCCCTTAAAGACTGCTGATGCTGAGTGCCAGGCTCCACCTCCATACTGACACAATCTTCCTCCTCCTCCTCCTCCTCCTCCTCGTCCTCTTCCTGTGTGATCGGCGGGCACGCAGGAACACTGTCTGGATAAAGGGGGCCTTGAGAGCTAAGGAAGTCCTCCTCTTCCTGCCTCTGTTCTGCCTCAAGTGCCCTGTCCATTATTCCACGCAGCGTGTGCTCCAACAGGTGGACAAGGGGGACAGTGTCACTGATGCATGCACTGTCAGTGCTCACCATCCTCGTGGCCTCCTCGAATGGTGACAGGACAGTGCATGGATCCCTGATCATGGCCCACTGGCGTGGGGAAAAAAAACCAAGGTCCCCTGACCCTGTCCTGGTGCCATAGTCGCACAGGTACTCATTTATGGCCCTCTGCTGCGTGTGCAGCCGCTGCAGCATGGCCAATGTCGAGTTCCACCTGGTGGGCATGTCACAGATTAGGCGGTTCTTGGGCAGGTTAAACTCCTTTTGGAGGTCCGTCAGCCGAGCACTGGCATTATATGACCGGCGGAAATGCACACAGACTTTCCTGGCCTGCCTCAGGACATCCTGTAAGCCCGGGTACCTGCCCAAGAACCGCTGCACCACCAAGTTAAGGACGTGAGCCAAACAGGGCACATGGGTCAGTTGTCCCTGTCGGAGGGCAGAGAGGAGGTTGGTGCCATTGTCGCAAACCACCATTCCTGCCTTAAGTTGGCGTGGCGTCAACCACCTCTGAACCTGCCCCTGCAGAGCTGACAGAACCTCTGCCCCAGTGTGGCTCCTGTCCCCCAAGCACACCAGCTCAAGCACCGCATGGCATCTTTTGGCCTGCGTACTTGCGTAGCCCCTTGAACGCCTACGGAGCACCGCTGGTTCCGAGGAAGAGGCCATGGAGGAAGAAGAAGAGGAGGGGGTGGAGGAGAGAGGTGTGTCACAATCAGCATTTTGGAGGCGTGGTGGCGGAACAACCTCCAACACTACTGCACCTTGTCCTGCATCCTTCCCAGCTGCCAGCAGAGTCACCCAATGCGCCGTGAAACTTAAGTAACGTCCCTGTCCATGCCTGCTGGACCATGAGTCAGCGGTAATATGCACCTTACCGCTGACCGCCCTGTCCAGCGAGGCATGGACATTGCCTTCCACATGCCGGTAGAGAGCTGGAATCGCCTTCCGTGAGAAAAAGTGGCGTTTGGGTACCTGCCACTGAGGAACCGCACATTCCACAAACTCACGGAAGGGGGCAGAGTCTACCAACTGAAAAGGCAGCAGTTGAAGTGCTAGCAATTTTGCCAAGCTAGCATTCAACCGCTGGGCATGTGGATGGCTGGGAGCAAACTTCTTTCGGCGGTGCAGCAGCTGGGGCAGGGAAATTTGCCTGGTACAATCTGGCGTCGGTGTACCAAAAGCAGATTGCCCACAAGTACTTGGCTGTGACACACCTAATTCTACACCTTCATTCCTCTCACTGCAGGTCTCAGAGAGGACTGAAGGTCTAGTGGGGTTGGAAATCTCAGCTGATGAGGAGCAAGGAGAGATCCTCTTTGTTCTTTGGTGTGGGTCTTTTAGATATGCTTGCCAACGAACTGCATGGCAGGTCAACATATGTCTGGTCAAGCATGTGGTACCCAAGCGGGAGATGTTTTGGCCACGCGAGATACGCTTGAGACATATGTTGCAAATAGCAGCGGTGCGATCTGATGCACTCGTCTCAAAAAAGGCCCACACCAAAGAACTTTTTGAATAACGCGCAGAGACTGCAGCGCCCTGCACATGTGGAGCTTTGGGGTGTGATGCAGTCAATGTGCTGCCCTTAGGCTGGCCCCTGGAGGGCATCCTGCCTCGTTGGTGATGTGCCGCCTCCTCCTCCTCCTCCTCCTCCTCTCTCCTATCAGGCACCCACGTTGAGTCAGTGACCTCATCATCCCCTCCCTCCTCATCACTGGAGCAAACCTGGCAGTATGCTGCAACAGGGGGAGCATGACTGCCAGATTGCTGTCCTTCTTGGGCACCCCCTCTGTCCGTGCTCATGTTACTGCCTTCATCAAGCTCAGTATCATCATCAGAGCCTTCCAAACGCTGGGCATCCTCCTGGAGCATGTACCCAACACTGTGGTCAAACAGTTCGAGGGAATCCTCATGAGGACATGGTGGAGCTAGGGAAGGAGTCACTGATGACATTGAGCTGAGGGAAGAGGCCGCTGCTTTGCCAGACAAAGCACCCTGGGCATGGGTGAGAGAGGATGAGGAGGATGAGGACGGCTTGGTCATCCACTCGACCAAGTTTTCTGCATGTTGCGGCTCAACACGGCCAGCTGCCGAAAAAAAGGCCAAGCGTGTCCCATGGCCACGTGCTGATGAGGATGCACCGTCTCCACGACCAGCACTAGACACAGAGCCTGCTTGCCCTCTCTTATTGGCTTGTGACTGTCTGCCTCTCCTTCTTGGCCTTCCAGACATACTAATGGCCTGTAGCTGCACTAAGCTGGGATAGAACACCTGTAATTTTCTTCAGGTAGCTTTATATACTGTAACCAGACAAGCCTGCCTGTCAGTAGGAAGATAACAGGAACGGATCTAGCTGAACACTGTGAGCAGGACGCACTGCACTAAATGTAAATAGCAGGAACGGATCTAGCTGAACACTGTGAGCAGGACGCACTGACTGCACTAAATGTAAATAGCAGGAACGGATCTAGCTGAACACTGTGAGCAGGACGCACTGCACTAAATGTAAATAGCAGGAACAGATCTAGCTGAACACTGTGAGCAGGACGCACTGCACTAAATGTAAATAGCAGGAACGGATCTAGCTGAACACTGTGAGCAGGACGCACTGACTGCACTAAATGTAAATAGCAGGAACAGATCTAGCTGAACACTGTGAGCAGGACGCACTGCACTAAATGTAAATAGCAGGAACGGATCTAGCTGAACACTGTGAGCAGGACGCACTGACTGCACTAAATGTAAATAGCAGGAACGGATCTAGCTGAACACTGTGAGCAGGACGCACTGCACTAAATGTAAATAGCAGGAACGGATCTAGCTGAACACTGTGAGCAGGACGCACTGCACTAAATGTAAATAGCAGGAACAGATCTAGCTGAACACTGTGAGCAGGACGCACTGCACTAAATGTAAATAGCAGGAACGGATCTAGCTGAACACTGTGAGCAGGACGCACTGCACTAAATGTAAATAGCAGGAACGGATCTAGCTGAACACTGTGAGCAGGACGCACTGCACTAAATGTAAATAGCAGGAACGGATCTAGCTGAACACTGTGAGCAGGACGCACTGACTGCACTAAATGTAAATAGCAGGAACGAATCTAGCTGAACACTGTGAGCAGGACGCACTGCACTAAATGTAAATAGCAGGAACGGATCTAGCTGAACACTGTGAGCAGGACGCACTGCACTAAATGTAAATAGCAGGAACGGATCTAGCTGAACACTGTGAGCAGGACGCACTGCACTAAATGTAAATAGCAGGAACGGATCTAGCTGAACACTGTGAGCAGGACGCACTGCACTAAATGTAAATAGCAGGAACGGATCTAGCTGAACACTGTGAGCAGGACGCACTGACTGCACTAAATGTAAATAGCAGGAACGGATCTAGCTGAACACTGTGAGCAGGACGCACTGCACTAAATGTAAATAGCAGGAACGGATCTAGCTGAACACTGTGAGCAGGACGCACTGCACTAAATGTAAATAGCAGGAACGGATCTAGCTGAACACTGTGAGCAGGACGCACTGCACTAAATGTAAATAGCAGGAACGGATCTAGCTGAATACTGTGAGCAGGACGCACTGACTGCACTAAATGTAAATAGCAGGAACGGATCTAGCTGAACACTGTGAGCAGGACGCACTGACTGCACTAAATGTAAATAGCAGGAACGGATCTAGCTGAACACTGTGAGCAGGACGCACTGCACTAAATGTAAATAGCAGGAACGGATCTAGCTGAACACTGTGAGCAGGACGCACTGCACTAAATGTAAATAGCAGGAACGGATCTAGCTGAACACTGTGAGCAGGACGCACTGCACTAAATGTAAATAGCAGGAACGGATCTAGCTGTACACTGTGAGCAGGACGCACTGCACTAAATGTAAATAGCAGGAACGGATCTAGCTGAACACTGTGAGCAGGACGCACTGACTGCACTAAATGTAAATAGCAGGAACGGATCTAGCTGAACACTGTGAGCAGGACGCACTGCACTAAATGTAAATAGCAGGAACGGATCTAGCTGAACACTGTGAGCAGGACGCACTGCACTAAATGTAAATAGCAGGAACGGATCTAGCTGAACACTGTGAGCAGGACGCACTGCACTAAATGTAAATAGCAGGAACGGATCTATCTGAACACTGTGAGCAGGACGCACTGCACTAAATGTAAATAGCAGGAACGGATCTAGCTGAACACTGTGAGCAGGACGCACTGCACTAAATGTAAATAGCAGGAACGGATCTAGCTGAACACTGTGAGCAGGACGCACTGCACTAAATGTAAATAGCAGGAACGGATCTAGCTGAACACTGTGAGCAGGACGCACTGACTGCACTAAATGTAAATAGCAGGAACGGATCTAGCTGAACACTGTGAGCAGGACGCACTGCACTAAATGTAAATAGCAGGAACGGATCTAGCTGAACACTGTGAGCAGGACGCACTGCACTAAATGTAAATAGCAGGAACGGATCTAGCTGAACACTGTGAGCAGGACGCACTGCACTAAATGTAAATAGCAGGAACGGATCTAGCTGAACACTGTGAGCAGGACGCACTGCACTAAATGTAAATAGCAGGAACGGATCTAGCTGAACACTGTGAGCAGGACGCACTGCACTAAATGTAAATAGCAGGAACGGATCTAGCTGAACACTGTGAGCAGGACGCACTGACTGCACTAAATGTAAATAGCAGGAACGGATCTAGCTGAACACTGTGAGCAGGACGCACTGCACTAAATGTAAATAGCAGGAACGGATCTAGCTGAACACTGTGAGCAGGACGCACTGCACTAAATGTAAATAGCAGGAACGGATCTAGCTGAACACTGTGAGCAGGACGCACTGCACTAAATGTAAATAGCAGGAACGGATCTAGCTGAACACTGTGAGCAGGACGCACTGACTGCACTAAATGTAAATAGCAGGAACGGATCTAGCTGAACACTGTGAGCAGGACGCACTGACTGCACTAAATGTAAATAGCAGGAACGGATCTAGCTGAACACTGTGAGCAGGACGCACTGCACTAAATGTAAATAGCAGGAACAGATCTAGCTGAACACTGTGAGCAGGACGCACTGACTGCACTAAATGTAAATAGCAGGAACAGATCTAGCTGAACACTGTGAGCAGGACGCACTGCACTAAATGTAAATAGCAGGAACGGATCTAGCTGAACACTGTGAGCAGGACGCACTGACTGCACTAAATGTAAATAGCAGGAACGGATCTAGCTGAACACTGTGAGCAGGACGCACTGCACTAAATGTAAATAGCAGGAACGGATCTAGCTGAACACTGTGAGCAGGACGCACTGCACTAAATGTAAATAGCAGGAACGGATCTAGCTGAACACTGTGAGCAGGACGCACTGCACTAAATGTAAATAGCAGGAACGGATCTAGCTGAACACTGTGAGCAGGACGCACTGCACTAAATGTAAATAGCAGGAACGGATCTAGCTGAACACTGTGAGCAGGACGCACTGCACTAAATGTAAATAGCAGGAACGGATCTAGCTGAACACTGTGAGCAGGACGCACTGACTGCACTAAATGTAAATAGCAGGAACGGATCTAGCTGAACACTGTGAGCAGGACGCACTGACTGCACTAAATGTAAATAGCAGGAACGGATCTAGCTGAACACTGTGAGCAGGACGCACTGCACTAAATGTAAATAGCAGGAACAGATCTAGCTGAACACTGTGAGCAGGACGCACTGACTGCACTAAATGTAAATAGCAGGAACAGATCTAGCTGAACACTGTGAGCAGGACGCACTGCACTAAATGTAAATAGCAGGAACGGATCTAGCTGAACACTGTGAGCAGGACGCACTGCACTAAATGTAAAGAGCAGGAACAGATCTAGCTGAACACTGTGAGCAGGACGCACTGCACTAAATGTAAAGAGCAGGAACAGATCTAGCCTAATCTAGCTCTCAAATCAAATGACACTGTCTGTCTCTCTCTCTATCAGCACACCGGAACACACTACACAGGGCCGCCGTGTAGGCGGCCTTATATAGTGTGGGGCGTGTACTAAATCCCCTGAGCCATAATTGGCCAAAGCCACCCTGGCTTTGGCCAATTACAGCTCTCTCTACTGACGGCGCTGTGATTGGCCAAGCATGCGGGTCATAGTGCATGCTTGGCCAATCATCAGCCAGCAATGCACTGCGATGCCGCAGTGAATTATGGGCCGTGACGCGCCACGCGAATTTGGCGCGAAGCTCATCCCTATTTAGCAATCACTTTGCACTATTACCTTCAATGGTTGTAGTCATAGTATTTAAATGTATCCATTTTGATCCACTTAGGTAGGCTGGTGTATTGTGAATTATATATAAGAATTTTATTATTTGTGTTTAATACTTGGTTTATATTCATTTTTTACATATATCCAGCGCTCCCCATCATTTTCTTTTTTTACTTATGCGCTGATGACTTCTTCATCCAGTTAGGGTGTAGCTGCTATAACTACACTTTATCTTAATTTATCAACACATTTTGGCGCGGAATCTTTTTATATTTTTTCACTGCCATTACTAGTAAAAAAAATATATTAATAAAAATGCCATAAAACTATTCCCTATTTTGTAGACACTATAACTTTTGCGCAAACCAATCAATAAATGCTTGTTGCAATTTTTTTTACCAAAAATATGTAGAAGAATATGTATGGGCCTAAACTGAGGAAAAAAAATGTTTTTTTATATATTTTTTTGGGGATAATTATTATAGCAAAAAGTAAAAAATAATGCGTTTTTTTTCAAAATTGACACTATTTTTTTGTTTATAGCGCAAAAAATAAAAACTGCAGAGGTGATCAAATACCACCAAAAGAAAGCTCTATTTGTGGGGAAAAAAGGACGTCAATTTTGTTTGGGAGCCACGTCGCACGGCCACGCCATTGTCAGTTAAAGTGATGCAGTGCCGAATCGCAAAAAACGCTCTGGTATTTTGCCAGCCAAATGGTCCGGGGCTTACGTGGTTAACCACCTCAATACAGGGCACTTTCACCCCCTTCCTGCTCATGCCATTTTTCTTCACACAAAGAAAGCCTTTTTTGGTGGCATTCAATAAATAGTTTTTTTTTTTTAAAGTCTGAACATTTTGAAGAATAAAATAATAATTTTAAACTATTAAAATATATAGTTTCTGTCAGTAATTGTTGTAAATAAGTAATTATGTGCATTGCTTAGGTGGCACTGATGAGGAGGCACAAATATGCTGCACTTATGGGCTCTGATAGTTGGCACTGATGGATGGCACTGGTTGGCAGGGCCGTCCTAATGAGTGGGCACCCCTGGGCACTGCCCAGAGGCCCCAGCTGCATGCGGGACCCCTGCACTTTCCCTTGCAGTTTTGTAAACATATACTACTTTCAAGTTGATCAGGTCAGCAGGAGTATCAGCGGTGCGGGGGAAGGCTGCTTGTAATACCCCCCTCTCATTTAATCACGATAGACTGTCCCTTCAATATATCCCAAGGCAGCCTGAATTGGTGGGTGGAGCCAGGGGTGTGTCTGCCTCCTCCACTCCTAACAAACACTTGTTCACACAGGCTGAGGAGGAGAGACCACAGCAGCCCTGGGAGTGTCCATATCCAGGAATGCAGTAAGTGACTGAGCACATGTCACTAAGCTGCCACTATTTCACCCTATACTATCCAATCCTGTCACTATAGCTCCCTATACTATCCAATCCTGTCACTATAGCTCCCTATACTACCCAATGCTGTCACTATACCTCCCTATATTACCCAATCCTGTCACTAGGGATGAGCTTCGTGTTCGAGTCGAACCCATGTTCGACTCGAACATCGGCTGTTCGGTCGTTCGCCGAATTGCGAACGATATGGGCCGTTCGCGCCAAATTCGTGTGGCGCGTCACGGCCCATAATTCACTGCGGCATCGCAGTGCATTGCTGGCTGATGATTGGCCAAGCATGCACTATGACCCGCATGCTTGGCCAATCACAGCGCCGTCAGTAGAGAGAGCTGTAATTGGCCAAAGCCAGGGTGGCTTTGGCCAATTATGGCTCAGGGGATTTAGTACACGCCCCACACTATATAAGGCCGCCTGCACGGCGGCCCTGTGTAGTGTGTGTTCCGGTGTGCTGAGAGATAGAGAGAGAGAGAGACAGTGTCATTTGATTTGAGTTAGATAGATTAGGCAGAACAGTCAGTCAGTTAGCTGCACTTACAGTGTATTGTGTATATATATGCATCCCAGGTGTTGCATATATATATATATATACACTGTATTCAGTTTAGCTAGATCCGTTCCTGTTATCTTCTAGACTATTTACATTTAGTGCAGTGCGTCCTGCTCACAGTGTTCAGCTAGATCCGTTCCTGTTATCTTCTAGACTATTTTACATTTAGTGCAGTGCGTCCTGCTCACAGTGTTCAGCTAGATCCGTTCCTGTTATCTTCTAGACTATTTACATTTAGTGCAGTGCGTCCTGCTCACAGTGTTCAGCTAGATCCGTTCCTGTTATCTTCTAGACTATTTACATTTAGTGCAGTGCGTCCTGCTCACAGTGTTCAGCTAGATCCGTTCCTGTTATCTTCTAGACTATTTACATTTAGTGCAGTGCGTCCTGCTCACAGTGTTCAGCTAGATCCGTTCCTGTTATCTTCTAGACCAGGGGTCTCAAACTGGCGGCCCTCCAGCTGTTGCAAAACTACAAGTCCCATCATGCCTTTGCCTGTGGGAGTCATGCTTGTAACGGTCAGCCTGGCAATGCGTCATGGGACTTGTAGTTTTGCAACAGCTGGAGGGCCGCCAGTTTGAGACCCCTGTTCTAGACTATTTACATTTAGTGCAGTGCGTCCTGCTCACAGTGTTCAGCTAGATCCGTTCCTGTTATCTTCCTACTGACAGGCAGGCTTGTCTGGTTACAGTATATAAAGCTACCTGAAGAAAATTACAGGTGTTCTATTTGATCCTATTAGTACCACGGTCAGGCAGCTAGACTATTTACATTTAGTACAGTGCGTCCTGCTCAAAGTGTTCAGCTAGATCCGTTCCTGTTATCTTCCTACTGACAGGCAGGCTTATCTGGTTACAGTATATAAAGCTACCTGAAGAAAATTACAGGTGTTCTATTTGATCCTATTAGTACCACGGTCAGGCAGCTAGACTATTTACATTTGGTACAGTGCGTCCTGCTCACAGTGTTCAGCTAGATCCGTTCCTGTTATCTTCCTACTGACAGGCAGGCTTGTCTGGTTACAGTATATAAAGCTACCTGAAGAAAATTACAGGTGTTCTATTTGATCCTATTAGTACCACGGTCAGGCAGCTAGACTATTTACATTTAGTACAGTGCGTCCTGCTCACAGTGTTCAGCTAGATCCGTTCCTGTTATCTTCCTACTGACAGGCAGGCTTGTCTGGTTACAGTATATAAAGCTACCTGAAGAAAATTACAGGTGTTCTATTTGATCCTATTAGTACCACGGTCAGGCAGCTAGACTATTTACATTTAGTACAGTGCGTCCTGCTCACAGTGTTCAGCTAGATCCGTTCCTGTTATCTTCCTACTGACAGGCAGGCTTGTCTGGTTACAGTATATAAAGCTACCTGAAGAAAATTACAGGTGTTCTATTTGATCCTATTAGTACCACGGTCAGGCAGCTAGACTATTTACATTTAGTACAGTGCGTCCTGCTCACAGTGTTCAGCTAGATCCGTTCCTGTTATCTTCCTACTGACAGGCAGGCTTGTCTGGTTACAGTATATAAAGCTACCTGAAGAAAATTACAGGTGTTCTATTTGATCCTATTAGTACCACGGTCAGGCAGCTAGACTATTTACATTTAGTACAGTGCGTCCTGCTCACAGTGTTCAGCTAGATCCGTTCCTGTTATCTTCCTACTGACAGGCAGGCTTGTCTGGTTACAGTATATAAAGCTACCTGAAGAAAATTACTGGTGTTCTATTTGATCCTATTAGTACCACGGTCAGGCAGCTAGACTATTTACATTTAGTACAGTGCGTCCTGCTCACAGTGTTCAGCTAGATCCGTTCCTGTTATCTTCCTACTGACAGGCAGGCTTGTCTGGTTACAGTATATAAAGCTACCTGAAGAAAATTACAGGTGTTCTATTTGATCCTATTAGTACCACGGTCAGGCAGCTAGACTATTTACATTTAGTACAGTGCGTCCTGCTCACAGTGTTCAGCTAGATCCGTTCCTGTTATCTTCCTACTGACAGGCAGGCTTGTCTGGTTACAGTATATAAAGCTACCTGAAGAAAATTACAGGTGTTCTATTTGATCCTATTAGTACCACGGTCAGGCAGCTAGACTATTTACATTTAGTACAGTGCGTCCTGCTCACAGTGTTCAGCTAGATCCGTTCCTGTTATCTTCCTACTGACAGGCAGGCTTGTCTGGTTACAGTATATAAAGCTACCTGAAGAAAATTACAGGTGTTCTATTTGATCCTATTAGTACCACGGTCAGGCAGCTTGACTATTCTATTTAGTACAGTGCGTCCTGCTCACAGTGTTCAGCTAGATCCGTTCCTGTTATCTTCCTACTGACAGGCAGGCTTGTCTGGTTACAGTATATAAAGCTACCTGAAGAAAATTACAGGTGTTCTATTTGATCCTATTAGTACCACGGTCAGGCAGCTAGACTATTTACATTTAGTACAGTGCGTCCTGCTCACAGTGTTCAGCTAGATCCGTTCCTGTTATCTTCCTACTGACAGGCAGGCTTGTCTGGTTACAGTATGTAAAGCTACCTGAAGAAAATTACTGGTGTTCTATCCCAGCTTAGTGCAGCTACAGGCCATTAGTATGTCTGGAAGGCCAAGAAGGAGAGGCAGACAGTCACAAGCCAATAAGAGAGGGCAAGCAGGCTCTGTGTCTAGTGCTGGTCGTGGAGACGGTGCATCCTCATCAGCACGTGGCCATGGGACACGCTTGGCCTTTTTTTCGGCAGCTGGCCGTGTTGAGCCGCAACATGTGGAAGACTTGGTCGAGTGGATGACCAAGCCGTCCTCATCCTCCTCATCCTCTCTCACCCATGCCCAGGGTGCTTTGTCTGGCAAAGCAGTGGCCTCTTCCCTCAGCTCAATGTCATCAGTGACTCCTTCCCTAGCTCCACCATGTCCTCCTGAGGATTCCCTCGAACTGTTTGACCACAGTGTTGGGTACATGCTCCAGGAGGATGCCCAGCGTTTGGAAGGCTCTGATGATGATACTGAGCTTGATGAAGGCAGTAACATGAGCACGGACAGAGGGGGTGCCCAAGAAGGACAGCAATCTGGCAGTCATGCTCCCCCTGCTGCAGCATACTGCCAGGTTTGCTCCAGTGATGAGGAGGGAGGGGATGATGAGGTCACTGACTCAACGTGGGTGCCTGATAGGAGAGAGGAGGAGGAGGAGGAGGAGGAGGAGGAGGAGGAGGTGGCACATCACCAACGAGGCAGGATGCCCTCCAGGGGCCAGCCTAAGGGCAGCACATTGACTGCATCACACCCCAAAGCTCCACATGTGCAGGGCGCTGCAGTCTCTGCGCGTTATTCAAAAAGTTCTTTGGTGTGGGCCTTTTTTGAGACGAGTGCATCAGATCGCACCGCTGCTATTTGCAACATATGTCTCAAGCGTATCTCGCGTGGCCAAAACATCTCCCGCTTGGGTACCACATGCTTGACCAGACATATGTTGACCTGCCATGCAGTTCGTTGGCAAGCGTATCTAAAAGACCCACACCAAAGAACAAAGAGGATCTCTCCTTGCTCCTCATCAGCTGAGATTTCCAACCCCACTAGACCTCCAGTCCTCTCTGAGACCTGCAGTGAGAGGAATGAAGGTGTAGAATTAGGTGTGTCACAACCAAGTACTTGTGGGCAATCTGCTTTCGGTACACCGACGTCAGATTGTACCAGGCAAATTTCCCTGCCCCAGCTGCTGCACCGCCGAAAGAAGTTTGCTCCCAGCCATCCACATGCCCAGCGGTTGAATGCTAGCTTGGCAAAATTGCTAGCACTTCAACTGCTGCCTTTTCAGTTGGTAGACTCTGCCCCCTTCCGTGAGTTTGTGGAATGTGCGGTTCCTCAGTGGCAGGTACCCAAACGCCACTTTTTCTCACGGAAGGCGATTCCGGCTCTCTACCGGCATGTGGAAGGCAATGTCCATGCCTCGCTGGACAGGGCGGTCAGCGGTAAGGTGCATATTACCGCTGACTCATGGTCCAGCAGGCATGGACAGGGATGTTACCTAAGTTTCACGGCGCATTGGGTGACTCTGCTGGCAGCTGGGAAGGATGCAGGACAAGGTGCAGTAGTGTTGGAGGTTGTTCCGCCACCACGCCTCCAAAATGCTGATTGTGACACACCTCTCTCCTCCACCCCCTCCTCTTCTTCTTCCTCCATGGCCTCTTCCTCGGAACCAGCGGTGCTCCGTAGGCGTTCAAGGGGCTACGCAAGTATGCAGGCCAAAAGATGCCATGCGGTGCTTGAGCTGGTGTGCTTGGGGGACAGGAGCCACACTGGGGCAGAGGTTCTGTCAGCTCTGCAGGGGC
The DNA here is from genome assembly GCA_037952835.1 of Lithobates septentrionalis. NCBI lineage: Eukaryota > Metazoa > Chordata > Amphibia > Anura > Ranidae > Lithobates > Lithobates septentrionalis. Next base: position 562,503 of record JBBDGP010002135.1, read on the forward strand.
AGGTTCAGAGGTGGTTAACGCCACGCCAACTTAAGGCAGGAATGGTGGTTTGCGACAATGGCACCAACCTCCTCTCTGCCCTCCGACACGGACAAATGACCCATGTGCCCTGTTTGGCTCACGTCCTTAACTTGGTGGTGCAGCGGTTCTTGGGCAGGTACCCGGGCTTACAGGATGTCCTGAGGCAGGCCAGGAAAGTCTGTGTGCATTTCTGCCGGTCATATAATGCCAGTGCTCGGCTGACGGACCTCCAAAAGGAGTTTAACCTGCCCAAGAACCGCCTAATCTGTGACATGCCCACCAGGTGGAACTCAACATTGGCCATGCTGCAGCGGCTGCACACGCAGCAGAGGGCCATCAATGAGTACCTGTGCGACTATGGCACCAGGACAGGGTCAGGGGAGCTTGTTTTTTTTTCCCCACGCCAGTGGGCCATGATCAGGGATGCATGCACTGTCCTGTCACCATTCGAGGAGGCCACGAGGATGGTGAGCACTGACAGTGCATGCATCAGTGACACTGTCCCCCTTGTCCACCTGTTGGAGCACACGCTGCGTGGAATAATGGACAGGGCACTTGAGGCAGAACAGAGGCAGGAAGAGGAGGACTTCCTTAGCTCTCAAGGCCCCCTTTATCCAGACAGTGTTCCTGCGTGCCCGCCGATCACACAGGAAGAGGACGAGGAGGAGGAGGAGGAGGAGGAGGAAGATTGTGTCAGTATGGAGGTGGAGCCTGGCACTCAGCATCAGCAGCAGTATTTAAGGGATCAGTCCCAAGGAACACATGGACTTGTACGTGGCTGGGAGGAGGTGGCTGCGGACGTTGTCGTCCTTAGTGACCCAGAGGACTCCGGACCGAATGCCTCAGCAAACCTACGCTGCATGGCCTCCCTGATCCTGCAAAGCCTGCGTAAGGATCCTCGTATTCGTGGTATCAAGGAGAAGGACCAATACTGGCTGGCAACCCTCCTTGATCCACGTTACAAGGGTAAGGTTGCGGACCTTATCTTGCCATCGCAGAGGGAGCAGAGGATGAAACATCTTCGGGAGGCCTTGCAGAAAGGTCTGTGCAACGCGTTCCCAGAGACTGGGAGGTTACAAACTCCTGTTTCTGGACAACGTGTTGCTGAGGCTTCGGTCAGTCAAAGAAGGAGCGGTGGAGAAGGTGGCCGTCTGACCGATGCGTTCAGACAATTTTTTGGTCCGCAGCCCCAAGGTATGATCGGTTCCAGCAACCATCGCCAGCGTCTGTTTTACATGGTGCAGGAATACCTAGGGGCAAGATCAGACTTGGACACCTTTCCCACCGAAAATCCTCTGGGTTACTGGGTCTTGAGGATGGATCACTGGCCAGAGCTTGCACAGTATGCAATTGAGCTACTGGCCTGTCCTGCATCCAGCGTTCTTTCGGAACGCACATTCAGTGCTGCTGGAGGCATGGTAACCGATCACAGGGTGCGTCTGTCCACCGACTCGGTCGATCGGCTGACCTTCATAAAAATGAATCAGTCTTGGATCACCACCAGCTACCAAGCACCTGATGCTGATGTAACCGAATAATTTTTTTTGAAATCTCAGATCCCTTCAAAGACTGCCTATGCTGATGCTGAGTGACTATCCCTGAGTAATTATCCTCTTCCTCCTCAATCATCACGCTGATAGCTTGTAAGAACATTTTTGGTTCTGGGCGCCACCACCAGTGCCTAAGGCACAATTTTTCAGCCCCTGTTTAACAGGGGCGTGTAATTACAATTTTTGATGTAATACTTTGCAGCAGGGCTCGTTCCTGCATTCCAACTAGAGTGTCTGTGAGGGGTTGCAGTGTTGTGGCACCAGCACCAGTGCCTAAGGCCCAATTTTTCTGCCCCTGTCTAACAGGGGCGTGTAATTACAATTTTTGATGCAATACTTTGCAGCAGGGCTCGTTCCTGCTTTCCAACTAGAGTGTCTGTGAGGGGTTGCAGTGTTGTGGCACCAGCACCAGTGCCTAAGGCCCAATTTTTCTGCCCCTGTCTAACAGGGGCGTGTAATTACAATTTTTGATGCAATACTTTGCAGCAGGGCTCGTTCCTGCATTCCAACTAGAGTGTCTGTGAGGGGTTGCAGTGTTGTGGCACCAGCACCAGTGCCTAAGGCCCAATTTTTCTGCCCCTGTCTAACAGGGGCGTGTAATTACAATTTTTGATGCAATACTTTGCAGCAGGGCTCGTTCCTGCGTTCCAACTAGAGTGTCTGTGAGGGGTTGCAGTGTTGTGGCACCAGCACCAGTGCCTAAGGCCTAATTTTTCAGCTCCTGTTCAACAGGGGCATGTAATTACAATTCTTGATCTAATATTTCACAGCAGGGCCCTGTGAGGGCTTACAGTGTTGTGGCCACAGCAACACCTAAGGCCCAAATTTCTGCTGAGTATATAGGGCAGGACCCTACTTTCAAACATCTAACTTACAAACGACTCCTACTTGCAAACGGAAGGAGACAACAGGAAGTGAGATGAAATCTACCCCTAGGAAGGGAAATTCTCTCCTGTAAGAGTTAATATGGGAAAACAATTTCTCCTTTCCACTGATGCTTTCCAATCCTTGTTCCACAAAAAAACCCAAATTTTCAAAAAACATTTTTCATTGGGACAAAAAAGTGAGGTGAAATCTTCTGAAGAGGAGGAAAGACAGCAAAACAAATGTCACAGGGGTGATAACCCTTCCCTATGTTTTCCAAAAAGCTTAAAAAAGATTTTTTGGCTGGAGCTAAACACATTAAAATGTACCCGTTCAAAATTACAAAGAGATTCTACTTAACAACAAACCTACAGTCCCTGTCTTGTTTGCACCGCCTGTATACTGCTGTTCAGAGTATATAGGACCTGGTGGCCCCACACCTTTCCTTATTTTAATTTGGGTGCGGGGTTCCCCTTAATATCCATACAAGACCCAAAGGGCCTGGTAATGGACTGGGGGGTACCCATGCTGTTTGTCTCACTGATTTTCATCCATATTGCCATGACCCGACATTACATTAAACCCGCAAGCAGTTTTAAATGAGATTTTTTCCTTTAAAAATGACATTTGGTGCAGGGACTGTTCTAAACACGGGAAACACGCGTCACTTTACAGGAATACTATAGACACCCCCCAGGTACGATATTTAAAGGAATATTTCACTTTTTTTTTTTTTACTTTAAGCATCATTAAAATCACTGCTCCCGAAAAAACGGCCGTTTTTAAACGTTTTTTTTGCATTGATACATGTCCCCTGGGGTAGGACCCGGGTCCCCAAACCCTTTTTAGGACAATACCATGCAAATTAGCCTTTAAAATGAGCACTTTTGATTTCGAACGTTCGAGTCCCATAGACGTCAATGGGGTTCTAACGTTCGTGCGAACTTTTTGTCCGTTCGCGGGTTCTGGTGCGAACCGAACCGGGGTGTTTTCTGCTCATCCCTACCTGTCACTATACCTCCCTATTCTACCCAATCCTGTCACTATACCTCCCTATACTACCTAATCCTGCCATTATACCGCCCAATACTACCCAATCCTGTCACTATACCTCCCTATACTACCTAATCTTGCCACTATACCGCCCTATACTAGGGATGGGCAAATGGCTCTGCCCGAGCATAAGTTTGGGCCGATCTTTCGTTGCTCGGACTTTCGGCGAACATCCGAACAAACGTGTTGTACGACTGTTTGTTCGGCCCCTCGAACCGACTACGATGCATTGCAGTGCTGAACAGTGCATTGAAATCCCTGATTGGCTGAAGCAGTGAAAGCTTCAGCCAATCAGGGCAGAGAGCGCTGTCAGAGTCATGACTGGACACTGCCATCATGACTTTATCCAATCATAGCTCATTCCCACCCCACAGTATAAAAGTATTCTTTCAATGGCAGCCATTTTCAGTGTGATTTTGGCGTGGAGAGAGATAGAACAGGGCTCTTTTCAGTGTTATTAGTTAGTTAGTGTGCTATACCTCTGCTATTTTGCTTCAATTGTCAGTGTAGAATATTAGTCTAGTGTTAGTCTAGGGATAGTGTGAGTGTAGTGAGGAGGACCATCATTCAGCTTTGCATAGTGTGCAGCTAAAGTAGGGACAGCTCAGATAGTTTCACCGTAGTGTAGTGACACCATGTCAGTAATCTTGACATTAGTGTATAGCTAGAGTAGAAACAGTTCAGATAGCGTCAGTGTAGTGACGGTTGAACACCATCAATTTGATTGCGTTACTGCCAGTTTAACGCCATTTACTTCTGTGTGCGTTACTGCCAGTTTAACGCCATATAGCTTTTTGTGCGTTACTGTTAGTTTTAAGTCATTTACTTCTGTTGTAGTTACTGCAAGTTTTATGTGTTACTGCCATTTTAGCACCATATAGTTCTGTGTGCATTACTGCCAGTTTAACGCCATATAGTTCTGTGTGCGTTACTGCCAGTTTCATGCCATTTACTTCTGTGTGCATTACTGCAAGTTTAACGCCATATAGTTTTGTGCGTTACTGTACGTTTGGCGCATTATATTGCAGTATATTATAGTGTATCCGTGGAGTGTGTCTGTGTAGTATGAGTACTCAAATTAAGGTGCACCAAACACCTCTTTACATTGATTAAAGTGCATCTACGTACAGATTTCCACTTCTTCTTTAAATTTGCTTATAAGCACCGCCCCCTCCCTCTCTATAATGTCTGGGAGGACAACAAGGAGAGGCAGACTTTCCCTTGGCACTGTAAGGGGGCCAGCAACAAATGTGTCCACAGGTAAAGGTGGACGTGGAGGTCAGTCCTCAGGCAGGGCATCATTTCCTCTGTTTTGTGAGTTTGCCCATGCTATCCAGCCACAGCATGCAGTGGAGATGGTGTACTGGCTTACTAAACCTTCCTCATCCTCCTCCTCCTCAGTCACGCAAGCAGAGACAAGTGTGCAGTCCCCTAAAGTTGCCAGAGTGGATAAACCTGCCTCCTTGTCCACATCTATTCCTGCTATAGCCTCAAAATCAGCCATGGAGGAGTCATCTGAGTTATTTGACCACAGCATCAGCCACCTTGATGATGCCCAGGCATTACTGGATTCAGATGTTGGTTCTGAGGTTGAGATGACAGGAACATGAGCCTAGAAAGAGGGGAGAACACTGGTAGACAAATTGGCATTCATGTTCCCCCAGCTGCAGCGTATTGCCAAGTTGTCTCCAGTGGTAATGATGGTGATGGAGGAGATGGAGATGATGATGAGGTCACTGATGCAACTTGGGTGCCAGATAGAGCAGAGGAGGAAACTGAAGGTGAGGCGGCACAACCCTAAGGAGGCCGACATCAAGAAAGAGTAGAGAGCAGCCACACTATTCCATCACATTCTGCAGCTGTTATCTCTCGGCCCACTCCCCAAAACTCAGCTGTCTGAGCCTTTTTCAGCACATCTGCAGCAGATCGCACTGTTGCTATCTGCAAACTGTGTCTCAGGCACATCAAATGTGGCAAAAACACCAGCCATTTGGGTACCACATGCTTAACAAGTCATTTATCATCCAACCACTCAGCCCGTTGGCAAGAGCATCTAAAAGCCACGCAAAAGGAGCACAAATCTGTCCCTCCTCCTCCTCCTTACCCACTTCAGTCTGCCCCTGCTATACCACCGAGTCATTACCTATCAGCAGCCTCCACTAACAGGGATGATGGTATAGCACAGGGTGTCCCATCTGCTGCAGCGGAAAATAAAATACAGTCCCTGCTACCCACATGCCCAGCATTTAAATGCAAGCTTGTCAAAGCTGTTGGCTCTCCAACTTCTGCTTTTCAGCCTGGTGGATTCTGCCCCCTTGCGTGAATTCGCACAATGTGCTGTAACACAATGGCAGGTTCCCAGTCGCTACTACTTTTCACGTAAGGCCATTCCATCTCTCTACCATGACATGGAAGGGAATGTCCTGGCATCGTTAGGCAAGGCAGTCAGCCGTAAAATCTACCTTACTGCTGACACGTGGTCCAGCAAGCATGGGCAGGGATGATATATTTAGTTTACAGCACACTGGGTAATGCTGCATGCAAACTGGAAAGTATGCAGGACAGGGCTCGGTGCAGCAGCTTGTTGTCCCCCCCACGTCTCAATACAGCTGGTGGTGATGATGCCAGACCTGTGAGCTCTACCCCCTCTTCCTCCGCAACCTCCATGCCCCCTCTGTAGAATTGTCCTATGAACATCAGGTACCCCTAAGCGTTCAAAGGGCTATTCCATGAGTCAGGCTAAAAAGTGCCATGTAGTTCTTTAGCTGGTGTGTTTAGTGGACAGGAACCACACCGTAGCATAGATTCTTGCAGATCTGCAGGGACAGGCCCAGAGGTGATTCACACCACTCCAGCTGGAGCCAGGAATGATGGTGTGCGATAATGGTTCAAACCTCTTGTCCGCCCTTAGACAGGGAAAGTTGACACATGTGCCATGCCTGGCACATGTCCTCAATTTGGTGGTGCAGCATTTCCTAAATACATACCCAGGGTTGCAAGATGTGCTAAAGCTGTGCAGAAGAGTCTGTAGCCATTTCAGGTGGTCATTCACAGCCAGTGCTTGGTTGGCTGAAATTCAGCGGGAATTCCACCTGCCTCTAACCCGCCTGATTTGTGACATGCCCACCAGGTGGAACTTGACTTTGGCAATGCTGCAGCAGCTGTACATGCAGCAGAGAACAGTCAACGAATATGGCATAATGACAGGCTCAGGCCGCCTCAGCTTTTTTTCCCATGCCAATGGCTGATCATTAAGGATGCATGCACTGTATTGTCACCATTTGTGGAGGTCACAAGGATGGTGAGGTGTGACAGTGCATGCATCCGTGCCACAATCCCTGTTTTGTTCCAGCTGGAGCAGACTCTGTGTGGCATTATGGACAGGGCACTGGAGGTAGAGCAGCAGGAGGAAGAGGAGGACTTTATTTCCTCTCAAGGCCCACTTTATCCAGACACCATCATTCCTATTTGACAGAACACACAGGAGGAGAGAGGGGAGGAGGATGAGGAGGAGGATTCTGGCACTTTCATAGGCTTCGAAGAAGAGGAAGACATGCATTAATCTGTAAGCAATGGCTTTCCAACCCCAGGACCCTTGGGAGTAGTATGTGGCTGGGAGGAGGAAGTTCCAGATACTGCCATCCTGAGTGACCCTGAGGAGTCTGCGTCTCAAGCCTCTACAAATTTGAGGCACATGGGCAACCTCATGCTTCAGAGTCTACGAAAGGACCCAAGAATATGTGGCATAAAGGAGAAGGATAATTATTGGTTGGCAACCCTCCTTGACCACTGTTATAAGAGGAAGGTCCTAGAACTCATCCTGTCCCCACAGAGAGTGCAGAAGATAAAATCTCTTGAGGACACGTTAAAGAGGATTTTATTGAACGTTTTTCGTGACTCTAGTAGGTTACAGTGTCATGGAAAACGTAGTTTTCTGGTCAAGAGAGGAGCGTTGGAGAAGACGTCCACCTAAGCGAGGCATTTCGGAATTTTTTTAGTCCTCACCGCCCAGGGCTGTCAGCTTCCACATCCCATTGGCAGTGTCTGCATCACATGGTGGACAATTACTTAGGGGCCAAAACAGACATGAAGAGCTTTCCAGCTGACGATCCACTGACTTACTGGGTCATGAGAATAGACCACTGGCCAGAACTTGCCCAGTATTCTATTGAGTTGTTGTGCTGCCCTGCATCCATCTTTCAGAATAGCATTTAGTGCTGCAGGAGGTTTCGTTACTGATCATAGAACACGTTTGTCCACTGACTCCATGGACCGTTTCACTTTTCTGAAAATGAATCAGTCCTGGATTACCAGCTAGGAAGCCCTTGATGCGAGGTCACTGATTAAGTCTTTTTGGGATGTGGAATCTCTGCAGGACTTCGAGGCTGCCTAGGTTTGAGGGTGTTCAATCATTTCATCTGAAAAAATGTTTTTGGTATAGGTTTAATTGGCACAATTAACACCCAAAGTCCAATTTTTCAGCACCTGTTTGACAGGTGCATATCATTGCAAGTTTTTTGCCTTCATCAATAGCACTTCATCAATAGGAGTACAGTGGGTAGGTGCCCCCGACACCCAAAGAGCAATTTTTCTGCACCTGTTTGACAGGGGTCCATTCGGCCCATCCCTACCCTATACTACCCAATCTTATCACTATACCTCCCTATACCACCCAATCTTGCCACTATAGCTCCCTATACTACCCAATCCTGTCACTATAGCTCCATATATCATCCAATCCTGTCACTATAGCTCCCTATACTACCCAATTCTACCACTATAGTTCCCTATATCACTCAATCCTGTCACTATACTACCCAATCTCATCACTATAGCTCCCTATACTATCCAATCCTGTCACAATAGCTCCCTATACTACCCAATCATGTCACTATAGCTCCCTATACTATACAATCCTGTCACTATAGCTCCCTACCTATACTATCCAATCCTGTCACTATACTTCCCTATACTACCAAATCCTGCCAATATACCTCCACAATACCTCCCTTTACTATCCAATCCTGTCACTATACCTCCCCCTACTATCCAATCCTGTCAATATAGCTCCCTATATTATCCAATCCTACCACTATTGCTCCCTATACTACCCAATCCTGTCACTATACCTCCCTATACTATACAATCCTTTCACTATACCTCCCTATACTATACAATCCTGCCACTATAGCTCCCTATACTATCCAATCCTGTCACTATACCTCCTTATACTATCAAATCCTGTCACTATACCTCCCTATACTATCCAATCCTGTCATTATACCTCCCTATACTACCCAACCCTGTCACTATAGCTCCCTATACTATCCAATCCTGCCACTATACCGCCCTATACTACCCAATCCTGTCCCTATAGCTTCCTATACTATCCAATCCTGCCACTATAGCTCCCTATACTATCCAATCCTGTTACTATACCTCCTTATACTATCCAATCCTGTCACTATAGCTCCCTATACTACCCAATCCTATCACTATACCTCCCTATACTATCCAATCCTGTCACTATAGCTCCCTATACTACCCAATCCTGTCCCAATCCTGTCACTATAGCTCCCTATTAGGGATGAGCCCAATGTTCGAGCCGAACATAAGTTTGACTCGAACATCGGGTATTCGCCGAATAGCAATTTGGGGTGTTCGCGGCAATTTCGAAAGCCGCGGAATCCCTTTAAAATGGGAGAAATCAAAAGTGCTAATTTTAAAGGCTTATATGCTTGGTATTGTCATAAAAATTGTTTGGGGACCTGTGTCCTGCCCCAGGGGACATGCATCAATGCAAAAAAAAGTTTTAAATAGGCCGTTTTTTAGGGAGCAGTGATTTTATTAATGCCTAAAGTGAAACAATTAAAGTGAAATATTCCTTTAAATTTCATACCTGGGGGGTGTCCATAGTATGCCTGTAAAATGGTACATGTTTCCCGTGTTTAGAACAGTCCCTGCACAAAATGACATTTCTAAAGGAAAAAAAGTCATTTAAAACTACTCACGGCTATAATAAATTGTCGGGTCTCGGCAATACAGATAAAAGTCATTGAATAAAACGGCATGGGGTTCCCCCCAAAAATCCATACCAGGCCCTTTGGGTCTGGAATGAATATTAAGCGAACCCTGAACCAAAATTAAAAAAAAAAATTGTGTGGGGGTCCCCCCAAATTCCATATCAGGCCCCTTCAGGTCTAGTATGGATATTAAGGGGAACCCAGCGCCAAATTTTAAAAAAATGGCGTAGGGGTCCCCCTCAAAATCCACACCAGACCCTTCAAGTCTGGTATGGATTTTAAGGGGAACCCTGCATCAAAATAAAAAAATGGCGTGGGGGTCCCCCCAAAAATCCATACTAGACCCTTATACGAGCAACCTGGCAGGCCACAGGAAAATAGGGGGGGGGGGCGAGAGAGCGCCCCCCGCTCCTGAACCATACCAAGCCACATGCCCTCAACATGGGGACAGGGACATGTTGATGGGGACAAGGGCCTCATCCCCACAACTCTTGCCCAGTGGTTGTTGGGGTCTGCAGGCGGGGGGCTTATCGGAATCTGAATCTGGAAGCCCCCTTTAACAAGGGGACACCCAGATCCCGCCCCCCCCTGTTTGAAATGGAAACGGGTACATTGCACCCGTACCATTTCACAAAAAAAGTGTCAAATTTTTTAAAAAAAACACAAGACACATTTTGGGACAAGTCCTTTATTACAAAAAATAAAAATGTCCCACGAAGTCCATTCAGCTCCTTCTCTCGCTCCGCCGACGGACCAAAAAAATATCCTGTCAGTCAGCGTCTCCTTCTCTGCTTCTCCATGCTCATTGGAGCGCTGAGCTGTGGAGGGGCAGGGAGCGGCCATCTCAGCGTCTCAGTGGCTCACTGAGACGGCCATCAATCAAGGCAGCTGGTGGACTGATGGCAGTGACGTCAGTGGAGGGCAGACTTCAGACCGCTCTCCACTGAAAACGGGTCACAGGAGTGCAAAACTAATTGTGACCCAGAGGAGAAGCCCAGCCTAAAAATCTCAGGCTGGACTTCTCTTTAAGTAAAGTCTACTCAATAGTTTCAGTTTATAGAACATAGGTTTAACCGGTTCCCGACCGGCGCACGACGATGGACGTCGGCAGAATGGCACGGCTGGGCAAATGGGTGTACCTGTACGTCCATTTGAACTCCCCGCCGTGCCATTGCATGCGCGCCGCCGGTGGTGCATGCGCGCGCCTACCAGAAGCTCCATGAGTCAGGTCGTGGGTCCCGCGGACTCGATCGCCGTGGGGATACCTGCGATCGCCTCACGGAGAGGACGAACGGGGAGTTGCTGATGTAAACAGCATCTCCCCGTTCTGCCTAGTGACAAGTGTTCCCGGTTCACTGCTCCCTGTCATCGGGAGCAGTGATCAGTCTACAGTTAGAAAACACTCCCCTAGTACTGATTAACCCCTCCCCGCCCCCTAGTGGTTAACCCCTTCACTGCCAGTGTCATTTACACAGTAATTAGTACATTTTTAATCGCACTGATCGCTATATAAATGATAATGGTCCCAAAAATGTGTCAAAAATGTCCGACATGTCCACCATAATGTCGCAGTCACAATAAAAATCGTTGATCGCCGCCATTACTAGTAAAAAAAAAATATTAATAAAAATGCCATGAAACTATCTCCTATTTAGTAAACGCTATAACTTTTGCGCAAACCAATCAATAAACGCTTATTGCGATTTTTTTTACCAAAAATATGTAGAAGAATACGTATCAGCCTAAACTGAGGGAAAAAAATGTTTTTTTTATATATTTTTGGGGGATATTTATTATAGCAAAATGTAAAAAATAATGCGTTTTTTTCAAAATTGTCGCTCTTATTTTGTTTATAGTGCAAAAAATAAAAATCGCAGAGGTGATTAAATACCACCAAAAGAAAGCTCTATTTGTGGGAAAAAAAAGGACGTCAATTTTGTTTGGGAGCCACGTCGCACGACCACGCAATTGTCAGTTAAATCGACGCAGTACCGAATTGCAAAAAACGATCTGGTCAGGAAGGGGGTAAATTCTTCCGGGGCTGAAGCGGTTAAGTTACTAATACATACATTTCTCAAATAAAGGTAAATCCCATGGGTTTGCTATTCAGCAGTGCCACTGTAGGTTTTTGGGTTATGTGGGTGCCAAAGAGCTTTGAGAGCATCTCGAAGATCTCTGACCAAAAAGTTCTAGCATGGGACAATCTCACCAAATGTGCGAGTGTGTCACTACAGCCTCAGAAGCAGTGGGGGGAGTACTGCAGGAGGAATTTAGCAATCCTGGTTTGAACACTTTATAGTTGATTCATATACTGTGAAGAAGATTTGGTTGCCTGCAAAATGTGTGACTGATCTACTGGCTCTAGGATAATATTTAGATCTCTCTTATATTTTGGGACAAAATGGAAGCTGATGCTCAATATTTTGGGGGGGGGGGCGGCAAACAAACCTCCCCCCTCACTTCCTGGAATAAGAAACAGGAAAACAATAGCAAATATTATTTGGTTTTGGCACACAACTGGGTGGGCTCAGGGAGCAGTTCTCTGCACCCCAAGCCTACCCTCTTTTTAAGCCAATTAGAGACTCTAATCATGTGCTTCAAAAAGAAAAAAAAACATTGAAATCCATGAAACCCCTGCATATAGATTAGGGGCCAGGCGCATGGATTAGGGGGGCTGCGCCCCATATGGACGGGCTGTCACTGGGCATAGGCAAGGGATTTGTGGATATAGGTTCCAACAGTTAAGCATATAATGCCTAAATATAGCCTCTTCTATGGGGGTCACTTTTGCAAACCCTTTCAAATAAATATAGTTGAGGAACAAAAGGATCAAAGGGAATTAGGGGAGAAAAAAAGTGTTTGATCTGTATGTAACGGAAAAGTTCAGAGGGGGGATACCATATGATTCACAAAGAGATGGGAATGTTTTGATAGAGGAGGAGGTGAAAAATGTATATTCCTGGAATAGATTAGCGGAGGACCAGGCTGAAGAAGAAGCTGGGAGGACCAAGCGGGATAGAATGCTGAATTTCAGAGAAAGAATAGTAAGGGATTATGGGCTGATTGAAGGCCAAATCGGTGCATTGTTGGGTTACTGATATGAGTATCCCTAGACAGCTTTAAACACACTGGTTTTGGAGTATGATCATCCTTTCAAAGTGCCAAGGCTAAAAAGGTGTCTGGTTTATTTAATTTTGTATAGAACGTATGTCGTGTTCTGCGTAGGTTTTTTTTTCCAGCTGCCTCCTTTAGAAAAAGATCAAGCTCCAGGTGTGCTTTATCTAGGTTTTGTCTATTGGGCAGGGAGGGATCTGCTTGAAACACTTTAGAAGGTTTGTGGAACGTTTCCTCCAGATGTTTGTGGAGAAGACGCTTCTCTTTGCAGAGATGGGAGGCATGGCTAATAAATACTTCTCTAATACCTGAGGTTAACCTCTGTTTCTGCCATAGAATTAGTAGAAAGATATTGAGTGGGTGAGTTCAATGTCAGTTCAGTGTGCTGGATGAGCTAAAATACTATCATTAATAGACCAGGAATAGTTGTTTGGTTTGGGGTTCAAGGATAATAGAGTAGTAAGGGCCGCATTGTGGTCAGTCCAAGTGTAAGGAAGGATGAGTGAGGAGAGTAGAAGAGGATAGGAACAAACCAATTAAAGATATGGTCTAGATGGGAAAATAGTTTAAGGGGTTACAAATACTGTGTGTATTGACATCTCACTGAGTTATACTCGTGCTATGAGTTGAGTAGAGAGTGCCGATGTAAAAGTTCTTAAAAAGTAAGTTTGTTAGGTTAAGCGTTTGTTCTATGGAAGGCCACAAGGACTCCTCTGCGTTTAGACATGGCTGAGGCTGTGAAAAACTGCAAAAAGGGGGCGCATGTGTGGAAGGCTCCAAGATGGCCACTTAAGCAAGGAGCTTCACGCTGACACAGACACCTAGCGCACCTAGCAGAGGGACATGGGGTCCAGAGACCCACGATACTGGCACCATCTGACAGTGGATAGCTCTGGGCACACGCCCATGTCCGCAGGCTTATCCAGGAGAGACCTGGGACCTCAGTTTAGAGCCACAGCCGAGTGGAACAAATCCAAGATGGCGGGCACCATGCAGCCACACGCGCCAGGCACTGAGGCAACCCCTGGATCCAGGCAATCCTTCCTCCAGCAAACCTCATCCACACCCCTGGGACTCCCGTGAGTACCCACCTGAGCATGGCTCACTCCCCGGCCTCCACGGAATCACTTATTGAGCATTCTATGGAGGAGCTCCTAGACTCTCCCGTCAGGCCTACCTCAAATCACAAAACACACAGGCATACCCTGTCAGTCATATCTCCTCACTCAATACTCTCAGCCCCGGACCTATTCTCACAACTGTCAGCATTACTAGACAGGGGCTTAGCTCAAACAGTGGCCAAAATAACAAGGGACATAAGGGAGGACTTCCAGATCCTGGGCACAAGGATGGAAGCTATAGAGAATAAACTCAAACAGACAATCTCCAAAACTATCCAGAACTCTGATCACATCCAGGTCCTCCAAGATCAATTGTATACAGCATTATCCCAGATCGAAGGCCTGGAAAACAGGTCCAGAAGAGAAAACTTTAGAATCAGAGGTCTCCCAGAATCGACCACCGACACCATGTCTGTAGTGCAAGACTTCCTCAGACAGCTAATCCCCAACATTCCCCCAACATAAACTGAACACAGAACCCTGTGGCCCCCTAGAAAAGATGGCTCCCCCAGGGACATTGTGGTAAAACCCCACTACTTCTCGATAAAGGAAGAAGTGATGAAGCTGTATCGATACCAATCCCCCCTGACTTGCCCGGGGCATGCCATTCAAGTTTTCACGGACATCTCGCCAACCACGATACAAAAAAGGAGAGCTCTGAAACCCCCCTCTGAAACCCCTCAACGGTACTGTCTCAACGCAGCATAAAATACAGGTGGACCTTCCCCTTCGCTTTGAAGTTTGACTTTAAGGGCAAGACGCACTCCTTCCACAGCTTCCAAGAGGGGGAACGTCTCCTTCTGGACCTACACCTTATCTCGCAAGAAGCAGCCATGGACCTTGCCAACTCCACTGCCGGATCAGCCAAGCGCCCATCTCCCACGAGCCTCTTGACGAGCGTATGGGACAAACCTAAATTCAAATGATCCAAGTACACAAGGCCACCCTAATACCCCGAGTCAAGCCCCCTGTCAACCGTCTGATAGGACTTCCTTTCTCTTCTCCCTCCCGAGATCCAGGAGGCATTGGGGCAGGTAGTCCCTAACCATTACCCAAACAATTTTTTTTATACCCAACTCAGGAAGCCTCCCAAGTTCGCAAAGTTGCATTTGCCCCAAGTTTAAGCTTGCTTACTTGAACGTTTTTTCATAATACCGTTGATCAGTTGATCTACTTTTTGCCGAGGACTCACTTCCCTGCTGTGCATCCCTGGGGGACTCGGGCCTCCCTCAGAGGAGGAGGGGGGGCGAGCCCCTTGGGGAGGTGCAACCTCTTGATTCCCCAATTCACAATGATGTTAATTATTTGCAGTTACATTTAAGGTGCGCCGAGGCTGGGGCAGTTATGCCACGCCTTCCCCTACACCACGGACTTGGTAATACCTTTTCCCTGGGTTAGGTCTCCACCCCTCCTGAAGGGAGTGGACATGTGTTTTCTTTTTTCAGGCAGTGGGCCTTTGCTTCCCTGTTGCCTACTCAGTCCTCCAGCAGACCTGGGATCCCTACCTTCCCCTCCCTTTCTTTCCTCCTTACTCGCCCTTCTCTCTCTTTCAGCCAACCGCCAGACCCCCAGCAGTCATCCAAACTAACGAGGGGTGCCGGACTCACAGCACGCAAGACACCAAAGCCAGAATTGACCCTTCCTACCGGTTGAGTTATAGTATATTGGGGATAGGTCCGACACTCCAGCTCCATGACTAGTAATGACCCACAAGCTACTCCGTTGAGAATGGCAACCCACAATGCCCAGGGATTAACCCCACCCACCAAACGCAGAAAGATTCTAGACTATATGAAATTCCTCAAGGAAGATGTCCTCTTTCTTCAGGAAACACATTTCCCAATCTGGTACAAGCCTACATTCATTCATGCCCAGTTCCCCTTGTTTTTCTTATCTAGCGCAGAAGACAAAACTAAAGGGATGGTTGTTCTCAATAGTTGGCCACCTTTACTCATTAGTATCATATTATGCCCCAAACTCAGGCCAACTGAATTTTTTCCATAAACTCTTCAAGACCTTGGGCCCCCAGCTAGAGGGCTCGATAATGGAGGGGACTCGAATACGGCCTTTGACCAAGGCTTAGACAAGTCAAAGCCCCCTCATGCACAAATTATTCACCCAACCAGGAGAAGTTCAAAAATTTCCAAAATAATATATCGACAGGGCCTTACGGACATATGGAGAGAACTGAATCCCACCAAAAAAGACTATACAGACTTTTTACATGCACACCAATCCTATGCTAGAAACAAATTACCGAAACGGTCTGGTCAGACCACTCCATGATCAGTATCACGGTCAACAACCGAGCACCTCAAACCAAATTCCGCTACTGGAGGTTAAATGAAGCCATCCTCTCAGACCCCATCAGGAAATCCGAAACTGAAAAGGCCCTATCCGAATACTTCTTAATGAATGACAACGCCGGCATCTCGGCAGAAACATTATGGGCGGCGCATAAAGCACAATTAGAGGCAAAATCATGCAAATCGCATCCCAATTAAAAAGAGCTAAACGGGCAAACATTGAGAAGCTGGAAAAGAACTTCCTTTCTCTCTGCCTGGAGCATAAGAGAAACCCCCGCCAATTCCCCACGTCCCTCCTAGACTCAGCCTGCTTAGAACTGAACCTAGCTCTAACAGCTAATGCAGAGAAAAGTATTAAGTGGCATGGGGCGAAATACTATCATCAAAGGGACAAGCCAGGATCCCTCCTAGTTTCCAGACTCACACCGCACACACACCTTTCCCAAAATAAAAATAGCAGGCTCAGTGAACCCCCTTAGCATCAGGCCTTCCATAAGTTCTACGCTAACCTATACAGGGAATTGCACAACCAAAGGGCTCCGGATCTTTCTAGGTTTCTTGAGAACCTACCAATTCCTACTTTATCGGCGGAACATAGAGACAGGCTCGAAGCTCCCTTCTCTATGGAAGAGGTGCTGGAGGTAATTACAAATTTGGAGAAAAACTCAGCCCCGGGTCCCGATGGGTTCTCTATACCCTATTACAAGGCATTTGCACATACGATAGCACCACACATGGCAACATTTTTTAATGCCAAATTCAAGGGAAACCCCCTAGACACGCAGTGGAACTCCGCATTTATAACCATCATCCCAAAACCGAATATAGACCTATATCCCTGATCAATAATGACCTGATGGCTGATCACATTGCCTCCTTTATAGGAAAATATATACACAAAGACCAAGTAGGGTTCATCCCCAGCGGATAAGGCCCAGATCAAATCAGAAGAGCAGTGGATATTGTTTCTCTCTTACAATCTGGATGGGGTCATAAACAAGCTGGGATGTTGCTGTCATTAGACCTACAAAAGGCATTTGACTCTGTCTCATGGTCTTATTTGTTCTCCATAATGGAGTGCTGGGGCTTCAGCCCTTGCTTCATAGAACTCCTCAAGTCCTTATACTCCACCCCTGAGGCCAGGATTAGACTACAAGCGCTATACTCAAACCCCATTAAAATAGCTAGAGGTACTCACCAAGGGTGCCCCCTGTAACGGAATGTCCCACACTCCTCTTGAGTGCTTTCGTCATATACCGCATCCTCCCACTCTGAATATAGATATCAGATATTCTAACCGCTCACTAGCACAAAATAAGACGATACTTGTTTAGTTGCTGAACATGGACTCCTTTTATTAGAAAAAAAATACAAGTCTTATATACAGTAGAAGAGGAGGTTCCTCCCTCCTGCTCATATAACAACTGTAACCAGAAACAGAATTAACAAAAGTTAATTAACTAATCCCTTAAAGCAGCCGATGTGACTCCATGCCCTCCTGAAGCATTGTTATGATTAATCAGGATTTCACTACAGGTCAGACTTGTTGTCACTGAGCTTCACACAGTAGATTATACATTATCATAAACATCAACATGGAACTCCTTCATACAATTGCAGGGTTAATTAGCACAAACAACAATGGGTGAAATACTCTTAGAAGCTGTGGCAAGCCAGACTAGACTCATTTACATTATAGAAGACAACAGACAGGTGGCTGGAGTTGATGACATTAGCATCCAACAGTATGAATTAGTCACTATTTCTAATATGGCATATACAGGGTTCCCAGAGTCTGTGTGTCTTGGGGGACATGGACCTGAATCTAAAATAACACCACCTCAAGGGTCGCCAGGCATACAGCGCACAAAGAGCACCGTTCCCCCAAATGCCAGGGCCCATAATCGGTAGGCAAAAGGCTAGCATTCAGTCCCCTCCAAAAGCCTCTGTCCCGGGTGAGTCTGTCACACCCCCTATCCCCATTAATCTTCGCTATAGCAATAGAATCACTAGCAATTGCCATCTGTACAAACCTAAACATAAAGGGGGTTCAATGCGGACCCAACACGCCAATGCAGCCTTTTGGCGGATGATCTCATCCTCTTTGTCACTTCCCCAACCACATCCCTACCTGTCATATAAACATAAACTTTTAGATGACTTCACCAAGTCTCACGCACTTAATGTTTCTCTCCAACAATTATTAGTGGCCCTGTTGAAGGAATAATTTTGCTTCACGTGGAGTGAATCCTCCATTAGATACCTTTGAATAAACCTCACCCCCAAATTTGAACAACTCTATAATGCCAATTATCCCCCTATCTACAGAAATCTGGAAACAGACCTAAAACTATGGTCCCAATGCCAACTTTCCTGGTTGGGCAGGATTAATTACATCAAAATGACCCTTCTCCCAAGACTCTTATACCTCTTTCGTTCGCTCCTAATGTCAATTAGAAAGGACCACCTCTCCTCATTCCAAAGTAAAGTAATTAAATTTGTCTGGGGTAAGTCTCGCACGACAAACTATATTTAGATTAAGGACTAAGGGGGGATTGGGCCTCCTTAAATTGCTGTGGTATTACCAGGCTGCTAGACTTGCCCAGCTTTCCATTACTACTCCAGACTAGCTGGACCAGACTGGGTCGACATGGAGAGACAGGCAGTCCCATCCCACACCCTAGACTTTCTCCTCTGGTGCTCGCCCACTAATCACCTCCCATTCTCTCACCATCCCTGTCACACACTTTGGCAATATGGGATAAGCTTAGGCAATCGCCATCTCTAGTGTCGTCATGTAAGCCCTTAGCCCACATATTCCACAACCCAGATTTCCACCCAGGATTGGACATTAAAGCCTTCTGTTGGTGGCTGTATAAGGGCATGTACCGGATCGGGCACTTCTTCACCTCTGCAGGTCCCATCTCACTTCCCCCTATATGTTGGCTTGGGAAGCGGACTGGACTTGGGAATTAGATACCTGACACAGAGCCTTCTCCAGATCCTTCAAGGGCATCCTTAACATTTCCCTATCAGAAGCTAGTCTGAAGGTCATCACCAGATGGTACATGACCCCTTTCAAACTCTCCACTATATTCCCCTCAGTATCTCCCCTCTGCTTTCGAGGGTATCAGATGAAGGGAACCATGATGCACATATGGTGGGACTGCCCCAAAATCAGAAGCTTTTGGAACAAGATTTTCCAAATAACATCCAAAGTTACAGAACTCACGATTCCCAAGTCCCCATCGACAGCTCTCCTGAACCTCTTAATCCCCAAGATCCCAAAATTCTCTCAAAAACGAATCTTCTTTATTTTTCTAGGCTCCAAACTCACCATAGCTAAAGCCTGGAAACACCCCAGGGTCTCCATCTTAGCAGCCAAATGTAAAATATCATAGATCATGTCCCAAGAGAAGATGGTGAGCTCCATATTAGACACTTCTACTCAGTTCAAGGAGACTTGGGAACCCTGGGCCAACTATATGGGGCGGGCAACTCCCCTGGCATCTTTCAACCCTAAAGATTGCTTTTAGTGTCTAGACGGCTGGCTGCGTATCCCCCCACTCTTCTCTTCCCCCTTTTCTTCCCCTTCATCTGTCACTCTACCCTCCTACACCCCTACCTATACTATTGGGGTTCTATCCCCCACACCGTTTCCTTGTTTTGGACACACACTGTTATTCCTTTAACCGGGAGGCATTAACTACACTATGCATATCAGAACCACGAGCGGTACATACACACAGTGACAATTCCTGTTGATAACGGAGCCCCCATGACCCCCCACAGTTACTGGGGAGCCCTTGTGAGCCGAGGCTGGGAGGAAGGGGTTCACCCACTCCCCTTCTGCACAGTTAGCTCCCTTTTGGGGTGCAGGAGGTGGAAGGGATGGAGTTAAACACCAGGACCCTCCGGGTCTCTGGGTTGTGAGACGTCACATTAGCCGGCTCCTCAATATCCAAGTTATTAGCTCCATACCACAGGTTCTGTCTTACACTAATTCTCCTCTGATAATGTACTGCTGTATATTTTGTCCATGCATATGTACAATATGTTTACTTTATAAAAACCAATAAAAACCATTGAACACGAAAAACTGCAAAAAATGTAGGGGTAATTTGGTGGGCAAAATGCGTGGCCTGTAAGCAAACCACATGTGCATGAGCTGATGCAAATGAACAAAATGCTTTAGTGTGTTTGTTGGGATAGTTAAGTGCCTGGACGTTAAGGGTGAAAATATTCATGGGGGCTATAGTGGATCAAAATGGGAACTTAGAAATAAGATAGGATTGCAAGTAAAAAAGGCATAGCTTCACTCTAGGGAGGGGAAGGGTAGAAGAAGAGATGGGATTAGCAAGAGGAGCATGGAAGAGAGAAATAAAATAAACTGCCATAGCAAACTAAAAACATATGACTGACCAACAAAAGGGTGTTTTGCAGATAAAACAATAGATTTCTGCCAGAGGACACTAGTGGTTCCATAGAATACCTCTAATAGGGTACGTATTGACTAGGTGGGGGAAGCAGTGACTAACCTTAACAGCCACCGCAGCCAACTAAAATTGAGAAGTTAGGCTTCATGTACACTGCTGCTGGTAAACAGAGGTTTAGGAGCAGTTGGGCATTTTTTTCAGCTGAACCTCTCCTCTGTTATCTTATCAGTACATGTGCACAGGGTCAGTTATAGTCAGTTTCTAGGCAGTTGAGTTTAGAAGTATTTTTTGGAAAGCAAAAAAATGCGGTCGGATGATCAGAGGCATTTGAAATGCCAAACGCTTGTAAACGCGGTAATTAACATTTAGCCACGTTTAGTTTACAGGCATTTTTAATGGAGATACATTTTTGACTATTTAAAAAATATATATAATTTATTTTTTTTTTAAAAATGCTCCTAAATGCAAACGTGGCTAAACGCGCCATGTAAACGTGGCAAAACAGATGTTTTTAAATGTTGTTTACTATCTGTCAAGTTAAATCGTTCAGGGGAGGTTGTAAAATGTCCCGTGTACATTAAGCCTTAAAAACTAAGAGAACTAGAGCAAAGCCTAGCTAAGTATAGGTTGCAGGGGACACTGGGCCAAAAAAGGTACAAGGGTCTTCCTGGAGTCTATACTTAATTTGAGGCTTTTGTAAACAAGACAACAGGGCAACCAACCATTATAAACCTCGTTTAGGGTACATTTACACTGTAACCAAAATAGAACAGTGTAGCGCTGGACTAATTATAAAGTGCACATATATATTAACACGTGTGGATTATTTATGTTGTGACCTGAAATTAATAAGTCACAAAATTAAAATATAGTAGTGAAACTTAATAAATAAAAACCATACCCTAAAAGGGTGTATACAAGGTAAAACAAGTGCAGATTAATAAACATAAGAATTATTTATTACATTTACACTGTAGGTGATAAACGGACCTTTGGGAGCAGTTGGGTGTTTTTTCAGCAGCCCCTGAACTATGTTATCTTATCTGTACATGTACACTCAGTTCTTTATAAGAGTTTAGATGCAGTTAAGTTTGCTGGCATTTTTTTTGAAAGCTGATAAATTACGTTCAAGACGGTGGTTTACTGGCATTTCAAACACCAAATGCTTATAACCTTGTGTAAAAGCTGTAACCTGAGTTTATGCATGTTTTCATTTAAAAGCATGGAACATGTAAGATATGGGAAAAAACACAATTTTTCACCACATGCTGTTGCCTGCAGGGGGGGGGGGGAGAGGGAGGGGGATAGAGAAGGGGAGGGGGAGAGAGAGAGGGGGGAGAGGGAGCAAGAGAGAATATATAATACAATGTACTTGTTTTTCATGCATTGGGCACATTTGGGAGGGTCTCCTGAGGTTCTCTTTAAAAAAATGCTTCTAACCTCAAATGCTCATAACTGCTTCTAAACTCACATAAACTCAGTATGTAAAAGCTGTAAAATGAATGTTTTTCACTGTCGACTATCAGCTTTTAGTTTCGAGCGTTCAGAGGAGGTTTTCTTTTTCATCAAAGTTTATTGTGAAAAACAAGAGATGCATCTGTGGAGACGCAGCTCCACACAGTACAATACAGTGTTAGATATATCATCAGAAACACCATTGAACATCAGTTATGTTGCAAGGGTTGGTATCAATTGTTTATGCTTGTACAACTGTTAGTCTTAATAAAGCAGATATCAATGATTATCATTCGTGGATTCTGTATTGTCATTCACAGAAGAAGAATAGTTAGAAAAGGAGAAGAGAAGAGAAAGAGAGAAAAGGGTATTAAGGATTAATCCTTCAGTTTAAGTTAATGGGAATCACTGTTCCTCACTGGACTGTTTTTCGATATTTAGTTTGTCATATGAGAGTTAACTTTCAACCAGGACCTATTTCATAACATCCAAATATGCCTGTGAATATTTGTATATAAGCCAAGGTGACCAAGTTTTGTGAAATCTTTCCACATTTTCTCCTGCTTGTGCAATAGTCTCCTCCATCTCATAAAACTCCTCTATTTTATTAAGCCATTCCTGTATGGATGGGATTGTTGTGGATTTCCAGTACAGTGGGATGACCGCTTTGGCCGCATTTAAAAGATGTTTGGTGAGTGAGTGTTTATATCTCTTAATGGGGAATTCCGTGACATGCAGGAGACATGCCGCTGCGTCTAACTTTAATTTTGTTTCTGTTATTAAGTATATCATCTCTCTGACCTTTGCCCAAAATGTGTTCAACTTAGGGCACTGCCACCAAATGTGGAGCAATGATCCTTTGTCAGAGTTACAGCGCCAGCAAGTATCCGAGTGGTCTGGAAACCAAGAGTGTAGTTTTACTGGTGTGGCATACCATTGAGTAAGTAATTTGTATGCCGTTTCCTGAGTTTTTGTGCTCAGGGAGCATTTATGAGCAAAAACACATGCTTTCATCCATTGTGAAGTCGTCAATGGAATACCTAGTGCCCTCAACCAGCTCTCTCTGAGATCCCTCTCACCCCTGTCTTCCCCATTTTGGATCCAGCGATATGCTAGTGATGTCACTTTAGAGACGGGTTCCTCTGTCTGACATACTGACTCTAATTCTGTTAGTGGTCTGTTGAAGTTTTGTTTTCTTTGTGTTCTATTAAGGAAGCTACGGCATTGGAAGTAAGTCCAAAGCTGTAGGTCGGGTAGTTTGTTTGTATGTTTAAGATCTGTAAAGTCCCTAAACTCTTGATTGTGAAAACATTGTGAAGCTAATAGGGGTTTATTTGTGTTGTTCGCTTGAAGTGATCGGTTCCCCATTCCCGGTGGGAAATTGGGGTTATTCTGTAGTGGGGTGAGCGGACTAAGAAGTGACGAGAAGTTGGTAAGTTTCGTTAACTTATGAAAGATTGCCAAGGTGGTGCCCACTAAGGGATGTGACCTCATCTCCACTGGGAGACTACTCCACTTAATCCATGGTGAGTATTTAATTGGTGTATGGCTCAATTTTTCCTCAATTTCTACCCAATCCTTGAATGTAGAATGGCAGTGCCAGTCTATTATCCTGGTTATGTGAGAGGCTAGGTAGTATGCACGGAAGTCTGGGATTCCCATTCCCCCTTTGTCTTTGGGTTTAGTGAGTCTAGTAAATCTCACTCTAGGTTTCTTGTGGGCCCAAATAAATTTCGTTTGAGTTGTATGAAGCACTTTAAAGAAGTTTTGGGGAATTTTTATCGGTAAATTTCTAAATAGATACAGTACTCTTGGTAAAATGACCATTTTACATATAGCTGCCCGACCGAACCAGGATAAACCTTTTGAGTGCCAGTTTTGTAAGTCTGAGCATATTGTTTTCAATAAGGGAGTGAAGTTATATTCATAAATTTGAGATAGTTTAGGGGTCAACCATATTCCTAGATATTTAAGCGCTGTGTTTACCCATTTGAAGGGGCAATTTGATTGGATAGGATCTAATTTATTTGTGGGGATCGAGACATTTAAAATTTCCGACTTGGTATAGTTAATTTTGAGGTTTGAGAAATACCCAAAGATGGAGAACTCTTTCATCAAGGAGGGGAGTGAAATATGAGGGTTCGTTATGAAGAACAACAAGTCATCCGCATATGCCGCTAACTTGTATTCTTTTTTTCCCACCTCGAAGCCCTGTATTGCCCTCTCTGCTACAATCCGTCTGATGAATGGCTCTAAAGTTAGGATAAACAGCAGGGGCGAGAGAGGGCATCCCTGTCTCGTCCCGTTTTTGATTTCAACTGTGCTTGAAAGGGAGCCATTGATCTTCAGCTGCGCAGAAGGGTTTTTATAGAGCATAGAGATCCAAGACATCATATTGTTTCCCAAGCCAATGAACCTGCATGTTTCTAGCATGAAATCCCAGGCTACACGGTCAAAGGCCTTCTCCGCGTCCGTGGACAGGAGAAGGCCTTCGAATTTCTGCATCCCTGCAGCATGCATCAAATTGAGCGTTTTGATAACATTATCTCTGGTTTCCCTTCCTGGCATGAATCCTGCTTGCTCACTTCCTATCAATTTGTGAAGTAAAGGTTTCAATCTGTTTGCTATTATTTTTGACATCAATTTCACATCAAGATTCAGCAGCGAAATTGGCCTGTAGCTTGCACATTCTGTCAGGTCTTTGTTTGGCTTGGGAAGAATTGTAATATGTGCCTTAAGGAAATCCGCCGGGATCTCCCTGGGCTCAGACATGTAGTTCAGGGCCCTTAGTAATGGTCCCAGCAGAGTTTCCTGGAATGTTTTGTAATAAATTGCTGTGAAGCCGTCCGGTCCCGGACTTTTCCCTGTCTTTAGTTGTTTGATCACTTGTTGTAGTTCGCAAGTTTCTATGGGATTTTCTAGTTGGGTAATATCTTCAGTTGACAATGAGGGAAGTTTAGAGTCTATCAGATATTGACGTATGGCATGTAATCTCGTTCCTTGAATTGAGCTAGGTTTTTGTGGGTTGGGTAAGTTATACAAGGATGTGTAATAATTATGAAAGTGGTGTGCAATTTCTTCGGTAGTGATGTCTAGTTTCCCTTCTTTTGTTCGTATACCTGAGATATTTTGTTGTGTTTTCGCGTTTTTTATGGCCCTTGCTAGTAGGCTACCTGTTTTGTTGCCATGTTCGTAGTAGATTTTTTTTCTAAAAAATAGGAATCTTTTAGCTCTTGTGTCGAAGATCTGTTGTAGTGATTTTCTATGGTTTAAAAGTTCAGTTGCCGTGTGTTCTGTCAGGGATTGTTTATGTAGGGATTCTTCTCTGTCAGGGATTTAATTTCGTTTTCCCTCTCTCTTTTGCGGTGGGCGCCCATTCTAATGAGTTCTCCTCTAATTGTGCATTTATGTGCTTCCCATATTGAGAGGGGGTTGATGTCTGGTGTGGAGTTAGTTTTGAAGTATTCTGATAGTGATGTCGCTATTTGAGGGAGTGTAGTTGGATCTGTTAACAGTGCTGAATTTAATCTCCAAATGTTCGTTTTGGGTCGGTGTTCTGTGAGCTTCAGCGACATTGAGATTGGGGCATGATCTGAAAAGGTCTGTATCCCTATTTTAGCTCCAGAGACTATATCTAAGTCTCTTTGTGATATAAAGACATAATCTATTCTTGAGTATCTGCTGTGGGGTATGGAATAGAAGGTGTAATCTTTTCCCTCGGGATTGATGAATCTCCAAGAGTCTATTAGTTGAAGCGAGTTCAGTAATGTTTTGATTTGTTTGAGTATTTTGTATGTGATATAGGTTTTGCCTGTGGACGTATCACTGAGAGGGTTCAATGGGACATTAAAGTCCCCCCCAAGAATGATACATCCCGAGCCAAAATCTTTGAGTTGTCCAACAATTTTACGGCAAAAGGTGAGGTGTGCCGTGTTGGGAAAATAAACATTTGCTAGTGTAATAGGCTTCCCGCAGCAGTTCCCTTTCAGGAATATAAACCTTCCTTCTGGATCTATGAGTTTGTCAGTTAATTCAAAGGAAGCCTCCCTGCTAATGAGTATGGACACTCCCTTTGATTTTGCTAAGTCATTCGTTGCATGGTATGCTTGTGTGAAGAACGAGTCTGTCAGTTTGGGGATTTGTTGAGTTTTGAAGTGTGTTTCCTGTAAAAATACAAAACGTGGTTTACCTTTTTTGAGTTCCTTTAAGAGTGTCTTGCGCTTTTCAGGAATGTTTAGGCCCTTCATGTTGTGAGAGATTACTGTAGGCTCATGTCCTAGGGATGAGTACGCCATCTTGAGGGCCCAGAGAGAGCTGTCGAGGCAATAACTGGAGAGATAACTGAAGTTTCCAATAAATTATACTTTACCCCTTATAAGGTATAGGTAAAAAGAAATGAGGAAAAGAAAGCAAGGAATTAGTACCCTGAAAGTGAGAGCACTTAGAAAGTAAGATGGAGATGATATGATCTCCTTGGAAACCCAATGGGGCCAAGGTAAAATGTTAGTGCCTCCTGCCAGGAAAATCTTCTCCTGTCAAGGGGCACTTTGTCCGAGCGTGATTGGCAGCCGCCTTATCACTTTGGTTAATCCACCAATCAAATTAGATTAGACTGAATTAAAGATATAACACTCAATTAGTGAGCAAAAACCGGCAGCAGCCATAATAAACTTATTATAAACATTACTGGTCAACGATGCACCCTAATAGCAACAATGAAGGAACATACAACCTCCCCTGATCTCTTTGACCCATATGACTTTACAGGTAGAGATGTCGATGAATTGTTTGATAATTTCTCTGTTCTCCTGGGAGACTTCAAGGCCCCCCTCCAAGCGGGGGTATCATCTTGTCATCTTCCTTTTAGAGATGGATTTAAATTAAACCTATAATTTGCGTTTTACTTTGTTTTTTTTTTTTTGTTTTTTTTTTTTTTTGAATTTTAAAGATATTTCTTTCATCGACATTTCCATAATCAATACTTGCTGAAGTGAGATACTGACAGTTATGCTTCAAGTACAGACCCATTAGTATCATCTATTCTGATTTGTTTGCCTTACAACCGTATTCTATCTATAGAATTGGCCTAAGCCATCATGGGGGGTAAAAGCGACAGTCCCCTTAAACATAAACTCCAACTAAAACTGCTGAGCTATAAGAACTGGCACTTAGTGTATTGTTGATTCTTGATGTGAAGTTCCATTCGACCAAATAAAACGAAACCAGCCGAAGTGTCTCAGAATGTTGATGTCAGCAAGTATTAACTTTGGAGTCAGCATTCAGGTGTCATTTCAGGAATGATGTTCGTCTTCTTCCATGTGTAGTGTGGTTTTCTGTGGACATTTTCAGGCTTCTTCAAAGTTCCTGGAATTATGAGGTCTGTTATTTGGGGTCCCCGCCTGTGAACCTCCAGGGCGTGCTGATTTCATCTTCTTGGAGATGCGTTTATCAGGCGATGAGAAGGGGGATCTTTCCAATGGAGGTAGCATGAATTCCTGATACCACTCTGGCAGTGCAACCTGTTCCAGATGTAACGCTTGGCAAAAATCTGGGAGATCTTCTGGTGATCGCAAAGTATGCTGCCTTCCATTTTGGTTCACTAGGAGTGCGAATGGGAAACGCCATGAGTAGCGGAGATCCTTTTCTCTCAGCTTGTCTAGTAATGGTCTGAGAGCTCTGCGGTTCTTTAGAGTGATCTGAGACAGATCATGAAACAGCATGATGGTTTCTCCATTAAAGACTATCTGATCATTCCTGCGTGCTTTCCTCATGATGTCTTCTTTTAAAGCAAAGCTCTGCAAACAGCATATGATGTCACTTGGTGGCATATTGTCAGGGCCTCTTGCTCTGAGTGCTCTGTGAGCCCTTACAAATTCAATGTCTGTCTCCTCTGGCCTTTCTAGCAGGCTATTAAAAACCCTCTGTAAAGCTGGGGTTATTTGATCAGCCTCCACAGTCTCTGGGATCCCCCGCACCCTAATATTATTTCTTCTGCCTCTGTTATCTAAATCCTCGAGGTGTTTGTTAATCTCTATAAGTTGTTGGGACTGTGTATGTGTAACTCTGTCCAAGCGATGAAGAGCCTTATCCCTGCATTTGCCTGCATGTTCTACCGTGGCCATCTTGTCTGTGAGGATCAACATGCTGGATTTTAGATCCGTTATCGCCGCCGAAAAGGTGGCTTTTATGTCAGCTGCAAAGCCTGACATGCCGGCATATGTCAGGGGGAGGTCGGGGTGAGGGGTAATCCTACCGTTCTCCTCAGCCGCTGATTGAGAGTCCTCACTAAAGTCGTCCTCCGTTGCATGCGGCGGCGCCATCTTGGCTCCTAACAGGCCTTCTCGTGCAGGCGGGGGATTCCGGAACAAATCTTCAATGTTCCTTCCCTGATAAGCTGCCGATGTGCGGCGGGATCTCGTGCGGGGTGTCCCTGTGTTCCTCCTGCTCATTATCGAGTGCTTTGGGTGCAAGGTGACGGGCTAAGGCTGCCTGGATGCCGGAGCTCTTGTTTCAAGCGTCCATCGCTGTTGCGCGCCAAGCCACGCCCCCCCAGAGGAGGTTTTCAACTGCCCTGTGTACATGAAGCCTTAATCGGTGATGATGCCCAAAATGGCAAAAGCATTGATGAGCAAGGAAAATAGGCAACACTTTACAGCTTTAGAATGCCATGGGATATACCCAGCTAGCCAATAAACATAACATTCAACAAATCAACATTAAATCTACTATATCCCTGAGTAGGGATGAGCCGAACAATAGCCGCGGGTAGTTTTAAATGAGTTTTTTCCTTCAAAATGTCATTTTGCTGTCAGACTGTTCTAAACACAGGAAACATGCACCCCTTTACAGGCATACCATAGATACCCCCCAGGTACGAAATTTAAAGGGATATTACACTTTTATTGTTTGACTTTAAGCATTATTAAAATCACTGCTCCTGAAAAAACGGCCGTTTTTAAAACTTTTTTTTGCATTGATCCATGTCCCCTGGGGCAGGACCCAGGTCCCTAAACACTTTTTATGACAATAACTTGCATATTAGCCTTTAAAATTAGCACTTTTGATTTCTCCCATAGACTTTTAAAGGGTGTTCCGCGGCATTCGAATTTGCCGCGAACACCCCAAATTGTTCGCTGTTCGGAACTTGAGTTTGACTCGAACTCGAAGCTCATCCCTATCCCTGAGTCATAAGAGAGGAGGTATAGCAAGAGTTACAGGGATGTCTAGTGTGAGAATATCAGTATACAGTAGACAATTGTGAAAAAATCGAAGTAGCTAGCAGTGAGCCCCAGGGGCTAAGGGGGAGAATGGCAAGGGTATAAAAAGTGCAAAGTCACTGAATAACTGAATAACCAAAGTCACTGAATAACCCGATAAATCAAAAAGAGCTATGAGCTAGAGTGCACCTGGGGGTCACCGGCAGCCAGAGGGCTCATTAGTAAGAGTGTAATGAAGTTTCAAAAGGGAAGGGGGGAGGAATTAGAGAGGGGTAGAGCAGTAGGGAAGAAAAGGAAGGAGGTAGAGGGAGGGAGGGAAGTAGAGGGGAAAAAAGGGGGTGTAAGAGTGGAAAAGGGTCTCACAAAGCTTGATGGTGTAGGTCAGTCCATAGAGTCCTCAGGAACTGGAGCCTGGGAGGTAAAGCTACTTCTCTTGCGGGTCGTGGCAAGGCCTTTCAATCCAGAAGTAGCCTGAAGCTTTCTAGGAGAGCTGGATGCCCAGTGATGATGGGAGCTCCTGGGAGTAGAGCCAGCTAGTATCAGGCAGAGATCACGAAGAGTTGTCAGGAGATCATGAGCAGATTTGCATATGTAAGTTAGTAGGAAAAACTGACTGACAAAGGAAAGCACCATCTATAGGCTATACAGTGTTGCTGTAGAATCTGCAAATGGGGCTAAGGGCCCTTTGCTTGGTTATGGCTAGTTGAGAAAGGTCATGGAAACCTTGGTAGTTGAAACCTTGAAAAACAAGGGAGTCCTTGGTACAAGCTGCAGACATTGTACTTTTGTGGAAAAGAAATGAAGTTTCACGATTATGTCATGAGGAGGGCCATCAGACTTATGAGGAGCTAAGGCTCTATGGATTCAGTTTATTTCCAGTCGTTCAATGGGATTCAAAGAAGCTAATTCATGAAAAAGCACAGTAAGTAATGGTGGATTGGAGGTCTGTGATCTCTTTGGGTATACCGCAAATGCGGAGGTTAGAGCATATAGCAATAGTTTCAAAATCTTCCAGGGTTTGCAATGTGAGATTTTAAAAATTTAGTTATGAGTAAGGATATCAAGGTCATCTACTCTCTGTTTGAGATTTGATGTACGCTGTTCCAGTTCCCGGATTTTCCGGGTAAATTTGTCTGTAATGTGGTCAGAGGTCTGTTTTAGAGACCTATTGAGCATCTTCTCAGACTGGTGAAGCAGATCCAGCTGTTAGGCATCTGACTGAAGTGTTGAAATGAATCCAGAAGAGACATGTGTCTCTTAGATTCAATGGAAGGCAGGTGAGACATCAGGAAACTAAAAGATCCCTGATTTTTCATTACAGAGAACCTGTCTTTAAAATATTATATCGCATTGGGGACCTTTTGTAAAGAAAAGAAAGCTTTAGTGAAAGAAAAAGAAAATTACACCCAAGCACTTAAACCTCACAAAAAATTGTGCCCATCCCACCCCCATGTACACACACACACATATGAATGTAAACACATCCATTGAGGCCACCTACTCTTGAAAATGTTGCTTGAGATACACATGTTACATATGGCTGTGCACATCAGAGAACTAATTCTAGGCCTGGTATTCATGGTTAACTTTAAACTGATGACCTGTAGGGGGTTTTAAAGCATCAACTATGGGATAATTTAGGGTACCACAGTTTGAAACCTCATCTTTTATCAAAAATGTGGGTAATAAATTATGTTTTTGTGTCCTAGAGCTAACCCCCTGGTAAGGTGTCTGGGCTTTACTGAGGTTGCAGCAATCCAGATGACCTGCTTCTATTGTTGTATTAGATGACAGTTGAGAAGTTGATTGAATTATCCAAAATAAAATAATAAAATAATTAAAGCGGAGGTCCGCACAAAAAAAAATTAAAAACCAGCAGCTATAAGTGTCCTATTATTAAAAGCTGCTGGCTTTTAATAATAGGACACTTATTTGTCCTGGAGTCCATCAGCTGTCAGGTGTTGCCGCCGCCATTGCGGGTAAGAGTACCCAGCGGTATAGCCTTCCGGCTTCATGCCAGGAACCCTAATGCACATAATCCTACTGGCCCGGCGTCAGGGGAAGGTGGAGGCAGATGGAGGTAGCCCCAGTCGTGACGTCAATAGCCGCGGCTGAGGCTCCCAGAAGTGGGAAAGGATACCTGTCAAAGACAGGGTATAGAATAATTCTTCGCAAGGGCGAAGAAGTCCATAACCTAAAAACACTAGCAAAAAACTGAAGTCTCAAGTAGTGGGGCGGGGTTACAGGGGTACACCCAGGGGGCATATCCAGTAAAGCTTTGCAGCTGACCAATCACTTGAAGGTAGCAGCCTATAACCCAGGGTCTATGAATATCCAGCATGTTTCCTGTACTCTACGATTAAGATACATATTTTTAAGTATTCTTGCATATTTTATTTTACTTGACAGAATATAGCATTCCACATCAGTTCACAGTAAATTAATATGAGTCTTATTACTGGAAAGTGTAATTAAATTATGATCATTGTTCTAGGTAAATTCACCGCTGAGTTGTGAATATTTTGATGCTATTTTTAATATAATTGTTCCTTTGCATTAGACAGTTCACAGAGTGTGCTAGCAACTATGCTATGTGCACCTGGGGAGTTATGAATCAACATAATCAAATAAACTAGTCTGGTCTATGGGTGGCCCTGTAGCAGTGTGATTTTATTCTGCTTTGCAAGCAGGTGCTGCACAGCTCAGATAATTTGCAAAGGAGCTCACTCCTTCTGCAATTTTGGTTCTCATGAAGGTTTTAATGAAATCATTTTTCAGTGATGCAAAACCGGTTTTACTTTTTGCAAAAAACAATCTAGGACAGCTCTCTAGGGAGCTCATCTGTGAAGAAAAATGCACTTGGCATACTTTGGTACCAAAAGAAATGTATGTTCAGAACAGTGCTGAATGATGATGAAGACAGAAATTTTATCTTGCCAGTGGATAAAAAATATTTTCTGGGTCAGCATGTAAAGTTTTGGAAGTGAACAGAAAAATATTTATGAAAACAGAATGAAGGAACTACCCAAATAGCATTCACATGATCTACAAAATACAAATAGATTGGAATATTTAACACTGTAGCATTTGGTAACTCAGAGCCAGTGATGAAGCTTATGTAACATGACACATTGCTAAGACCTTTCTGTGCACAGAGTGGTGATAAACAGTCAGAGAACAGCCTTGAAAAGAATAGACAAAACAGCTTTTAAACAGAATGATTTGTATTTTCTCTATCAAGTTTCCACATTCTTTTACTGCAACATCAATTATTGCTTGCGCAGATACACAACTTCTTACAGTATACACAGCAACCATACAACAAAACATAACCACAGATAAAGTCTTATTCGTTCATAGCTTCTCAATATGTATGTACTGTATAGCCCTGCTACAACAAATGTATTCTTGTGCAAAAATAGATATAGTTGAGTTGTTGGCTAGCTTTTAGACTATTTGCACCTCTGTATTTTGCATGGGCTGCAGTTGCTTCTTACATGCCTTATCATTCATATCTACAAAAGGTGCAGATTTCTGAAAACCTCATCAAAGGTACATCAAGCCATATTTTTTTTAGATTATTAAGCACAAAGGTGTAAGTGGGATCTTAACCTCCCTGGCGGTATGATTATTTCAAATTTTTGGTGCTGAACGCGGTACCATTATTTTGCATGGAAATTTGGTGTTTTATATTGTATAGGAATAACACACTTAAATCTGTCCAAACAAGAGTCTAGTAGACATCCCAGGTATGATAACATTTGAAACACTAAATCATAAATTATAATACAATAAATAACTATAAATAATTATAAGAAATAATAATATAATAATAATAAAAAATATTCAATAATGTAATCAAAACACTGAAATTTGCTCAGTTGCAGAATTGTTGCTGTCGTTACTT
The DNA here is from genome assembly GCA_037952835.1 of Lithobates septentrionalis. Classification (NCBI taxonomy): domain Eukaryota; kingdom Metazoa; phylum Chordata; class Amphibia; order Anura; family Ranidae; genus Lithobates; species Lithobates septentrionalis. Next base: position 595,570 of record JBBDGP010002135.1, read on the forward strand.
TCAGTGTTTGATGATGGATCTCCACACAAATCGCTATCGCACAATTCTGCAAGTGATTCTAATTTATTATCACTGTTTTCTAGCTGGTCTAAACCTGCTTTTGATGTAAAGGGACGGTTTTGGATGCTATGGACAATCTCCAGTTTCCAGGCAAAAAGAACAGTTTTTATAATATAAAACTGCATGCAGGGCACTGGAGAAACCACGAGACAAAATGAGAGAGAGCACCAAGTGACATGGGGTTGCCTACAAAGGCTGTGCGCATATTGTAGTAATGAAACATACAAAGTCCATATCCCTTCATTTAAATATTTTAGTCCAAAATAAATAAATCAATATATTTAGGTAGGGTCAAAACATACAACTGTTGGTTCTTCAGAGAGCAGTGTTTGTTATGTCTCCAGGAGACCTTTCTCTTTCTCGAGGTTCAGAAAGGAGAATTCATATTGTCATTTGATTGTATATTGTGTTGTTGCATTATTAAGCTATAAATTATGTTTGTTCCAGGTTAGCTGTACGCATGCGCCACCTACTGGCCAAATATTAATATCATTTGTAATAATGCCTTTAACCTTTAAAGGATGTGACATAAAAATCATCACATCCTCTTTAGTCAGGAAGTGAATACCCCCTAGGGATTAGGATTTTCAAGATTATCCCAGCTGCCTAGATGTAATATCTTCCCATCCATGGCATCGGAGGTAAGCAATCTTCCCCTTCCTCCTCCACAGGTTATTAGGGAAAGGAGATAGTCATTTCAGTTATTATATTATATGATGTTTACTATTGTATGGTAATGTTATATTATTCTTGTTATCAGTTTTACCGCATATCTGTCAGAGAGGATCCCAGAGCAGGGTTAATGTCGGGCACTCAGGTGTGCGCCGCCTCGTGCGGGCCCGCGCTGGCGCGCGTGCGCCCGTGCGCATGCGCTCGTGCGTGCCGGCGTGCGCGTGCACGGTGTTTGGCGCCAATCGCCCTATTTAGTGTGCTGGTGCACTTTGCTCTGTGCTGTCCGATCTGCAGCTCCCTGTTCCCGTACTTCCTGTTTGCCTGTCTGAAAGTTTGATCTCCCTGTGACCCGGCTTGTCTATTGGATCCTCCCCTGCTATCTGCCTGCATCTGACCCCGGCTTGCCTTTGACTTTGAATCTGCCTGCTCCCTTGTACTGTGCTGACTGCCTGCTGCCAACCCCGCCTTTGACCTGGACTTTGAATCTGCCTGCTCCCTTGTACTGTGCTGACCGCCTGCTGCCAACTCTGCCTGTGACCGGACCTGCCTACTCAGCTCCTGCTCTGCACCAGTTAACTGTGCTCCAGCCTACCAAGTACCTCCAATCCGCTTGCACCAGGATCTTGGGCCTTATCCAAGTCACCCGCCAGGCTCTCATACCACTCTGTGCTCCCATGCCTTCTGTTTACACTACCAGGGGCCGGGAACCAGATACGTAAGGGAGGCCTTCCCCTGCTATATCGGGTTCGTCAGTCAAGTATGTGAAAGTCTGACAATATCACGTGTCTCATCCACACTTGTATTAAACTCTGCAACGTGCCAATAAAGACACAGACAAGAAACAGCAGTCTATTATTGTGTATGCAGAAAAAGGTTATCTGCCTGGATAGCTACCCATATACTCCGGGAGTACGGGGGGCGAGGCCAGGACAGTAAAACTCCGTCCAGGAACGCTACGGATAGTGCAGAAGGGGAAGAGGTTTGGCCACACGGAAGAGCTACAGTCTGCAATTGACTATACAGCCACTTTCATACAGCCAAGCAGCACACAGAGACTGCAGCCCTACACACTTACTGCTCCCACAAGCCACTACTCAGTCAAGCAGCCATGTCATGCAGTAGCACATCCTCACTCAAAACCAGATCACGAGTTTACGGTTCCAGCAAGTCGGTGACATCCAGTGTTGCAGCCGCCATCGCCCGTGGGAAGCCGAAGCGGCAAAGACGCAAGCTACCTTTGCTGGACAAGAAATGCAGTTGAAGTTAGAAAGGGCCTCACTAGAAGCCAAGCGAGTGCAAGATAAGGCCTCACTAGAAGCCAGGGAAGCCTCCATAAAGCTTGAACAAACACGTCTGGATGTCGCATTAGAGAAGCTCACTACAGAAAGGGAAGCTGCAACTGCCATAGCTGAAGCAGAAGCCCTGGAAGCAGCCATGAGCCTCAGTGGTGAACGCAGCAATGTGCTTGGCTCCGAACAAGGAGAGCCGAATCCCTCGCAACGCACTTCAGAGTACTTGCACCAACACTTCTAATCAACCTACGATACCTCTCCTCTACAGGGAATAGACAGTGTCCTAGGAGAAACAGACCAAACACTGCAGGTAACAGAGCACGAGAGCAACCAAACTCCTCAGAGCTGCAAGCAGCGGAACTCTCACCAGCACATTACAGATCAAGCCTACGTCTCTGCACGCCACGAACCTCAACCTCCAAACCAGCATCAGAATAATCCTTCTACTACACCAAGGTACGAGACAAGAGGACCTAAAGCAGAAACTTCTGACAGGAATGGTCGCACACCACACTCCCACTACAGTAGTGAATCGCCAACATGCTCTAACACCAACCAAGTTATAACAGACTTTGCCAAGTTCTTCGTCAGACGAGATTTAATCACAAAAGGACCTGTAAAGTTTAACGATTGGCCAGAAAATTACAAAGCCTGGCGATCGACCTTTTAAAATACGATAAAAGGTCTAGACCTGTCTCACTCCAACGAAATAGACCTCCTAGTCCAATGGCTTGGGAAAGACTCTGCTGAACATGCCAATAGAATCAGGAACATTAACATAAAACAACCAGAGACTGGTCTTAAAAAGATTTGGAGCAGATTAGAAGAGTGCTATGGCTCGACAGAGACTATAGAACATGCACTTTTTAAAAGGGTTGAGGACTTTCCCAGAATACCTAGCAAGGGTTATCACAAACTACGAGAATTAGCTGACTAGAGGAACTACTTCTTGCTAAAGAGGAGGGAGACCTGCCGGTTCTCGCTTCCCTGGATGCGGTCTGAGGGATTAAACATTTAATTCTGAAGCTTCCTTACGACCTACAACAAAGATGGGTCACATATGGTTCTAAACATAAGAAAAGGTTCCAGGTACCATTTCCACCATTCAACGTTTTCGTAGACTTTGTTTCAGAGCAAGCTAAGTTCTTGAATGATCCCAGCTTTGACTTTATACTGCCATCAGCCACACCCCCTAGCTTCAAACAGCACAGGATGCCAGTGACATTGAACAAGTCTCATGTTTCTCCTACAGATTTTTCCTATAGGTCTTCCAACAGTGTTCACCCAGAGGACAAAGTCGGAGACCCTAGCAAGCAGTGCCCTCTACACAGGAAGCCGCATCCTCTACCAGAATGCATGACCTTCACGGAAAAGTCTCTAGAAGATCGCAAAGCCTTCCTAAGAGAGAACCGCACATGCTTCAGGTGCTGTTCATCCACATCACACTTTGCCAAGGACTAGGTTAGTGTATCATGCACAGAGTGTGACAACACAGACCACAACTCAGCACTACATTCAGGCCCTGCTCCTTGGACCGCCCAGCGAGCTGGCGATACCAACGTGCATGGCGGGGAGCAAGAGAACACTGGTTCAAACATCTCAGTGTTTACCTCACAGTGTACTGAGGTATGCAAAGATCCTGCAGGCGGTAGGTCTTGTTCAAAGATCTGTCCTATTAGAGCTTATCCAATGGGTCACAGAAACAAAGCTGTCAAGATGTATGCGCTCTTAGATGACCAAAGCAACCACTCTATGGCTAAATCTACATTCTTTGACACCTGCGGTGTTAGGGGTCCAAGCTCCCCTTACTCTCTAAAGACTTGTGCGGGTACTGTTGAGACGGCTAGGAGAAGAGCCACTGCCTTTTGTGTAGAGTCCATAGATGGTCGGACTCGCCTACCTTTACCCACCATACTCGAGTGCAACCAGATTCCAGACAACCGGTCAGAAATCCCTACACTAGATGCAGCAATCCACCAGCCTCATCTAAAACGCTTGGCCCATCTCCTACCAGAATATGATGAGCAGGCTCAGTTAATGCTGCTCTTGGGAAGAGACATTTTGCAGGTTCATAAAGTAAGGGAACAGATTAATGGTCCCCGCAGTGCTCCCTTTGCCAAAGACTTGACCTGGGGTGGGTCATCGTAGGGGACGTCTGCCTAAAGACTGTGCACAGACCCACCACGGTCAGTAGCATGTTCACTAACGTACTTGACAAAGGATGCCCTTCCTCCTTGCAACCATGTCACAACAGCTTCATCACAAAGGAGCTTCCAGGTAGTACTCACATACCTTGTTCCTCTGTAGACCCAGACACAGATGACCACGCTTGTGACAGTGACCCAGACCACCTAGGGTGTACAGTCTTTCATAGAACAAAGGAAGACCAGCAGGTAGCACTGTCCTTTGAAGATAGACTTTTCTTGCAAATAATGGAAAAGGAGACAGCCAAGGAAGAGTCAAACAATTGGGTCGCACCTCTCCCATTTAGACCTCATAGACGGCGTCTACCTAACAACAAGGAACAAGTACTTAAACGCTTTGCCTCCACTAGGGATGAGCCGAACACCCCCCGGTTCGGTTCGCACCAGAACCCGCGAACGGACCGCAAGTTCGCACGAACGTTAGAACCCCATTGACGTCTATGGGACTCGAACGTTCGAAATCAAAAGTGCTCATTTTAAAGGCTAATTTGCATGGTATTGTCCTAAAAAGGGTGTGGGGACCCGGGTCCTACCCCAGGGGACATGTATCAATGCAAAAAAAACTTTTAAAAACGGCCGTTTTTTCGGGAGCAGTGATTTTAATGATGCTTAAAGTAAAAAAAAAAAAGTGAAATATTCCTTTAAATATCGTACCTGGGGGGTGTCTATAGTATGCCTGTAAAGTGACGCGTGTTTCCCATGTTTAGAACAGTCCCTGCACCAAATGTCATTTTTAAAGGAAAAAATCTCATTTAAAACTGCTTGCGGGTTTAATGTCATGTCGGGTCCTGCCAATATGGATGAAAATCAGTGAGACAAACGGCATGGGTACCCCCCAGTCCATTACCAGGCCCTTTGGGTCTTGTATGGATATTAAGGGGAACCCCGCACCCAAATTAAAATAAGGAAAGGTCCCTATATACTCTGAACAGCAGTATACAGGCGGTGCAAACAAGACAGGGACTGTAGGTTTGTTGTTAAGTAGAATCTGTTTGTAATTTTGAACATTTTTAACGTGTTTAGCTCCAGCCAAAAAATCTTTTCTAAGCTTTTTGGAAAACATAGGGAAGGGTTATCACCCCTGTGACATTTGTTTTGCGTCTTTCCTCCTCTTCAGAAGATTTCACCTCACTTTTTTGTCCCAATGAAAAATGTTTTTTGAAAATTTGGGTTTTTTTGTGGAACAAGGATTGGAAAGCATCAGTGGAAAGGAGAAATTGTTTTCCCATATTAACTCTTACATGAGAGAATTTCCCTTCCTAGGGGTAGATTTCATCTCACTTCCTGTTGTCTCCTTCCGTTTGCAAGTAGGAGTCGTTTGTAAGTTAGATGTTTGAAAGTAGGGTCCTGCCCTATATACTCAGCAGAAATTTGGGCCTTAGGTGTTGCTGTGGCCAAAACACTGTAAGCCCTCACAGGGCCCTGCTGTGAAATATTAGATCAAGAATTGTAATTACATGCCCCTGTTGAACAGGAGCTGAAAAATTAGGCCTTAGGCACTGGTGCTGGTGCCACAACACTGCAACCCCTCACAGACACTCTAGTTGGAACGCAGGAACGAGCCCTGCTGCAAAGTATTGCATCAAAAATTGTAATTACACGCCCCTGTTAGACAGGGGCAGAAAAATTGGGCCTTAGGCACTGGTGCTGGTGCCACAACACTGCAACCCCTCACAGACACTCTAGTTGGAACGCAGGAACGAGCCCTGCTGCAAAGTATTGCATCAAAAATTGTAATTACACGCCCCTGTTAGACAGGGGCAGAAAAATTGGGCCTTAGGCACTGGTGCTGGTGCCACAACACTGCAACCCCTCACAGACACTCTAGTTGGAACGCAGGAACGAGCCCTGCTGCAAAGTATTGCATCAAAAATTGTAATTACACGCCCCTGTTAGACAGGGGCAGAAAAATTGGGCCTTAGGCACTGGTGCTGGTGCCACAACACTGCAACCCCTCACAGACACTCTAGTTGGAATGCAGGAACGAGCCGTGCTGCAAAGTATTACATCAAAAATTGTAATTACACGCCCCTGTTATACAGGGGCTGAAAAATTGTGCCTTAGGCACTGGTGGTGGCGCCCAGAACCAAAAATGTTCTTACAAGCTATCAGCGTGATGATTGAGGAGGAAGAGGATAATTACTCAGGGATAGTCACTCAGCATCAGCATAGGCAGTCTTTGAAGGGATCTGAAAAAAATTATTCAGTTACATCAGCATCAGGTGCTTGGTAGCTGGTGGTGATCCAAGACTGATTCATTTTTATGAAGGTCAGCCGATCGACCGAGTCAGTGGACAGACGCACCCTGTGATCGGTTACCACGCCTCCAGCAGCACTGAATGTGCGTTCCGAAAGAACGCTGGATGCAGGACAGGCCAGTAGCTCAATTGCATACTGTGCAAGCTCTGGCCAGTGATCCATCCTCAAGACCCAGTAACCCAGAGGATTTTCGGTGGGAAAGGTGTCCAAGTCTGATCTTGCCCCTAGGTATTCCTGCACCATGTAAAACAGACGCTGGCGATGGTTGCTGGAACCGATCATACCTTGGGGCTGCGGACCAAAAAATTGTCTGAACGCATCGGTCAGACGGCCACCTTCTCCACCGCTCCTTCTTTGACTGACCGAAGCCTCAGCAACACGTTGTCCAGAAACAGGAGTTTGTAACCTCCCAGTCTCTGGGAACGCGTTGCACAGACCTTTCTGCAAGGCCTCCCGAAGATGTTTCATCCTCTGCTCCCTCTGCGATGGCAAGATAAGGTCCGCAACCTTACCCTTGTAACGTGGATCAAGGAGGGTTGCCAGCCAGTATTGGTCCTTCTCCTTGATACCACGAATACGAGGATCCTTACGCAGGCTTTGCAGGATCAGGGAGGCCATGCAGCGTAGGTTTGCTGAGGCATTCGGTCCGGAGTCCTCTGGGTCACTAAGGACAACAACGTCCGCAGCCACCTCCTCCCAGCCACGTACAAGTCCATGTGTTCCTTGGGACTGATCCCTTAAAGACTGCTGATGCTGAGTGCCAGGCTCCACCTCCATACTGACACAATCTTCCTCCTCCTCCTCCTCCTCCTCCTCGTCCTCTTCCTGTGTGATCGGCGGGCACGCAGGAACACTGTCTGGATAAAGGGGGCCTTGAGAGCTAAGGAAGTCCTCCTCTTCCTGCCTCTGTTCTGCCTCAAGTGCCCTGTCCATTATTCCACGCAGCGTGTGCTCCAACAGGTGGACAAGGGGGACAGTGTCACTGATGCATGCACTGTCAGTGCTCACCATCCTCGTGGCCTCCTCGAATGGTGACAGGACAGTGCATGCATCCCTGATCATGGCCCACTGGCGTGGGGAAAAAAAACCAAGGTCCCCTGACCCTGTCCTGGTGCCATAGTCGCACAGGTACTCATTTATGGCCCTCTGCTGCGTGTGCAGCCGCTGCAGCATGGCCAATGTCGAGTTCCACCTGGTGGGCATGTCACAGATTAGGCGGTTCTTGGGCAGGTTAAACTCCTTTTGGAGGTCCGTCAGCCGAGCACTGGCATTATATGACCGGCGGAAATGCACACAGACTTTCCTGGCCTGCCTCAGGACATCCTGTAAGCCCGGGTACCTGCCCAAGAACCGCTGCACCACCAAGTTAAGGACGTGAGCCAAACAGGGCACATGGGTCAGTTGTCCCTGTCGGAGGGCAGAGAGGAGGTTGGTGCCATTGTCGCAAACCACCATTCCTGCCTTAAGTTGGCGTGGCGTCAACCACCTCTGAACCTGCCCCTGCAGAGCTGACAGAACCTCTGCCCCAGTGTGGCTCCTGTCCCCCAAGCACACCAGCTCAAGCACCGCATGGCATCTTTTGGCCTGCGTACTTGCGTAGCCCCCTGAACGCCTACGGAGCACCGCTGGTTCCGAGGAAGAGGCCATGGAGGAAGAAGAAGAGGAGGGGGTGGAGGAGAGAGGTGTGTCACAATCAGCATTTTGGAGGCGTGGTGGCGGAACAACCTCCAACACTACTGCACCTTGTCCTGCATCCTTCCCAGCTGCCAGCAGAGTCACCCAATGCGCCGTGAAACTTAAGTAACGTCCCTGTCCATGCCTGCTGGACCATGAGTCAGCGGTAATATGCACCTTACCGCTGACCGCCCTGTCCAGCGAGGCATGGACATTGCCTTCCACATGCCGGTAGAGAGCTGGAATCGCCTTCCGTGAGAAAAAGTGGCGTTTGGGTACCTGCCACTGAGGAACCGCACATTCCACAAACTCACGGAAGGGGGCAGAGTCTACCAACTGAAAAGGCAGCAGTTGAAGTGCTAGCAATTTTGCCAAGCTAGCATTCAACCGCTGGGCATGTGGATGGCTGGGAGCAAACTTCTTTCGGCGGTGCAGCAGCTGGGGCAGGGAAATTTGCCTGGTACAATCTGGCGTCGGTGTACCAAAAGCAGATTGCCCACAAGTACTTGGCTGTGACACACCTAATTCTACACCTTCATTCCTCTCACTGCAGGTCTCAGAGAGGACTGAAGGTCTAGTGGGGTTGGAAATCTCAGCTGATGAGGAGCAAGGAGAGATCCTCTTTGTTCTTTGGTGTGGGTCTTTTAGATATGCTTGCCAACGAACTGCATGGCAGGTCAACATATGTCTGGTCAAGCATGTGGTACCCAAGCGGGAGATGTTTTGGCCACGCGAGATACGCTTGAGACATATGTTGCAAATAGCAGCGGTGCGATCTGATGCACTCGTCTCAAAAAAGGCCCACACCAAAGAACTTTTTGAATAACGCGCAGAGACTGCAGCGCCCTGCACATGTGGAGCTTTGGGGTGTGATGCAGTCAATGTGCTGCCCTTAGGCTGGCCCCTGGAGGGCATCCTGCCTCGTTGGTGATGTGCCGCCTCCTCCTCCTCCTCCTCCTCCTCTCTCCTATCAGACACCCACGTTGAGTCAGTGACCTCATCATCCCCTCCCTCCTCATCACTGGAGCAAACCTGGCAGTATGCTGCAGCAGGGGGAGCATGACTGCCAGATTGCTGTCCTTCTTGGGCACCCCCTCTGTCCGTGCTCATGTTACTGCCTTCATCGAGCTCAGTATCATCATCAGAGCCTTCCAAACGCTGGGCATCCTCCTGGAGCATGTACCCAACACTGTGGTCAAACAGTTCGAGGGAATCCTCATGAGGACATGGTGGAGCTAGGGAAGGAGTCACTGATGACATTGAGCTGAGGGAAGAGGCCGCTGCTTTGCCAGACAAAGCACCCTGGGCATGGGTGAGAGAGGATGAGGAGGATGAGGACGGCTTGGTCATCCACTCGACCAAGTTTTCCGCATGTTGCGGCTCAACACGGCCAGCTGCCGAAAAAAAGGCCAAGCGTGTCCCATGGCCACGTGCTGATGAGGATGCACCGTCTCCACGACCAGCACTAGACACAGAGCCTGCTTGCCCTCTCTTATTGGCTTGTGACTGTCTGCCTCTCCTTCTTGGCCTTCCAGACATACTAATGGCCTGTAGCTGCACTAAGCTGGGATAGAACACCTGTAATTTTCTTCAGGTAGCTTTATATACTGTAACCAGACAAGCCTGCCTGTCAGTAGGAAGATAACAGGAACGGATCTAGCTGAACACTGTGAGCAGGACGCACTGCACTAAATGTAAATAGCAGGAACGGATCTAGCTGAACACTGTGAGCAGGACGCACTGACTGCACTAAATGTAAATAGCAGGAACAGATCTAGCTGAACACTGTGAGCAGGACGCACTGACTGCACTAAATGTAAATAGCAGGAACAGATCTAGCTGAACACTGTGAGCAGGACGCACTGCACTAAATGTAAATAGCAGGAACGGATCTAGCTGAACACTGTGAGCAGGACGCACTGACTGCACTAAATGTAAATAGCAGGAACAGATCTAGCTGAACACTGTGAGCAGGACGCACTGCACTAAATGTAAATAGCAGGAACGGATCTAGCTGAACACTGTGAGCAGGACGCACTGACTGCACTAAATGTAAATAGCAGGAACGGATCTAGCTGAACACTGTGAGCAGGACGCACTGCACTAAATGTAAATAGCAGGAACGGATCTAGCTGAACACTGTGAGCAGGACGCACTGCACTAAATGTAAATAGCAGGAACGGATCTAGCTGAACACTGTGAGCAGGACGCACTGCACTAAATGTAAATAGCAGGAACGGATCTAGCTGAACACTGTGAGCAGGACGCACTGACTGCACTAAATGTAAATAGCAGGAACGGATCTAGCTGAACACTGTGAGCAGGACGCACTGCACTAAATGTAAATAGCAGGAACGGATCTAGCTGAACACTGTGAGCAGGACGCACTGCACTAAATGTAAATAGCAGGAACGGATCTAGCTGAACACTGTGAGCAGGACGCACTGCACTAAATGTAAATAGCAGGAACGGATCTAGCTGAACACTGTGAGCAGGACGCACTGACTGCACTAAATGTAAATAGCAGGAACGGATCTAGCTGAACACTGTGAGCAGGACGCACTGCACTAAATGTAAATAGCAGGAACGGATCTAGCTGAACACTGTGAGCAGGACGCACTGCACTAAATGTAAATAGCAGGAACGGATCTAGCTGAACACTGTGAGCAGGACGCACTGACTGCACTAAATGTAAATAGCAGGAACAGATCTAGCTGAACACTGTGAGCAGGACGCACTGCACTAAATGTAAAGAGCAGGAACGGATCTAGCTGAACACTGTGAGCAGGACGCACTGCACTAAATGTAAAGAGCAGGAACAGATCTAGCTGAACACTGTGAGCAGGACGCACTGCACTAAATGTAAAGAGCAGGAACGGATCTAGCTGAACACTGTGAGCAGGACGCACTGCACTAAATGTAAATAGCAGGAACGGATCTAGCTGAACACTGTGAGCAGGACGCACTGCACTAAATGTAAAGAGCAGGAACAGATCTAGCCTAATCTAGCTCTCAAATCAAATGACACTGTCTGTCTCTCTCTCTATCAGCACACCGGAACACACTACACAGGGCCGCCGTGCAGGCGGCCTTATATAGTGTGGGGCGTGTACTAAATCCCCTGAGCCATAATTGGCCAAAGCCACCCTGGCTTTGGCCAATTACAGCTCTCTCTACTGACGGCGCTGTGATTGGCCAAGCATGCGGGTCATAGTGCATGCTTGGCCAATCATCAGCCAGCAATGCACTGCGATGCCGCAGTGAATTATGGGCCGTGACGCGCCACACGAATTTGGCGCGAACGGCCCATAACGTTCGCAATTCGACGGACGGTCGAACAGCCGATGTTCGAGTCGAACATGGGTTCGACTCGAACACGAAGCTCATCCCTAGCCTCCACTAAACACAATCCCGCAGACCTAGTGACTAGAGCCGTGCCAGCCAACTATCTTTGGGACACAGCATGGTTTACAGGCCCTGCATTCCTGTACATTTCAGAACACAACATTTCTGAATCGGAGACCTTTAACTTGATAGATGCAGTCAAGGATGCAGAAGTTCGTCCACAAGTGTCTGCATTAGTCATTGTGGCTTCACAAAACCAACTCAAATCTCATCGGTTCTCCAGGTTTTCCACATGGAGATCACTCATTAGAGCCATTACTTCCTTATCCCACATAGCCTGTTCCTTTGGGAAAAGGACTAACTCCAAGGGCTGGCACCGCTGTAAAAATACCTACTCAGTGACTGACCTAGAGCAATAAAAACATCTCATCATTTACACTGTGCAACAAGAGACCTTTGCTAGAGAGATTGACTGTATTAACAACAAAAGGCCAATCCCTAAAGACAGCGTCCTAAGGAAACTCGATCCATTCATCGACAGCAGTAACCTGTTGAGAATAGGAGTTCGCATTAAAGAAGCTACCTTGGAGTACAACGAGAAGCATCCTCTCATTCTCCCAGCTCAGCACCATGTCACTGCCCTGCTTGTACAACACTATCACAGTCAAGTTAAACACCAAGGCCGGCTATTCACCGAAGGAGCTTTGAGTGTTGCTGCACTGTGGATAATAGGAGCAAAAAGATGTGTGAGCAAGTGTATTTTTAATTGCGTTACCTGCCGCAAACTCCGTGGACTCTTACAAACCCAAAAGATGGCTGAACTTCCACCTGACAGACTTAACTTAGATCCTCCCTTTACAAGTGTGGGCCTTGATGTATTCGGTCCTTGGTCCGTTACCACTCGCCAAACCAGGGGAGGCCACACTAGCAGCAAACGCTGGGCAGTTATTTTTACTTGTATGACTGTTCGAGCTGTTCACATAGAGTTGATTGAATCAATGGACACTTCCAGCTTTATCAACGCTCTCAGGTGCTTCATTGCCATTAGAGGCCCTGTTAAGCACATCCGCTCTGATAGGGGCACCAACTTTGTTGGAGCGGCCAAGGAACTTCAGATCCTTTCCCATCTAGACAACAACAGTGTGGAAAGGTATCTCAACCAACAGGGCCGAACCTGGATATTTAACCTTCCTCATTCTTCTCATATGGGTGGTGTGTGGGAAAGAATGATAGGCGTAGCCCGCAAGATCTTAGATTCTATTTTCCTTCAAATGGGCAATGCCAGACTCATGCATGAATGTCTGTCCACCTTCATGGCTGAGGTCTCAGCTATCATAAATGCTAGACCTCTGATTCTGGTTACTAACGATCCAGAGGAACCCATGTTGCTGACACCTGCAACTCTACTCACCCAAAAAACCAACACAGTCAGTGCTCCAAATGGAGAGTTTACTGATAAAGACCTTTTCAGACGTCAATGGAGACAGGTGCAATGCCTAGCCAACACTTTCTGAAACAGGTGGAGGAGATATTACATCCAAACCCTACAACTCAGAAATAAGTGGCAAGTTAACAAACAAAAGTCAGGAGATGTGGTGCTCGTTAAAGACTGCCAAGCACACAGGAATGACTGGCCTTTGGGACTTATCACACAGACATTCCCAAGCAAAGATGGATATGTCAGGAAGGTCGAAGTTAAAACTTCCAAACAGAGTGAAGTAAAGTAATTTCTCAGACCCATATCGGACTTGATTTTACTTGTGTCTAATGACCCTGTTAGTGGCGTTGGTTAACGCCAGACAGGGAGTGTTATGACTCCAGGAGACCTTTCTCTCTCTCGAGGTTCAGAAAGGAGAATTCATATTGTCATTTGATTGTATATTGTGTTGTTGCATTATTAAGCTATAAATTATGTTTGTTCCAGGTTATCTGTATGAATATGCCCCTACTGGCCAAACATTAATATCATTTGTAATAATACTTTTAACCTTTAAATAATGTGACATAAAAATCATCACATCCTCTTTAGTCCGGAAGTGAATACCCCCTAGGGACCAGCATTTTCAAGATTATCCCAGCTGCCTAGATGTAATCTCTTCCCATCCATGGCATCGGAGGTAAGCAATCTTCCCCTTCCTCCTCCACAGGTTATTAGGGAAAGGAGATAGTCATTTCAGTTATTATCTTATATGATGTTTACTATTGTATGGCAATGTTATATTATTCTTGTTATTTTCAGTTTTACCGCATATCACGTGTGTCATCCACACTTGTGTTAAACTCTGCAACATGCCAATAAAGACACAGACAAGAAACAGCAGTCTATTATTGTGTACGCAGAAAAAGGTTATCTGCCTGGATAGCAAAATGGAAAGACACTGGAGAGGAGGAAGGGGATTTGCTGCTCACCCCTTGGAAACTGAAAACAAAGGAGAGGTTCCCCCAGAGTGGGGTTTTTAGGCAGCACAATAAAAAAAGGGAGTCAGATTCAATATCAAAAATGTAACAAATTTATTGAAGTGTACCATAAAAGTTAAAACAATGAGCTCCAGTGGGGGGTACTTGAGATAAAACTACATATTATATAAGCTGAACATATATTGGCAGACACATATTCACAACGACACTGGGTAGCATGAATATTTAAATCTGACGCGTTTCAACCCCTGTACTTGGGGTCTTCTTCAGAGGATTAGTCTGCTGAAAAATATATACATAAGTAAAATTGATACACGTGAATAGATTGCATTGATATAATAATAGTTACATTCACCATATGGTGCATAGATACAATATAATTACCCAATAATGTATGTTCAGCAGAGAAAGGAGCAAGGCCTCCCACATGGAGATCCCTTAAAAAGACTGTCCTCCCGTCTTCCCCAAAGGGAGAACACTGGGCGCCCCTACCGCCAACACGGTTCGGGCCGGGGCAGTGAGAACAGCAACGTAGCTTGCGAGAGGTCACACTCTTGGGCACCGCCCACCAGACTGGCAGCCAACCAGGGAGCACAGAAAAGTACACCTGTGATAATAACCAAAGAATATCTCATGGTAAATCTAGTCGTTTAAATCATGTTAGTCATGTGTCCAAGAGGGGACGCCGGGGGACAACTGCCTCCAGTACATGCCCAGGGCACAGACATAAGTATGCAAATTGTGTAAATATACATGGTATTCTTCATAGGCAGTATAAGGTATAGGCAGCCCCTTAGTTTGTGCTCAATGTGACGGTGATCCAAGTGAGGATGTAATGAGCTAAAGTGGAGTGGAGAGGTGAGAATAATGGGTGATGAATAACGATAACTGAGTGTAAGAATGTGATGAAATAAAAGTGATTAGACCAGAAGTGCTGAGAATAGGAAAGGTATGGAGGGGGAAAAGGGAGTGGGGAAAAGGAGGGGGGGGAAAGGGGGAAGAAAGGAGGGAGGGGAGGGAAGAGGGGAAGGAAAGAGGGGGGGAGGAAAGGGGGGGACAGAGAGAGGGGAATCAGAGAGAGGGATACAAGGGAAAATGGGGAGGGGGGGGAAAGAGGGGAAAAAATGAATGAGGGAGGGGGGGGAAAGGAAGGGAGGGAAATTGCGCAGGGTGAAAAATTAAATTGGATTAATTACCTCAAAGGGGTGCTAAATGGTATGTGTTTTGGCACTACGTTGCCCCATACATACAAGACTGTTGCTTGTCAGCCAACCCGGGATTGGTCACAAACTATAGCGGGCTCGGTGGATTGGTATCCCACTCTGAGTCCACCAGTCTAAAAGTAAATAAACACAAGAGTATCAAATGTAAAAAACGGATAATAACCAGGCCGTTATAAAGCAGGACCGTTATAAATGAATGGGGGTCAATGCGAAGTCAGATAAAAGCTCCCATTATATAGGGCAAGGAGTAGTGTCAAACAAAGAAAAACACAAATAGTAGAAGCAGTACTTACATAGTGAAAGATAGAAAGTGCCTGCTGTTCACCGAAGGGAAAGAGAGACTGGGGGTATGTTGCAGATACCGCTTTTATACTGCCTAATGGGGGTGTGTACTTACTTGTGATTTGTCCAGGTGTGTGTGCTGACTCTGGTTGCTCCACGGTGGGCGGCATGGCCGCCATTGTGGCAGCCGAACGTGACTTCCCCGGCGTTCAGGAAGAGCTAGGCTCCGACTCAGCGTCACTCTCGCCGAAATCTCGCGATGTCAATGACGTCACGACGCACGCGCGGGGCCCCGCGCATGCGTAGTGGCGAAAGACATCCGAGAGTGTTCCAGAATGCCGCCGGCAAGGAGGAAGAGATCCCCAATGTTGCACCTGGTGGCCATCCGAGCATCCAATGGGGAAAACATGGGGGGGAGGAGCCACCTGGAACAGGCCGGCTCGTCCCCCCCCCCACCTTGCCGGGAAGCCAGATCGCGAATCACCCCCGATCCCGAGGCGGGGGCGGAGATAGCACCACAAGACTCCCTCAGTCACGAGGGGGGGCAGTCCTGAGGGGAAAGATATACAAAACAAAATTTAAAATTGTGCATGACATATATCTGTTGGTTCATAGTAATGCCATTCCTGCTACATATTGGCATATATATTTATCTATAGAGAGCATCAGTACAGAAAGAAAACTTCAGATGCATATGTTGGCATTTATACAGCATCCCCATATAAGAATAATAGATAACAATGAATAAAAATAAATATACATATTGATAATGCATACTAGTATAATAAAATACCCGTATATTGGGAAAAAAACAGGGAACGAAGAGCATGGGAAAGAAGGAAGGGGAAAAAACAAGAGGGGGGAAGGGGGAAAAAAGGGAAGGAACTTATTAGGGATTTTGTGTATTGTGTATAATTTCATTAGAATTAGCTATTGTGTTTTTCCGGAGACAAAACCCTTTAACCACTTGAGCCCCGGACCATTATGCTGCCTAAGGACCAGAGGTCTTTTTCCAATTTGGCACTGTGTCGCTTTAACTGCTAATTGCGCGGTCATGCAATGCTGTACCCAAACGAAATTTGCGTCCTTTTCTTCCCACAAATAGAGCTTTCTTTTGATGGTATTTGATCACCTCTGCGGTTTTTATTTTTTGCGCTATAAACGGAAAAAGACCGAAAATTTTGAAAAAAAATGATATTTTCTACTTTTTGTTATAAAAAAAATCCAATAAACTAAATTTTAGTCATACATTTAGGCCAAAATGTATTCGGCCACATGTCTTTGGTAAAAAAAATGTCAATAAGCGTATATTTATTGGTTTGCGCAAAAGTTATAGCGTCTACAAACTAGGGTACATTTTCTGTAATTTACACAGCTTTTAGTTTATGACTGCCTATGTCATTTCTTGAGGTGCTAAAATGGCAGGGCAGTACAAAACCCCCCCAAATGACCCCATTTTGGAAAGTAGACACCCCAAGGAAATTGCTGAGAGGCATGTTGAACCCATTGAATATTTATTTTTTTTATCCCAAGTGATTGAAAAATGACAAAAAAAAAAAAAAATATTTACAAAAAGTTGTCACTAAATGATATATTGCTCACACAGGCCATGGGCCTATGTGGAATTGCACCCCAAAATACATTCAGCTGCTTCTCCTGAGTATGGGGATACCACATGTGTGGGACTTTTTGGGAGCCTAGCCGCGTACGGGGCCCCGAAAACCAATCACTGCCTTCAGGATTTCTAAGAGTGTAAATTTATGATTTCACTCTTCTCTGCCTATCACAGTTTCGGAGGCCATGGAATGCCCAGGTGGCACAAAACCCCCCAAAATGACCCCATTTTGGAAAGTAGACACCCCAAGCTATTTGCTGAGAGGCATATTGAGTCCATGGAATATTTTATATTTTGACACAAGTTGCGGGAACGTGACACTTTTTTTTTTTTTTTTTCATAAAGTTGTCACTAAATGATATATTGCTCACACAGGCCATGGGCATATGTGGAATTGCACCCCAAAATACATTTATCTGCTTCTCCTGAGTATGGGGATACCACATGTGTGGGACTTTTTGGGAGCCTAGCCGCGTACGGGACCCCGAAAACCAATCACTGCCTTCAGGATTTCTAAGGGTGAAAATTTTTGATTTCACTCTTTACTGCCTATCACAGGTTCGGAGGCCATGGAATGCCCAGGTGGCACAAACCCCCCCCAAATGACCCCATTTTGGAAAGTAGACACCCCAAGCTATTTGCTGAGAGGCATGGTGAGTATTTTGCAGCTCTCATTTGTTTTTGAAAATGAAGAAAGACAAGAAAAAACATTTTTTTTTTTCTTTTTTCAATTTTCAAAACTTTGTGACAAAAAGTGAGGTCTGCAAAATACTCACTATACCTCTCAGCAAATAGCTTGGGGTGTCTACTTTCCAAAATGGGGTCATTTGGTGGGGGGTTTGTGCCACCTGGGCATTCCATGGCCTCCGAAACTGTGATAGGCAGTGAAGAGTGAAATCAAAAATTCACGCCCTTAGAAAGCCTGAAGGCGGTGCTTGGTTTTCGGGGTCCCGTACGCTGCTAGGCTCCCAAAAAGTCTCACACATGTGGTATCCCCGTACTCAGGAGAAGCAGCAGAATGTATTTTGGGGTGTAATTTCACATATTTCCATGGCATGTTTGAGCAATATATCATTTAGTGACAACTTTGTGCAAAAAAAAAAAAAAAAATTGTCTCTTTCCCGCAACTTGTGTCGCAATATAAAATATTCCATGGACTCGACATGACTCTCAGCAAATAGCTTGGGGTGTCTACTTTCCAAAATGGGGTCATTTAGGGGGGTTTTGAACTGTCCTGGCATTTTATGCACAACATTTAGAAGCTTATGTCACACATCACCCACTCTTCTAACCACTTGAAGACAAAGCCCTTTCTGACACTTATTGTTTACATGAAAAAGTTATTTTTTTTTGCAAAAAAATTACTTTGAACCCCCAAACATTATATATTTTTTTAAAGCAAATGCCCTACAGATTAAAATGGTGGGTGTTTCATTTTTTTTTTTTACACAGTAATTGCGCAGCGATTTTTCAAACGCATTTTTTGGGGAAAAAACACACTTTTTTAAATTTTAATGCACTAAAACACACTATATTGCCCAAATGTTTGATGAAATAAAAAAGATGATCTTAGGCGGAGTACATGGATACCAAACATGACATGCTTTAAAATTGCACACAAACGTGCAGTGGCAACAAAATAAATACATGTTTAAAAGCCTTTAAAAGCCTTTACAGGTTACCACTTTAGATTTACAGAGGAGGTCTACTGGAAAAATTACTGCACTCGATCTGGCCTTCGCGGTGATACCTCACATGCATGGTGCAATTGCTGTTTACGTTTGACGACAGACCGCCGCTTGCGTTCGCCTTAGCGCGAGAGCAGGGGGCGACAGGGGTGCTTTTTTTTTTTTTTTTTTTTTTCTTAATTATTTTTTTGCTTTTTTAATCTTACTTTTAAACTGTTCCTTTCATATTTTTTTTTTTTAATCATTTTTATTGTTATCTCGGGGAATGAAAATATCCCCTATGATAGCAATAGGTAGTGACAGGTACTCTTTTTTGAAAAAATTGGGGTCTATTAGACCCTAGATCTCTCCTCTGCCCTCAAAGCATCTGACCACACCAAGATCGGTGTGATAAAATGCTTCCCCAATTTCCCAATGGCGCTATTTACATCCGGCGAAATCTAAGCCATGAAATGCTCGTAGCTTCCGGTTTCTTAGGCCATAGAGATGTTTGGCGCCACTCTGGTCTCTGATCAGCTCTATGGTCAGCAGGCTGAATCACCGGCTGCATTCTCAGGTTCCCTGTTGAGACAGGAGAGCCAGAGAAAAACACGGAAGACGGTGGGGGGGGGGCATTCCCTCCCACGGCTTGTAAAAGCAGTCTAGAGGCTAATTAGCTGCTAGGATTGCTTTTACATGAAAGCCGACCGCTGGCTGAAAAGAATGATACCAAGATGATACCTAAACCTGCAGGCATCATTCTGGTATAACCACTCAAAGTCGTGCATGGCGTACCTGAAGACAAAAAAATGGTTAACAATGGTTAACAATAAAGCACAGTAAACAGTAAAGTATAAATAATTACATACCTGAAAAACAAACATGATAAAACATAATAACAATAACAATAACAATAAAACATTGCATAATAGAATACAGTAAAAAAAAGAGCAGAACAATAGAGAGAGAATAGAGAGAGAGAGAACAATAAAACGACAACTATTTTTTTTTATTTTATATATATTTTTTTTTTTACACTTTTTTTGTAACTAACTTTTCTAACTGTAACCGGTTCCAGGTTCGGGTCTCTCAAAATGCAATGGCATCTTGGGAGACCCTGTGAAAGTGTGCCTAGTCTGTGGAATGCTGTACCCTACGCTAATACTCAACTAATGCATGGTAGCGTTCAAAACATTCACCAATGCAAAGACCAGGATTGTCAGGACAGGAGGGACAATAATAGCGGGTGTCACGCCTATATCCGCGCTTGCTGCAGACACTACATCTTTTTTGGGGGGTTCGCTGGGTAGGGGTACTCGGGAGGACATAAAGAAAATGCCTCTCATGCAGCCGACTGCATTTGGTTGGGGATGTGAATGGGGGAAGTACGGGCGCTGCAGAAGCGGTGGGTTCCCAATTAGGATTGGCGAATGCAGCAGGAACGGCATTATGGGCACGACGGGCCTGTGTTTGTCTTCTTGGTGGCAGCGGGACACTACTTGTGCTTGCCACCTCACCAGCTTGAACTGCACTTATGGGACTCGCCACGTCACCAAGTGTTACTGCAGTGCTGGTTTGACTACGACCGGGGTGTACTACGCCGCTGGCGCTTGCCAGTTCCCCAAAACGCTACCAAAAAAACTGTTAGCGATCGCAGGGATCAGGCCTGACTCTGCGAACGCTGCAGTTATGCGTTTAGAGTTTTGTAAGTGACAGTGATCGATCGATACTGCACTTGGGTGGGCTGGGCCGGGCCGGGCGGAGGGGCAAAACGCAGGTGCTAGCAGGTATCTGGGCTGATCCTGCTAACACTGCGTTTTTGGGAACCCTAAACTGCTGGGGACGCTAGTATAGATCTGATCGGATCAGATATTGATCCGTTCAGATACTATACCACTAAGGGAGGTGTACGCTGCGTGCGTGGGTGTTAGCGGTACTGGCGCTAACCTGACGCTGCCTGGGGCTGGTGCTTGCCAGTTCACCAAAACGCTACCAAAAAAACTGTTAGCGATCGCAGGGATCAGGCCTGACTCTGTGAACGCTGCAGTTATGCGTTTAGTGTTCTGTAAGTGACAGTGATCGATCGATACTGCACTTGGGTGGGCTGGGCCGGGCGGAGGGGCAAAACGCAGGTGCTAGCAGGTATCTGGGCTGATCCCGCTAACACTGCGTTTTTGGGAACCCTAAACTGCTGGGGACGCTAGTATAGATCTGATCGGATCAGATATTGATCCGATCAGATACTATACCACTAAGGGAGGTGTACGGTGCGTGCGTGGGTGTTAGCGGTACTGGCGCTAACCTGACGCTGCCTGGGGCTGGTGCTTGCCAGTTCACCAAAATGCTACCAAAAAAACTGTTAGCGATCGCAGGGATCAGGCCTGACTCTGCGAAGGCTGCAGTTATGCGGTTAGTGTTTTGTAAGTGTCAGTGATCGATCGATACTGCACTTGGGTGGGCTGGGTTGGGCCGGGCGGAGGCGCAAAACGCAGGTGCTAGCAGGTATCTGGGCTGATCCCGCTAACACTGCGTTTTTGGGAACCCTAAACTGCTGGGGACGCTAGTATAGATCTGATCGGATCAGATATTGATGCGTTCAGATACTATACCACTAAGGGAGGCGTATGCTGCGTGCGTGGGTGTTAGCGGTACTGGCGCTAATCTGACGCTGCCTGGGGCGACGCATATCACCGCCGGGTGATCAGGGGGCTAAACCTTTATTCGGTAATAAACGGCGGGTGCCCTGACACTATAAAAAATAAACAAACTAACCAGCGTCACCCGTAACGGTTATACGGTGATCAGTGGTGAAAGGGTTAACTAGGGGGCAATCAAGGGGTTAAAACATTTATTAGGTAGTATATGGGGGTCCCTGACGCTATAAAACGCTGACGGCGAACCTAAATATTTACCTCACTAACTAGCGTCACCAGCGACACTAATACAGCGATCAGAAAAATGATCGCTTAGTGACACTGGTGACGGGGGGTGATCAAGGGGTTAAAACTTTATTAGGGGGGGTTAGGGGGGTACCCTAGACCTACAGGGGGCTAACCCTAATTGTCCCAACACTGTAACTGTCACAAACTGACACTATGCAGTAATCAGAAAAAAAAAAAAAAAAACAAAAAAAACTGCTGGTGTCAGTTTGTGACAGGGGGGGGGTGATTGGGGGGGGATCGGGGGGCGATCGGGGGGGGGGATCGGGGTGTAATGTGTGCCTGGCATGTTCTACTGTGTGTGTGTGTGTTGGTGCACTCACTCACTTGTCGTCTCTCCTCGGGCCGGAACGGAAACTACCGACCCGAGGGGAGATGACATCATTTCCTTTGCTGCTGTTTAGCATACAGCAGCAAAGGAGTGTTCCCATTGGCCGGCGGCGATCGCGAGGGGGGGGGCCACGAACGGATGGCCTCCCCCTCGTCTCCGATCGCCGGGGGACAAAACAGGACCGCCTCGGGCGGCGGGGGGGGGGTCCGATCGGACCCCCCACCCGCGGAAGGCAAATCACGTACCCTGTACGTGATTTTGCCTGTCCGTGCCGCCTTGCCGACGTACATCGGCGTGAGGCGGTCGTCAAGTGGCTAAAAAAGGGGCAAATGAAATAGCCTCATTGAGTCCTGGGAACGAGGTGGAGTTTAATTTAAAAATTCACCTCTGCTCGTATTGCAACAGAATTTTGTTCCAATCACCGCCTCGCATAGGTATGTGGATTCGATTGAGTGCGGCGAAGGATACTTTGGGCATTACAGAGTTGTGGATTTCCATTACATGTCGCCCGAGGGGTAAATATGGATTGCTAATTTGCATGTGGTAAATATGTTTTGATATCCGCTGATGGAATTCTTGTTTGGTCTTACCCACATAATGTGCTCCACACTCGCAGGACATAAGGTATACCACCCCTCTTGTTTGGCAGTTGGTAAAATGCCTGGGTTTAAATATTGACCCATTTGGAAGGTGGAAGACCTTTTCACGTCTAATATATTGGCAATACGAGCAGTGCCCACAGGGAAAAGATCCCAGAACAGAGCAGTGTTTCCGTCTTTTTTGTGCGCTTCTGAACTCACTCTGAACTAGTTTGTCCCTCAGTGATGTGGCTCGTCTGTAAGTAATAGAAGGGGTATTTGAAATAAACCTGCTGACTTTCGGGTCATCTAAAAGTATAGGCCAGTACTTAAGAATGATATTGCTTATCTCATTGTGCTGTTTCGAGAAGCGTAAAATCACCCTGGTGGGAGCCATGGCCGGATCGCATCTCACTCTCTCTTTGAACAACAATGTATGCCTCGGCTGTGTGACCACTCTATTATATGCCTTACGGAGGCATGAGCGGCTATAGCCTCGCGCTAGAAGCCTAGTTTGTAATTTCTGTGCTTCTTGTTTAAAGGATACCTCATCGGAACAATTCCTACGCACACGCAGGTACTGTCCATAAGGGATAGAATTTTTTAGGCGTGTAGGGTGGAAGCTATCCGCGTGAAGGATGGTATTTCCTGCGGTGCTTTTTCGAAAGAGTGTACTAGAGATTGTATCCTCAGAGGTACGTCTCAGTTGTACATCTAAGAATGTAATCTGGTCGCGATCGTAGGACATAGTAAATTTTAAGTTGAATTTGTTTAGGTTAATTTGATCAAAGAACTTTAGTAATAGCTCTTCCGGGCCATCCCAGATGAGGAGGACATCATCAATGTATCGTCGCCACATGTGTATGTGGCTCCTATACCTGGCAAGGTCCTCCTCATCTTCAAGCACTCTCTCCCACTCCCCCAGGTACAGATTGGCGTAGGCCGGGGCACAACAAGTGCCCATGGCCACGCCCTGCACCTGGAGGTAGTGGGAGTTGTCAAAGACGAAGAAATTATGATTGAGAATGTACTCGAGTCCATTGATAATGAACTCGTTTACTGCCCCATCATATCTCAGATGTCTTGACAGGAGTGCCCGTATGGTCTCGATCCCCTTGTTGTGGGGTATCGAGCTATACAGGGCCTCGACGTCAATAGCCACAAGGATGGAATTAGGTGGGAGTAATATTCCCTGGATCAGTTGGAGTAAGTGCATTGTGTCCTTTACAAACGAGGGCATGCAGGTGACAAAAGGTTGCAAAAGCGAATCAATCACTTTGCTGAGGTTTTCTGATATTCCCCCATTGCCGGAGACAATTGGTCGTCCAGGGGGTTTTGTTTGGCTTTTATGGATTTTGGGCAAACTATAAAACGTGGCCATGCGTGGATATTTGACTCGGATAAATTCATATTGGTCTCTGGTGATAACTCCTTTGTCGAGAGCAGACTGAATTAGATCATGGAATTGGGTATAGGATTTTTGTATGGTTTTAATTGGGATGGTTTTATACCATTCACCATTGTCTAAAATGTCTAGACACATGCGTACGTAGTCCTGATTGTCCATCAGGACCACGTTACCTCCCTTATCGGATGGTTTTATTGTGATCTCAACATTATTGCACAGGGAGTCGATAGCCATCGACTCCTAGGCTGTTAGATTTTGAGGTCGTGTTTTTTTGTTTTTATGTGAAAGTTTGGCAATATCCCTGAGTGTTTGTTTGACGAAAATCTCTATACTGGGATTCAAGTTGAGTGACGGAAATTTTCCAGAAGGTTTTTTAAAATTTGTTAGAGGGTTCTGAATGGGTTCATTGACACCTTCAAGAAGGGTTTCCAGGTCAATTTGGTCTATGAGATCTATGGTGTTGTTCTCTTGAAACAAAAGGGTCAAATCGCGCAACGCTTTCAATTCCTTTATACTAAAGGTGTCCCCTTGGGTCATATTTGTGTTGGTGTCAGTTTTTGCATGGAGGCTCTTCAGGAGTAGCCGGCGTGCAAATAATTGTAAGTCAGTTACAACTTTGAATAGATCAAAGTTTCCTTGTGGACAAAAAGTAAGCCCGCGTGACAATACGTTAATTTCAGCTGGGGACAAAGGGTGCGATGATAAGTTGATCACACTAAAGGATTCTGTTGAATCCGCGTGACGTACGCATCCAGATTCCCCACTCCCCTGTTTGGTTGGGACGGAGAGGATCCCCATGTTTGGTTTAAAGGAGTCTGTGGTCCAAGTTTTTGACATCCTGGTGGTGGATTTACATGCATTTTATTTCCTGCTGAGTTGGGTGGGATTGCGGTTTCATTTGTGGCTAGATTTGGTATATCAAATTTGGGTCCTATGGTCCTCACCTCATTGGTATGGACTTCCAAATCAGTCTCCGGAGCGGTCTCCATAGTCCGCTTCTTTCTGTCTTGTTCTTAGGAACCCTTATTGTTACGGCTTCTTTTGAATTTACCCCGCTCTTTGGGTGTTTTTAAATTCTGGCTAGAGTCAAGATCTTTTTTAGGCCTTGATACGCTCTTCGGATGTTTGGGTTGTTGTTGTGATGTATATTGCTTATTTTTCTGGTAATTGGATTGGGAATTGTTACTCCATTTATATGCTCGTCCTTCAGAGAAGGCGGCCTGATCCCTCCAGAATTTAGACTCCTTTTTCTGCAAGATGTTCCTATTATAGGACGACAGGTCATTCCGAAGTTTGGCCTGCAGTTCCAGATATAGGGCGTGTTGCATAAAAGGTTTCAAGGAGGTTTCTATATTGCCAATTTCTGTATCCAGCAATATCATTTGTTTGTTATATTCCTTAGTGAGGATAGTCATCATCTCCTGGGAACAAGCATTCAGATTAGCCTCCCATTCACTTTTGCATTCAGTACTAATCTGATCTAAATTCGGGAATATTTGAATCCATAGACCTAAAGGACTAATCTTATCTTCTTTGTATCTATTTAGGGTTTTGATGTGCCAAAATACTGCAGATTTTTTCTCAAGTGTTCTATTTAGTTTGTGGAAAAGAGATGAGATCTGAGTTTTGGCTCGATCTCCTTGTTCAAAATCTGTCTCATAGCCTGACATTAAGTTTACCCATTCGGTACCCTGGAATTTACTCATATTTAACAGTAATTCTCCAATGGTTCTTAACACTCTTATACAAATACCAACAGCATATAAAATAATCAATCCTATGTACTGGAGCTCATGTTTCCACTCTCATGTGTCAGAAGGTTATCTGCCTGGATAGCTACCCATAGACTCCGGGAGTACGGGGGGAAAGGCCAGGACAGTGTTCATAAGTATCAAAGGCTTTAAAGACTATCCAAACTGACCATGCATGTCTGAACTTACCTAGGGTATCATTTGCAATCACTCTTCCAACTCTGATATGTGCAACATAGCCATTTGGGGGTGGTGGTGGGTAGTAGCATATCAAAGAGATGAAATGAATAGTTTGTGCTCTCCTCGGTGCACTTGAAAGAGGGGGCCCCACCCAGCAGTAGGGATGTCAAGGCCACCGATAGGGTAGTACGGGCAGCTCTCCTGTACTTGGTCCAGGTCCTGTTGGGTCAGCAAAGGGGGGGACTTTAGGGGCTGCCTCTAAAGAATCCCCTGAAGTAAACTGTCCAGGACAAGAGCAGGCACTGCAGAGGATGGCTGCCTATTGGTGAGAAGAGAGCTAAGTCATGTAACTGGGGCAGGCTAAGACTGTAACATGTGACCTGCTACTGTACTCGAGTTAGCTTGAACTGACTGGGAGGACTAAAAGAACAGACACAAGGTAGAGAATGACAGTTTTAGAAGTAAAGGGGACTACTGATGTGAAGGTAGAGGACTCTTATGTGGGAGGGCTCTGTTATAAGGGGGGAATCTGATGTGTGGGGGGGGACTCTGATGTGAGTAGGACTTGGATGTCTGGAGGGCTTTGATGTTGTTGAGGGGGGGCTCGGATGTAAGAGAGGACTCTGATGTTAGGGGGGCTTTGATGTAGGGGGACTCAGATCTGAGGGACTCTGATGTGAGGGGGGTCTGGGGGAAAGCTATTATGAGGGAGGACTCTGATGTAAGGGGGGCTTTGATGTGGGGGGCTCTGATGCATAGGGGAGATATGATGTGATGCATAGCTGCACCAGATTGTGGACTCTCCAGTTTTAGTAAATCAACACTGCCTCTCCTCATTTCTCTCGCTCTCCCTCCACCTTGGTCTTTCCCTCTCTACCTCCCTCCATCTCTCGCTGTCTTTCTATTTCTCTTGCTCTCCTTCTCAACCCTTCTCTCATCCTGACTGCTGAAGCCTATATCACATCACATCATAGAAAAAATCTGCGAAAACAAGGAAGGTGATAATATAATTTTTATGAAGTGCCACAATTTAATAATTAAAACATTAACAAATTTGACTTTAATTTCTGAGTTTCTAGAATGGAAAAGTAATCCAAAATAAGGGTATCAGATGTTTGTTGAGGTACAATTTCATTGCTTGCCATAGATGCAATTTACATACATTTCATTCCATACCTGGGGAAGGGGTTATGTTTTCCTGTGTCTAGGAATAAGGTATTGAGGTGTATCGCTATTGATGTTTAGTGTAATTTGTGCAATGCAATGTATTGTGCGGTAGACGTGCAGATTGGAAACATTTGTTTTGTTTCGTATAGATTCATTATGTTAATAATTTAGTTTTGTTTCGTTTTCATTAAACATTGTTTTGTTTATTAATTTTCTAATGATTTCCAATTTTTCAGAATTATTATTTGGATTGGTCGAAAAATGATCGACCCATTAGATTTCTGTGTGAAGAATAGCTGGTTGTTAAGCAGGGAGCTGGAAAGCCAGCCGCCCGTGTACCTAACAACCGTGACTCATCATCTGTCAGCTGGCTTCCCCACAGATGAATTTAAAGAAAAGACTGGTAGGGTGTAGGTCCTCGGGCCTGCCCTGAACGTCTTGGGAGGGGGTGGATCTGGTCTTCTGGCTTGGTTAGCCCTCTCTTGTGGGTTCTCCCTTTGGGGGGAGCCCCACCTAGTACTTGGGTGGGTCTGTCTCGGCAGACCTTCCAAAGAATGGGGTCCGGTTTTGTCCAGATGGACCAAATGAAGTACCTCAGTCCCTGTCTGGAGCCTAATGCCCCGGGGGATCAGGGTCAAGGTCCTTCTCCTTTGGAGGACCATGTGTACACCCTGTGCACCTTTTTGTGTTTCACATTTATGTGTTTTTGGACTGTGTTCACACACCACGGGCTTTAAAAAAAAAAAAAAGAATGCCGGCTTTGCCTGGCAATGGAAAAATGTTAGAAAAAACCTTGTGGGGTCCCCTGCAGTTCACATAAGGCTCTTCGGGTCTGATATGGATTTTAACATGCCAAAATAAAAAAAAAATCTATAACCAACCCTTATCCGAGCATGCAGCCGGTCAGGAAAGGGGGGTGATGAGCGAGCGGCCCCCCTCCTGAACCATACCAGGCCACATGCCCTCAACATGGGGGGTGGGTGCTTCGGAGCATATTGATGGGGACAAGGGACAATGGGGACAAGGGCCTCATCCCTACAACCATGGCCGGTGGTTGTGGGGGTCTGCAGGCAGGGGGCCTCTCAGAATCTGGAAGCCCCCTTTAACAAGGGGGCCCCCCAGATCCCATCCCCCATGTGAATGAGTATCGGGTACATAGTACCCCTGCCCATTCACCAAAAAAGTGTCAAAAAGAAATAAAAACACAGAGATGGTTTTTGACAAATCCTTTATTAAAAAATCAAAAAACAGTGGCCCCCGATGTAGATCCATTTACATTGGGGACACTGTTTTTTATTTTTTAATGAAGAAATTGTCAAAAACTGTTTGTGTTTTTATTACTTGCCGGGCAGCATGCTCAGGTATGATTCTGGATAAGGGGACTCTTGTGGGGGGGACCCCACACCGTATAAAAAAAATAGTAATTGAATCCATACTAGACCCAAGGGGCCTGGTATGGACTGGGGGGACCCTACACCATTTTTTCCTTACTTTTTTTTAATAGCTGGGCCAGCAATTGCAGTTGCAGGAATTTTTCATATTTATTTTTTCACTTAAAGTGGGGTTCTCACTTTAAATTAAACAATAAAAATGAAACATTCCTTTAAATATAGTGCCTGGGGGGGGTCCCCTTAGTCTGTCTGTAAAGTGGCACATCTGTAGCATACATAGAACATGCTGCAGCAAAAATGACATTTCTAAAGGAAAAAAATGCATGAAATGACATTGCTGGTAATAGAAAAATGTTAAAAAAAAAATGGCATGGTGTCCCCTCAAAAACCATGCCAGACCGTTGTCTAGGCATGCAGCCTGGCAGGTCAGGAAAGGGGGGGCGAGCGAACATCCCCCTCCTAAAGCATACCAGGCCACATGCCCTCAACATAGGGGGTGGGTGCTTTGTGGTAGGGCCTTATCCCCACAACCATGGCCGGTGTGAAGGAGTATGGAGTACATAGTACTAGCCATTCACTAAAAAAGTGTCAAAAAGTTCTAAAAACACAGAATGTTTTTAACAATTCCTTTATTAAAAAATAAAAAAACGTTTGACATTTCTTATATAGATAAGGGGCCACACAGCTATGTCACCTGGTGGCACCGCCCCCTTGTAACATCACGGACCGGTGCATGCTGGGTCCATGACCTCAGAAGGGGCAGTGCCACCAGGTGAGGTTGCCAGGTGGCCCTGCCCTTACCTATATAAGAAATGTCAAACGGAGACAGCGTTATTTTTTAATAAAGAATTTGCCAAAAACTGTCTTTTATACTTTTTTTAATCAAATTTGAGTTATAGATTTTATATAAGTACAGAATAAGAGACACACTGGGGGTTATTTACAAAAGGAAAATCCACTTTGCAGTACAGTGCACTTGGAAGTGCAGTAGCTGTAAATCCAAGGGGGACATGCAATGAAAATATAAAACAGCATTTAAGCTTGCACATGATTGGATGATAAAATCAGCAGAGCTTCCCCTCATTTCAGATCTACCCATCAGATTTACAGCGACTGCACTTCCAAGTGCACTTATAGCGCAAAGTGGATTTGCCTTTCGTAAATAATCCCCACTTTCACATAGAATAAAAGAACTAAAAATATAAATATTTTAACAAAATAGCAACAAAAGAAAGAAAGGAAAAAAAAAATTACAGCACTAAGCCCATAAGTAATCATTACATACATATATCAATGTAACACCTATACCCCTCTAACATACTTGGCAAACTAATAAATATCCCACAATTAACGAGAGCAACTTTCTCAACAAAGAGGAATAGACAGGTCCATCCCGTCTATCCAACAAGACCATATTGCAGCAAACTTATGTAGAGCATTGCGAGAGAGGTATGTATGTTTCTCAAACAAAATATATTTATTCACTTTGGATTTCCACTCATCTTCTGATGGCGGAGTAGAAGATACCTATCTTGAAGCAATCAGTTTCGTGCAATAAAAAGAGATCCTAAACAGGAAAAACAAGGCAAGCTTTATTCCAGAAATGAGGATATAGCCAAACAATTCGAAACGTTCTACTCCAAGTATTACATGACCACCCAGACCCCAATCCTCCAAACTCCCGTGCCACCCAACTACAGGATTTTATAGCCCAATTTTGCCCCAAGCCAATCACCACCCAACAGGCTGAAGATTTGGAAAGCCCTCTTGCTGCGGAGGAACTAAACACGTCTATCAACCAAATGAAAATAGGGGAAAGCCCTGGGCCTGATGTCCTTCCACTCTAATATTACAAGTGATTCCTAGATGTCTTATTACCTAAGATGCTAACAACATTCAACACCCTTGCCCACCCTCAAATCTTCCCAGGCAGAAAGTTAGAGGCCCATATAACTGTCATCCCGAAGGACGGTAAGAACCCAACACAAGTCTCCAACTAAAGACATCATATCATCAAATGTGGACATAAAACTATACGCCAAAATACTAGCCAACAGGTTACTACCTCTCATACCCAGCCTTATATCCTCCTATCAAGTAGGTTTCATACCAGGTAGGGAGGCAAGAGATAACACCACGCGCACACTAAACTTACATTATTGGCTTACTTCATGCAAGACTCAAGGTTTCCTCCTCTACCTAGATGCGGAGAAGGCATTTGACAGAGTGGTCTGGGATTACATGCAAGAGGTACTGAAAGGAATCGGCCTCCAACCACGCATGTATACTCATTTAACAGCATTATATTCCAACCCCTCAGCGAGCGTGAAAGTGAATGGCCACCTGTTGAACGTCTTTACCATCAGCAATGGGACACAACAAAGATGCCCTCTCTCCCCCCTAATTTTCGTTCTGACACTAGAACCCCTCTTAAATAAACTGAGAGCAAATTCAGATATTAAGGGGATCACCATAGCGTATAGGGACTTCAACGTCGCGGAATTTGCCGATGATATCCTACTATCATTATAATCACCTCGTGTTTCCCTACCAAACCTACTAAAAGACATAAAGCAGTTCGGAGACCTATCAAATTTCAAAGTCAATTATTCCAAATAACATGCCCTGAACATCTCACTTCCCCAACAAGAAGTAAATCATTGCCAGGAGTCCTTCCCATCCGTATGGAAGAAGGACTCCATTCCCTACCTGGGCATAACCAGGAGATTGTCTGACCTCTATCACCACAATTTCTTACCTACACTCACCAGGATCCAATCGAATCTGAAAGAATGGGCCAGCCTTAACGTATCCTGGTTTGGATGTTCAGCCCTAGTAAAAAAGATCATTCTTCCCTACTCTACCTAATGCAGACAATCCCAATTCACCTTCCCCCGTCCTTTTTTGCACTATACAAAAAAGCTTGCACGATTTTCATTTAGAAAAACAACGCTCCATGTATCCAATACACACGCCTCACACATGCTAAGACTAAAGGTGGGATCGGACTACCTGATATCTAAAAGTAATACCTAGCTTGTCACCTGAACAGAATTGTGGACTGGTGGGCCCATAGTTCTGGGAAAGCTTGGGTTACACTAGAAAACTAATTTACGCACACTCAACACTTATATTCCCCTGGCTGAAACCCTCACTCTGGCCCCAGACCCTGAAGACACACCCCCTTATTTACCCCTCATTAGTAGCCTTCAAAAAGACTATGGGCTCTTTCAAGATTTCCTCATACCCAGGCCCGTTGAAGCCTCTGCGGAGAAACCCTGACTTCCCCCTGGGGAATCCAACATGTTCCTACAACAGGAATGGCCCTATGAGAAAGTACTTGCACACCAATTCTTCCATAAAGGACATATATGCTCCTATGAAGACTTGGTGTCCTCATCATGTACCAACGCATTCCCCTTCTGGACTTACAGGCACTGGAGACACTTTCTTACAACAAGAGATCCTTTGACCACATGGAAAAGACAACTTACAGCCTTTGAAACCTTATACACACATACAACACCACAAAGACATCTAATATCATACATTTACACCTTACTCCAAGAGGGCCCCCCCCTAAAAAAAAGGATGCTTAGCGTTTGTCATGGGAAAGAGACCTACAACTAATGCTCACTGATGAAAATTGGGATGACATATACGAGTGCACACACAAAGGCTCACTGAATGTGGCAATTCAGGATAATTGCTACTAAATCGGAACCAAATGGTATAGAACCCCTTCTTGACTGCACAAATTTTCCCCTACAATCCCTAACATTTGCTGGAGATGCAGGAAAGCAGAAGGTTCAATGCTCCACATTTGGTGAGAGTGTACTCTACTCCAACAGTTTTGGAAAGAAGTACACACTCTAATGACACGAGTCACCACATACACTTTAGGTTACAGCCCGGCTCAATATCTCTTACACCACACGACTCTACCTAAGAAGCACTATCACAAATCGCTTGCCATGCATTAGCTGCTGCTAATAAAGCAAACAGAATATTGGCATGCATTAACTACTTGAGCCCCGGACCATTATGCTGCCTAAGGACCAGAGGTCTTTTTCCAATTTGGCACTGCGTCGCTTTAACTGCTAATTGCGCGGTCATGCAATGCTGTACCCAAACGAAATTTGCGTCCTTTTCTTCCCACAAATAGAGCTTTCTTTTGATGGTATTTGATCACCTCTGCGGTTTTTATTTTTTGCGCTATAAATGGAAAAAGACCAAAAATCTTGAAAAAAAATGATATTTTCTACTTTTTGTTATAAAAAAAATCCAATAAACTCAATTTTAGTCATACATTTAGGCCAAAATGTATTCGGACACATGTTTTTGGTAAAAAAAATGTCAATAAGCGTATATTTATTGGTTTGCGCAAAAGTTATAGCGTCTACAAACTAGGGTACATTTTCTGTAATTTACACAGCTTTTAGTTTATGACTGCCTATGTCATTTCTTGAGGTGCTAACATGGCAGGGCAGTACAAAACCCCCCCAAATGACCCCATTTTGGAAAGTAGACACCCCAAGGAAATTGCTGAGAGGCATGTTGAACCCATTGAATATTTATTTTTTTTGTCCCAAGTGATTGAATAATGACAAAAAAAAAAAATATTTACAAAAAGTTGTCACTAAATGATATATTGCTCACACAGGCCATGGGCCTATGTGGAATTGCACCCCAAAATACATTCTGCTGCTTCTCCTGAATATGGGGATACCACATGTGTGGGACTTTTTGGGAGCCTAGCCG
Organism: Lithobates septentrionalis; assembly: GCA_037952835.1. Taxonomy (NCBI): domain Eukaryota; kingdom Metazoa; phylum Chordata; class Amphibia; order Anura; family Ranidae; genus Lithobates; species Lithobates septentrionalis. Next base: position 628,787 of record JBBDGP010002135.1, read on the forward strand.
CGTACGGGGCCCCGAAATCCAATCACCGCCTTCAGGATTTCTAAGGGCGTAAATTTATGATTTCACTCTTTACTGCCTATCACAGTTTCGGAGGCCATGGAATGCCCAGGTGGCACAAAACCCCCCCAAATGACCCCATTTTGGAAAGTAGACACCCCAAGCTATTTCCAGAGAGGCATATTGAGTCCATGGAATATTTTATATTTTGACACAAGTTGCGGGAAAGTGACACATTTTTTTTTTTTTTTTGCACAAAGTTGTCACTAAATGATATATTGTTCACACAGGCCATGGGCATATGTGGAATTGCACCCCAAAATACATTTAGCTACTTCTCCTGAGTACGGGGATACCACATGTGTGGGACTTTTTGGGAGCCTAGCCGTGTACGGGACCCCGAAAACCAATCACCGCCTTCAGGATTTCTAAGGGTGAAAATTTTTGATTTCACTCTTCACTGCCTATCACAGTCTCGGAGGCCATGGAATGCCCAGGTGGCACAAAACCCCCCCAAATGACCCCATTTTGGAAAGTAGACACCCCAAGCTATTTGCTGAGAGGCATGGTGAGTATTTTGCAGCTCTCATTTGTTTTTGAAAATGAAGAAAGACAAGAAAAAACTTTTTTTTTTTCTTTTTTCAATTTTCAAAACTTTGTGACAAAAAGTGAGGTCTGCAAAATACTCACTATACCTCTCATCAAATAGCTTGGGGTGTCTACTTTCCAAAATGGGGTCATTTGGGGGGGGGGGGTTTGTGCCACCTGGGCATTCCATGGTCTCCGAAACTGTGATAAGCAGTCAAGAGAGAAATCAAAAATTCACGCCCTTAGAAAGCCTGAAGGCGGTGCTTGGTTTTCGGGGTTCCGTACGCGGCTAGGCTCCCAAAAAGTCTCACACATGTGGTATCCCCGTACTCAGGAGAAGCAGCAGAATGTATTTTGGGGTGTAATTTCACATATTCCCATGGCATGTTTGAGCAATATATCATTTAGTGACAATTTTGTGCAAAAAAAAAAAAAAAAATTGTCTCTTTCCCGCAACTTGTGTCGCAATATAAAATATTCCATGGACTCGACATGCCTCTCAGCAAATAGCTTGGGGTGTCTACTTTCCAAAATGGGGTCATTTGGGGGGGTTTTGAACTGTCCTGGCATTTTATGCACAACATTTAGAAGCTTATGTCACACATCACCCACTCTTCTAACCACTTGAAGACAAAGCCCTTTCTGACACTTATTGTTTACATGAAAAAGTTTTTTTTTTTTGCAAGAAAATTACTTTGAACCCCCAAACATTATATATTTTTTTAAAGCAAATGCCCTACAGATTAAAATGGTGGGTGTTTCATTTTTTTTTTTCACACAGTATTTGCGCAGCGATTTTTCAAACGCATTTTTTGGGGAAAAAACACACTTTTTTAAATTTTAATGCACTAAAACACACTATATTGCCAAATGTTTGATGAAATAAAAAAGATGATCTTAGGCCGAGTACATGGATACCAAACATGACATGCTTTACAATTGCGCACAAACGTGCAGTGGCAACAAAATAAATACATTTTTAAAAGCCTTTAAAAGCCTTTACAGGTTACCACTTTAGATTTACAGAGGAGGTCTACTGCAAAAATTACTGCCCTCGATCTAACCTTCGCGGTGATACCTCACATGCATGGTGCAATTGCTGTTTACATTTGACGACAGACCGCCGCTTGCGTTCGCCTTAGTGCGAGAGCAGGGGGCAACAGGGGTGCTTTTTTTTTTTTTTTTTCTTTATTATTTTTTTGCTTTTTTATCTTATTTTTAAACTGTTCCTTTCATTTTTATTTTTTTTTAATCATTTTTATTGTTATCCCGGGGAATGTAAATATCCCCTATGATAGCAATAGGTAGTGACAGGTACTCTTTTTTGAAAAAAATGGGGTCTATTAGACCCTAGATCTCTCCTCTGCCCTCAAAGCATCTGACCACACCAAGATCGGTGTGATAAAATGCTTCCCCAATTTCCCAATGGCGCTATTTACATCCAGCGAAATCTAAGTCATAAAATGCTCGTAGCTTCCGGTTTATTAGGCCATAGAGATGTTTGGAGCCACTCTGGTCTCTGATCAGCTCTATGGTCAGCTGGCTGAATCACCGGCTGCATTTTCAGGTTCCCTGTTGAGACAGGAGAGCCAGAGAAAAACACGGAAGACGGTGGGGGGGGGGCATTCCCTCCCACGGCTTGTAAAAGCAGTCTAGAGGCTAATTAGCCGCTAGGATTGCTTTTACATGAAAGCCGACCGCTGGCTGAAAAGAATGATACCAAGATGATACCTAAACCTGCAGGCATCATTCTGGTATAACCACTCAAAGTTGTGAATGGCGTACCTGAAGACAAAAAAATGGTTAACAATAAAGCACAGTAAACGGTAAAGTATAAAAAATTGCATACCTGAAAAGCAAACATGATAAAACATAATAACAATAAAACATTGCAGAATAGAATACAGTAAAAAAGAGCAGAACAATAGAGAGAATAGAGAGAGAGAGAACAATAAAACGACAACTATTTTTTTTTATTTTATATATATATATATTTTTTTTTTTTACACTTTTTTTGTAACTAACTTTTATAACTGTAACCGGTTCCAGGTTCGGGTCTCTCAAAATGCGATGGCATCTTGGGAGACCCTGTGAAAGTGTGCCTAGTCTGTGCAATGCTGTACCCTACGCTAATACTCAACTAGTGCATGGTAGCGTTCAAAACATTCACCAATGCAAAGACCAGGATTGTCAGGACAGGAGGGACAATAATAGCGGGTGTCACGCCTATATCCGCGCTAGCTGCAGACACAATATCTTTTTTGGGGGCGTTCGCTGGGTAGGGGTACTCGGGAGGACATAAAGAAAATGCCTCTCATGCAGCCGACTGCATTTGGTTGGGGATGTGAATGGGGGAAGTACGGGCGCTGCAGAAGCGGTGGGTTCCCAATTAGGATTGGCGAATGCAGTAGGAAGGGCACTATGGGCACGACGGGCCTGTGTTTGTCTTTTTGGTGGCAGCGGGACACTACTTGTGCTTGCCACCTCACCAGCTTGAACTGCACTTATGGGGCTCGCCACGTCACCAAGTGTTACTGCAGTGCTGGTTTGACTACGACCGGGGTGTACTAGGCCGCTGGCGCTTGCCAGTTCACCAAAACGCTACCAAAAAATCTGTTGGCGATCGCAGGGATCAGGCCTGACTCTGCGAACGCTGCAGTTATGCGTTTTAGTCTTTTGTAAGTGACAGTGATCGATCGATACTGCACTTGGGTGGGCTGGGCTGGGCCGGGCGGAGGGGCAAAACGCAGGTGCTAGCAGGTATCTGGGCTGATCCCACTAACACTGCGTTTGTGAGAACCCTAAACTGCTGGGGATGCTAGTATAGATCTGATCGGATCAGATATTGATCCGTTCAGATACTATACCACTAAGGGTGGTGTACAGTGCGTGCGTGGGTGTTAGCGGTACTGGCGCTAACCTGACGCTGCCTGGGGCTGGTGCTTGCCAGTTCACCAAAATACTACCAAAAAAACTGTTAGCGATCGCAGGGATCAGGCCTGACTCTGCGAACGCTGCAGTTATGCATTTAGTGTTTTGTAAGTGTCAGTGATCGATCGATACTGCACTTGGGTGGGCTGGGCCGGGCGGAGGGGCAAAACGCAGGTGCTAGCAGGTATCTGGGCTGATTCCGCTAACACTGCGTTTTTGGGAACCCTAAACTGCTGGGGACGCTAGTATAGATCTGATCGGATCAGATATTGATCCGTTCAGATACTATACCACTAAGGGAGGCGTATACTGCGTGCGTGGGTGTTAGCGGTACTGGCGCTAACCTGACCCTGCCTGGGGCTGGTGCTTGCCAGTTCACCAAAATACTACCAAAAAAACTGTTAGCGATCGCAGGGATCAGGCCTGACTCTGCGAACGCTGCAGTTATGCGTTTAGTCTTTTGTAAGTGACAGTGATCGATCGATACTGCACTTGGGTGGGCTGGGCGGAGGGGCAAAACGCAGGTGCTAGCAGGTATCTGGGCTGATTCCGCTAACACTGCGTTTTTGGGAACCCTAAACAGCTGGGGACGCTAGTATAGATCTGATCGGATCAGATATTGATGCGTTCAGATACTATACCACTAAGGGAGGTGTATGCTGCGTGCGTGGGTGTTAGCGGTACTGGCGCTAATATGACGCTGCCTGGGGCGACGCATATCACCGCCGGGCGATCAGGGGGCTAAACCTTTATTCGGTAATAAACGGCGGGTGCCCTGACACTATAAAAAATAAACGAACTAACCAGCGTCACCCGTAACACTTATACGGTGATCAGTGGTGAAAGGGTTAACTAGGGGGCAATCAAGGGGTTAAAACATTTATTCGGTAGTATATGGGGGTCCCTGACGCTATAAAACGCTGACGGCGAACCTAAATATTTATGTCCCTAACTAGCGTCACCAGCGACACTAATACAGCGATCAGAAAAATGATCGCTTAGTGACACTGGTGACAGGGGGTGATCAAGGGGTTAAAACTTTATTAGGGGGGGTTAGGGGGGTACCCTAGACCTAAAGGGGGGTAACAGTAACTGTCCCAACACTGTAACTGTCACAAACTGACACTATGCAGTAATCAGAAAAAAAAAAAAAAAAAAAACTGCTGGTGTCAGTTTGTGACAGGGGGGGGGGTGATTGGGGGGGGATCAGGGGGCGTTCGGGGGGGGATCGGGGTGTTTAGTGTGCCTGGCATGTTCTACTGTGTGTGTGTAGTGTTGTTCACTCACTCACATGTCTTCTCTCCTCGGGCCGGAACGGAAATTACCGAGCCGAGGAGAGATGACATCATTTCCTTTGCTGCTGTTTAGCATACAGCAGCAAAGGAATGATTCGATTGGCCGGCGGCGATCGCGAGGGGGGGGCCACGAACGGATGGTCTCCCCCTCACCACCGATCGCCGCTGGACAAAAGACGACCGCCTCGGGCATCGGGGGGGGGTCCGATCGGACCCCCCACCCGTGGAAGGCAAATCACGTACCATGTACGTGATTTTGCCTGTCCGTGCCACTTTGCCGACGTACATCGGCGTGAGGCGGTCGTCAAGTGGTTAAAAGGGGATCAACTGCAGAGATAAAACGATAATTCTCCCGCTCTACAAGACTCTGGTCCGGCCGCACCTGGAATATGCTGTCCAGTTCTGGGCACCAGTCCTGAGGAAGGATGTACTGGAAATGGAGCGAGTACAAAGAAGGGCAACAAAGCTAATAAAGGGTCTGGAGGATCTTAGTTATGAGGAAAGGTTGCGAGCGCTGAACTTATTCTCTCTGGAGAAGAGACGCTTGAGAGGGGATATGATTTCAATTTACAAATACTGTACTGGTGACCCCACAATAGGGATAAAACTTTTTCGCAGAAGAGAGTTTAATAAGACTCGTGGCCACTCATTACAATTAGAAGAAAAGAGGTTTAACCTTAAACTACGTAGAGGGTTCTTTACTGTAAGAGCGGCAAGGATGTGGAATTCCCTTCCACAGACGGTGGTCTCAGCGGGAAGCATTGATAGCTTCAAGAAACTATTAGATAATCACCTGAATGACCGCAACATACAGGGATATGTAATGTAATACTGACACATAATCACACACATAGGTTGGACTTGATGGACTTGTGTCTTTTTTCAACCTCACCTGCTATGTAACTATGTAACTATGTAACTGTTTGCCACACCTTATGCATCAAATTTAATGTAGGATGTGCAGATTGCACTTAACAGTACAGTAGGAGTATCTAGCATCTGTAATAGATTTTTACCTTTAAGTAAAAAAGAAAGCAACTTAAAGGAGGACCCCGAAGTCCATGCCTCCCACAACATGCTGAAGCCGAGCAGCAAGGAAATACACCCATGGGTTAGGAGCAGAAAATCCCCCCTGCTCTTTAGAATATTGCAAAAATTCTAATTTAATCCTGGGAGTTTTCTTTCGCCAGATAAAATTTCAAAACACTGCATTAATCTTACTAAAATACTTGAGTGGAATCCAACAGGGCGAATTATATAAAAAGAATAACAGTTTGGGCATCTAGACCATCTTGAGGAGTTTGGTGCGGCCGCGACAGATAAGTTAGAAGGCTGGCCGGAGGCCAGCCTGGATTCGTGGGAGGAGTCTGGGGGGGTATATATCCCTCCTCCTCTGACAGGTCCCACGTCGGCTCATCTTCCTGGTTCCATGGTAACAGCCGACGAGCGTCATTTCCGGTGTGACGACGTTTCCAAGTTTAGTTCAAACAGGGGAAGTTGTCGGTCATCAGGCATCTTTCTCTCAGGTATCTAGGGAGGGGGCAGACAATAGGCGGGGGCCACCCACATCTGGCCAGTCGGGCTGGGCTTGAAGGGACACCATTCACAATCGTATCACCTTTTAAACGGCTGGGGGGCGCCGCTGCCATGCATCCGGCTGGGCTTGCAGGGGTGTTTCATGGGGGGGGGGGTCTCAGCTGGGTTGCAGTCCACATGGCTGATTTAGGACATCCATGGTCAACTGTGCATATAGAGCTCAGCAGAGAGGAGGGAGCACAGAGAGTCATTTACACTCATCAATGGTGACACGTGATATGTTTTCCATTGAATTCAAATGGGGTTGGGGGGGGGTGGTTGCTGCAGATTTAGTCACTATTCATGTATGCTGCTATTATGTATTTCAGGGGTCTTGTTTCTTAGCTCAAGTTATTTACAATGGGCGTTAAAGACAGCAGAGGGGTTGTGTGCTAGTGATCTGCTATGACAGTTGTGCAAGACTGCATAATGTTGGGGGATTATCTTGTCATGCTGTCTGTCGTGTTTTCTGTCGTGCTGTCTGTTGTGCTGTATGTCATGCGGTCATTTACGATATTTGTCAAGTGGTCTGTTGTGCTGTCTGTTGTGCGGTCTTTCATGTGGTCTGTAATGCGGTCTGTCATGAGGTCTGCAATGCTGTCGGTTATGCTGTCTGTTACATTGCTTGTCATGTGGTCTGTTATGCTGTCTGTCATGCAGTCTGTCATGCGGTCTGTCATGCGGTCTGCAATGCTGTCGGTTATGCTGTCTGTTACATTGTCTGTCATGCCAGACCGCATGACAGACAGCAAAACAGACAGCTGTCTGTCATGCAGTCTGTCATGTGGTATATTATGCGGTCGGTTATGCTGTCTGTCATGCGGTCTGTCATGCTGTTGATTTCAATGTGGGTTCTTTTTTTGATCTGTGGCTTGACAAAACCGCGGGCTGGTCTTTGGTGGTTTTGTGTCATGATCAGGGTTTGGGGGGAAAAGGGGGGGGGCAAGTTCAGCTTGCTAAATGTTGCGTGGGGTCTGGTAGTCCCACAGGCTGCTTGTCATGCGGCCGTGGTTAGTGGATGTGTGGGCTCGGGCTGTATAGATCCATTTGCCCTGGGGGGGTTTTACATGATCCTGCACCTCGCTATGTTGGCTGGTTTATGGGTTGGTTTTTCAGCCATGCACGAAAGGCATTTCATGGCGTTCCGTCATCGATTATATGGGACTGTACGTCATTCAGTATCCTCCTATCTGCATTCATTTATGATCATGGTACCTGACGTTTGGTCTCTTTCACTGCATGTAAATATGATATTGTTTCAGGTGGATTTCAGTGTTTCACGCAGAATCGGCAAGGTGCATGTGTATGCCTTTTCTTTCACGGGTTTCAGTTAGATTTAGTTACATTTCAGGATCTGTCACATCTACAGATCCATACAGGCTGAGGTTTTGTTTTTAAGTGATTGTTGGACCACAATACGATGCACTCTCATTCATTGCGTTCATATCTATCCACCACGTCTGTGGGTATAGTAGCCCGGAGTGTTTGTTTTTAATTGCCTGTCTTTGTGCTGCAGGTTTTTCAGGCTCACTCATTCCATACATCTTAGGTTGGTTTGGTCACATGTTGCATTCCACGCGCTGTTGGTCTGTCATCACTACACTCATGCCTTTGTACTTAGTAAGACACGTAGAGGTGTTCTTCTTTGGTGATATTGTTTATTCGTTCTTATTTTCTAGTTCATTTTTCCTTAGATATGGATATGTCACAAGTGTCGGAGAGCAACGAATTTGCATTCATCCCGCCAACCCCTCGTAGGGGTTCGGAGCATGGCAGCTCGCCATCATTAAGAATTGGAGGATACCTAGGCTTGTTGCAGGGCTTCCTTGCAAGGGTATTCCTTTCCCAACTACAGCTAGGAAAGAGGATATCTTTAGATAGTTGTTTCCAATTCCATCTCAATCACTCCCATCTACCAGCTTGGAACACGCTTCGGTGAGTAACTCATTGACTCAGATACATGCAGTGTTAAATACACTCTCTACCTCCATGCTGCAATTGCAGGAGGGGATAGAGGTGACTGAAGCCTGCTCAGCTACTGCTGGGGTGTCAGCTAGTGCTGGGGTGTCAGCTAGTGCTGGGGTGTCAGCTAGTGCTGGGGTGTCAGCTGCACCCTCAGCTCCTGCTCTTCCAAGCCAGGCAGCAGGTAATGTCATCTCTTTACCGTCGGCAGCTCCTTGATCGTTAGCGGTGTTGCTTTCAATGTCCCTGGCCCATTTCATCCCTGCCAACATCAAAAAGGATATTTTGGAAGGGAAGGATGTCAACTTGGCCTCGCTGCTAATAGCGTCCTAAGATGTTACTGAAAACAAGTCATTTGCTTGTGGGGAGGTGTCAGTGGTGCTGAAAACCAAAGATCCGAGGTTTAGTTGCAAACTCAGCGTGCCGAATTTGTACTGGCATTTGGTATTTTCAGAGATATTGTCTGTTTGGTCAGTCCTGGTAGGAGGGAAGAATTTAATCTATACCTACGCAAGGTGGTGGACTTGGTGCACAAGTACGGCGACTTGATTTTTTTATGACTATCATCGGTCCTTTGCCACAAAAGTGGTGGCTACTTGGGCTCAGTCCCAGGTGGTGACATGTTGGAGCAATATTGACATGGAGCTGTTTTGCAGGCATTTCCTCAACCAGAAATCTCCTGTATGCACCAACTGCCACTCATCAGCACACACCACAGCCTGGTGTCCAAATTTTGAGTCCTCTATTTCGATGGGGACGTCCAAGCAGGCAGCCGGTGGTTCTTTTGGACTTTCAGGTCAGGTGGATAAAATGAGTAGACCCATCTGTTATCTGGGTAAAGCTCAGCTATGCAACAATTATAATTACACACGTTGCAATTACAACCAGTGCAGGCTACTGCATATTTGCTCCAACTGCTTCAGAGCTCACCCTAAGTCTGCCTGTCTTGTCAAGCCTTCCAGTGCTTCATGACTATGCCAAGGTAATATCTCCTTGCTTGGGGCTTTCCTGGAAAACCACCCTTTCCCAGAGTTCAGACAGTTTTTGCTGGAGGGTTTTTCAGCAGGCTTTCACACTGGCCTCATCACCCTTCCAACCAAGTCTTTTGAATGTAATAATTTGATGTTGGCGGATAGTCACCCTGCCATTGTCCTTGAGTTACTAGAGGCAGAAGTGTCCAAGGGTTTTCTGATCGGTCCTTTTCTTTCATCACCATTTTGTATGTGGAGAGTTTGCCCCATTAGGGTGGTCTGTGAAAATTTTTTGAATAAATATCAGTTGATTTATGATTTGTCTGCGTCTCGTTCATCTCATATTCCTAGCCTTAATTCTCTTATTCCCTCTGAGGAGTTTTCGCTGAAGTATTCATCAGTGGATTTGGCTATCCAGCATATTTTACAGTTGGGCAGGGGTATTTGGCTTTCCAAAGCTGACATTACTAATGCTTTCAAGCTGCTTCCTATTAGTCCTGCTCTATGGCAATAGCATGGCATCAAGTGGCGCTGTCAGTATTATTTGGCCACCAGGTTAACTTTTGGGTCGAAAAGCAGTCCTTGCTTGTTTGACACCTTTCCCAGGCTCTTCATTTGATTTTGGGTAATTGCAGTGGTTGTCAGAGGATAATTCATTAGCTTGATGACTTCCTGCTTTTGGAAGACCCTGGTGACCCGCCCAGGGATCTGCAGGCGCTTACAGGACTATTTTCAGAGTTAAATGTTCCTTTTGGCGGCACATAAAATGGAAGGTCCAACCAAAGTTATCACTTTTTTGGGGATAACTCTTCACTCCAATATCATGGTTGCAAGTCTGCCCTTGGGGAAGCTGGTCAGGATACGCCAGACCATTCATCTGTTGGTCCAATCCCCAGTCTGTTTCAAAAAGGACTTGCAGTCACTTTTGGGAATGCTGAATCATGCCATGAGAATCAATCCTCAGGGTAGGGCATTTTTTTCCAGATTGCTGGCCCTCCTTCCCCTATATCAGGATTCGGACTCCTGCATTCTGCATCCAATGGATAGTTCTCCCAGAGTGTTTTCAGATGGTTTTGTGGCCATTTTTGGCTGTGAATAGTTGGCCACCCATTGGCCCCAGGAGGTTTTTCATATAAAAAAATGTGCTCTGAAGTCAGCATTGTTCAAAATTTATCCAATACTGGTGGCAGCAGTCGATTGGGTTCCGGTTTGGTCAGGTAACTCTGTGATCTATTTCACAGATAATTTGGCCACAGCCAAGATTGTTAATAAAGGTAGATCAGGGTCCCTTCTCATCATGTTCTTCATGCGCAGGTTGACATGGCTAGGCTTGACGTACAAGATTCATTTTCGGGGGGAGAGTTTATCAGTGGGGATCACAATAGTGCAGCTGGTGCTTTATCTCGTCTCAACATGCATCAATTTTTCTTACAGTATCCGGAAGCAGAGCTGATGGGCAAGTCAGTTCCCCCATACAAACTACTGATCATGGATTAAACACATTCTGGGCTCAAGCGATCGATCTAGGTCTTTGTCCAGAAATACTATGAAAGCATATACTACGGGTTGGAGGACTTTTCTCAGGTTTAGGTCTATATACCCTTGTAGTTGCCCTGAGGATATTAATTATGTCATGGCTTATGCCGCGTACACACGGTCAGACTTTTCGGCTACAAAAGTCAGACAGCCTGTCCGACAGACTTTCTACGGACTTTTGTCAGACTTTTGGCGGACTTTTGGCAGACTTGCGGCAGACTTTCTTACGAACGGACTTGCCTACATACGATCACACAAAAGTCCGACGGATTCGTACGTGATGACGTACACCGGACTAAAATAAGGAAGTTGATAGCCAGTAGCCAATAGCTGCCCTAGCGTGGGTTTTTGTCCGTCAGACTAGCACACAGAAGAGCGGATTTCTGGGTCCAGCGTAGTTACGACGTAAAGATTTGAAACATGTTTCAAATCTAAAGTCTGTTATGCCGCGTACACACGGTCGGACTTTCCGGCATACTTGGTCCGGCGGACCAGAGTGTGCCGGACAATCCGCCCGTGTGTGGGCGGCGGCGGACTTTTCCGGCGGACTTTTTCCCAAAAGCCCGCCGGACCTAGATTTGAAAAAAGTTCTAAATCTTTCCGTCGGACTCAGTTTTGAGCGGAAAGTCCGCTCGTGTGTGTGCTGGTCCGACGGAAAGCCCGCTCGTGTGTAGGCTGGTCCGATGGACCAGATACGACACGAGGGCAGGGTATTGCATCTCGCGCTCGCTGCAATAGGAAAAACAAATCTTCCTATTGCGGCGAGCGCGGAGCATACCAGGCCCTTAGGTCTGGTATGGATTATAAAGGGAACCCCGCTACGCTGAAAAAACGGCGTGGGGTCCCCCCTAAAATCCATACCAGACCCCGATCCGAGCACGCAGCCTGGCCGGTCAGGAAAGGGGGTGGGGACGAGCGAGCGCCCCCCCCCCCTCCTGAGCCGTACCAGGCCGCATGCCCTCAACATGGGGGGTGGGTGCTTTGGGGGAGGGGGGCACCCTGCGGGGCCCCCCCACCCCAAAGCACCTTGTCCCCATGTTGATGAGGACAAGGGCCTTTTCCCGACAACCCTGGCCGTTGGTTGTCGGGGTCTGCGGGCGGGGGGCTTATCGGAATCTGGGAGCCCCCTTTAATAAGAGGGCCCCCAGATCCCGGCCCCCCACCCTATGTGAATGAGTATGGGGTACATGGTACCCCTACCCATTCACCTAGGGAAAAAGTGTAAGTAATAAAACACACTACACAGGTTTTTAAAATATTTTATTAAACAGCTCCGGAGGGGGGATCTTCCTCCGGCTTCGGGGGTCTTCTTCCGGCTTCGGGGGTCCCTCCGGTTCATCTTCTCCCGGCGTCCGGTTGGTCAACATCACCCAGTGACCACGCCCCCTAAAACGTCACAGTCCCAGCATGCCCAGGGACTGTGACATCAAAGGGGGCGGGGTCTCCGCCTATATAAGTCACAACGCAGCCCTCGGAGAGCAGTCCAGCCGGAGAGAGCGTCGTGTCAACATCTGGAGAAGAGAAGAGAAGAAGCCCAGCAGCCCAGCAGCCCAGAAGCTCAGAAGTCCGGACCTCTGCTGGCAAGAGAGCTACCTGAAGACAGCAGAGGAGCCGGCCGAAGAACTGGAACACTGGGAGAAGAGAGCGGAGAAGAACCAACTGGACGCCGGGAGAAGATGAACCGGAGGGACCCCCGAAGCCAGAAGAAGACCCCCGAAGCCGGAGGAAGATCCCCCCCCGGAGCTGTTTAATAAAATATTTTAAAAACCTGTGTAGTGTGTTTTATTACTTACACTTTTTCCTTAGGTGAATGGGTAGGGGTACCATGTACCCCATACTCATTCACATAGGGTGGGGGGCCGGGATCTGGGGGCCCCCTTATTAAAGGGGGCTCCCAGATTCCGATAAGCCCCCCGCCCGCAGGCCCCGACAACCAACGGCCAGGGTTGTCGGGAAGAGGCCCTTGTCCTCATCAACATGGGGACAAGGTGCTTTGGGGTGGGGGGGCCCCGCAGGGCGCCCCCCTCCCCCAAAGCACCCACCCCCCATGTTGAGGGCATGCGGCCTGGTACGGCTCAGGAGGGGGGCGGGCGCTCGCTCGTCCCCACCCCCTTTCCTGAGCGGCCAGGCTGCGTGCTCGGATCGGGGTCTGGTATGGATCTTAGGGGGGACCTCACGCCATTTTTTCGGCGTAGCGGGGTTCCCTTTATAATCCATACCAGACCTAAGGGCCTGGTATGCCCCGCGACGGGGCTCGCAAGGTGTCAATCTCGCCGATAAAAGCGGCAAGATTGACATCCTTTGCTAGTCCCGTCGCACCTGAGTCACGTTCAAAATGAACGGACTTGTCCGTGTGTGGGCAAGTCTGTTCATTCTGAAAGTCCACCGGAACTCCGGCGAAAGTCCGTCGGAAAGATGGGCGGACTTAGCCCGCCGGAAAGTCCCGGCGTGTGTGGGCAAGTCCGTCCGTTTTAAAGTCCGGCGCACCTGGCGGACAAAGTCCGTCGGAAAGTGTGCCGGACCAAGTAGGATAGAAAGTCCGACCGTGTGTACGCGGCATCAGATTTGAAGCTGGAAAAGTCCGCTGAAAGTCCGGGGAAGCCGACACACGATCGGATTGTCAGCCAGCTTTAGTCCGTCGGCGTCCGTCGGACTTTTGTAGACGAAAAGTCCGACCGTGTGTACGCGGCATTACACTGCATATTGCCACAGCAAATTCCCATTGTCTGCTAGTACAATCAAGTTGTATTTGTCGGGTGTCCAGCATTTCAAGTCCCTGCAGATTCCTGATAGTCTGTTCATTTTTGCGGCTCACCATCTTAAAGCCATGCTAAGGAGTACACAGGAGAGATCACATTTGTCTCGTCAACCAATCACCGGCCAGATTTTCTATGATATTTTGGATTTACTATCTCATTCCCCTTTTGGCGCAGGACCCAGTCTAGTGCTCAAGGCAGCTACTTATTTAAGTTTCTTTGGATTCTTCAGACCCGGAGAAGTGTCTCAGGCTAACTGTCATGCTACTGTTCTGCTCAGAGGTAGTCTCACCAGGTTCCCTGATCAATATGTGTTACAACTACCAAATAACAAGAATAGACAAACAGGCCAGGGGTTTGTGGTCAAATACCACAGGACCAACATTAATCGGTGCCCGGTGGAAGTGTTTGATTCTCTCTGCAATCTTTTTGCAGCAACTCCTCTGGACAGCCATCTGCTCTCCTTTCTCTTGCATACACTCACTTTGAAACAGTTAATTTCTTATTTCAGGTAGGTTTAAATCCAAAGCTATTTTCTGGACACCCATTTAGAATTGGGGCAGCATCTACAGCTTCCAAGCAGGGGGTCCCGGCTTATATTATCAAATATATGGAGCACTGGATGTCCTTCTGTTTAGCAGATACATACCCGAACCCTGTACGGAAGTCAGCAGAGTGTTTGTTACTTTACTGGATTGATTGTTACCTGTTTTCATTAAAGCTTTTCATACCTCACCTACCTTTGTGTCTTTTCCCTCTTTAATGCCGCATACACACGGTCGGACTTTCTTGGCATACTTGGTCCGGCACACTTTCTGAAGGACTTTGTCCGCCAGGTGTGCCGGACTTTAAAACGGCCGGACTTGCCCACACACGACCGGACTTTTCGGCGGGCTAAGCCCGCTTGTCTTTCCGACGGACTTTCGCCGGAGTTACGGCGGACTTTCAGAATGAATGGACTTGCCCACACAGGGATAAATCCGTTCATTTTGAACGTGACTCAGGTGCGACGGGACTAGAAAAGGAAGTCAATCTTGCCGCTTTTATCGGCGAGATTGACACCTTACGAGCACCGTCGCGGTGCATACCAGGCCCTTAGGTCTGGTATGGATTATAAAGAAAAGCCCCATCGCCGAAAAAACGGCATGGGGTCCCCCCTAAAATCCATACCAGACCCCGATCCGAGCATGCAGCCCGGCCGGTCAGGAAAGGGGGTGGGGATGAGCGAGCGCCCCCCCTCCTGAACCGTACCAGGCCGCATGCCCTCAACATGGGGGGTGGGTGCTTTGGGGGAGGGGGGCACCCTGCGGGCCCCCCCCACCCCAAAGCACCTTGTCCCCATGTTGATGAGGACAAGGGCCTCTTCCCGACAACCCTGGCCGTTGGTTGTCGGGGTCTGTGGGCGGGGGGCTTATCGGAATCCGGGAGCCCCCTATAAGAGGGCCCCCAGATCCCGGCCCCCCCAGCCTATGTGAATGAGTATGGGGTACATGGTACCCCTACCCATTCACCTAGGGAAAAAGCGTCAATAATAAAACACACTACACAGGTTTTTAAAATAATTTATTAAACAGCTCTGGGGGGGATCTTCCTCCGGCTTCGGGGGTCTTCTTCCGGCTTCGGGGGTCTTCTTCTGGCTTCGGGGGTCCCTCCGGTTCATCTTCTCCCGACGTCCGGTTGGTTCTTCTCCGCTCTCTCCGGCCTCTTCTCCCGGTGTTCCAGTTCTTCGGCCGGCTCCTCCGCTGTCTTCAGGTAGCTCTCTTGCCAGCGGAGGTCCGGACTTCTGGGCTTCTTGTCTTCTCTTCTCCAGATGTTGACACGACGCTCTCTCCGGATGGATTGCTCTCTGAGGGCTCCGTTGTGACTTATATAGGCGGAGAACCCGCCCCCTTATGATGTCACAGACCCTGGGCATGCTGGGACTGTGATGTTTTAGGGGGCGTGGTCACTGGGTGATGTTGACCACGCCCCCTAAAACGTCACAGTCCCAGCATGCCCAGGAACTGTGACATCATAAGGGGGTGGGGTCTCCGCCTATATAAGTCACAACGGAGCCCTCAGAGAGAAATCCATCCGGAGAGAGCGTTGTGTCAACATCTGGAGAAGAGAAGACAAGAAGTCCGGACCTCCGCTGGCAAGAGAGCTACCTGAAGACAGCGGAGGAGCCGGCCGAAGAACTGGAACACCGGGAGAAGAGGCCGGAAAGAGCGGAGAAGAACCAACCGGACGCCGGGAGAAGATGAACCGGAGGGACCCCGAAGCTGGAAGAAGACCCCCGAAGCCGGAGGAAGATCCCCCCCAGAGCTGTTTAATAAATTATTTTAAAAACCTGTGTAGTGTGTTTTATTATTGACACTTTTTCCCTAGGTGAATGGGTAGGGGTACCATGTACCCCATACTCATTCACATAGGGTGGGGGGCCGGGATCTGGGGGCCCCCTTATGGCTGCCACTAACCCCGGACACCTCCTGGCTGCCCTAACCCCCGCCTCCCCCTGTGTGCCACATTCCACAGCCTCCTCCTGGCTGAGGTCTTCCTGTGTATGAAAAAGGGACATAGTTTTAGTTTTTACTTCATCAATCACACACAGTTTTCACCTCATGACTGTTGCAAATTGAATGTTAAGAAATATAAAAGACTATCATTCTGAGCCCAGCATTTTTCATTATTGTCCCAATTATTTTGCCCACTACTGTCTATTGATATGTAAAACACTTTATTAAATCAGCAATTAGTGATCAATAATAACATCTAGTAAACATCATTTATGTTTTGCCCAGAAATCTGTAGAAGAATACTATACCTGGCTCAAGCTGGGCTCCTCCACTTCTTCCTGGCTGGAAGTCCCAGGTTGAACATCGGAAGCCTCAGCTGGGGTGGAATATAGGGTGGAAGGAAGAGTGGAAGGAAGGGTTTAGAGGGATTCCCTGACTTCAGTCTGGTCTGACAGAAATCGCAGTCTCTCATAGTACCACAGCCTGGGGACATAAATGTCATCTGCTGCAGCTCCTGATCTCTGGGAATCCTGGACCTTCTTGAGTTCCCTAAGATAAGTGCTCCTCAGGCCACCAATTTTGGCTTTTAAATAGGGGATGGTTGCCGTGGGGACCACTGGCTTCACCAACTCAGCAGTTTCTCCAGCGCTGCCTGCCTCTTTTGTTTATGATTATATTGCGGGTGTTTCACCTGCCACAGACAGGGCAGCTCCCTGTATTTATCTATGAACAGTGGGAGGAAGTTGTGGTCATTGAAGCCATCCATTTTATCTGCAATACACAAGACAAACCCTAATGTCAGGCTAAAGTCTCCTAATTTTTGTCCCAATATAGGCCTCAATCTCTAAGCAGTATAGGCCCAAGTTTAAATGTTACCTTCGTTATCACGATCGGCGCTTCCTATACTCCTTCCTCCACTCACAGATAGTACGTACGACGCACGCGTGTTAAGCTTTATATACACTGCGCATGCGTGAAACTCCGCCCACCCCTGACGTTCTTTCTAGTCTATTCCCCACCCCTGCTCATTCTGCACAGTGGGGAAGAGCACATGGCGGAGACAGAGCAGGTGCGTGCTAATTACAGCAACGAGGAGGAGGAGGAGAAGGAGGAGGAGGAAAGCCCGGAGCCAGAAACGTCACGATCCCGGAGGAGACGATTTAAGGCATCAAATATGTCCTTTGTAGAGATGGTGGAGATGGTCGACATATTGAAAAGGGCCAACTATGACAGGAAGTATGGACATTACCCCAACCCCAATGTCAGAAAGGCCAAGATCATGGCGAAAGTTATGAAGAGTCTGCTATTTTTGGGGTATGGCGATCCAAGGATCAACTCAGGAAGCGGTAGTCAGACCTCAAATTAAGGGAGCACAATCAGTATAGAAGGATCAGGAGAGTGCTGCAAAAAAGTAAGTAGTTGTCCCGTGTTCCTATTCGTTATTTTTAGAACGTTCGTGCTGCTCCATGTGCTTTTCTTTACTGTTGTACAGTTTAAAATGGCAACTTTCATGTTCATGGACACATTATTCGTTCGTAGGAAACATTGTTTGTTCGGCCAATAAAAGACCATGTTTTGTCCAGATGCATTTCAATACATTTTTTTCTGGCCTACTACTTCTCTTAAAATACTTTTGTTGTCTAGATGGGTTAGTAACTAGAATGAAATGCAAACTAGATTCTGTGTAAGGAGAGGACACTCAGCAGCTGTTTACACATCTGGACACAGGAGCACTAGTGTGGGACACCAGAACACCCTTTTTATTAGGGGCCCTACACAGGTGCTTCAGTGTATACTATAGGGGTGTCTCCATCTGTGAAGCTTGTACAAAACAGGTAAGTATTCAAGCTTGACAAAGGGAAAAAATATTTCCTTATCTTGCAACTCTGCCAAAATAGACAATTGTACCCCACTTCCATCCTAATTTTACCAGACCGAGCTGTTCCGTCTCGGAATTTCTTGTGAGCATGCGTGGCACTTTGTGCGTCGGAATTGGCCACACACGGTCGGAATTGACGCGATCAGATTTTGTTGTCGGAAAATTTTATAGCCTGCTCTCAAACTTTGTGTGTCGTAAAATCCGATGGAAAATGTCCGATGGAGCCCACACACGGTCGGAATTTCCGACAACAAGCTCCGATCACACATTTTCCGTTGGAAAGTCCATCTTGTGTACGGGGCATTAGAGTGGACACAGCTTTACTTTCAGTGTATAATGGGCAACACATCACATTTTTATCTGCAAGATTATAGAAACATACTTAACAGTCATTATTCTTACAAAGCATTCCAACATAATATTAAAAAAGGCACTTATTCAAAACCAGGGATGAGCCGAACACCCCCCTGTTCGGTTCGCACCAGAGCATGCGAACAGGCAAAAAATTAGTTCGAACACGTGAACACTGTTAAAGTCTATGGGACTCGAACATGAATAATCAAAAGTGCTAATTTTAAAGGCTTATATGCAAGTTATTGTCATTGTCAAAAAAATTGTTTGGGGACCTGGGTCCTGCCCCAGGGGACATGGATCAATGCAAAAAAAAGTTTAAAAAACGGCTGTTTTTTCAGGAGCAGTGATTTTAATAATGCTTAAAGTGAAACAATAAAAGTGTAATATTCCTTTAAATTTCATACCTGGGGGGTGTCTATAGTATGCCTGTAAAGGGGCGCATGTTTCCTATGTTTAGAACAGTCTGACATCAAAATGACAAAAAGTTATTTAAAAGTACTCGCGGCTATATGAATTGTCGGTCCCGCAACAAAAGCATATGACAGAATTGGTCACAATTAAGGAACCAATTCTTGGTCCAAGAACTCCTCCTCCCTTTGTTCATGGACTGGACTTGGGTCAAAGCAATAACTCCAACACCAAGCCCAACAACAGCATGAAATCTGTAAAGAGTATGTAACCACAAAATGTCTAATAAACGAACGGCTGCTTAGAACAAACTGACAGAACTCACTGAAAATCAGAAAGGACCTGAGAAAACTTAGCTGAAAATCAGAAACGACCGGACAAGAATGCACTAAAAATCAGAAGCAAACTATAAATAGAACGCACCGAAAGACAGGAACGAACTGACAAGCACGCACTGAAGACCAGATACGAACCGACAAGCACAAACTGAAAAGCAGAAATGAACTGAAAAGCACGAAGCACAAAGCTTTATCTTGTGTTCTACTAACACGAGATAAACACAAGATTAGCAGAAGGAGCCCAAAGGGTGGCGCACTGGCTATTGAACTTCCTTTTTATCAGCTGTCGTATGTGTTGCATGTCACTACATTCGTAATTGTTGGCCATCATTTGTGTGACCGTGTGTATGCAAGACAAGTTGGAGCCTTCGAACAAAAATCCACGGTTTTGTTGTCGGAAAGTCCGATCATGTGTACGGGGCATAAACCTCTTTTCTTCTAATTTTAATGAGTGGTCACGTGTCTTGTTAAACTCCCTGCCACGAAAACTTTTTATCCCTATTGTGGAGTCACCAGTATGGTATTTGTAAATTAAAATCATATTCACTCTCAAGCGGCTCTTCTCCAGAAAGAATACGTTCAGTGCTTGCATCCTTTCTTCATAACTAATGTCCTCCAGGCCCTTTATTAGCTTTGTTGCCCATCTTTGTACTCGATCCATTTCCAGTACATCCTTCCTGAGGACTGGTGCCCAGAACTGGACAGCATACTCCAGGTGCGGCCGGACCAGAGTCTTGTAGAGTGGGAGAATTATCGCTTTATCCCTCAAGTTAATCCCTTTTTTAATGCATGCCAATATTCTGTTTGCTTTGTTAGCAGCAGCTTGGCATTGCATGCCATTGCCGAGCCTATCATCTACTAGGACCCCCAGGTCCTTTTCCATCCTAGATTCCCCCAGAGGTTCTCCTCCTAGTGTATAGATTGCATTCATATTTTTGCCACCCAAATGCATTATTTTACATTTTTCTACATTAAACCTCATTTGCCATGTAGTTGCCCACCCCATTAACTTGTTAAGATCTTCTTGCAACGTTTCCACATCCTGCGGAGAAGTTATTGCCCTGCTTAGCTTAGTATCGTCCGCAAATACAGAGATTGAATTGTTTACCCCATCCTCCAGGTCGTTTATAAACAAATTAAATAGGATTGGTCCCAGCACAGTACCCTGTGGGACCCCACTACCCACCCCTGAACATTCAGAGTATTTCCCATTTATCACCACCCTCTGAACTCACCCTTGTAGCCAGTTTTCAATCCATGTACTCACCCTATGGTCCATGCCAATGGACCTTATTATGTACAGTAAACGTTTATGGGGAACTGTGTCAAATGCTTTTGCAAAATCCAGATACACCACATCTACGGGCCTTCCTTTATCTAGATGGCAACTCACCTCCTCATAGAAGGTTAATAGATTGGTTTGGCAAGAACAATT
Organism: Lithobates septentrionalis; assembly: GCA_037952835.1. NCBI lineage: Eukaryota > Metazoa > Chordata > Amphibia > Anura > Ranidae > Lithobates > Lithobates septentrionalis. Next base: position 649,307 of record JBBDGP010002135.1, read on the forward strand.
CTTCATGAATCCATGCTGATTACTGCTAATGATACCGTTTTCATTACTAAAATCTAGTATATAGTCCCTTATCATCCCCTCCAAGAGCTTCCAAACTATTGATGTGTGCGTTTCTGTACCAACAGTACTAATTATATATTACTATAAAAAAGGTGGGCTTTACCACAAAACACATTGATGGCAATAAATCAGCTTGATTGTCACAAAAAAATACTTAGTGTTTGTTCCCCCAACACTTCATATTCCTGATATGTGCCGGCTGTATCATGTACTTGTATGATAAAGTATCTTGTTCTCTTTGAATTGCTTTCTTTCTGTGAAATCCCTGGTGTTCTTGCCAGTCCCTCTGCTTTCCTATAAAAACTGACCACACTAAGCAGGAGAGCACACTGTGTCAGTTCTCTAGCTATGCTGGAAACTTAGTTTTCTCTCCTCCAATGATCAAACTTGTCCTGACATGCCCCTTCTGCACAGCCATTCACTGGGAAGCTCAGTCTGATGTTGCTTCTCCTTTCCCCAGCTCTTATGCAACAGAGAGGGAATATGATCATTTATAAAAAAAAAAGGGAAAAAAAAGGCATTCATAATTTTTTTAATTTTTATTTTTTATATCTATACAAAAAATGTTTGCCTTTCATTTCTACTTTAAACTGAATAGGTTGTTTTACAAGATGATCGTTTACAATCACTTTAATGTCCCCTTCTTCATTTACACATTGTGTAATTTTACACATATGTTCCAGACATGACATTACCCTAATTTTTGAAATTGCTGTTGCTACAGTATATCTCAATTAAAAAAAAACATTAGACTTATCAACATAAAAGGAATGCAAAACACAGATGAGAGGTTAAAAAGAATGCTGCATGTTTCTAACCTGTAAAAAGACTAGGAAAGAAAAACACTACAAATGTAAGGAAAGGTAAATTACTTTCAGGTCTCAAAAATTAAATATCACTTGTCATTCCTAACTGTGATACAGGCTGTAAAACTGTGTGCAACAGAATGTTTGATAAGCTCTTGCTGGTAACAGACAATTAAGAAGAATGTATAGATCCTGCAATGGCACTAACTACTTGTAAAGGCATGTCTGGAACAAGCTAAATTAAAACTACTTTGACAAAAGCACTAGTCTACTCCTTAAAAAAAAAACACAATCATGTGTCTCATCAAGCCGAGGCAATTTTCTACTTACCAGCAAGCAAATGAATACTTTAGCAGCAATCAACTTAGCTGTGCTTTCTTATTTTCACAATATGCAATGCTTTGCAGGTTGCATGCCCACAAACTGAAATTCTGGATGGTTAATTTAATTTCAAGGCATTTCGAGCTCCAAACGCTTCTAAACGTGACGTTTCGTTTACAAGCATTTTTCTTTTTTTTTTTTTAATGCCTCTAAACGCAAACGCCGCAGAATGCAGCATGTAAACGCGGCAAAACGGACGTTTTAAACGTCCGTTACTATCTGTCAAGTTAAATCGCTCAGGAGAGGTTGTAAAAAGTGTACATGAAGACTACTTTATTTCAATAAAAAAGTGGCCAAAGCACAACTTTGTTATGTACACTGTATATTGTAAGTCACATTAGAAAAGCAGCCATAAATGACTTAAAGTATTATGAGACATGTTAATACTGTGTAAGAATAAAACATAGATGAATAAATAAATGAAATGCACATACAGTAAGACCAATGAGTCTTTCTAAAGTTTTAGAAATGGCTCAATGGAAAAACCGAGAATACTTTTTGCTGTTCTATCAGCATTAACATGATGGTAGTAGGGTTCTCTTCCTGGTTTACCATTGGAATAAAGCCGGAAGAAATGCTGCTCTGCATTTCTATTGACATGCAGAGTGAATGTGGAACACCAAACAGGGATCAGTGGCAATAGAAATTTACAAAAAGCTCTGTTTTGTGGAATGCTATATTTGCATTCTTTATTATCAAGATGGTAGAGTATCTATGATATCTATGTTATTCTGTGCCTATCCTACTATGCAGGAGAAACAAGAATAAACAAAATATGAGCTTGATGAAAAACGTGTAATAAATATAAATTTAATATGGGTGCTTAACTTGGATATTGGGTTCTCTCACACGGCATTTGGTATACACTTAAATATAGATTAAATATTAGACAAAACAAACTGAATATGTTATATTTAAGTCTGTTTATTGAACTCAAATAGGTAACATATGTGCATATGTTCACAATTACAGTAATCCCTCATTAAACATCAGTACAAATATGTTTCATATAATATAAGAAGTATTTTAAAATATAAAAATATAATTAATAAAATTGGATTGGTGACAGTCTCTAGCATGCTTTTGTAAGGGCTAATTTAACCTTGCTTAGACTTTAAGGCAAATTAAAGCCTCTACCGCTTCAATATGCTTTTTTATGTATTTTTGATGCGTTTTTGATGCTTTAATGAAGCTTGGCAAATGCCCTGTATGTGTTGGTTTTCTATTTGTCTTTTAAAGAGGCCCAGTAGAATCCCAGCTCAGTAGTACTCCCACTTAGCAGATCCCCAGCTCATTAGTACCCCTGTTCAGCAGATCCCCAGCTTATTAGTACCCTCATTCAGCAAATCCCCAGCATATTAGAACCCTCATTCAGCAGGACCCCTGCTCAGTAGTACCCCCAGCTCTGCTGATGCCCTGCTCAGTTTGCTGATCACTTGCTGAGTAAAAACCCCCAGCTCTGCTAATCCCCTACTCAATAGTAACCTCCAGTACTGCTGATCCCCCACTCACTAGTAACCCCCAGCTCTGCTGATCCTCTGGTTTACTGATTCTCCTCTCTCTTTGGTCCCCGCTCACCTCCCGCAATATTGCTCCCATGCTTCTCACCACTAGGGATGAGCTTCGTGTTCGAGTCGAACCCATGTTCAACTCGAACATCGTCTGTTCGCCCATTCGCCGAATTGCCAAATTCGTGTGGCGCGTCACGGCCCATAATTCACTGCGGCATCGCAGTGCATTGCTGGCTGATGATTGGCCAAGCATGCACTATGACCCGCATGCTTGGCCAATCACAGCGCCGTCAGTAGAGAGAGCTGTAATTGGCCAAGGGGTTTAGAACACGCCCCACACTATATAAGGCCGCCTGCACGGCGGCCCTGTGTAGTGTGTGTTCCGGCGTTGAAAGAGAGATAGATAGACAGAGAGACAGTGTCATTTTCTTTGAGTTATCTAGATTAGGCAGGACAATCAGTGAGTTAGCTGCACTTACAGTGTATTGTGTATATATATGCATCCCAGGTGTTGCATATATATATATATATACACTGTATTTCAGTTTAGCTAGATCCGTTCCTGTTATCTTCTTACTGACAGGCAGGCTTGTCTTGTTACAGTATTTACAGCTACCTGAAGAAAATTGCTGGTGTTCTTTTGATTGTATTAGTACCACAGTCAGGCAGCTAGACTATTTACAGTTAGTGCAGTGCGTCCTGCTCACAGTGTTCAGCTAAAACTACAAGTTAGTGCGGTGCGTCCTGCTCACAGTGTTCAGCTAAATCTACAAGTTAGTGGGGGGCGTCCTGCTCACAGTGTTCAGCTAAAACTACAAGTTAGTGGGGTGCGTCCTGCTCACAGTGTTCAGCTAAAACTACAAGTTAGTGCGGTGCGTCCTGCTCACAGTGTTCAGCTAAAACTACAAGTTAGTGTAGTGAGACCTCTGCACAGTGTTCATCTAAAGCTACAAGTTAGTGCAGTGCGTCCTGCTCACAGTGTTCAGCTAAAACTACAAGTTAGTGCGGTGCGTCTTGCTCACAGTGTTCAGCTAAAACTAAAAGTTAGTGGGGTGCTTCCTGCTCACAGTGTTCAGCTAAAACTACAAGTTAGTATAGTGAGACCTCTGCACAGTGTTCATCTAAAGCTACAAGTTAGTGCAGTGCGTCCTGCTCACAGTGTTCAGCTAAAACTACAAGTTAGTGCGGTGCATCCTGCTCACAGTGTTCAGCTAAAACTTCAAGTTAGTGAGGTGCGTCCTGCTCACAGTGTTCAGCTAAAACTACAAGTTAGTGCGGTGCATCCTGCTCACAGTGTTCAGCTAAAACTAGAAGTTAGTGTAGTGAGACCTCTGCACAGTGTTCATCTAAAGCTACAAGTTAGTGCAGTGCGTCCTGCTCACAGTGTTCAGCTAAAACTACAAGTTAGTGCGGTGTGTCCTGCTCACAGTGTTCAGCTAAAACTACAAGTTAGTGCGGTGCGTCCTGCTCACAGTGTTCAGCTAAAACTACAAGTTAGTGCGGTGCGTCCTGCTCACAGTGTTTAGCTAAAACTACAAGTTAGTGTGGTGCGTCTTGCTCACAGTGTTCAGCTAAAACTACAAGTTAGTGCGGTGCGTCCTGCTCACAGTGTTCAGCTAAAACTACAAGTTAGTGTAGTGAGACCTCTGCACAGTGTTCATCTAAAGCTACAAGTTAGTGCAGTGCGTCCTGCTCACAGTGTTCAGCTAAAACTACAAGTTAGTGGGGTGCATCCTGCTCACAGTGTTCAGCTAAAACTACAAGTTAGTGGGGTGCGTCCTGCTCACAGTGTTCAGCTAAAACTACATGTTAGTGGGGTGCGTCCTTCTCACAGTGTTCAGCTAAAACTACAAGTTAGTGGGGTGCGTCCTGCTCACAGTGTTCAGCTAAAACTACAAGTTAGTGGGGTGCGTCCTGCTCACAGTGTTCAGCTAAAACTACATGTTAGTGCGGTGCGTCCTGCTCACAGTGTTCAGCTAAAACTACAAGTTAGTGTAGTGAGACCTCTGCACAGTGTTCATCTAAAGCTACAAGTTAGTGCAGTGCGTCCTGCTCACAGTGTTCAGCTAAAACTACAAGTTAGTGCGGTGCATACTGCTCACAGTGTTCAGCTAAAACTACAAGTTAGTGCGGTGCGTCCTGCTCACAGTGTTCAGGTAAAACTACAAGTTAGTGCAGTGTGTCCTGCTCAGAGTGTTCAGCTAAAACTACAAGTTAGTGCGGTGCGTCCTGCTCACAGTGTTCAGCTAAAACTACAAGTTAGTGTAGTGAGACCTCTGCACAGTGTTCATCTAAAGCTACAAGTTAGTGCAGTGCATCCTGCTCACAGTGTTCAGCTAAAACTACAAGTTAGTGCGGTGCGTCCTGCTCAGAGTGTTCAGCTAAAACTACAAGTTAGTGCGGTGCGTCCTGCTCACAGTGTTCAGCTAAAACTACAAGTTAATGTAGTGAGACCTGTGCACAGTGTTCATCTAAAGCTACAAGTTAGTGCAGTGCATCCTGCTCCCAGTGTTCAGCTAAAACTACAATTAATGCGGTGCATCCTGCTCACAGTGTTCAGCTAAAACTACAAGTTATTGCAGTGCGTCCTGCTCACAGTGTTCAGCTAAAACTACAAGTTAGTGGGGTGCGTCCTGCTCATAGTGTTCAGCTAAAACTACAAGTTAGTGCGGTGCATCCTGCTCACAGTGTTCAGCTAAAACTACAAGTTAGTGCGGTGAGTCCTGCTCACAGTGTTCAGCTAAAACTACAAGTTAGTGGGGTGCGTCCTGCTCACAGTGTTCAGCTAAAATTACAAGTTAGTGCGGTGCGTCCTGCTCACAGTGTTCAGCTAAAACTACAAGTTAGTGCGGTGCGTCCTGCTCACAGTGTTCAGCTAAAACTTCAAGTTAGTGAGGTGCGTCCTGCTCACAGTGTTCAGCTAAAACTACAAGTTAGTGCGGTGCATCCTGCTCACAGTGTTCAGCTAAAACTAGAAGTTAGTGTAGTGAGACCTCTGCACAGTGTTCATCTAAAGCTACAAGTTAGTGCAGTGCGTCCTGCTCACAGTGTTCAGCTAAAACTACAAGTTAGTGCGGTGCATCCTGCTCACAGTGTTCAGCTAAAACTTCAAGTTAGTGAGGTGCGTCCTACTCACAGTGTTCAGCTAAAACTACAAGTTAGTGCGGTGCATCCTGCTCACAGTGTTCAGCTAAAACTAGAAGTTAGTGTAGTGAGACCTCTGCACAGTGTTCATCTAAAGCTACAAGTTAGTGCAGTGCGTCCTGCTCACAGTGTTCAGCTAAAATTACAAGTTAGTGCGGTGTGTCCTGCTCACAGTGTTCAGCTAAAACTACAAGTTAGTGCAGTGCGTCCTGCTCACAGTGTTCAGCTAAAACTACAAGTTAGTGTGGTGTGTCCTGCTCACAGTGTTCAGCTAAAACTACAAGTTAGTGCGGTGCGTCCTGCTCACAGTGTTCAGCTAAAACTAAAAGTTAGTGGGGTGCGTCCTGCTCACAGTGTTCAGCTAAAACTACAAGTTAGTATAGTGAGACCTCTGCACAGTGTTCATCTAAAGCTACAAGTTAGTGCAGTGCATCCTGCTCCCAGTGTTCAGCTAAAACTACAAGTTAGTGCAGTGTGTCCTGCTCAGAGTGTTCAGCTAAAACTACAAGTTAGTGCAGTGTGTCCTGCTCAGAGTGTTCAGCTAAAACTACAAGTTAGTGCGGTGCGTCCTGCTCACAGTGTTCAAATAAAACTACAAGTTAGTGGGGTGCGTCCTGCTCACAGTGTTCAGCTAAAACTACAAGTTAGTGTAGTGAGACCTCTGCACAGTGTTCATCTAAAGCTACAAGTTAGTGGAGTGCGTCCTGCTCACAGTGTTCAGCTAAAACTACAAGTTAGTGCGGTGCGTCCTTCTCACACTGTTCAGCTAAAACTACAAGTTAAAGGGGTGCGTCCTGCTCACAGTGTTCAGCTAAAACTACAAGTTAGTGGGGTGCGTCCTGCTCACAGTGTTCAGCTAAAACTACATGTTAGTGCGGTGCGTCCTGCTCACAGTGTTCAGCTAAAACTACAAGTTAGTGTAGTGAGACCTCTGCACAGTGTTCATCTAAAGCTACAAGTTAGTGCAGTGCATCCTGCTCCCAGTGTTCAGCTAAAACTACAAGTTAGTGCGGTGCATCCTGCTCACAGTGTTCAGCTAAAACTACAAGTTAGTGCAGTGCCTCCTGCTCACAGTGTTCAGCTAAAACTACAAATTAGTGCAGTGTGTCCTGCTCACAGTGTTCAGCTAAAACTACAAGTTAGTGCGGTGCGTCCTGCTCACAGTGTTCAGCTAAAACTACAAGTTAGTGTAGTGAGACCTCTGCACAGTGTTCATCTAAAGCTACAAGTTTGTGCAGTGCGTCCTGCTCACAGTGTTCAGCTAAAACTACAAGTTAGTGCGGTGCGTCCTTCTCACACTGTTCAGCTAAAACTACAAGTTAATCGGGTGCGTCCTGCTCACAGTGTTCAGCTAAAACTACAAGTTAGTGTAGTGAGACCTCTGCACAGTGTTCATCTAAAGCTACAAGTTTGTGCAGTGCGTCCTGCTCACAGTGTTCAGCTAAAACTACAAGTTAGTGCGGTGCGTCCTTCTCACACTGTTCAGCTAAAACTACAAGTTAATCGGGTGCGTCCTGCTCACAGTGTTCAGCTAAAACTACAAGTTAGTGCAGTGCGTCCTGCTCACAGTGTTCAGCTAAAACTACAAGTTAGTGTGGTGTGTCCTGCTCACAGTGTTCAGCTAAAACTACAAGTTAGTGCGGTGCGTCCTGCTCACAGTGTTCAGCTAAAACTAAAAGTTAGTGGGGTGCGTCCTGCTCACAGTGTTCAGCTAAAACTACAAGTTAGTATAGTGAGACCTCTGCACAGTGTTCATCTAAAGCTACAAGTTAGTGCAGTGCATCCTGCTCCCAGTGTTCAGCTAAAACTACAAGTTAGTGCAGTGTGTCCTGCTCAGAGTGTTCAGCTAAAACTACAAGTTAGTGCAGTGTGTCCTGCTCAGAGTGTTCAGCTAAAACTACAAGTTAGTGCGGTGCGTCCTGCTCACAGTGTTCAAATAAAACTACAAGTTAGTGGGGTGCGTCCTGCTCACAGTGTTCAGCTAAAACTACAAGTTAGTGTAGTGAGACCTCTGCACAGTGTTCATCTAAAGCTACAAGTTAGTGGAGTGCGTCCTGCTCACAGTGTTCAGCTAAAACTACAAGTTAGTGCGGTGCGTCCTTCTCACACTGTTCAGCTAAAACTACAAGTTAAAGGGGTGCGTCCTGCTCACAGTGTTCAGCTAAAACTACAAGTTAGTGGGGTGCGTCCTGCTCACAGTGTTCAGCTAAAACTACATGTTAGTGCGGTGCGTCCTGCTCACAGTGTTCAGCTAAAACTACAAGTTAGTGTAGTGAGACCTCTGCACAGTGTTCATCTAAAGCTACAAGTTAGTGCAGTGCATCCTGCTCCCAGTGTTCAGCTAAAACTACAAGTTAGTGCGGTGCATCCTGCTCACAGTGTTCAGCTAAAACTACAAGTTAGTGCAGTGCCTCCTGCTCACAGTGTTCAGCTAAAACTACAAATTAGTGCAGTGTGTCCTGCTCACAGTGTTCAGCTAAAACTACAAGTTAGTGCGGTGCGTCCTGCTCACAGTGTTCAGCTAAAACTACAAGTTAGTGTAGTGAGACCTCTGCACAGTGTTCATCTAAAGCTACAAGTTTGTGCAGTGCGTCCTGCTCACAGTGTTCAGCTAAAACTACAAGTTAGTGCGGTGCGTCCTTCTCACACTGTTCAGCTAAAACTACAAGTTAATCGGGTGCGTCCTGCTCACAGTGTTCAGCTAAAACTACAAGTTAGTGCAGTGCATCCTGCTCCCAGTGTTCAGCTAAAACTACAAGTTAGTGTGGTGCGTCCTGCTCACAGTGTTCAGCTAAAACTACAAGTTAATGCAGTGCGACATGCTCACAGTGTTCAGCTAAAACTACAAGTTAGTGCGGTGTGTCTTGCTCACAGTGTTCAGCTAAAACTAAAAGTTAGTATAGTGAGACCTCTGCACAGTGTTCATCTAAAGCTACAAGTTAGTGCAGTGCATCCTGCTCCCAGTGTTCAGCTAAAACTACAAGTTAGTGCGGTGCATCCTGCTCACAGTGTTCAGCTAAAACTACAAGTTAGTGCAGTGTGTCCTGCTCACAGTGTTCAGCTAAAACTACAAGTTAGTGCGGTGCGTCCTGCTCACAGTGTTCAGCTAAAACTACAAGTTAGTGTAGTGAGACCTCTGCACAGTATTCATCTAAAGCTACAAGTTAGTGCAGTGCGTCCTGCTCACAGTGTTCAGCTAAAACTACAAGTTAGTGCGATGCATCCTGCTCACAGTGTTCAGCTAAAACTACAAGTTAGTGGGGTGCGTCCTTCTCACAGTGCTCAGCTAAAACTACAAGTTAGTGCGGTGCTTCCTGCTCACAGTGTTCAGCTAAAACTACAAGTTAGTGGGGTGCATCCTGCTCACAGTGTTCTGCTAAAACTACAAGTTAGTATAGTGAGACCTCTGCACAGTGTTCATCTAAAGCTACAAGTTAGTGCAGTGCGTCCTGCTCACAGTGTTCAGCTAAAACTACAAGTTAGTGCGGTGCGTCCTGCTCACAGTGTTCAGCTAAAACTACAAGTTAGTGCGGTGCGTCCTGCTCACAGTGTTCAGCTAAAACTACAAGTTAGTGCAGTGTGTCCTGCTCAGAGTGTTCAGCTAAAACTACAAGTTAGTGCGGTGCGTCCTGCTCACAGTGTTCAGCTAAAACTACAAGTTAGTGTAGTGAGACCTCTGCACAGTGTTCATCTAAAGCTACAAGTTAGTGCAGTGCGTCCTGCTCACAGTGTTCAGCTAAAACTACAAGTTAGTGGGGTGCGTCCTGCTCACAGTGTTCTGCTAAAACTACAAGTTAGTGGGGTGCGTCCTGCTCACAGTGTTCAGCTAAAACTACATGTTAGTGGGGTGCGTCCTTCTCACAGTGTTCAGCTAAAACTACAAGTTAGTGGGGTGCGTCCTGCTCACAGTGTTCAGCTAAAACTACAAGTTAGTGGGGTGCGTCCTGCTCACAGTGTTCAGCTAAAACTACATGTTAGTGCGGTGCGTCCTGCTCACAGTGTTCAGCTAAAACTACAAGTTAGTGTAGTGAGACCTCTGCACAGTGTTCATCTAAAGCTACAAGTTAGTGCAGTGCGTCCTGCTCACAGTGTTCAGCTAAAACTACAAGTTAGTGCGGTGCATACTGCTCACAGTGTTCAGCTAAAACTACAAGTTAGTGCGGTGCGTCCTGCTCACAGTGTTCAGCTAAAACTACAAGTTAGTGCAGTGTGTCCTGCTCAGAGTGTTCAGCTAAAACTACAAGTTAGTGCGGTGCGTCCTGCTCACAGTGTTCAGCTAAAACTACAAGTTAGTGTAGTGAGACCTCTGCACAGTGTTCATCTAAAGCTACAAGTTAGTGCAGTGCATCCTGCTCACAGTGTTCAGCTAAAACTACAAGTTAGTGCGGTGCGTCCTGCTCAGAGTGTTCAGCTAAAACTACAAGTTAGTGCGGTGCGTCCTGCTCACAGTGTTCAGCTAAAACTACATGTTAGTGCGGTGCGTCCTGCTCACAGTGTTCAGCTAAAACTACAAGTTAATGTAGTGAGACCTGTGCACAGTGTTCATCTAAAGCTACAAGTTAGTGCAGTGCATCCTGCTCCCAGTGTTCAGCTAAAACTACAATTAATGCGGTGCATCCTGCTCACAGTGTTCAGCTAAAACTACAAGTTATTGCAGTGCGTCCTGCTCACAGTGTTCAGCTAAAACTACAAGTTAGTGGGGTGCGTCCTGCTCACAGTGTTCAGCTAAAACTACAAGTTAGTGCGGTGCATCCTGCTCACAGTGTTCAGCTAAAACTACAAGTTAGTGCGGTGAGTCCTGCTCACAGTGTTCAGCTAAAACTACAAGTTAGTGGGGTGCGTCCTGCTCACAGTGTTCAGCTAAAATTACAAGTTAGTGCGGTGCGTCCTGCTCACAGTGTTCAGCTAAAACTACAAGTTAGTGCGGTGCGTCCTGCTCACAGTGTTCAGCTAAAACTTCAAGTTAGTGAGGTGCGTCCTGCTCACAGTGTTCAGCTAAAACTACAAGTTAGTGCGGTGCATCCTGCTCACAGTGTTCAGCTAAAACTAGAAGTTAGTGTAGTGAGACCTCTGCACAGTGTTCATCTAAAGCTACAAGTTAGTGCAGTGCGTCCTGCTCACAGTGTTCAGCTAAAATTACAAGTTAGTGCGGTGTGTCCTGCTAACAGTGTTTAGCTAAAACTACAAGTTAGTGCAGTGCGTCCTGCTCACAGTGTTCAGCTAAAACTACAAGTTAGTGCGGTGCGTCTTGCTCACAGTGTTCAGCTAAAACTACAAGTTAGTGGGGTGCCTCCTGCTCACAGTGTTCTGCTAAAACTACAAGTTAGTATAGTGAGACCTCTGCACAGTGTTCATCTAAAGCTACAAGTTAGTGCAGTGCGTCCTGCTCACAGTGTTCAGCTAAAACTACAAGTTAGTGCGGTGCGTCCTGCTCACAGTGTTCAGCTAAAACTACAAGTTAGTGTAGTGAGACCTCTGCACAGTGTTCATCTAAAGCTACAAGTTAGTGCAGTGCGTCCTTCTCACAGTGTTCAGCTAAAACTACAATTAATGCGGTGCATCCTGCTCACAGTGTTCAGCTAAAACTACAAGTTAGTGCAGTGCGTCCTGCTCACAGTGTTCAGCTAAAACTACATGTTAGTGCGGTGCGTCCTGCTCACAGTGTTCAGCTAAAACTACAAGTTAGTGTAGTGAGACCTCTGCACAGTGTTCATCTAAAGCTACAAGTTAGTGCAGTGCGTCCTGCTCACAGTGTTCAGCTAAAACTACAAGTTAGTGCGGTGCATACTGCTCACAGTGTTCAGCTAAAACTACAAGTTAGTGCGGTGCGTCCTGCTCACAGTGTTCAGCTAAAACTACAAGTTAGTGCAGTGTGTCCTGCTCAGAGTGTTCAGCTAAAACTACAAGTTAGTGCGGTGCGTCCTGCTCACAGTGTTCAGCTAAAACTACAAGTTAGTGTAGTGAGACCTCTGCACAGTGTTCATCTAAAGCTACAAGTTAGTGCAGTGCATCCTGCTCACAGTGTTCAGCTAAAACTACAAGTTAGTGCGGTGCGTCCTGCTCAGAGTGTTCAGCTAAAACTACAAGTTAGTGCGGTGCGTCCTGCTCACAGTGTTCAGCTAAAACTACATGTTAGTGCGGTGCGTCCTGCTCACAGTGTTCAGCTAAAACTACAAGTTAATGTAGTGAGACCTGTGCACAGTGTTCATCTAAAGCTACAAGTTAGTGCAGTGCATCCTGCTCCCAGTGTTCAGCTAAAACTACAATTAATGCGGTGCATCCTGCTCACAGTGTTCAGCTAAAACTACAAGTTATTGCAGTGCGTCCTGCTCACAGTGTTCAGCTAAAACTACAAGTTAGTGGGGTGCGTCCTGCTCACAGTGTTCAGCTAAAACTACAAGTTAGTGCGGTGCATCCTGCTCACAGTGTTCAGCTAAAACTACAAGTTAGTGCGGTGAGTCCTGCTCACAGTGTTCAGCTAAAACTACAAGTTAGTGGGGTGCGTCCTGCTCACAGTGTTCAGCTAAAATTACAAGTTAGTGCGGTGCGTCCTGCTCACAGTGTTCAGCTAAAACTACAAGTTAGTGCGGTGCGTCCTGCTCACAGTGTTCAGCTAAAACTTCAAGTTAGTGAGGTGCATCCTGCTCACAGTGTTCAGCTAAAACTACAAGTTAGTGCAGTGCCTCCTGCTCACAGTGTTCAGCTAAAACTACAAATTAGTGCAGTGTGTCCTGCTCACAGTGTTCAGCTAAAACTACAAGTTAGTGCGGTGCGTCCTGCTCACAGTGTTCAGCTAAAACTACAAGTTAGTGTAGTGAGACCTCTGCACAGTGTTCATCTAAAGCTACAAGTTTGTGCAGTGCGTCCTGCTCACAGTGTTCAGCTAAAACTACAAGTTAGTGCGGTGCGTCCTTCTCACACTGTTCAGCTAAAACTACAAGTTAATCGGGTGCGTCCTGCTCACAGTGTTCAGCTAAAACTACAAGTTAGTGCAGTGCATCCTGCTCCCAGTGTTCAGCTAAAACTACAAGTTAGTGTGGTGCGTCCTGCTCACAGTGTTCAGCTAAAACTACAAGTTAATGCAGTGCGACATGCTCACAGTGTTCAGCTAAAACTACAAGTTAGTGCGGTGCGTCTTGCTCACAGTGTTCAGCTAAAACTAAAAGTTAGTATAGTGAGACCTCTGCACAGTGTTCATCTAAAGCTACAAGTTAGTGCAGTGCATCCTGCTCCCAGTGTTCAGCTAAAACTACAAGTTAGTGCGGTGCATCCTGCTCACAGTGTTCAGCTAAAACTACAAGTTAGTGCAGTGTGTCCTGCTCACAGTGTTCAGCTAAAACTACAAGTTAGTGCGGTGCGTCCTGCTCACAGTGTTCAGCTAAAACTACAAGTTAGTGTAGTGAGACCTCTGCACAGTGTTCATCTAAAGCTACAAGTTAGTGCAGTGCGTCCTGCTCACAGTGTTCAGCTAAAACTACAAGTTAGTGCGATGCATCCTGCTCACAGTGTTCAGCTAAAACTACAAGTTAGTGGGGTGCGTCCTTCTCACAGTGCTCAGCTAAAACTACAAGTTAGTGCGGTGCTTCCTGCTCACAGTGTTCAGCTAAAACTACAAGTTAGTGGGGTGCATCCTGCTCACAGTGTTCTGCTAAAACTACAAGTTAGTATAGTGAGACCTCTGCACAGTGTTCATCTAAAGCTACAAGTTAGTGCAGTGCGTCCTGCTCACAGTGTTCAGCTAAAACTACAAGTTAGTGCGGTGCGTCCTGCTCACAGTGTTCAGCTAAAACTACAAGTTAGTGCGGTGCGTCCTGCTCACAGCGTTCAGCTAAAACTACAAGTTAGTGCAGTGTGTCCTGCTCAGAGTGTTCAGCTAAAACTACAAGTTAGTGCGGTGCGTCCTGCTCACAGTGTTCAGCTAAAACTACAAGTTAGTGTAGTGAGACCTCTGCACAGTGTTCATCTAAAGCTACAAGTTAGTGCAGTGCGTCCTGCTCACAGTGTTCAGCTAAAACTACAAGTTAGTGGGGTGCGTCCTGCTCACAGTGTTCTGCTAAAACTACAAGTTAGTGGGGTGCGTCCTGCTCACAGTGTTCAGCTAAAACTACATGTTAGTGGGGTGCGTCCTTCTCACAGTGTTCAGCTAAAACTACAAGTTAGTGGGGTGCGTCCTGCTCACAGTGTTCAGCTAAAACTACAAGTTAGTGGGGTGCGTCCTGCTCACAGTGTTCAGCTAAAACTACATGTTAGTGCGGTGCGTCCTGCTCACAGTGTTCAGCTAAAACTACAAGTTAGTGTAGTGAGACCTCTGCACAGTGTTCATCTAAAGCTACAAGTTAGTGCAGTGCGTCCTGCTCACAGTGTTCAGCTAAAACTACAAGTTAGTGCGGTGCATACTGCTCACAGTGTTCAGCTAAAACTACAAGTTAGTGCGGTGCGTCCTGCTCACAGTGTTCAGCTAAAACTACAAGTTAGTGCAGTGTGTCCTGCTCAGAGTTTTCAGCTAAAACTACAAGTTAGTGCGGTGCGTCCTGCTCACAGTGTTCAGCTAAAACTACAAGTTAGTGTAGTGAGACCTCTGCACAGTGTTCATCTAAAGCTACAAGTTAGTGCAGTGCATCCTGCTCACAGTGTTCAGCTAAAACTACAAGTTAGTGCGGTGCGTCCTGCTCAGAGTGTTCAGCTAAAACTACAAGTTAGTGCGGTGCGTCCTGCTCACAGTGTTCAGCTAAAACTACATGTTAGTGCGGTGCGTCCTGCTCACAGTGTTCAGCTAAAACTACAAGTTAATGTAGTGAGACCTGTGCACAGTGTTCATCTAAAGCTACAAGTTAGTGCAGTGCATCCTGCTCCCAGTGTTCAGCTAAAACTACAATTAATGCGGTGCATCCTGCTCACAGTGTTCAGCTAAAACTACAAGTTATTGCAGTGCGTCCTGCTCACAGTGTTCAGCTAAAACTACAAGTTAGTGGGGTGCGTCCTGCTCACAGTGTTCAGCTAAAACTACAAGTTAGTGCGGTGCATCCTGCTCACAGTGTTCAGCTAAAACTACAAGTTAGTGCGGTGAGTCCTGCTCACAGTGTTCAGCTAAAATTACAAGTTAGTGGGGTGCGTCCTGCTCACAGTGTTCAGCTAAAATTACAAGTTAGTGCGGTGCGTCCTGCTCACAGTGTTCAGCTAAAACTACAAGTTAGTGCGGTGCGTCCTGCTCACAGTGTTCAGCTAAAACTTCAAGTTAGTGAGGTGCGTCCTGCTCACAGTGTTCAGCTAAAACTACAAGTTAGTGCGGTGCATCCTGCTCACAGTGTTCAGCTAAAACTAGAAGTTAGTGTAGTGAGACCTCTGCACAGTGTTCATCTAAAGCTACAAGTTAGTGCAGTGCGTCCTGCTCACAGTGTTCAGCTAAAATTACAAGTTAGTGCGGTGTGTCCTGCTAACAGTGTTTAGCTAAAACTACAAGTTAGTGCAGTGCGTCCTGCTCACAGTGTTCAGCTAAAACTACAAGTTAGTGCGGTGCGTCTTGCTCACAGTGTTCAGCTAAAACTACAAGTTAGTGGGGTGCCTCCTGCTCACAGTGTTCTGCTAAAACTACAAGTTAGTATAGTGAGACCTCTGCACAGTGTTCATCTAAAGCTACAAGTTAGTGCAGTGCGTCCTGCTCACAGTGTTCAGCTAAAACTACAAGTTAGTGCGGTGCGTCCTGCTCACAGTGTTCAGCTAAAACTACAAGTTAGTGTAGTGAGACCTCTGCACAGTGTTCATCTAAAGCTACAAGTTAGTGCAGTGCGTCCTTCTCACAGTGTTCAGCTAAAACTACAATTAATGCGGTGCATCCTGCTCACAGTGTTCAGCTAAAACTACAAGTTAGTGCAGTGCGTCCTGCTCACAGTGTTCAGCTAAAACTACATGTTAGTGCGGTGCGTCCTGCTCACAGTGTTCAGCTAAAACTACAAGTTAGTGTAGTGAGACCTCTGCACAGTGTTCATCTAAAGCTACAAGTTAGTGCAGTGCGTCCTGCTCACAGTGTTCAGCTAAAACTACAAGTTAGTGCGGTGCATACTGCTCACAGTGTTCAGCTAAAACTACAAGTTAGTGCGGTGCGTCCTGCTCACAGTGTTCAGCTAAAACTACAAGTTAGTGCAGTGTGTCCTGCTCAGAGTGTTCAGCTAAAACTACAAGTTAGTGCGGTGCGTCCTGCTCACAGTGTTCAGCTAAAACTACAAGTTAGTGTAGTGAGACCTCTGCACAGTGTTCATCTAAAGCTACAAGTTAGTGCAGTGCATCCTGCTCACAGTGTTCAGCTAAAACTACAAGTTAGTGCGGTGCGTCCTGCTCAGAGTGTTCAGCTAAAACTACAAGTTAGTGCGGTGCGTCCTGCTCACAGTGTTCAGCTAAAACTACATGTTAGTGCGGTGCGTCCTGCTCACAGTGTTCAGCTAAAACTACAAGTTAATGTAGTGAGACCTGTGCACAGTGTTCATCTAAAGCTACAAGTTAGTGCAGTGCATCCTGCTCCCAGTGTTCAGCTAAAACTACAATTAATGCGGTGCATCCTGCTCACAGTGTTCAGCTAAAACTACAAGTTAATGCAGTGCGACATGCTCACAGTGTTCAGCTAAAACTACAAGTTAGTGCGGTGCGTCTTGCTCACAGTGTTCAGCTAAAACTAAAAGTTAGTGGGGTGCGTCCTGCTCACAGTGTTCAGCTAAAACTACAAGTTAGTATAGTGAGACCTCTGCACAGTGTTCATCTAAAGCTACAAGTTAGTGCAGTGCATCCTGCTCCCAGTGTTCAGCTAAAACTACAAGTTAGTGTGGTGCATCCTGCTCACAGTGTTCAGCTAAAACTACAAGTTAGTGCAGTGTGTCCTGCTCACAGTGTTCAGCTAAAACTACAAGTTAGTGCGGTGCGTCCTGCTCACAGTGTTCAGCTAAAACTACAAGTTAGTTTAGTGAGACCTCTGCACAGTGTTCATCTAAAGCTACAAGTTAGTGCAGTGCGTCCTTCTCACAGTGTTCAGCTAAAACTACAAGTTAGTGCGGTGCTTCCTGCTCACAGTGTTCAGCTAAAACTACAAGTTAGTGGGGTGCGTCCTGCTCACAGTGTTCTGCTAAAACTACAAGTTAGTATAGTGAGACCTCTGCACAGTGTTCATCTAAAGCTACAAGTTAGTGCAGTGCGTCCTGCTCACAGTGTTCAGCTAAAACTACAAGTTAGTGCGGTGCATACTGCTCACAGTGTTCAGCTAAAACTACAAGTTAGTGCGGTGCGTCCTGCTCACAGTGTTCAGCTAAAACTACAAGTTAGTGCAGTGTGTCCTGCTCAGAGTGTTCAGCTAAAACTACAAGTTAGTGCGGTGCGTCCTGCTCACAGTGTTCAGCTAAAACTACAAGTTAGTGTAGTGAGACCTCTGCACAGTGTTCGTCTAAAGCTACAAGTTAGTGCAGTGCATCCTGCTCACAGTGTTCAGCTAAAACTACAAGTTAGTGCGGTGCGTCCTGCTCACAGTGTTCAACTAAAACTACAAGTTAGTGCGGTGCGTCCTGCTCACAGTGTTCAGCTAAAACAATATGTTAGTACGGTGTGTCCTGCTCACAGTGTTCAGCTAAAACTACAAGTTAATGTAGTGAGACCTCTGCACAGTGTTCATCTAAAGCTACAAGTTAGTGCAGTGCATCCTGCTCCCAGTGTTCAGCTAAAACTACAATTAATGCGGTGCATCCTGCTCACAGTGTTCAGCTAAAACTACATGTTAGTGAGGTGCGTCCTGCTCACAGTGTTCAGCTAAAACTACAAGTTAATGTAGTGAGACCTCTGCACAGTGTTCATCTAAAGCTACAAGTTAGTGCAGTGCGTCCTGCTCCCAGTGTTCAGCTAAAACTACAATTAATGCGGTGCATCCTGCTCACAGTGTTCAGCTAAAACTACAAGTTAGTGCAGTGCGTCCTGCTCACAGTGTTTAGCTAAAACTACAAGTTAGTGCAGTGCGTCCTGCTCACAGTGTTCAGCTAAAACTACAAGTTAGTGGGGTGCGTCCTGCTCACAGTGTTCAGCTAAAACTACAAGTTAGTGCGGTGCGTCCTGCTCACAGTGTTCAGCTAAAACTACAAGTTAGTGCGGTGAGTCCTGCTCACAGTGTTCAGCTAAAACTACAAGTTAGTGGGGTGCATCCTGCTCACAGTGTTCAGCTAAAACTACAAGTTAGTGTAGTGAGACCTCTGCACAGTGTTCATCTAAAGCTACAAGTTAGTGGGGTGGGTCCTGCTCACAGTGTTCAGCTAAAACTACAATTTAGTGCGGTAAGTCCTGCTCACAGTGTTTAGCTAAAACTACAAGTTAGTGTGGTGTGTCCTGCTCACAGTGTTCAGCTAAAACTACAAGTTAGTGGGGTGCGTCCTGCTCACAGTGTTCAGCTAAAACTACAAGTTAGTGCGGTGCGTCCTGCTCACAGTGTTCAGCTAAACCTACAAGTTAGTGCGGTGCGTCCTGCTCACAGTGTTCAGCTAAAACTAGAGGTTAGTGTAGTGAGACCTCTGCATAGTGTTCATCTAAAGCTACAAGTTAGTGCAGTGCGTCCTGCTCACAGTGTTCAGCTAAAATTACAAGTTATGCCGCGTACACACGGTCGGACTTTTCGTCTACAAAAGTCAGACAGCCTGTCCGACAGACTTCTGGCAGACTTTTGGCGGACTTTCGACGGACTTGCGGCGGACTTTCTAACGAACAGACTTGCCTACACACGATCACACAAAAGTCCGTCGAATTCTTACGTGATGACGTACACCGGACTAAAATAAGGAAGTTCATAGCCAGTAGCCAATAGGTGCCCTAGCGTGGCTTTTTGTCCGTCGGACTAGTACACAGACGAGCGGATTTCGGGGTCCGTCGTAGTTACGAAGTAAAGATTTGAAGCATGTTTCAAATCTAAAGTACGTCGGATTTGAGGCTAAAAAAGTATGTTGAAAGTCCGGAGAAGCCCACACACGATCGGATTACCAGCCAGCTTTAGTCCGTCAGCGTCCGTTGGACTTTTGTAGACGAAAAGTCCGACCGTGTGTACGCGGCACTAGTGCAGTGTGATCTGCTCACAGTGTTCAGCTAAAACTACAATTAGTGCGGTGCGTCCTGCTCACAGTGTTCAGCTAAAACTACAAGTTAGTGCGGTGCGTTCTGCTCACAGTGTTCAGCTAAAACTACAAGTTAGTGTGGTGCGTCCTGCTCACAGTGTTCAGCTAAAACTACAAGTTAGTGGGGTGCGTCCTGCTCACAGTGTTCAGCTAAAACTACAAGTTAGTGCGGTGCGTTCTGCTCACAGTGTTCAGCTAAAACTACAAGTTAGTGTGGTGCGTCCTGCTCACAGTGTTCAGCTAAAACTACAAGTTAGTGTGGTGCGTCCTGCTGACAGTGTTCAGCTAAAACTAGAAGTTAGTGTAGTGAGACCTCTGCACAGTGTTCATCTAAAGCTACAAGTTAGTGCAGTGCGTCCTGCTCACAGTGTTCAGCTAAAACTACAAGTTAGTGCAGTGCGATCTGCTCACAGTGTTCAGCTAAAACTACAAGTTAGTGCGGTGCGTCCTGCTCACAGTGTTCAGCTAAAACTACAAGTTAGTGCGGTGCGTCTTGCTCACAGTGTTCAGCTAAAACTACAAGTTAGTGGGGTGCCTCCTGCTCACAGTGTTCTGCTAAAACTACAAGTTAGTATAGTGAGACCTCTGCACAGTGTTCATCTAAAGCTACAAGTTAGTGCAGTGCGTCCTGCTCACAGTGTTCAGCTAAAACTACAAGTTAGTGCGGTGCGTCCTGCTCACAGTGTTCAGCTAAAACTACAAGTTAGTGTAGTGAGACCTCTGCACAGTGTTCATCTAAAGCTACAAGTTAGTGCAGTGCGTCCTTCTCACAGTGTTCAGCTAAAACTACAATTAATGCGGTGCATCCTGCTCACAGTGTTCAGCTAAAACTACAAGTTAGTGCAGTGCGTCCTGCTCACAGTGTTTAGCTAAAACTACAAGTTAGTGCAGTGCGTCCTGCTCTCAGTGTTCAGCTAAAACTACAAGTTAGTGGGGTGCTTCCTTCTCACAGTGTTCAGCTAAAACTACAAGTTAGTGGGGTGCGTCCTTCTCACAGTGTTCAGCTAAAACTACAAGTTAGTGCGGTGCGTCTTGCTCACAGTGTTCAGCTAAAACTACAAGTTAGTGGGGTGCCTCCTGCTCACAGTGTTCTGCTAAAACTACAAGTTAGTATAGTGAGACCTCTGCACAGTGTTCATCTAAAGCTACAAGTTAGTGCAGTGCGTCCTGCTCACAGTGTTCAGCTAAAACTACAAGTTAGTGCGGTGCGTCCTGCTCACAGTGTTCAGCTAAAACTAGAAAGTTAGTGTAGTGAGACCTCTGCACAGTGTTCATCTAAAGCTACAAGTTAGTGCAGTGCGTCCTGCTCACAGTGTTCAGCTAAAACTACAATTAATGCGGTGCATCCTGCTCACAGTGTTCAGCTAAAACTACAAGTTAGTGCAGTGCGTCCTGCTCACAGTGTTTAGCTAAAACTACAAGTTAGTGCAGTGCGTCCTGCTCACAGTGTTCAGCTAAAACTACAAGTTAGTGCGGTGCGTCCTGCTCACAGTGTTGAGCTAAAACTACAAGTTAGTGCGGTGCGTCCTGCTCACAGTGTTCAGCTAAAACTACAAGTTAGTGCGGTGTGTCCTGCTCACAGTGTTCAGCTAAAACTACAAGTTAGTGTAGTGAGACCTCTGCACAGTGTTCATCTAAAGCTACAAGTTAGTGCAGTGCGTCCTGCTCACAGTGTTCAGCTAAAACTACAAGTTAGTGCGGTGCGTCCTGCTCACAGTGTTCAGCTAAAACTAAAAGGTAATGGGGTGCGTCCTGCTCACAGTGTTCAGCTAAAACTAAGTTAGTGCGGTGCGTCCTGCTCACAGTGTTCAGCTAAAACTACAAGTTAGTGTAGTGAGACCTCTGCATAGTGTTCATCTAAAGATACAAGTTAGTGCGGTGCATCCTGCTCACAGTGTTCAGCTAAAAAAACAAGTTAGTGCGGTGCGTCCTGCTCACAGTGTTCAGCTAAAACTACAAGTTAGTGTGGTGCGTCCTGCTCACAGTGTTCAGCTAAAACTACAAGTTAGTGGGGTGCGTCCTGCTCACAGTGTTCAGATAAAACTACAAGTTAGTGCGGTGGGTCCTGCTCACAGTGTTCAGATAAAACTACAAGTTAGTGCGGTGCGTCCTGCTCACAGTGTTCAGCTGAAAATACAAGTTAGTGTAGTGAGACCTCTGCACAGTGTTCATCTAAAGCTACAAGTTAGTGCAGTGCGTCCTGCTCACAGTGTTCAGCTAAAACTACAATTTAGTGTGGTGCGTCCTGCTCACAGTGTTCAGCTAAAACTACAAGTTAGTGGGGTTCGTCCTGCTCACAGTGTTCAGCTAAAACTACAAGTTAGTGCGGTGTGTCCTGCTCACAGTGTTCAGCTAAAACTACAAGTTAGTGTAGTGAGACCTCTGCACAGTGTTCATCTAAAGCTACAAGTTAGTGCAGTGCGTCCTGCTCACAGTGTTCAGCTAAAACTACAAGTTAGTGCGGTACGTCCTGCTCACAGTGTTCAGCTAAAACTAAAAGGTAATGGGGTGCGTCCTGCTCACAGTGTTCAGCTAAAACTAAGTTAGTGCAGTGCGTCCTGCTCACAGTGTTCAGCTAAAACTACAAGTTAGTGTAGTGAGACCTCTGCATAGTGTTCATCTAAAGATACAAGTTAGTGCGGTGCGTCCTGCTCACAGTGTTCAGCTAAAACTACAAGTTAGTGTGGTGCGTCCTGCTCACAGTGTTCAGCTAAAACTACAAGTTAGTGGGGTGCGTCCTGCTCACAGTGTTCAGCTAAAACTACAAGTTAGTGTAGTGAGACCTCTGCACAGTGTTCAGCTAAAACTACAAGTTAGTGTAGTGAGACCTCTGCATAGTGTTCATCTAAAGATACAAGTTAGTGCGGTGCGTCCTGCTCACAGTGTTCAGCTAAAACTACAAGTTGGTGTGGTGCGTCCTGCTCACAGTGTTCAGCTAAAACTACAAGTTAGTGGGGTGCGTCCTGCTCACAGTGTTCAGCTAAAACTACAAGTTAGTGTAGTGAGACCTCTGCACAGTGTTCAGCTAAAACTACAAGTTAGTGGGGTGCGTCCTGCTCACAGTGTTCAGATAAAACTACAAGTTAGTGCGGTGGGTCCTGCTCACAGTGTTCAGCTAAAACTACAAGTTAGTGCGGTGCGTCCTGCTCACAGTGTTCAGCTGAAAATACAAGTTAGTGTAGTGAGACCTCTGCACAGTGTTCATCTAAAGCTACAAGTTAGTGCAGTGCGTCCTGCTCACAGTGTTCAGCTAAAACTACAAGTTAGTGCAGTGTGTCCTGCTCACAGTGTTCAGCTAAAACTACAAGTTAGTTGGGTGCGTCCTGCTCACAGTGTTCAGCTAAAACTAAAAGGTAATGGGGTGCATCCTGCTCACAGTGTTCAGCTAAGACTAAGTTAGTGCGGTGCGTCCTGCTCACAGTGTTCAGCTAAAACTACAAGTTAGTGTAGTGAGACCTCTGCATAGTGTTCATCTAAAGATACAAGTTAGTGCGGTGCGTCCTGCTCACAGTGTTCAGCTAAAACTACAAGTTAGTGTAGTGAGACCTCTGCATAATGTTCATCTAAAGATACAAGTTAGTGCGGTGCGTCCTGCTCACAGTGTTCAGCTAAAACTACAAGTTAGTGCGGTGCGTCCTGCTCACAGTGTTCAGCTAAAACTACAAGTTAGTGTAGTGAGACATCTGCACAGTGTTCATCTAAAGCTACAAGTTAGTGCAGTGTGTCCTGCTCACAGTGTTCAGCTAAAACTACAAGTTAGTGCGGTGCGTCCTGCTCACGGTGTTCAGCTAAAACTACAAGTTAGTGCGGTGCGTCCTGCTCACAGTGTTTTAGCTAAAACTACAAGTTAGTGGGGTGCGTCCTGCTCACAGTGTTCAGCTAAAACTACAAGTTAGTGCGGTGCGTCTTGCTCACAGTGTTCAGCTAAAACTACAAGTTAGTGTGGTGCGTCCTGCTCACAGTGTTCAGCTAAAACTACAAGTTAGTGCGGTGCGCCCTGCTCACAGTGCTCAGCTAAAACTACAAGTTAGTGTAGTGAGACCTCTGCACAGTGTTCATCTAAAGCTACAAGTTAGTGCAGTGTGTCCTGCTCACAGTGTTCAGCTAAAACTACAATTTAGTGTGGTGCGTCCTGCTCACAGTGTTCAGCTAAAACTACAAGTTAGTGGGGTGCGTCCTGCTCACAGTGTTCAGCTAAAACTACAAGTTAGTGCGGTGTGTCTTGCTCACAGTGTTCAGCTAAAACTACAAGTTAGTGTAGTGAGACCTCTGCACAGTGTTCATCTAAAGCTACAAGTTAGTGCAGTGCTTCCTGCTCACAGTGTTCAGCTAAAACTACAAGTTAGTGCGGTGCGTCCTGCTCACAGTGTTCAGCTAAAACTACAAGTAAGTGCAGTGCGTCCTTCTCACAGTGTTCAGCTAAAACTACAAGTTAGTGGGGTGCGTCCTGCTCACAGTGTTCAGCTAAAACTACAAGTTAGTGCGGTGCATCCTGCTCACAGTGTTCAGCTAAAACTAAAAGGTAATGGGGTGCGTCCTGCTCACAGTGTTCAGCTAAAACTACAAGTTAGTGTGGTGCGTCCTGCTCACAGTGTTCTTCTAAAGCTACAAGTTAGTGCAGTGCGTCCTGCTCACAGTGTTCAGCTAAAACTACAAGTTAGTGCAGTGCATCCTGCTCACAGTGTTCAGCTAAAACTACAAGTTAGTGCGGTGTGTCCTGCTCACAGTGTTCAGATAAAACTACAAGTTAGTGGGGTGCATCCTGCTCACAGTGTTCAGCTAAAACTACAAGTTAGTGCGGTGTGTCTTGCTCACAGTGTTCAGCTAAAACTACAAGTTAGTGTAGTGAGACCTCTGCACAGTGTTCATCTAAAGCTACAAGTTAGTGCAGTGCTTCCTGCTCACAGTGTTCAGCTAAAACTACAAGTTAGTGCGGTGCGTCCTGCTCACAGTGTTCAGCTAAAACTACAAGTTAGTGCAGTGCGTCCTGCTCACAGTGTTCAGCTAAAACTACAAGTAAGTGCAGTGCGTCCTGCTCACAGTGTTCAGCTAAAACTACAAGTTAGTGGGGTGCGTCCTGCTCACAGTGTTCAGCTAAAACTACAAGTTAGTGCGGTGCATCCTGCTCACAGTGTTCAGCTAAAACTAAAAGGTAATGGGGTGCGTCCTGCTCACAGTGTTCAGCTAAAACTACAAGTTAGTGCGGTGCGTCCTGCTCACAGTGTTCTTCTAAAGCTACAAGTTAGTGCAGTGCGTCCTGCTCACAGTGTTC
Organism: Lithobates septentrionalis; assembly: GCA_037952835.1. NCBI lineage: Eukaryota > Metazoa > Chordata > Amphibia > Anura > Ranidae > Lithobates > Lithobates septentrionalis. Next base: position 673,608 of record JBBDGP010002135.1, read on the forward strand.
AGCTAAAACTACAAGTTAGTGCAGTGCATCCTGCTCACAGTGTTCAGCTAAAACTACAAGTTAGTGCGGTGTGTCCTGCTCACAGTGTTCAGCTAAAACTACAAGTTAGTGCGGTGCGTCCTGCTCACAGTGTTCAGCTAAAACTACAAGTTAGTGTAGTGAGACCTCTGCACAGTGTTCATCTAAAGCTACAAGTTAGTGCAGTGCGTCCTGCTCACAGTGTTCAGCTAAAACTACAAGTTAGTGCAGTGCGTCCTGCTCACAGTGTTCAGCTAAAACTAAAAGGTAATGGGGTGCGTCCTGCTCACAGTGTTCAGCTAAAACTAAGTTAGTGCGGAGCGTCCTGCTCACAGTGTTCAGCTAAAACTACAAGTTAGTACGGTGCGTCCTGCTCACAGTGTTCAGCTAAAACTACAAGTTAGTGCAGTGCGTCCTGCTCACAGTGTTCAGCTAAAACTACAAGTTAGTGGGGTGCGACCTGCTCACAGTGTTCAGCTAAAACTAAAAGGTAATGGGGTGCGTCCTGCTCACAGTGTTCAGCTAAAACTAAGTTAGTGCGGTGCGTCCTGCTCACAGTGTTCAGCTAAAACTACAAGTTAGTGGGGTGCGTCCTGCTCACAGTGTTCAGCTAAAACTACAAGTTAGTGCGGTGCGTCCTGCTCACAGTGTTCAGCTAAAACTACAAGTTAGTGGGGTGCGTCCTGCTCACAGTGTTCAGCTAAAACTACAAGTTAGTTGGGTGCGTCCTGCTCACAGTGTTCAGCTAAAACTAAAAGGTAATGGGGTGCATCCTGCTCACAGTGTTCAGCTAAGACTAAGTTAGTGCGGTGCGTCCTGCTCACAGTGTTCAGCTAAAACTACAAGTTAGTGTAGTGAGACCTCTGCATAGTGTTCATCTAAAGATACAAGTTAGTGCGGTGCGTCCTGCTCACAGTGTTCAGCTAAAACTACAAGTTAGTGTAGTGAGACCTCTGCATAGTGTTCATCTAAAGATACAAGTTAGTGCGGTGCGTCCTGCTCACAGTGTTCAGCTAAAACTACAAGTTAGTGCGGTGCGTCCTGCTCACAGTGTTCAGCTAAAACTACAAGTTAGTGTAGTGAGACCTCTGCACAGTGTTCATCTAAAGCTACAAGTTAGTGCAGTGTGTCCTGCTCACAGTGTTCAGCTAAAACTACAAGTTAGTGCGGTGCGTCCTGCTCACGGTGTTCAGCTAAAACTACAAGTTAGTGCGGTGCGTCCTGCTCACAGTGTTTTAGCTAAAACTACAAGTTAGTGGGGTGCGTCCTGCTCACAGTGTTCAGCTAAAACTACAAGTTAGTGCGGTGCGTCTTGCTCACAGTGTTCAGCTAAAACTACAAGTTAGTGTGGTGCGTCCTGCTCACAGTGTTCAGCTAAAACTACAAGTTAGTGCGGTGCGCCCTGCTCACAGTGCTCAGCTAAAACTACAAGTTAGTGCGGTGCGTCCTGCTCACAGTGTTCAGCTAAAACTACAAGTTAGTGGGGTGCGTCCTGCTCACAGTGTTCAGCTAAAACTACAAGTTAGTGCGGTGCGTCCTGCTCACAGTGTTCAGCTAAAACTACAAGTTAGTGGGGTGCGTCCTGCTCACAGTGTTCAGCTAAAACTACAAGTTAGTGCGGTGTGTCTTGCTCACAGTGTTCAGCTAAAACTACAAGTTAGTGTAGTGAGACCTCTGCACAGTGTTCATCTAAAGCTACAAGTTAGTGCAGTGCTTCCTGCTCACAGTGTTCAGCTAAAACTACAAGTTAGTGTGGTGCGTCCTGCTCACAGTGTTCAGCTAAAACTACAAGTTAGTGCAGTGCGTCCTGCTTACAGTGTTCAGCTAAAACTACAAGTAAGTGCAGTGCGTCCTGCTCACAGTGTTCAGCTAAAACTACAAGTTAGTGGGGTGCGTCCTGCTCACAGTGTTCAGCTAAAACTACAAGTTAGTGCGGTGCATCCTGCTCACAGTGTTCAGCTAAAACTAAAAGGTAATGGGGTGCGTCCTGCTCACAGTGTTCAGCTAAAACTACAAGTTAGTGTGGTGCGTCCTGCTCACAGTGTTCTTCTAAAGCTACAAGTTAGTGCAGTGCGTCCTGCTCACAGTGTTCAGCTAAAACTACAAGTTAGTGCAGTGCATCCTGCTCACAGTGTTCAGCTAAAACTACAAGTTAGTGCGGTGTGTCCTGCTCACAGTGTTCAGATAAAACTACAAGTTAGTGGGGTGCGTCCTGCTCACAGTGTTCAGCTAAAACTACAAGTTAGTGCGGTGTGTCTTGCTCACAGTGTTCAGCTAAAACTACAAGTTAGTGTAGTGAGACCTCTGCACAGTGTTCATCTAAAGCTACAAGTTAGTGCAGTGCTTCCTGCTCACAGTGTTCAGCTAAAACTACAAGTTAGTGCGGTGCGTCCTGCTCACAGTGTTCAGCTAAAACTACAAGTTAGTGCAGTGCGTCCTGCTCACAGTGTTCAGCTAAAACTACAAGTAAGTGCAGTGCGTCCTGCTCACAGTGTTCAGCTAAAACTACAAGTTAGTGGGGTGCGTCCTGCTCACAGTGTTCAGCTAAAACTACAAGTTAGTGTAGTGAGACCTCTGCACAGTGTTCATCTAAAGCTACAAGTTAGTGCAGTGCGTCCTGCTCACAGTGTTCAGCTAAAACTACAAGTTAGTGCAGTGCGATCTGCTCACAGTGTTCAGCTAAAACTACAAGTTAGTGCGGTGCGTCCTGCTCACAGTGTTCAGCTAAAACTACAAGTTAGTGTAGTGAGACCTCTGCACAGTGTTCATCTAAAGCTACAAGTTAGTGCAGTGTGTCCTGCTCACAGTGTTCAGCTAAAACTACAAGTTAGTGCAGTGCGATCTGCTCACAGTGTTCAGCTAAAACTACAAGTTAGTGCAGTGCGTCCTGCTCACAGTGTTCAGCTAAAACTACAAGTTAGTGGGGTGCGTCCTTCTCACAGTGTTCAGCTAAAAATACAAGTTATTGCGGTGCGTCTTACTCACAGTGTTCAGCTAAAACTACAAGTTAGTGGGGTGCGTCCTGCTCACAGTGTTCTGCTAAAACTACAAGTTAGTATAGTGAGACCTCTGCACAGTGTTCATCTAAAGCTACAAGTTAGTGCAGTGCGTCCTGCTCACAGTGTTCAGCTAAAACTACAAGTTAGTGCGGTGCATATTGCTCACAGTGTTCAGCTAAAACTACAAGTTAGTGCGTTGCGTCCTGCTCACAGTGTTCAGCTAAAACTACAAGTTAGTGCAGTGTGTCCTGCTCACAGTGTTCAGCTAAAACTACAAGTTAGTGGGGTGCGTCCTGCTCACAGTGTTCAGCTAAAACAACAAGTTAATGCGGTGCGTCCTGCTCACAGTGTTCAGCTAAAACTACAAGTTAGTGTAGTGAGAACTCTGCACAGTGTTCATCTAAAGCTACAATTTAGTGCAGTGTGTCCTGCTCACAGTGTTCAGCTAAAACTACAAGTTAGTGCGGTGCATCCTGCTCACAGTGTTCAGCTAAAACTACAAGTTAGTGTAGTGAGACCTCTGCACAGTGTTCATCTAAAGCTACAAGTTAGTGCAGTGCGTCCTGCTCACAGTGTTCAGCTAAAACTACAAGTTATTGCGGTGCATCCTGCTCACTGTATTCAGCTAAAACTACAAGTTAGTGGGGTGCGTCCTGCTCACAGTGTTGAGCTAAAACTACAAGTTAGTGCGGTGCGTCCTGCTCACAGTGTTTTAGCTAAAACTACAAGTTAGTGCAGTGCGTCCTGCTCACAGTGTTCAGGTAAAAATACAAGTTAGTTCGGTGCGTCCTGCTCACAGTGTTCAGCTAAAACTACAAGTTAGTGCGGTGCGTTCTGCTCACAGTGTTCAGCTAAAACTACAAGTTAGTGCAGTGTGTCCTGCTCACAGTGTTCAGCTAAAACTACAAGTTAGTGGGGTGCGTCCTGCTCACAGTGTTCAGCTAAAACAACAAGTTAATGCGGTGCGTCCTGCTCACAGTGTTCAGCTAAAACTACAAGTTAGTGTAGTGAGAACTCTGCACAGTGTTCATCTAAAGCTACAATTTAGTGCAGTGTGTCCTGCTCACAGTGTTCAGCTAAAACTACAAGTTAGTGCGGTGCATCCTGCTCACAGTGTTCAGCTAAAACTACAAGTTAGTGTAGTGAGACCTCTGCACAGTGTTCATCTAAAGCTACAAGTTAGTGCAGTGCGTCCTGCTCACAGTGTTCAGCTAAAACTACAAGTTATTGCGGTGCATCCTGCTCACTGTATTCAGCTAAAACTACAAGTTAGTGGGGTGCGTCCTGCTCACAGTGTTGAGCTAAAACTACAAGTTAGTGCGGTGCGTCCTGCTCACAGTGTTTTAGCTAAAACTACAAGTTAGTGCAGTGCGTCCTGCTCACAGTGTTCAGGTAAAAATACAAGTTAGTTCGGTGCGTCCTGCTCACAGTGTTCAGCTAAAACTACAAGTTAGTGCGGTGCGTTCTGCTCACAGTGTTCAGCTAAAACTACAAGTTAGTGCAGTGCGTCCTGCTCACAGTGTTCAGCTAAAACTACAAGTTAGTGGGGTGCGTCCTGCTCACAGTGTTCAGCTAAAACTAAAAGGTAATGGGGTGCGTCCTGCTCACAGTGTTCAGCTAAAACTAAGTTAGTGCGGTGCATCCTGCTCACAGTGTTCAGCTAAAACTACAAGTTAGTGTAGTGAGACCTCTGCACAGTGTTCATCTAAAGCTACAAGTTAGTGCAGTGCGTCCTGCTCACAGTGTTCAGCTAAAACTACAAGTTAGTGTGGTGCGTCCTGCTCACTGTATTCAGCTAAAACTACAAGTTAGTGGGGTGCGTCTTGCTCACAGTGTTGAGCTAAAACTACAAGTTAGTGCGGTGCGTCCTGCTCACAGTGTTTTAGCTAAAACTACAAGTTAGTGCAGTACGTCCTGCTCACAGTGTTCAGCTAAAATTACAAGTTAGTGCGGTGTGTCCTGCTCACAGTGCTCAGCTAAAACTACAAGTTAGTGGGGTGCGTCCTGCTCACAGTGTTGAGCTAAAACTACAAGTTAGTGTGGTGCGTCCTGCTCACAGTGTTCAGCTAAAACTACAAGTTAGTGTAGTGAGACCTCTGCACAGTGTTCAGCTAAAACTACAATTTAGTGGGGTGAATCCTGCTCACAGTGTTCAGATAAAACTACAAGTTAGTGCGGTGCGTCCTGCTCACAGTGTTCAGCTAAAACGACAAGTTAGTGCGGTGCGTCCTGCTCACAGTGTTCAGCTAAAACGACAAGTTAGTGCGGTGCGTCCTGCTCACAGTGTTCAGCTAAAACTACAAGTTAGTGTAGTGAGACCTCTGCACAGTGTTCATCTAAAGCTACAAGTTAGTGCAGTGCGTCATTCTCACAGTGTTCAGCTAAAACTACAAGTTAGTGCGGTGCATCCTGCTCACAGTGTTCAGCTAAAACTACAAGTTAGTGCGGTGCGTCCTGCTCACAGTGTTCAGCTAAAACTACAAGTTAGTGGGGTGTGTCCTGCTCACAGTGTTCAGCTAAAACTACAAGTTAGTGTGGTGCGTCCTGCTCACAGTTTTCAGCTAAAACTACAAGTTAGTGTGGTGCGTCCTGCTCACAGTGTTCAGCTAAAACTACAAGTTAGTGGGGTGCGTCTTGCTCACAGTGTTCAGCTAAAACTACAAGTTAGTGTAGTGAGACCACTGCACAGTGTTCAGCTAAAACTACAAGTTAGTGGGGTGCGTCCTGCTCACAGTGTTCAGATAAAACTACTAGTTAGTGCGGTGCGTCCTGCTCACAGTGTTCAGCTAAAAGTACAAGTTAGTGCGGTGCGTCCTGCTCACAGTGCTCAGCTAAAACTACAAGTTAGTGGGGTGCGTCCTGCTCACAGTGTTCAGCTAAAACTACAAGTTAGTGTGGTGCGTCCTGCTCACAGTGTTCAGCTAAAACTACAAGTTAGTGTAGTGAGACCTCTGCACAGTGTTCAGCTAAAACTACAATTTAGTGGGGTGAATCCTGCTCACAGTGTTCAGATAAAACTACAAGTTAGTGCAGTGCGTCCTGCTCACAGTGTTCAGCTAAAACTACAAGTTAGTGTGGTGCGTCCTGCTCACTGTATTCAGCTAAAACTACAAGTTAGTGGGGTGCGTCTTGCTCACAGTGTTGAGCTAAAACTACAAGTTAGTGCGGTGCGTCCTGCTCACAGTGTTTTAGCTAAAACTACAAGTTAGTGCGGTGCGTCCTGCTCACAGTGTTCAGCTAAAACTACAAGTTAGTGCAGTACGTCCTGCTCACAGTGTTCAGCTAAAACTACAAGTTAGTGCGGTGCGTCCTGCTCACAGTGCTCAGCTAAAACTACAAGTTAGTGGGGTGCGTCCTGCTCACAGTGTTCAGTTAAAACTACAAGTTAGTGTGGTGCGTCCTGCTCACAGTGTTCAGCTAAAACTACAAGTTAGTGTAGTGAGACCTCTGCACAGTGTTCAGCTAAAACTACAATTTAGTGGGGTGAATCCTGCTCACAGTGTTCAGATAAAACTACAAGTTAGTGCGGTGCGTCCTGCTCACAGTGTTCAGCTAAAACGACAAGTTAGTGCGGTGCGTCCTGCTCACAGTGTTCAGCTAAAACTACAAGTTAGTGTAGTGAGACCTCTGCACAGTGTTCATCTAAAGCTACAAGTTAGTGCAGTGCGTCATTCTCACAGTGTTCAGCTAAAACTACAAGTTAGTGCGGTGCATCCTGCTCACAGTGTTCAGCTAAAACTACAAGTTAGTGCAGTGCGTCCTGCTCACAGTGTTCAGCTAAAACTACAAGTTAGTGCGGTGCATCCTGCTCACAGTGTTCAGCTAAAACTACAAGTTAGTGGGGTGTGTCCTGCTCACAGTGTTCAGCTAAAACTACAAGTTAGTGTGGTGCGTCCTGCTCACAGTTTTCAGCTAATACTACAAGTTAGTGTGGTGCGTCCTGCTCACAGTGTTCAGCTAAAACTACAAGTTAGTGGGGTGCGTCCTGCTCACAGTGTTCAGCTAAAACTACAAGTTAGTGTATTGAGACCTCTGCACAGTGTTCAGCTAAAACTACAAGTTAGTGGGGTGCATCCTGCTCACAGTGTTCAGATAAAACTACTAGTTAGTGCGGTGCGTCCTGCTCACAGTGTTCAGCTAAAAGTACAAGTTAGTGCGGTGCGTCCTGCTCACAGTGTTCAGCTAAAACTACAAGTTAGTGTAGTGAGACCTCTGCACAGTGTTCATCTAAAGCTACAAGTTAGTGCAGTGCGTCCTGCTCACAGTGTTCAGCTAAAACTACAAGTTAGTGCGGTGCGTCCTGCTCACAGTGTTCAGCTAAAACTACAAGTTAGTGGGGTGTGTCCTGCTCACAGTGTTCAGCTAAAACTACAAGTTAGTGTGGTGCGTCCTGCTCACAGTTTTCAGCTAAAACTACAAGTTAGTGTGGTGCGTCCTGCTCACAGTGTTCAGCTAAAACTACAAGTTAGTGGGGTGCGTCTTGCTCACAGTGTTCAGCTAAAACTACAAGTTAGTGTAGTGAGACCACTGCACAGTGTTCAGCTAAAACTACAAGTTAGTGGGGTGCGTCCTGCTCACAGTGTTCAGATAAAACTACTAGTTAGTGCGGTGCGTCCTGCTCACAGTGTTCAGCTAAAAGTACAAGTTAGTGCGGTGCGTCCTGCTCACAGTGCTCAGCTAAAACTACAAGTTAGTGGGGTGCGTCCTGCTCACAGTGTTCAGCTAAAACTACAAGTTAGTGTGGTGCGTCCTGCTCACAGTGTTCAGCTAAAACTACAAGTTAGTGTAGTGAGACCTCTGCACAGTGTTCAGCTAAAACTACAATTTAGTGGGGTGAATCCTGCTCACAGTGTTCAGATAAAACTACAAGTTAGTGCAGTGCGTCCTGCTCACAGTGTTCAGCTAAAACTACAAGTTAGTGTGGTGCGTCCTGCTCACTGTATTCAGCTAAAACTACAAGTTAGTGGGGTGCGTCTTGCTCACAGTGTTGAGCTAAAACTACAAGTTAGTGCGGTGCGTCCTGCTCACAGTGTTTTAGCTAAAACTACAAGTTAGTGCGGTGCGTCCTGCTCACAGTGTTCAGCTAAAACTACAAGTTAGTGCAGTACGTCCTGCTCACAGTGTTCAGCTAAAACTACAAGTTAGTGCGGTGCGTCCTGCTCACAGTGCTCAGCTAAAACTACAAGTTAGTGGGGTGCGTCCTGCTCACAGTGTTCAGTTAAAACTACAAGTTAGTGTGGTGCGTCCTGCTCACAGTGTTCAGCTAAAACTACAAGTTAGTGTAGTGAGACCTCTGCACAGTGTTCAGCTAAAACTACAATTTAGTGGGGTGAATCCTGCTCACAGTGTTCAGATAAAACTACAAGTTAGTGCGGTGCGTCCTGCTCACAGTGTTCAGCTAAAACGACAAGTTAGTGCGGTGCGTCCTGCTCACAGTGTTCAGCTAAAACTACAAGTTAGTGTAGTGAGACCTCTGCACAGTGTTCATCTAAAGCTACAAGTTAGTGCAGTGCGTCATTCTCACAGTGTTCAGCTAAAACTACAAGTTAGTGCGGTGCATCCTGCTCACAGTGTTCAGCTAAAACTACAAGTTAGTGCAGTGCGTCCTGCTCACAGTGTTCAGCTAAAACTACAAGTTAGTGCGGTGCATCCTGCTCACACTGTTCAGCTAAAACTACAAGTTAGTGGGGTGTGTCCTGCTCACAGTGTTCAGCTAAAACTACAAGTTAGTGTGGTGCGTCCTGCTCACAGTTTTCAGCTAATACTACAAGTTAGTGTGGTGCGTCCTGCTCACAGTGTTCAGCTAAAACTACAAGTTAGTGGGGTGCGTCCTGCTCACAGTGTTCAGCTAAAACTACAAGTTAGTGTATTGAGACCTCTGCACAGTGTTCAGCTAAAACTACAAGTTAGTGGGGTGCATCCTGCTCACAGTGTTCAGATAAAACTACTAGTTAGTGCGGTGCGTCCTGCTCACAGTGTTCAGCTAAAAGTACAAGTTAGTGCGGTGCGTCCTGCTCACAGTGTTCAGCTAAAACTACAAGTTAGTGTAGTGAGACCTCTGCACAGTGTTCATCTAAAGCTACAAGTTAGTGCAGTGCATCCTGCTCACAGTGTTCAGCTAAAACTACAAGTTAGTGCGGTGCGTCCTGATCACAGTTTTCAGCTAAAACTACAAGTTAGTGCAGTGCGTCCTTCTCACAGTGTTCAGCTAAAACTACAAGTTAGTGCGGTGCATCCTGCTCACAGTGTTCAGCTAAAACTACAAGTTAGTGCGGTGCGTCCTGCTCACAGTGTTCAGCTAAAACTACAAGTTAGTGTGGTGCGTCCTGCTCACGGTGTTCAGCTAAAACTACATGTTAGTGGGGTGCGTCCTGCTCACAGTGTTCAGCTAAAACTACAAGTTAGTGTGGTGCGTCCTGCTCACGGTGTTCAGCTAAAACTACATGTTAGTGGGGTGCGTCCTGCTCACAGTGTTCAGCTAAAACTATAAGTTAGTGTAGTGAGACCTCTGCACAGTGTTCAGCTAAAACTACAAGTTAGTGCAGTGCGTCCTTCTCACAGTTTTCAGCTAAAACTACAAGTTAGTGTGGTGCGTCCTGCTCACAGTGTTCAGCTAAAACTACAAGTTAGTGTGGTGCGTCCTGCTCACAGTGTTCAGCTAAAACTACAAGTTAGTGCGGTGCATCCTGCTCACAGTGTTCAGCTAAAACTACAAGTTAGTGGGGTGCGTCCTGCTCACAGTGTTCAGCTAAAACTACAAGTTAGTGTGGTGCGTCCTGCTCACAGTGTTCAGCTAAAACTACAAGTTAGTGTGGTGTGTCCTGCTCACAGTGTTCAGCTAAAACTACAAGTTAGTGGTGTGTGTCCTGCTCACAGTGTTCAGCTAAAACTACAAGTTAGTGTGGTGCGTCCTGCTCACAGTGTTCAGCTAAAACTACAAGTTAGTGTGGTGAGTCCTGCTCACAGTGTTCAGCTAAAACTACAAGTTAGTGGGTTGCGTCCTGCTCACAGTGTTCAGCTAAAACTACAAGTTAGTGTAGTGAGACCTCTGCACAGTGTTCATCTAAAGCTACAAGTTAGTGCAGTGCGTCCTTCTCACAGTGTTCAGCTAAAACTACAAGTTAGTGCGGTGCATCCTGCTCACAGTGTTCAGCTAAAACTACAAGTTAGTGCAGTGCGTCCTGCTCACAGTGTTCAGCTAAAACTACAAGTTAGTGCTGTGCGTCCTGCTCACAGTGTTCAGCTAAAACTACAAGTTAGTGGGGTGCGTCCTGCTCACAGTGTTCAGCTAAAACTACAAGTTAGTGTGGTGCGTCCTCTCACAGTGTTCAGCTAAAACTACAAAGTTAGTGCGGTGCGTCCTGCTCACAGTGTTCAGCTAAAACTACAAGTTAGTGTAGTAAGACCTCTGCACAGTGTTCATCTAAAGCTACAAGTTAGTGCAGTGCGTCCTGCGCACAGTGTTCAGCTAAAACTACAAGTTAGTGCGGTGCGTCCTGCTCACAGTGTTCAGCTAAAACTACAAGTTAGTGGGGTGCGCCCTGCTCACAGTGTTCAGATAAAACTACAAGTTAGTGCGGTGGGTCCTGCTCACAGTGTTCAGCTAAAACTACAAGTTAGTGCGGTGCGTCCTGCTCACAGTGTTCAGCTGAAAATACAAGTTAGTGTAATGAGACCTCTGCACAGTGTTCATCTAAAGCTACAAGTTAGTGCAGTGCGTCCTGCTCACAGTGTTCAGCTAAAACTACAATTTAGTGTGGTGCGTCCTGCTCACAGTGTTCAGCTAAAACTACAAGTTAGTGCGGTGTGTCCTGCTCACAGTGTTCAGCTAAAACTACAAGTTAGTGTAGTGAGACCTCTGCACAGTGTTCATCTAAAGCTACAAGTTAGTGCAGTGCGTCCTGCTCACAGTGTTCAGCTAAAACTACAAGTTAGTGCGGTGCGTCCTGCTCACAGTGTTCAGCTAAAACTAAAAGGTAATGGGGTGCGTCCTGCTCACAGTGTTCAGCTAAAACTAAGTTAGTGTGCTGCGTCCTGCTCACAGTGTTCAGCTAAAACTACAAGTTAGTGTAGTGAGACCTCTGCATAGTGTTCATCTAAAGATACAAGTTAGTGCGGTGCGTCCTGCTCACAGTGTTCAGCTAAAACTACAAGTTAGTGTGGTGCGTCCTGCTCACGGTGTTCAGCTAAAACTACATGTTAGTGGGGTGCGTCCTGCTCACAGTGTTCAGCTAAAACTACAAGTTAGTGTGGTGCGTCCTGCTCACGGTGTTCAGCTAAAACTACATGTTAGTGGGGTGCGTCCTGCTCACAGTGTTCAGCTAAAACTATAAGTTAGTGTAGTGAGACCTCTGCACAGTGTTCAGCTAAAACTACAAGTTAGTGCAGTGCGTCCTTCTCACAGTTTTCAGCTAAAACTACAAGTTAGTGTGGTGCGTCTGCTCACCAGTGTTCAGCTAAAACTACAAGTTAGTGTGGTGCGTCCTGCTCACAGTGTTCAGCTAAAACTACAAGTTAGTGCGGTGCATCCTGCTCACAGTGTTCAGCTAAAACTACAAGTTAGTGGGGTGCGTCCTGCTCACAGTGTTCAGCTAAACTACAAGTTAGTGTGGTGCGTCCTGCTCACAGTGTTCAGCTAAAACTACAAGTTAGTGTGGTGTGTCCTGCTCACAGTGTTCAGCTAAAACTACAAGTTAGTGGTGTGTGTCTGCTCACAGTGTTCAGCTAAAACTACAAGTTAGTGTGGTGCGTCCTGCTCACAGTGTTCAGCTAAAACTACAAGTTAGTGTGGTGAGTCCTGCTCACAGTGTTCAGCTAAAACTACAAGTTAGTGGGTGCGTCCTGCTCACAGTGTTCAGCTAAAACTACAAGTTAGTGTAGTGAGACCTCTGCACAGTGTTCATCTAAAGCTACAAGTTAGTGCAGTGCGTCCTTCTCACAGTGTTCAGCTAAAACTACAAGTTAGTGCGGTGCATCCTGCTCACAGTGTTCAGCTAAAACTACAAGTTAGTGCAGTGCGTCCTGCTCACAGTGTTCAGCTAAAACTACAAGTTAGTGCTGTGCGTCCTGCTCACAGTGTTCAGCTAAAACTACAAGTTAGTGGGGTGCGTCCTGCTCACAGTGTTCAGCTAAAACTACAAGTTAGTGTGGTGCGTCCTGCTCACAGTGTTCAGCTAAAACTACAAGTTAGTGCGGTGCGTCCTGCTCACAGTGTTCAGCTAAAACTACAAGTTAGTGTAGTAAGACCTCTGCACAGTGTTCATCTAAAGCTACAAGTTAGTGCAGTGCGTCCTGCGCACAGTGTTCAGCTAAAACTACAAGTTAGTGCGGTGCGTCCTGCTCACAGTGTTCAGCTAAAACTACAAGTTAGTGGGGTGCGCCCTGCTCACAGTGTTCAGATAAAACTACAAGTTAGTGCGGTGGGTCCTGCTCACAGTGTTCAGCTAAAACTACAAGTTAGTGCGGTGCGTCCTGCTCACAGTGTTCAGCTGAAAATACAAGTTAGTGTAATGAGACCTCTGCACAGTGTTCATCTAAAGCTACAAGTTAGTGCAGTGCGTCCTGCTCACAGTGTTCAGCTAAAACTACAATTTAGTGTGGTGCGTCCTGCTCACAGTGTTCAGCTAAAACTACAAGTTAGTGCGGTGTGTCCTGCTCACAGTGTTCAGCTAAAACTACAAGTTAGTGTAGTGAGACCTCTGCACAGTGTTCATCTAAAGCTACAAGTTAGTGCAGTGCGTCCTGCTCACAGTGTTCAGCTAAAACTACAAGTTAGTGCGGTGCGTCCTGCTCACAGTGTTCAGCTAAAACTAAAAGGTAATGGGGTGCGTCCTGCTCACAGTGTTCAGCTAAAACTAAGTTAGTGCGCTGCGTCCTGCTCACAGTGTTCAGCTAAAACTACAAGTTAGTGTAGTGAGACCTCTGCATAGTGTTCATCTAAAGATACAAGTTAGTGCGGTGCGTCCTGCTCACAGTGTTCAGCTAAAACTACAAGTTAGTGGGGTGCGTCCTGCTCACAGTGTTCAGCTAAAACTACAAGTTAGTGCGGTGCGTCCTGCTCACAGTGTTCAGCTAAAACTACAAGTTAGTGTAGTGAGACCTCTGCACAGTGTTCATCTAAAGCTACAAGTTAGTGCAGTGCGTCCTGCTCACAGTGTTCAGCTAAAACTACAAGTTAGTGCGGTGTGTCCTGCTCACAGTGTTCAGCTAAAACTACAAGTTAGTGCAGTGCGTCCTGCTCACAGTGTTCAGCTAAAACTACAAGTTAGTGGGGTGCGTCCTGCTCACAGTGTTCAGCTAAAATGAAAAGGTAATGGGGTGCGTCCTGCTCACAGTGTTCAGCTAAACTAAGTTAGTGCGGTGCGTCCTGGCTCACAGTGTTCAGCTAAAACTACAAGTTAGTGTAGTGAGACCTCTGCATAGTGTTCATCTAAAGATACAAGTTAGTGCGGTGCATCCTGCTCACAGTGTTTAGCTAAAAAAACAAGTTAGTGCGGTGCGTCCTGCTCACAGTGTTCAGCTAAAACTACAAGTTAGTGTGGTGAGACCTCTGCACAGTGTTCATCTAAAGCTATAAGTTAGTGCAGTGCGTCCTGCTCACAGTGTTCAGCTAAAACTACAAGTTAGTTCGGTGCGTCCTGCTCACAGTGTTTTAGCTAAAACTACAAGTTAGTGGGGTGCGTCCTGCTCACAGTGTTCAGCTAAAACTACAAGTTAGTTCGGTGCGTCCTGCTCACAGTGTTTTAGCTAAAACTACAAGTTAGTGGGGTGCGTCCTGCTCACAGTGTTCAGCTAAAACTACAAGTTAGTGCGGTGCATCTTGCTCACAGTGTTCAGCTAAAACTACAAGTTAGTGTGGTGCGTCCTGCTCACAGTGTTCAGCTAAAACTACAAGTTAGTGTAGTGAGACCTCTGCACAGTGTTCAGCTAAAACTACAAGTTAGTGGGGTGCGTCCTGCTCACAGTGTTCAGCTGAAAATACAAGTTATGTAGTGAGACCTCTGCACAGTGTTCATCTAAAGCTACAAGTTAGTGCAGTGCGTCCTGCTCACAGTGTTCAGCTTAAACTACAATTTAGTGTGGTGCGTCCTGCTCACAGTGTTCAGCTAAAACTACAAGTTAGTGGGGTTCGTCCTGCTCCACAGTGTTCAGCTAAAACTACAAGTTAGTGCGGTTGTGTCCTGCTCACAGTGTTCAGCTAAAACTACAAGTTAGTGTAGTGAGACCTCTGCACAGAGTTCATCTAAAGCTACAAGTTAGTGGGTGCGTCCTGCTCACAGTGTTCAGCTAAAACTACAAGTTAGTGTAGTGAGACCTCTGCACAGTGTTCAGCTAAAACTACAAGTTAGTGCAGTGCGTCCTGCTCACAGTGTTCAGCTAAAACTACAAGTTAGTGCGGTGCGTCCTGCTCACAGTGTTCAGCTAAAACTACAAGTTAGTGCGGTGTGTCCTGCTCACAGTGTTCAGCTAAAACTACAAGTTAGTGCGGTGCGTCCTGCTCACAGTGTTCAGCTAAAACTACAAGTTAGTGCGGTGCGTCTTGCTCACAGTGTTCAGCTAAAACTACAAGTTAGTGGGTGCGTCCTGCTCACAGTGTTCAGCTAAAACTACAAGTTAGTGTAGTGAGACCTCAGTGCGTCCTGCTCACAGTGTTCAGCTAAAACTACAAAGTTAGTGCAGTGCGTCCTGCTCACACGGTGTTCAGCTAAAACTACATGTTAGTGCGGTGCGTCCTGCTCACAGTGTTCAGCTAAAACTACAAGTTAGTGTAGTGAGACCTCTGCACAGTGTTCATCTAAAGCTATAAGTAGTGCAGTGCGTCCTGCTCACAGTGTTCAGCTAAAACTACAATTTAGTGTGGTGCGTCCTGCTCACAGTGTTCAGCTAAAACTACAAGTTAGTGGGGTGCGTCCTGCTCACAGTGTTCAGCTAAAACTAAAGTTAGTGCGGTGCGTCTTGCTCACAGTGTTCAGCTAAAACTTACAAGTTAGTGTAGTGAGACCTCTGCACAGTGTTCAGCTAAAACTACAAGTTAGTGGGGTGCAGTCCTGCTCACAGTGTTCAGATAAAACTACAAGTTAGTGCGGTGCGTCCTGCTCACAGTGTTCAGCTAAAACTACAAGTTAGTGCGGTGCGTCCTGCTCACAGTGTTCAGCAAAAACTACAAGCTAGTGTAGTGAGACCTCTGCACAGTGTTCATCTAAAGCTACAAGTTAGTGCAGTGCGTCCTGCTCACAGTGTTCATCTAAAACTACAAGTTAGTGTGGTGCGTCCTGCTCACAGTGTTTCAGCTAAAACTAAAAGGTAGTGGGGTGCGTCCTGCTCACAGTGTTCAGCTAAAACTAAGTTAGTGCGGTGCGTCCTGCTCACAGTGTTCATCTAAAGCTACAAGTTAGTGCAGTGCGTCCTGCTCACAGTGTTCAGCTAAAACTACAAGTTAGTGTGGTGCATCCTGCTCACAGTTTTCAGCTAAAACTACAAGTTAGTGCGGTGTGTCCAGCTCACCAGTGTTCAGCTAAAACTACAAGTTAGTGCGGTGCGTCCTGCTCACAGTGTTCAGCTAAAACTACAAGTTAGTACGGTGCGTCCTGCTCACAGTGTTCAGCTAAAACTACAAGTTAGTGCAGTGCGTCTGCTCACAGTGTTCAGCTAAAACTACAAGTTAGTGGGGTGCATCCTGCTCACAGTGTTCAGCTAAACTATAAAAGGTAATGGGGTGCATCCTGCTCACAGTGTTCAGCTAAAACTAAGTTAGTGCGGTGCGTCCTGCTCACAGTGTTCAGCTAAAACTACAAGTTAGGGGGGTGCGTCCTGCTCACAGTGTTCAGCCTAAAACTACAAGTTAGTGCGGTGCGTCTTGCTCACAGTGTTCAGCTAAAACTACAAGTTAGTGTGGTGCGTCCTGCTCACAGTGTTCAGCTAAACTACAAGTTAGTGCGGTGCACACTGCTCACAGTGCTCAGCTAAAACTACAAGTTAGTGTAGTGAGACCTCTGCACAGTGTTCATCTAAAGCTACAAGTTAGTGCAGTGTGTCCTGCTCACAGTGTTCAGCTAAAACTACAATTTAGTGTGGTGCGTCTGCTCACAGTGTTCAGCTAAAACTACAAGTTAGTGGGTGCGTCCTGCTCACAGTGTTCAGCTAAAACTACAAGTTAGTGCGGTGTGTCTTGCTCACAGTGTTCAGCTAAAACTACAAGTTAGTGTAGTGAGACCTCTGCACAGTGTTCATCTAAAGCTACAAGTTAGTGCAGTGCTTCCTGCTCACAGTGTTCAGCTAAAACTACAAGTTAGTGCGGTGCGTCCTGCTCACAGTGTTCAGCTAAAACTACAAGTTAGTGCAGTGCGTCCTGCTCACAGTGTTCAGCTAAACTACAAGTAAGTGCAGTGCGTCCTGCTCACAGTGTTCAGCTAAAACTACAAGTTAGTGGGGTGCGTCCTGCTCACAGTGTTCAGCTAAAACTACAAGTTAGTGCGGTGCATCCTGCTCACAGTGTTCAGCTAAAACTAAAAGGTAATGGGGTGCGTCTGCTCACAGTGTTCAGCTAAAACTACAAGTTAGTGTGGTGCGTCCTGCTCACAGTGTTCTTCTAAAGCTACAAGTTAGTGCAGTGGCGTCCTGCTCACAGTGTTCAGCTAAAACTACAAGTTGTGCAGTGCATCCTGCTCACAGTGTTCAGCTAAAACTACAAGTTAGTGCGGTGTGTCCTGCTCACAGTGTTCAGATAAAACTACAAGTTAGTGGGGTGCGTCCTGCTCACAGTGTTCAGCTAAAACTACAAGTTAGTGCGGTGTGTCTTGCTCACAGTGTTCAGCTAAAACTACAAGTTAGTGTAGTGAGACCTCTGCACAGTGTTCATCTAAAGCTACAAGTTAGTGCAGTGCTTCCTGCTCACAGTGTTCAGCTAAAACTACAAGTTAGTGCGGTGTGTCCTGCTCACAGTGTTCAGCTAAAACTACAAGTTAGTGCAGTGCGTCCTGCTCACAGTGTTCAGCTAAAACTACAAGTAAGTGCAGTGGTCCTGGCTCACAGTGTTCAGCTAAAACTACAAGTTAGTGGGGTGCGTCCTGCTCACAGTGTTCAGCTAAAACTACAAGTTAGTGCGGTGCATCCTGCTCACAGTGTTCAGCTAAAACTAAAAGGTAATGGGGTGCGTCCTGCTCACAGTGTTCAGCTAAAACTACAAGTTAGTGCGGTGCGTCCTGCTCACAGTGGTTCTTCTAAAGCTACAAGTTAGTGCAGTGCGTCCTGCTCACAGTGTTCAGCTAAAACTACAAGTTAGTGCAGTGCATCCTGCTCACAGTGTTCAGCTAAAACTACAAGTTAGTGCGGTGTGTCCTGCTCACAGTGTTCAGCTAAAACTACAAGTTAGTGCGCCTGCTCACAGTGTTCAGCTAAACTACAAGTTAGTGTAGTGAGACCTCTGCACAGTGTTCATCTAAAGCTACAAGTTAGTGCAGTGCGTCCTGCTCACAGTGTTCAGCTAAAACTACAAGTTAGTGCAGTGCGTCCTGCTCACAGTGTTCAGCTAAAACTAAAAGGTAATTGGGGTGCGTCCTGCTCACAGTGTTCAGCCTAAAACTAAGTTAGTGCGGTGCGTCCTGCTCACAGTGTTCAGCTAAAACTACAAGTTAGTACGGTGCGTCCTGCTCACAGTGTTCAGTCTAAAACTACAAGTTAGTGCAGTGCGTCGGTACTCACAGTGTTCAGCTAAAACTAAAAGGTAATGGGGTGTGTCCTGCTCACAGTGTTCAGCTAAAACTAAGTTAGTGCGGTGCGTCCTGCTCACTGTGTTCAGCTAAAACTACAAGTAGTGGGTGCGTCCTGCTCACAGTGTTCAGCTAAAACTACAAGTTAGTGCGGTGCGTCCTGCTCACAGTGTTCAGCTAAAACTACAAGTTAGTGGGGTGCGTCCTGCTCACAGTGTTCAGCTAAAACTACAAGTTAGTGCGGTGTGTCCTGCTCACAGTGTTCAGCTAAAACTACAAGTTAGTGTAGTGAGACCTCTGCACTGTGTTCATCTAAAGCTACAAGTTAGTGCAGTGTGTCCTGCTCACAGTGTTCAGCTAAAACTACAAGTTAGTTTGGTGCGTCCTGCTCACAGTGTTTTAGCTAAAACTACAAGTTAGTGGGGTGCGTCCTGCTCACAGTGTTCAGCTAAAACTACAAGTTAGTGCGGTGCATCTTGCTCACAGTGTTCAGCTAAAACTACAAGTTAGTGTGGTGCGTCCTGCTCACAGTGTTCAGCTAAAACTACAAGTTAGTGTAGTGAGACCTCTGCACAGTGTTCAGCTAAAACTACAAGTTAGTGGGGTGCGTCCTGCTCACAATGTTCAGATCAAACTACAAGTTAGTGCGGTGCGTCCTGCTCACAGTGTTCAGCTAAAACTACAAGTTAGTGCGGTGCGTCCTGCTCACAGTGTTCAGCTAAAACTACAAGTTAGTGTAGTGAGACCTCTGCACAGTGTTCATCTAAAGCTATAAGTTAGTGCAGTGCGTCCTGCTCACAGTGTTCAGCTAAAACTACAATTTAGTCTGGTGCGTCCTGCTCACAGTGTTCAGCTAAAACTACAAGTTAGTGGGGTGCGTCCTGCTCACAGTGTTCAGCTAAAACTACAAGTTAGTGCGGTGCGTCTTGCTCACAGTGTTCAGCTAAAACTACAAGTTAGTGTAGTGAGACCTCTGCACAGTGTTCAGCTAAAACTACAAGTTAGTGGGGTGCGTCCTGCTCACAGTGTTCAGATAAAACTACAAGTTAGTGCGGTGCGTCCTGCTCACAGTGTTCAGCTAAAACTACAAGTTAGTGCGGTGCGTCCTGCTCACAGTGTTCAGCAAAAACTACAAGCTAGTGTAGTGAGACCTCTGCACAGTGTTCATCTAAAGCTACAAGTTAGTGCAGTGCGTCCTGCTCACAGTGTTCATCTAAAACTACAAGTTAGTGTGGTGCGTCCTGCTCACAGTGTTCAGCTAAAACTAAAAGGTAGTGGGGTGCGTCCTGCTCACAGTGTTCAGCTAAAACTAAGTTAGTGCGGTGCGTCCTGCTCACAGTGTTCATCTAAAGCTACAAGTTAGTGCAGTGCGTCCTGCTCACAGTGTTCAGCTAAAACTACAAGTTAGTGTGGTGCATCCTGCTCACAGTTTTCAGCTAAAACTACAAGTTAGTGCGGTGTGTCCAGCTCACAGTGTTCAGCTAAAACTACAAGTTAGTGCGGTGCGTCCTGCTCACAGTGTTCAGCTAAAACTACAAGTTAGTACGGTGCGTCCTGCTCACAGTGCTCAGCTAAAACTACAAGTTAGTGCAGTGCGTCCTGCTCACAGTGTTCAGCTAAAACTACAAGTTAGTGGGGTGCATCCTGCTCACAGTGTTCAGCTAAAACTAAAAGGTAATGGGGTGCATCCTGCTCACAGTGTTCAGCTAAAACTAAGTTAGTGCGGTGCGTCCTGCTCACAGTGTTCAGCTAAAACTACAAGTTAGGGGGGTGCGTCCTGCTCACAGTGTTCAGCTAAAACTACAAGTTAGTGTGGTGCGTCCTGCTCACAGTGTTCAGCTAAAACTACAAGTTAGTAGGGTGCGTCCTGCTCACAGTGTTCAGCTAAAACTACAAGTTAGTGTGGTGTGTCCTGCTCACAGTGTTCAGCTAAAACTACAAGTTAGTGTAGTGAGACCTCTGCACAGTGTTCATCTAAAGCTACAAGTTAGTGCAGTGTGTCCTGCTCACAGTGTTCAGCTAAAACTACAAGTTAGTTCGGTGCGTCCTGCTCACAGTGTTTTAGCTAAAACTACAAGTTAGTGGGGTGCGTCCTGCTCACAGTGTTCAGCTAAAACTACAAGTTAGTGCGGTGCATCTTGCTCACAGTGTTCAGCTAAAACTACAAGTTAGTGTGGTGCGTCCTGCTCACAGTGTTCAGCTAAAACTACAAGTTAGTGTAGTGAGACCTCTGCACAGTGTTCAGCTAAAACTACAAGTTAGTGGGGTGCGTCCTGCTCACAGTGTTCAGATCAAACTACAAGTTAGTGCGGTGCATCCTGCTCACAGTGTTCAGCTAAAACTACAAGTTAGTGCGGTGCGTCCTGCTCACAGTGTTCAGCTAAAACTACAAGTTAGTGTAGTGAGACCTCTGCACAGTGTTCATCTAAAGCTATAAGTTAGTGCAGTGGGTCCTGCTCACAGTGTTCAGCTAAAACTACAATTTAGTGTGGTGCATCCTGCTCACAGTGTTCAGCTAAAACTACAAGTTAGTGGGGTGCGTCCTGCTCACAGTGTTCAGCTAAAACTACAAGTTAGTGCGGTACGTCTTGCTCACAGTGTTCAGCTAAAACTACAAGTTAGTGTAGTGAGACCTCTGCACAGTGTTCATCTAAAGCTACAAGTTAGTGCAGTGCTTCCTGCTCACAGTGTTCAGCTAAAACTACAAGTTAATGCGGTGCGTCCTGCTCACAGTGTTCAGCTAAAACTACAAGTTAGTGCAGTGCGTCCTGCTCACAGTGTTCAGCTAAAACTACAAGTTAGTGGGGTGCGTCCTGCTCACAGTGTTAAGCTAAAACTACAAGTTAGTGGGGTGCATCCTGCTCACAGTGTTCAGATAAAACTACTAGTTAGTGCGGTGCGTCCTGCTCACAGTGTTCAGCTAAAAGTACAAGTTAGTGCGGTGCGTCCTGCTCACAGTGTTCAGCTAAAACTACAAGTTAGTGTAGTGAGACCTCTGCACAGTGTTCATCTAAAGCTACAAGTTAGTGCAGTGCGTCCTGCTCACAGTGTTCAGCTAAAACTACAAGTTAGTGCGGTGCGTCCTGATCACAGTTTTCAGCTAAAACTACAAGTTAGTGCAGTGCGTCCTGCTCACAGTGTTCAGCTAAAACTACAAGTTAGTGCGGTGCATCCTGCTCACAGTGTTCAGCTAAAACTACAAGTTAGTGCGGTGCGTCCTGCTCACAGTGTTCAGCTAAAACTACAAGTTAGTGTGGTGCGTCCTGCTCACGGTGTTCAGCTAAAACTACATGTTAGTGGGGTGCGTCCTGCTCACAGTGTTCAGCTAAAACTACAAGTTAGTGTGGTGCGTCCTGCTCACGGTGTTCAGCTAAAACTACATGTTAGTGGGGTGCGTCCTGCTCACAGTGTTCAGCTAAAACTATAAGTTAGTGTAGTGAGACCTCTGCACAGTGTTCAGCTAAAACTACAAGTTAGTGCAGTGCGTCCTTCTCACAGTTTTCAGCTAAAACTACAAGTTAGTGTGGTGCGTCCTGCTCACAGTGTTCAGCTAAAACTACAAGTTAGTGTGGTGCGTCCTGCTCACAGTGTTCAGCTAAAACTACAAGTTAGTGCGGTGCATCCTGCTCACAGTGTTCAGCTAAAACTACAAGTTAGTGGGGTGCGTCCTGCTCACAGTGTTCAGCTAAAACTACAAGTTAGTGTGGTGCGTCCTGCTCACAGTGTTCAGCTAAAACTACAAGTTAGTGTGGTGTGTCCTGCTCACAGTGTTCAGCTAAAACTACAAGTTAGTGGTGTGTGTCCTGCTCACAGTGTTCAGCTAAAACTACAAGTTAGTGTGGT
Source organism: Lithobates septentrionalis (assembly GCA_037952835.1). Lineage (NCBI taxonomy): Eukaryota > Metazoa > Chordata > Amphibia > Anura > Ranidae > Lithobates > Lithobates septentrionalis. The sequence goes on from JBBDGP010002135.1 coordinate 695,176, forward strand.
GCGTCCTGCTCACAGTGTTCAGCTAAAACTACAAGTTAGTGTGGTGAGTCCTGCTCACAGTGTTCAGCTAAAACTACAAGTTAGTGGGTTGCGTCCTGCTCACAGTGTTCAGCTAAAACTACAAGTTAGTGTAGTGAGACCTCTGCACAGTGTTCATCTAAAGCTACAAGTTAGTGCAGTGCGTCCTTCTCACAGTGTTCAGCTAAAACTACAAGTTAGTGCGGTGCATCCTGCTCACAGTGTTCAGCTAAAACTACAAGTTAGTGTGGTGTGTCCTGCTCACAGTGTTCAGCTAAAACTACAAGTTAGTGGTGTGTGTCCTGCTCACAGTGTTCAGCTAAAACTACAAGTTAGTGTGGTGCGTCCTGCTCACAGTGTTCAGCTAAAACTACAAGTTAGTGTGGTGAGTCCTGCTCACAGTGTTCAGCTAAAACTACAAGTTAGTGGGTTGCGTCCTGCTCACAGTGTTCAGCTAAAACTACAAGTTAGTGTAGTGAGACCTCTGCACAGTGTTCATCTAAAGCTACAAGTTAGTGCAGTGCGTCCTTCTCACAGTGTTCAGCTAAAACTACAAGTTAGTGCGGTGCATCCTGCTCACAGTGTTCAGCTAAAACTACAAGTTAGTGCAGTGCGTCCTGCTCACAGTGTTCAGCTAAAACTACAAGTTAGTGCTGTGCGTCCTGCTCACAGTGTTCAGCTAAAACTACAAGTTAGTGTGGTGTGTCCTGCTCACAGTGTTCAGCTAAAACTACAAGTTAGTGGTGTGTGTCCTGCTCACAGTGTTCAGCTAAAACTACAAGTTAGTGTGGTGCGTCCTGCTCACAGTGTTCAGCTAAAACTACAAGTTAGTGTGGTGAGTCCTGCTCACAGTGTTCAGCTAAAACTACAAGTTAGTGGGTTGCGTCCTGCTCACAGTGTTCAGCTAAAACTACAAGTTAGTGTAGTGAGACCTCTGCACAGTGTTCATCTAAAGCTACAAGTTAGTGCAGTGCGTCCTTCTCACAGTGTTCAGCTAAAACTACAAGTTAGTGCGGTGCATCCTGCTCACAGTGTTCAGCTAAAACTACAAGTTAGTGCAGTGCGTCCTGCTCACAGTGTTCAGCTAAAACTACAAGTTAGTGCTGTGCGTCCTGCTCACAGTGTTCAGCTAAAACTACAAGTTAGTGGGGTGCGTCCTGCTCACAGTGTTCAGCTAAAACTACAAGTTAGTGTGGTGCGTCCTGCTCACAGTGTTCAGCTAAAACTACAAGTTAGTGCGGTGCGTCCTGCTCACAGTGTTCAGCTAAAACTACAAGTTAGTGGGGTGAGTCCTGCTTACAGTGTTCAGATAAAACTACAAGTTAGTGCGGTGCGTCCTGCTCACAGTGTTCAGCTAAAACTACAAGTTAGTGCGGTGCGTCCTGCTCACAGTGTTCAGCTAAAACTACAAGTTAGTGTAGTAAGACCTCTGCACAGTGTTCATCTAAAGCTACAAGTTAGTGCAGTGCGTCCTGCGCACAGTGTTCAGCTAAAACTACAAGTTAGTGCGGTGCGTCCTGCTCACAGTGTTCAGCTAAAACTACAAGTTAGTGGGGTGCGTCCTGCTCACAGTGTTCAGCTAAAACTACAAGTTAGTGTGGTGTGTCCTGCTCACAGTGTTCAGCTAAAACTACAAGTTAGTGCGGTGCGTCCTGCTCACAGTGTTCAGCTGAAAATACAAGTTAGTGTAATGAGACCTCTGCACAGTGTTCATCTAAAGCTACAAGTTAGTGCAGTGCGTCCTGCTCACAGTGTTCAGCTAAAACTACAATTTAGTGTGGTGCGTCCTGCTCACAGTGTTCAGCTAAAACTACAAGTTAGTGCGGTGTGTCCTGCTCACAGTGTTCAGCTAAAACTACAAGTTAGTGTAGTGAGACCTCTGCACAGTGTTCATCTAAAGCTACAAGTTAGTGCAGTGCGTCCTGCTCACAGTGTTCAGCTAAAACTACAAGTTAGTGCGGTGCGTCCTGCTCACAGTGTTCAGCTAAAACTAAAAGGTAATGGGGTGCGTCCTGCTCACAGTGTTCAGCTAAAACTAAGTTAGTGCGGTGCGTCCTGCTCACAGTGTTCAGCTAAAACTACAAGTTAGTGTAGTGAGACCTCTGCATAGTGTTCATCTAAAGATACAAGTTAGTGCGGTGCGTCCTGCTCACAGTGTTCAGCTAAAACTACAAGTTAGTGGGGTGCGTCCTGCTCACAGTGTTCAGCTAAAACTACAAGTTAGTGCGGTGCGTCCTGCTCACAGTGTTCAGCTAAAACTACAAGTTAGTGTAGTGAGACCTCTGCACAGTGTTCATCTAAAGCTACAAGTTAGTGCAGTGCGTCCTGCTCACAGTGTTCAGCTAAAACTACAAGTTAGTGCGGTGCGTCCTGCTCACAGTGTTCAGCTAAAACTACAAGTTAGTGCAGTGCGTCCTGCTCACAGTGTTCAGCTAAAACTACAAGTTAGTGGGGTGCGTCCTGCTCACAGTGTTCAGCTAAAATGAAAAGGTAATGGGGTGCGTCCTGCTCACAGTGTTCAGCTAAAACTAAGTTAGTGCGGTGCGTCCTGCTCACAGTGTTCAGCTAAAACTACAAGTTAGTGTAGTGAGACCTCTGCATAGTGTTCATCTAAAGATACAAGTTAGTGCGGTGCATCCTGCTCACAGTGTTTAGCTAAAAAAACAAGTTAGTGCGGTGCGTCCTGCTCACAGTGTTCAGCTAAAACTACAAGTTAGTGTGGTGCGTCCTGCTCACAGTGTTCAGCTAAAACTACAAGTTAGTGGGGTGCGTCCTGCTCACAGTGTTCAGATAAAACTACAAGTTAGTGCGGTGGGTCCTGCTCACAGTGTTCAGCTAAAACTACAAGTTAGTGCGGTGCGTCCTGCTCACAGTGTTCAGCTGAAAATACAAGTTAGTGTAGTGAGACCTCTGCACAGTGTTCATCTAAAGCTACAAGTTAGTGCAGTGCGTCCTGCTCACAGTGTTCAGCTAAAACTACAATTTAGTGTGGTGCGTCCTGCTCACAGTGTTCAGCTAAAACTACAAGTTAGTGGGGTTCGTCCTGCTCACAGTGTTCAGCTAAAACTACAAGTTAGTGCGGTGTGTCCTGCTCACAGTGTTCAGCTAAAACTACAAGTTAGTGTAGTGAGACCTCTGCACAGTGTTCATCTAAAGCTACAAGTTAGTGGGGTGCGTCCTGCTCACAGTGTTCAGCTAAAACTACAAGTTAGTGTAGTGAGACCTCTGCACAGTGTTCAGCTAAAACTACAAGTTAGTGCAGTGCGTCCTGCTCCCAGTGTTCAGCTAAAACTACAATTAATGCGGTGCATCCTGCTCACAGTGTTCAGCTAAAACTACAAGTTAGTGCAGTGCGTCCTGCTCACAGTGTTTAGCTAAAACTACAAGTTAGTGCAGTGCGTCCTGCTCACAGTGTTCAGCTAAAACTACAAGTTAGTGCGGTGCGTCCTGCTCCCAGTGTTCAGCTAAAACTACAAGTTAGTGCGGTGCGTCCTGCTTACAGTGTTCAGCTAAAACTAGAAGTTAGTGTAGTGAGACCTCTGCACAGTGTTCATCTAAAGCTACAAGATAGTGCAGTGCGTCCTGCTCACAGTGTTCAGCTAAAATTACAAGTTAGTGCGGTGTGTCCTGCTCACAGTGTTCAGCTAAAACTACAAGTTAGTGCAGTGCGTCCTGCTCACAGTGTTCAGCTAAAACTACAAGTTAGTGCGGTGCGTCCTGCTCACAGTGTTCAGCTAAAACTACAAGTTAGTGCGGTGTGTCCTGCTCACAGTGTTCAGCTAAAACTACAAGTTAGTGCGGTGCGTCCTGCTCACGGTGTTCAGCTAAAACTACAAGTTAGTGCGGTGCGTCTTGCTCACAGTGTTCAGCTAAAACTACAAGTTAGTGGGGTGCATCCTGCTCACAGTGTTCAGCTAAAACTACAAGTTAGTATAGTGAGACCTCAGTGCGTCCTGCTCACAGTGTTAAGCTAAAACTACAAGTTAGTGCAGTGCGTCCTGCTCACAGTGTTCAGCTAAAACTACAAGTTAGTGCGGTGCGTCCTGCTCACAGTGTTCAGCTAAAACTACAAGTTAGTGGGGTGCGTCCTGCTTACAGTGTTCAGATAAAACTACAAGTTAGTGTGGTGCGTCCTGCTCACGGTGTTCAGCTAAAACTACATGTTAGTGGGGTGCGTCCTGCTCACAGTGTTCAGCTAAAACTACAAGTTAGTGTGGTGCGTCCTGCTCACGGTGTTCAGCTAAAACTACATGTTAGTGGGGTGCGTCCTGCTCACAGTGTTCAGCTAAAACTATAAGTTAGTGTAGTGAGACCTCTGCACAGTGTTCAGCTAAAACTACAAGTTAGTGCAGTGCGTCCTTCTCACAGTTTTCAGCTAAAACTACAAGTTAGTGTGGTGCGTCCTGCTCACAGTGTTCAGCTAAAACTACAAGTTAGTGTGGTGCGTCCTGCTCACAGTGTTCAGCTAAAACTACAAGTTAGTGCGGTGCATCCTGCTCACAGTGTTCAGCTAAAACTACAAGTTAGTGGGGTGCGTCCTGCTCACAGTGTTCAGCTAAAACTACAAGTTAGTGTGGTGCGTCCTGCTCACAGTGTTCAGCTAAAACTACAAGTTAGTGTGGTGTGTCCTGCTCACAGTGTTCAGCTAAAACTACAAGTTAGTGGTGTGTGTCCTGCTCACAGTGTTCAGCTAAAACTACAAGTTAGTGTGGTGCGTCCTGCTCACAGTGTTCAGCTAAAACTACAAGTTAGTGTGGTGAGTCCTGCTCACAGTGTTCAGCTAAAACTACAAGTTAGTGGGTTGCGTCCTGCTCACAGTGTTCAGCTAAAACTACAAGTTAGTGTAGTGAGACCTCTGCACAGTGTTCATCTAAAGCTACAAGTTAGTGCAGTGCGTCCTTCTCACAGTGTTCAGCTAAAACTACAAGTTAGTGCGGTGCATCCTGCTCACAGTGTTCAGCTAAAACTACAAGTTAGTGCAGTGCATCCTGCTCACAGTGTTCAGCTAAAACTACAAGTTAGTGCTGTGCGTCCTGCTCACAGTGTTCAGCTAAAACTACAAGTTAGTGGGGTGCGTCCTGCTCACAGTGTTCAGCTAAAACTACAAGTTAGTGTGGTGCGTCCTGCTCACAGTGTTCAGCTAAAACTACAAGTTAGTGCGGTGCGTCCTGCTCACAGTGTTCAGCTGAAAATACAAGTTAGTGTAATGAGACCTCTGCACAGTGTTCATCTAAAGCTACAAGTTAGTGCAGTGCGTCCTGCTCACAGTGTTCAGCTAAAACTACAATTTAGTGTGGTGCGTCCTGCTCACAGTGTTCAGCTAAAACTACAAGTTAGTGCGGTGTGTCCTGCTCACAGTGTTCAGCTAAAACTACAAGTTAGTGTAGTGAGACCTCTGCACAGTGTTCATCTAAAGCTACAAGTTAGTGCAGTGCGTCCTGCTCACAGTGTTCAGCTAAAACTACAAGTTAGTGCGGTGCGTCCTGCTCACAGTGTTCAGCTAAAACTAAAAGGTAATGGGGTGCGTCCTGCTCACAGTGTTCAGCTAAAACTAAGTTAGTGCGGTGCGTCCTGCTCACAGTGTTCAGCTAAAACTACAAGTTAGTGTAGTGAGACCTCTGCATAGTGTTCATCTAAAGATACAAGTTAGTGCGGTGCGTCCTGCTCACAGTGTTCAGCTAAAACTACAAGTTAGTGGGGTGCGTCCTGCTCACAGTGTTCAGCTAAAACTACAAGTTAGTGCGGTGCGTCCTGCTCACAGTGTTCAGCTAAAACTACAAGTTAGTGTAGTGAGACCTCTGCACAGTGTTCATCTAAAGCTACAAGTTAGTGCAGTGCGTCCTGCTCACAGTGTTCAGCTAAAACTACAAGTTAGTGCGGTGCGTCCTGCTCACAGTGTTCAGCTAAAACTACAAGTTAGTGCAGTGCGTCCTGCTCACAGTGTTCAGCTAAAACTACAAGTTAGTGGGGTGCGTCCTGCTCACAGTGTTCAGCTAAAATGAAAAGGTAATGGGGTGCGTCCTGCTCACAGTGTTCAGCTAAAACTAAGTTAGTGCGGTGCGTCCTGCTCACAGTGTTCAGCTAAAACTACAAGTTAGTGTAGTGAGACCTCTGCATAGTGTTCATCTAAAGATACAAGTTAGTGCGGTGCATCCTGCTCACAGTGTTTAGCTAAAAAAACAAGTTAGTGCGGTGCGTCCTGCTCACAGTGTTCAGCTAAAACTACAAGTTAGTGTGGTGCGTCCTGCTCACAGTGTTCAGCTAAAACTACAAGTTAGTGGGGTGCGTCCTGCTCACAGTGTTCAGATAAAACTACAAGTTAGTGCGGTGGGTCCTGCTCACAGTGTTCAGCTAAAACTACAAGTTAGTGCGGTGCGTCCTGCTCACAGTGTTCAGCTGAAAATACAAGTTAGTGTAGTGAGACCTCTGCACAGTGTTCATCTAAAGCTACAAGTTAGTGCAGTGCGTCCTGCTCACAGTGTTCAGCTAAAACTACAATTTAGTGTGGTGCGTCCTGCTCACAGTGTTCAGCTAAAACTACAAGTTAGTGGGGTTCGTCCTGCTCACAGTGTTCAGCTAAAACTACAAGTTAGTGCGGTGTGTCCTGCTCACAGTGTTCAGCTAAAACTACAAGTTAGTGTAGTGAGACCTCTGCACAGTGTTCATCTAAAGCTACAAGTTAGTGGGGTGCGTCCTGCTCACAGTGTTCAGCTAAAACTACAAGTTAGTGTAGTGAGACCTCTGCACAGTGTTCAGCTAAAACTACAAGTTAGTGCAGTGCGTCCTGCTCCCAGTGTTCAGCTAAAACTACAATTAATGCGGTGCATCCTGCTCACAGTGTTCAGCTAAAACTACAAGTTAGTGCAGTGCGTCCTGCTCACAGTGTTTAGCTAAAACTACAAGTTAGTGCAGTGCGTCCTGCTCACAGTGTTCAGCTAAAACTACAAGTTAGTGCGGTGCGTCCTGCTCCCAGTGTTCAGCTAAAACTACAAGTTAGTGCGGTGCGTCCTGCTTACAGTGTTCAGCTAAAACTAGAAGTTAGTGTAGTGAGAAATCTGCACAGTGTTCATCTAAAGCTACAAGATAGTGCAGTGCGTCCTGCTCACAGTGTTCAGCTAAAATTACAAGTTAGTGCGGTGTGTCCTGCTCACAGTGTTCAGCTAAAACTACAAGTTAGTGCAGTGCGTCCTGCTCACAGTGTTCAGCTAAAACTACAAGTTAGTGCGGTGCGTCCTGCTCACAGTGTTCAGCTAAAACTACAAGTTAGTGCGGTGTGTCCTGCTCACAGTGTTCAGCTAAAACTACAAGTTAGTGCGGTGCGTCCTGCTCACGGTGTTCAGCTAAAACTACAAGTTAGTGCGGTGCGTCTTGCTCACAGTGTTCAGCTAAAACTACAAGTTAGTGGGGTGCATCCTGCTCACAGTGTTCAGCTAAAACTACAAGTTAGTATAGTGAGACCTCAGTGCGTCCTGCTCACAGTGTTAAGCTAAAACTACAAGTTAGTGCAGTGCGTCCTGCTCACAGTGTTCAGCTAAAACTACAAGTTAGTGCGGTGCGTCCTGCTCACAGTGTTCAGCTAAAACTACAAGTTAATGTAGTGAGACCTCTGCACAGTGTTCATCTAAAGCTACAAGTTAGTGCAGTGCGTCCTGCTCCCAGTGTTCAGCTAAAACTACAATTAATGCGGTGCATCCTGCTCACAGTGTTCAGCTAAAACTACAAGTTAGTGCAGTGCGTCCTGCTCACAGTGTTTAGCTAAAACTACAAGTTAGTGCAGTGTGTCCTGCTCACAGTGTTCAGCTAAAACTACAAGTTAGTAGGGTGCGTCCTGCTCACAGTGTTCAGCTAAAACTACAAGTTAGTGCGGTGCGTCCTGCTCACAGTGTTCAGCTAAAACTACAAGTTAGTGCGGTGCGTCCTGCTCACAGTGTTCAGCTAAACCTACAAGTTAGTGCGGTGCGTCCTGCTCACAGTGTTCAGCTAAAACTAGAGGTTAGTGTAGTGAGACCTCTGCATAGTGTTCATCTAAAGCTACAAGTTAGTGCAGTGCGTCCTGCTCACAGTGTTCAGCTAAAATTACAAGTTATGCCGCGTACACACGGTCTGACTTTTCGTCTACAAAAGTCAGACAGCCTGTCCGACAGACTTCTGGCAGACTTTCGGCGGACTTTCGACGGACTTGCGGCAGACTTTCTAATGAACAGACTTGCCTACACACGATCACACAAAAGTCCGTCGAATTCTTACGTGATGACGTACACCGGACTAAAATAAGGAAGTTCATAGCCAGTAGCCAATAGGTGCCCTAGCGTGGCTTTTTGTCCGTCGGTCTAGCACACAGACGAGCGGATTTCGGGGTCCGTCGTAGTTACGAAGTAAAGATTTGAAGCATGTTTCAAATCTAAAGTACGTCGGATTTGAGGCTAAAAAAGTATGTTGAAAGTCCGGAGAAGCCCACACACGATCGGATTACCAGCCAGCTTTAGTCCGTCAGCGTCCGTTGGACTTTTGTAGACGAAAAGTCCGACCGTGTGTACGCGGCACTAGTGCAGTGCGATCTGCTCACAGTGTTCAGCTAAAACTACAATTAGTGCGGTGCGTCCTGCTCACAGTGTTCAGCTAAAACTACAAGTTAGTGTGGTGCGTTCTGCTCACAGTGTTCAGCTAAAACTACAAGTTAGTGTGGTGCGTCCTGCTCACAGTGTTCAGCTAAAACTACAAGTTAGTGGGGTGCGTCCTGCTCACAGTGTTCAGCTAAAACTACAAGTTAGTGCGGTGCATTCTGCTCACAGTGTTCAGCTAAAACTACAAGTTAGTGTGGTGCGTCCTGCTCACAGTGTTCAGCTAAAACTACAAGTTAGTGCGGTGCGTCCTGCTGACAGTGTTCAGCTAAAACTAGAAGTTAGTGTAGTGAGACCTCTGCACAGTGTTCATCTAAAGCTACAAGTTAGTGCAGTGCGTCCTGCTCACAGTGTTCAGCTAAAACTACAAGTTAGTGCAGTGCGATCTGCTCACAGTGTTCAGCTAAAACTACAAGTTAGTGCGGTGCGTCCTGCTCACAGTGTTCAGCTAAAACTACAAGTTAGTGCGGTGCGTCTTGCTCACAGTGTTCAGCTAAAACTACAAGTTAGTGGGGTGCCTCCTGCTCACAGTGTTCTGCTAAAACTACAAGTTAGTATAGTGAGACCTCTGCACAGTGTTCATCTAAAGCTACAAGTTAGTGCAGTGCGTCCTGCTCACAGTGTTCAGCTAAAACTACAAGTTAGTGCGGTGCGTCCTGCTCACAGTGTTCAGCTAAAACTACAAGTTAGTGTAGTGAGACCTCTGCACAGTGTTCATCTAAAGCTACAAGTTAGTGCAGTGCGTCCTGCTCACAGTGTTCAGCTAAAACTACAATTAATGCGGTGCATCCTGCTCACAGTGTTCAGCTAAAACTACAAGTTAGTGCAGTGCGTCCTGCTCACAGTGTTTAGCTAAAACTACAAGTTAGTGCAGTGCGTCCTGCTCTCAGTGTTCAGCTAAAACTACAAGTTAGTGGGGTGCTTCCTGCTCACAGTGTTCAGCTAAAACTACAAGTTAGTGTTGTGCGTCCTGCTCCCAGTGTTCAGCTAAAACTACAAGTTAGTGCGGTGCGTCCTTCTCACAGTGTTCAGCTAAAACTACAAGTTAGAGGGGTGCGTCCTGCTCACAGTGTTCAGCTAAAACTACAAGTTAGTGGGGTGCGTACTGCTCACAGTGTTCAGCTAAAACTACAAGTTAGTGCGGTGCATCCTGCTCACAGTGTTCAGCTAAAACTACAAGTTAGTGCGGTGCGTCCTGTTCACAGTGTTCAGCTAAAACTACAATTTAGTGCAGTGCGTCCTGCTCACAGTGTTCAGCTAAAACTACAAGTTAGTGCGGTGCGTCCTGCTCACAGTGTTGAGCTAAAACTACAAGTTAGTGCGGTGCGTCCTGCTCACAGTGTTCAGCTAAAACTACAAGTTAGTGCAGTGCGTCCTGCTCACAGTGTTCAGCTAAAACTACAAGTTAGTGGGGTGCGTCCTTCTCACAGTGTTCAGCTAAAACTACAAGTTAGTGCAGTGCGTCTTGCTCACAGTGTTCAGCTAAAACTACAAGTTAGTGGGGTGCGTCCTGCTCACAGTGTTCTGCTAAAACTACAAGTTAGTATAGTGAGACCTCTGCACAGTGTTCATCTAAAGCTACAAGTTAGTGCAGTCCGTCCTGCTCACAGTGTTCAGCTAAAACTACAAGTTAGTGCGGTGCATATTGCTCACAGTGTTCAGCTAAAACTACAAGTTAGTGCGTTGCGTCCTGCTCACAGTGTTCAGCTAAAACTACAAGTTAGTGCAGTGTGTCCTGCTCACAGTGTTCAGCTAAAACTACAAGTTAGTGCGGTGCGTCCTGCTCACAGTGTTCAGCTAAAACTACAAGTTAGTGTAGTGAGACCTCTGCACAGTGTTGATCTAAAGCTACAAGTTAGTGCAGTGCGTCCTGCTCACAGTGTTCAGATAAATATACAAGTTAGTGTGGTGCGTCCTGCTCACAGTGTTCAGCTAAAACTACAAGTTAGTGCTGTGCGTCCTGCTCACAGTGATCAGCTAAAACTACAAGTTAGTGTAGTGAGACCTCTGCACAGTGTTCATCTAAAGCTACAAGTTAGTGCAGTGCGTCCTGCTCACAGTGTTCAGCTAAAACTACAAGTTAGTGCAGTGCGATCTGCTCACAGTGTTCAGCTAAAACTACAAGTTAGTGCGGTGCGTCCTGCTCACAGTGTTCAGCTAAAACTACAAGTTAGTGTAGTGAGACCTCTGCACAGTGTTCATCTAAAGCTACAAGTTAGTGCAGTGCGTCCTGCTCACAGTGTTCAGCTAAAACTACAAGTTAGTGCAGTGCAATCTGCTCACATTGTTCAGCTAAAACTACAAGTTAGTGCAGTGCGTCCTGCTCACAGTGTTCAGCTAAAACTACAAGTTAGTGGGGTGCGTCCTTCTCACAGTGTTCAGCTAAAAGTACAAGTTATTGCGGTGCGTCTTGCTCACAGTGTTCAGCTAAAACTACAAGTTAGTGCAGTGTGTCCTGCTCACAGTGTTCAGCTAAAACTACAAGTTAGTGGGGTGCGTCCTGCTCACAGTGTTCAGCTAAAACAACAAGTTAGTGCGGTGTGTCCTGCTCACAGTGTTCAGCTAAAACTACAAGTTAGTGTAGTGAGAACTCTGCACAGTGTTCATCTAAAGCTACAATTTAGTGCAGTGCGTCCTGCTCACAGTGTTCAGCTAAAACTACAAGTTAGTGCGGTGCGTCCTGCTCACAGTGTTCAGCTAAAACTACAAGTTAGTGCGGTGCATCCTGCTCACAGTGTTCAGCTAAAACTACAAGTTAGTGCAGTGCGTCCTGCTCACAGTGTTCAGCTAAAACTACAAGTTAGTGGGGTTCGTCCTGCTCACAGTGTTCAGGTAAAAATACAAGTTAGTGCGGTGCGTCCTGCTCACAGTGTTCAGCTAAAACTACAAGTTAGTGCAGTGCGTCCTGCTCACAGTGTTCAGCTAAAACTACAAGTTAGTGGGGTGCGTCCTGCTCACAGTGTTCAGCTAAAACTAAAAGGTAATCGGGTGCGTCCTGCTCATAGTGTTCAGCTAAAACTAAGTTAGTGCGGTGTGTCCTGCTCACAGTGTTCAGCTAAAACTACAAGTTAGTGTAGTGAGACCTCTGCACAGTGTTCATCTAAAGCTACAAGTTAGTGCGGTGCGTCCTGCTCACAGTGTTTTAGCTAAAACTACAAGTTAGTGCAGTGCGTCCTGCTCACAGTGTTCAGGTAAAAATACAAGTTAGTGCGGTGCGTCCTGCTCACAGTGTTCAGCTAAAACTACAAGTTAGTGCGGTACGTTCTGCTCACAGTGTTCAGCTAAAACTACAAGTTAGTGCAGTGCGTCCTGCTCACAGTGTTCAGCTAAAACTACAAGTTAGTGGGGTGCGTCCTGCTCACAGTGTTCAGCTAAAACTAAAAGGTAATGGGGTGCGTCCTGCTCACAGTGTTCAGCTAAAACTAAGTTAGTGCGGTGCATCCTGCTCACAGTGTTCAGCTAAAACTACAAGTTAGTGTAGTGAGACCTCTGCACAGTGTTCATCTAAAGCTACAAGTTAGTGCAGTGCGTCCTGCTCACAGTGTTCAGCTAAAACTACAAGTTAGTGTGGTGCGTCCTGCTCACTGTATTCAGCTAAATCTACAAGTTAGTGGGGTGCGTCTTGCTCACAGTGTTGAGCTAAAACTACAAGTTAGTGCGGTGCGTCCTGCTCACAGTGTTTTAGCTAAAACTACAAGTTAGTGCGGTGCGTCCTGCTCACAGTGTTCAGCTAAAACTACAAGTTAGTGCAGTACGTCCTGCTCACAGTGTTCAGCTAAAACTACAAGTTAGTGCGGTGCGTCCTGCTCACAGTGCTCAGCTAAAACTACAAGTTAGTGGGGTGCGTCCTGCTCACAGTGTTCAGCTAAAACTACAAGTTAGTGTGGTGCGTCCTGCTCACAGTGTTCAGCTAAAACTACAAGTTAGTGTAGTGAGACCTCTGCACAGTGTTCAGCTAAAACTACAATTTAGAGGGGTGAATCCTGCTCACAGTGTTCAGATAAAACTACAAGTTAGTGCGGTGCGTCCTGCTCACAGTGTTCAGCTAAAACGACAAGTTAGTGCGGTGCGTCCTGCTCACAGTGTTCAGCTAAAACTACAAGTTAGTGTAGTGAGACCTCTGCACAGTGTTCATCTAAAGCTACAAGTTAGTGCAGTGCGTCATTCTCACAGTGTTCAGCTAAAACTACAAGTTAGTGCGGTGCATCCTGCTCACAGTGTTCAGCTAAAACTACAAGTTAGTGAGGTGCGTCCTGCTCACAGTGTTCAGCTAAAACTACAAGTTAGTGGGGTGTGTCCTGCTCACAGTGTTCAGCTAAAACTACAAGTTAGTGTGGTGCGTCCTGCTCACAGTTTTCAGCTAAAACTACAAGTTAGTGTGGTGCGTCCTGCTCACAGTGTTCAGCTAAAACTACAAGTTAGTGGGGTGCGTCCTGCTCACAGTGTTCAGCTAAAACTACAAGTTAGTGTAGTGAGACCACTGCACAGTGTTCAGCTAAAACTACAAGTTAGTGGGGTGCGTCCTGCTCACAGTGTTCAGATAAAACTACTAGTTAGTGCGGTGCGTCCTGCTCACAGTGTTCAGCTAAAAGTACAAGTTAGTGCGGTGCGTCCTGCTCACAGTGCTCAGCTAAAACTACAAGTTAGTGGGGTGCGTCCTGCTCACAGTGTTCAGCTAAAACTACAAGTTAGTGTGGTGCGTCCTGCTCACTGTATTCAGCTAAAACTACAAGTTAGTGGGGTGCGTCTTGCTCACAGTGTTGAGCTAAAACTACAAGTTAGTGCGGTGCGTCCTGCTCACAGTGTTTTAGCTAAAACTACAAGTTAGTGCGGTGCGTCCTGCTCACAGTGTTCAGCTAAAACTACAAGTTAGTGCAGTACGTCCTGCTCACAGTGTTCAGCTAAAACTACAAGTTAGTGCGGTGCGTCCTGCTCACAGTGCTCAGCTAAAACTACAAGTTAGTGGGGTGCGTCCTGCTCACAGTGTTCAGCTAAAACTACAAGTTAGTGTGGTGCGTCCTGCTCACAGTGTTCAGCTAAAACTACAAGTTAGTGTAGTGAGACCTCTGCACAGTGTTCAGCTAAAACTACAATTTAGTGGGGTGAATCCTGCTCACAGTGTTCAGATAAAACTACAAGTTAGTGCAGTGCGTCCTGCTCACAGTGTTCAGCTAAAACTACAAGTTAGTGTGGTGCGTCCTGCTCACTGTATTCAGCTAAAACTACAAGTTAGTGGGGTGCGTCTTGCTCACAGTGTTGAGCTAAAACTACAAGTTAGTGCGGTGCATCCTGCTCACAGTGTTTTAGCTAAAACTACAAGTTAGTGCGGTGCGTCCTGCTCACAGTGTTCAGCTAAAACTACAAGTTAGTGCAGTACGTCCTGCTCACAGTGTTCAGCTAAAACTACAAGTTAGTGCGGTGCGTCCTGCTCACAGTGCTCAGCTAAAACTACAAGTTAGTGGGGTGCGTCCTGCTCACAGTGTTCAGCTAAAACTACAAGTTAGTGTGGTGCGTCCTGCTCACAGTGTTCAGCTAAAACTACAAGTTAGTGTAGTGAGACCTCTGCACAGTGTTCAGCTAAAACTACAATTTAGTGGGGTGAATCCTGCTCACAGTGTTCAGATAAAACTACAAGTTAGTGCGGTGCGTCCTGCTCACAGTGTTCAGCTAAAACGACAAGTTAGTGCGGTGCGTCCTGCTCACAGTGTTCAGCTAAAACTACAAGTTAGTGTAGTGAGACCTCTGCACAGTGTTCATCTAAAGCTACAAGTTAGTGCAGTGCGTCATTCTCACAGTGTTCAGCTAAAACTACAAGTTAGTGCGGTGCATCCTGCTCACAGTGTTCAGCTAAAACTACAAGTTAGTGCAGTGCGTCCTGCTCACAGTGTTCAGCTAAAACTACAAGTTAGTGCGGTGCGTCCTGCTCACAGTGTTCAGCTAAAACTACAAGTTAGTGGGGTGTGTCCTGCTCACAGTGTTCAGCTAAAACTACAAGTTAGTGTGGTGCGTCCTGCTCACAGTTTTCAGCTAAAACTACAAGTTAGTGTGGTGCGTCCTGCTCACAGTGTTCAGCTAAAACTACAAGTTAGTGGGGTGCGTCCTGCTCACAGTGTTCAGCTAAAACTACAAGTTAGTGTAGTGAGACCTCTGCACAGTGTTCAGCTAAAACTACAAGTTAGTGGGGTGCGTCCTGCTCACAGTGTTCAGATAAAACTACTAGTTAGTGCGGTGCGTCCTGCTCACAGTGTTCAGCTAAAAGTACAAGTTAGTGTGGTGCGTCCTGCTCACAGTGTTCAGCTAAAACTACAAGTTAGTGTAGTGAGACCTCTGCACAGTGTTCATCTAAAGCTACAAGTTAGTGCAGTGCGTCCTGCTCACAGTGTTCAGCTAAAACTACAAGTTAGTGCAGTGCGTCCTGCTCACAGTGTTCAGCTAAAACTACAAGTTAGTGCGGTGCATCCTGCTCACAGTGTTCAGCTAAAACTACAAGTTAGTGCGGTGCGTCCTGCTCACAGTGTTCAGCTAAAACTACAAGTTAGTGTGGTGCGTCCTGCTCACGGTGTTCAGCTAAAACTACATGTTAGTGGGGTGCGTCCTGCTCACAGTGTTCAGCTAAAACTACAAGTTAGTGTGGTGCGTCCTGCTCACGGTGTTCAGCTAAAACTACATGTTAGTGGGGTGCGTCCTGCTCACAGTGTTCAGCTAAAACTATAAGTTAGTGTAGTGAGACCTCTGCACAGTGTTCAGCTAAAACTACAAGTTAGTGCAGTGCGTCCTTCTCACAGTTTTCAGCTAAAACTACAAGTTAGTGTGGTGCGTCCTGCTCACAGTGTTCAGCTAAAACTACAAGTTAGTGTGGTGCGTCCTGCTCACAGTGTTCAGCTAAAACTACAAGTTAGTGGGGTGCGTCCTGCTTACAGTGTTCAGATAAAACTACAAGTTAGTGGGGTGCGTCCTGCTCACAGTGTTCAGCTAAAACTACAAGTTAGTGTAGTTAGACCTCTGCACAGTGTTCAGCTAAAACTACAAGTTAGTGGGGTGCGTCCTGCTCACAGTGTTCAGCTAAAACTACAAGTTAGTGCGGTGCATCCTGCTCACAGTGTTCAGCTAAAACTACAAGTTAGTGCGGTGCGTCCTGCTCACAGTGTTCAGCTAAAACTACAAGTTAGTGTAGTGAGACCTCTGCACAGTGTTCATCTAAAGCTACAAGTTAGTGCAGTGCTTCCTGCTCACAGTGTTCAGCTAAAACTACAATTTAGTGTGGTGCGTCCTGCTCACAGTGTTCAGCTAAAACTACAAGTTTGTGGGGTGCATCCTGCTCACAGTGTTCAGCTAAAACTACAAGTTAGTGCGGTGCGTCCTGCTCACAGTGTTCAGCTAAAACTACAAGTTAGTGCGATGCGTCCTGCTCACAGTGTTCAGCTAAAACGACAAGTTAGTGTAGTGAGACCTCTGCACAGTGTTCATCTAAAGCTACAAGTTAGTGCAGTGCATCCTGCTCACAGTGTTCAGCTAAAACTACAAGTTAGTGCGGTGCGTCCTGCTCACAGTGTTCAGCTAAAACTACAAGTTAGTGTGGTGCGTCCTGCTCACAGTGTTCAGCTAAAACTACAAGTTAGTGGGGTGCGTCCTGCTTACAGTGTTCAGATAAAACTACAAGTTAGTGGGGTGCGTCCTGCTCACAGTGTTCAGCTAAAACTACAAGTTAGTGTAGTTAGACCTCTGCACAGTGTTCAGCTAAAACTACAAGTTAGTGGGGTGCGTCCTGCTCACAGTGTTCAGCTAAAACTACAAGTTAGTGCAGTGCGTCCTGCTCACAGTGTTCAGCTAAAACTACAAGTTAGTGCAGTGTGTCCTGCTCACAGTGTTCAGCTAAAACTACAAGTTAGTTGGGTGCGTCCTGCTCACAGTGTTCAGCTAAAACTAAAAGGTAATGGGGTTCAGCTAAGACTAAGTTAGTGCGGTGCGTCCTGCTCACAGTGTTCAGCTAAAACTACAAGTTAGTGTAGTGAGACCTCTGCATAGTGTTCATCTAAAGATACAAGTTAGTGCGGTGCGTCCTGCTCACAGTGTTCAGCTAAAACTACAAGTTAGTGTAGTGAGACCTCTGCATAATGTTCATCTAAAGATACAAGTTAGTGCGGTGCGTCCTGCTCACAGTGTTCAGCTAAAACTACAAGTTAGTGCGGTGCGTCCTGCTCACAGTGTTCAGCTAAAACTACAAGTTAGTGTAGTGAGACCTCTGCACAGTGTTCATCTAAAGCTACAAGTTAGTGCAGTGTGTCCTGCTCACAGTGTTCAGCTAAAACTACAAGTTAGTGCGGTGCGTCCTGCTCACAGTGTTTTAGCTAAAACTACAAGTTAGTGGGGTGCGTCCTGCTCACAGTGTTCAGCTAAAACTACAAGTTAGTGCGGTGCGTCTTGCTCACAGTGTTCAGCTAAAACTACAAGTTAGTGTGGTGCGTCCTGCTCACAGTGTTCAGCTAAAACTACAAGTTAGTGCGGTGCGCCCTGCTCACAGTGCTCAGCTAAAACTACAAGTTAGTGTAGTGAGACCTCTGCACAGTGTTCATATAAAACTACAAGTTAGTGCGGTGTGTCCTGCTCACAGTGTTCAGCTAAAACTACAAGTTAGTGCGGTGCGTCCTGCTCACAGTGTTCAGCTAAAACTACAAGTTAGTGTAGTGAGACCTCTGCACAGTGTTCATCTAAAGCTACAAGTTAGTGCAGTGCGTCCTGCTCACAGTGTTCAGCTAAAACTACAAGTTAGTGCAGTGCGTCCTGCTCACAGTGTTCAGCTAAAACTAAAAGGTAATGGGGTGCGTCCTGCTCACAGTGTTCAGCTAAAACTAAGTTAGTGCGGTGCGTCCTGCTCACAGTGTTCAGCTAAAACTACAAGTTAGTACGGTGCGTCCTGCTCATAGTGTTCAGCTAAAACTACAAGTTAGTGCAGTGCGTCCTGCTCACAGTGTTCAGCTAAAACTACAAGTTAGTGGGGTGCGACCTGCTCACAGTGTTCAGCTAAAACTAAAAGGTAATGGGGTGCGTCCTGCTCACAGTGTTCAGCTAAAACTAAGTTAGTGCGGTGCGTCCTGCTCACAGTGTTCAGCTAAAACTACAAGTTAGTGGGGTGCGTCCTGCTCACAGTGTTCAGCTAAAACTACAAGTTAGTGCGGTGCGTCCTGCTCACAGTGTTCAGCTAAAACTACAAGTTAGTGGGGTGCGTCCTGCTCACAGTGTTCAGCTAAAACTACAAGTTAGTGCGGTGCGTCCTGCTCACAGTGTTCAGCTAAAACTACAAGTTAGTGGGGTGCGTCCTGCTCACAGTGTTCAGCTAAAACTACAAGTTAGTTGGGTGCGTCCTGCTCACAGTGTTCAGCTAAAACTAAAAGGTAATGGGGTGCATCCTGCTCACAGTGTTCAGCTAAGACTAAGTTAGTGCGGTGCGTCCTGCTCACAGTGTTCAGCTAAAACTACAAGTTAGTGTAGTGAGACCTCTGCATAGTGTTCATCTAAAGATACAAGTTAGTGCGGTGCGTCCTGCTCACAGTGTTCAGCTAAAACTACAAGTTAGTGTAGTGAGACCTCTGCATAGTGTTCATCTAAAGATACAAGTTAGTGCGGAGCGTCCTGCTCACAGTGTTCAGCTAAAACTACAAGTTAGTGCGGTGCGTCCTGCTCACAGTGTTCAGCTAAAACTACAAGTTAGTGTAGTGAGACCTCTGCACAGTGTTCATCTAAAGCTACAAGTTAGTGCAGTGTGTCCTGCTCACAGTGTTCAGCTAAAACTACAAGTTAGTGCGGTGCGTCCTGCTCACGGTGTTCAGCTAAAACTACAAGTTAGTGCGGTGCGTCCTGCTCACAGTGTTTTAGCTAAAACTACAAGTTAGTGGGGTGCGTCCTGCTCACAGTGTTCAGCTAAAACTACAAGTTAGTGCGGTGCGTCTTGCTCACAGTGTTCAGCTAAAACTACAAGTTAGTGTGGTGCGTCCTGCTCACAGTGCTCAGCTAAAACTACAAGTTAGTGTAGTGAGACCTCTGCACAGTGTTCATCTAAAGCTACAAGTTAGTGCAGTGTGTCCTGCTCACAGTGTTCAGCTAAAACTACAATTTAGTGTGGTGCGTCCTGCTCACAGTGTTCAGCTAAAACTACAAGTTAGTGGGGTGCGTCCTGCTCACAGTGTTCAGCTAAAACTACAAGTTAGTGCGGTGTGTCTTGCTCACAGTGTTCAGCTAAAACTACAAGTTAGTGTAGTGAGACCTCTGCACAGTGTTCATCTAAAGCTACAAGTTAGTGCAGTGCTTCCTGCTCACAGTGTTCAGCTAAAACTACAAGTTAGTGCGGTGCGTCCTGCTCACAGTGTTCAGCTAAAACTACAAGTTAGTGCAGTGCGTCCTGCTCACAGTGTTCAGCTAAAACTACAAGTAAGTGCAGTGCGTCCTGCTCACAGTGTTCAGCTAAAACTACAAGTAAGTGCAGTGCGTCCTGCTCACAGTGTTCAGCTAAAACTACAAGTTAGTGGGGTGCGTCCTGCTCACAGTGTTCAGCTAAAACTACAAGTTAGTGCGGTGCATCCTGCTCACAGTGTTCAGCTAAAACTAAAAGGTAATGGGGTGCGTCCTGCTCACAGTGTTCAGCTAAAACTACAAGTTAGTGTGGTGCGTCCTGCTCACAGTGTTCTTCTAAAGCTACAAGTTAGTGCAGTGCGTCCTGCTCACAGTGTTCAGCTAAAACTACAAGTTAGTGCAGTGCATCCTGCTCACAGTGTTCAGCTAAAACTACAAGTTAGTGCGGTGTGTCCTGCTCACAGTGTTCAGATAAAACTACAAGTTAGTGGGGTGCGTCCTGCTCACAGTGTTCAGCTAAAACTACAAGTTAGTGCGGTGTGTCTTGCTCACAGTGTTCAGCTAAAACTACAAGTTAGTGTAGTGAGACCTCTGCACAGTGTTCATCTAAAACTACAAGTTAGTGCAGTGCGTCCTGCTCACAGTGTTCAGCTAAAACTACAAGTAAGTGCAGTGCGTCCTGCTCACAGTGTTCAGCTAAAACTACAAGTTAGTGGGGTGCGTCCTGCTCACAGTGTTCAGCTAAAACTACAAGTTAGTGCGGTGCATCCTGCTCACAGTGTTCAGCTAAAACTAAAAGGTAATGGGGTGCGTCCTGCTCACAGTGTTCAGCTAAAACTACAAGTTAGTGCGGTGCGTCCTGCTCACAGTGTTCTTCTAAAGCTACAAGTTAGTGCAGTGCGTCCTGCTCACAGTGTTCAGCTAAAACTACAAGTTAGTGCAGTGCATCCTGCTCACAGTGTTCAGCTAAAACTACAAGTTAGTGCGGTGTGTCCTGCTCACAGTGTTCAGCTAAAACTACAAGTTAGTGCGGTGCGTCCTGCTCACAGTGTTCAGCTAAAACTACAAGTTAGTGTAGTGAGACCTCTGCACAGTGTTCATCTAAAGCTACAAGTTAGTGCAGTGCGTCCTGCTCACAGTGTTCAGCTAAAACTACAAGTTAGTGCAGTGCGTCCTGCTCACAGTGTTCAGCTAAAACTAAAAGGTAATGGGGTGCGTCCTGCTCACAGTGTTCAGCTAAAACTAAGTTAGTGCGGTGCGTCCTGCTCACAGTGTTCAGCTAAAACTACAAGTTAGTACGGTGCGTCCTGCTCACAGTGTTCAGCTAAAACTACAAGTTAGTGCAGTGCGTCCTGCTCACAGTGTTCAGCTAAAACTACAAGTTAGTGGGGTGCGACCTGCTCACAGTGTTCAGCTAAAACTAAAAGGTAATGGGGTGCGTCCTGCTCACAGTGTTCAGCTAAAACTAAGTTAGTGCGGTGCGTCCTGCTCACAGTGTTCAGCTAAAACTACAAGATAGTGGGGTGCGTCCTGCTCACAGTGTTCAGCTAAAACTACAAGTTAGTGCGGTGCGTCCTGCTCACAGTGTTCAGCTAAAACTACAAGTTAGTGGGGTGCGTCCTGCTCACAGTGTTCAGCTAAAACTACAAGTTAGTTGGGTGCGTCCTGCTCACAGTGTTCAGCTAAAACTAAAAGGTAATGGGGTGCATCCTGCTCACAGTGTTCAGCTAAGACTAAGTTAGTGCGGTGCGTCCTGCTCACAGTGTTCAGCTAAAACTACAAGTTAGTGTAGTGAGACCTCTGCATAGTGTTCATCTAAAGATACAAGTTAGTGCGGTGCGTCCTGCTCACAGTGTTCAGCTAAAACTACAAGTTAGTGTAGTGAGACCTCTGCATAGTGTTCATCTAAAGATACAAGTTAGTGCGGTGCGTCCTGCTCACAGTGTTCAGCTAAAACTACAAGTTAGTGCGGTGCGTCCTGCTCACAGTGTTCAGCTAAAACTACAAGTTAGTGTAGTGAGACCTCTGCACAGTGTTCATCTAAAGCTACAAGTTAGTGCAGTGTGTCCTGCTCACAGTGTTCAGCTAAAACTACAAGTTAGTGCGGTGCGTCCTGCTCACGGTGTTCAGCTAAAACTACAAGTTAGTGCGGTGCGTCCTGCTCACAGTGTTTTAGCTAAAACTACAAGTTAGTGGGGTGCGTCCTGCTCACAGTGTTCAGCTAAAACTACAAGTTAGTGCGGTGCGTCTTGCTCACAGTGTTCAGCTAAAACTACAAGTTAGTGTGGTGCGTCCTGCTCACAGTGTTCAGCTAAAACTACAAGTTAGTGCGGTGCGCCCTGCTCACAGTGCTCAGCTAAAACTACAAGTTAGTGTAGTGAGACCTCTGCACAGTGTTCATCTAAAGCTACAAGTTAGTGCAGTGTGTCCTGCTCACAGTGTTCAGCTAAAACTACAATTTAGTGTGGTGCGTCCTGCTCACAGTGTTCAGCTAAAACTACAAGTTAGTGGGGTGCGTCCTGCTCACAGTGTTCAGCTAAAACTACAAGTTAGTGCGGTGTGTCTTGCTCACAGTGTTCAGCTAAAACTACAAGTTAGTGTAGTGAGACCTCTGCACAGTGTTCATCTAAAGCTACAAGTTAGTGCAGTGCTTCCTGCTCACAGTGTTCAGCTAAAACTACAAGTTAGTGCGGTGCGTCCTGCTCACAGTGTTCAGCTAAAACTACAAGTTAGTGCAGTGCGTCCTGCTCACAGTGTTCAGCTAAAACTACAAGTAAGTGCAGTGCGTCCTGCTCACAGTGTTCAGCTAAAACTACAAGTTAGTGGGGTGCGTCCTGCTCACAGTGTTCAGCTAAAACTACAAGTTAGTGGGGTGCGTCCTGCTCACAGTGTTCAGCTAAAACTACAAGTTAGTGCGGTGCATCCTTCTCACAGTGTTCAGCTAAAACTAAAAGGTAATGGGGTGCGTCCTGCTCACAGTGTTCAGCTAAAACTACAAGTTAGTGTGGTGCGTCCTGCTCACAGTGTTCTTCTAAAGCTACAAGTTAGTGCAGTGCGTCCTGCTCACAGTGTTCAGCTAAAACTACAAGTTAGCGCAGTGCATCCTGCTCACAGTGTTCAGCTAAAACTACAAGTTAGTGCGGTGTGTCCTGCTCACAGTGTTCAGATAAAACTACAAGTTAGTGGGGTGCGTCCTGCTCACAGTGTTCAGCTAAAACTACAAGTTAGTGCGGTGTGTCTTGCTCACAGTGTTCAGCTAAAACTACAAGTTAGTGTAGTGAGACCTCTGCACAGTGTTCATCTAAAGCTACAAGTTAGTGCAGTGCTTCCTGCTCACAGTGTTCAGCTAAAACTACAAGTTAGTGCGGTGCGTCCTGCTCACAGTGTTCAGCTAAAACTACAAGTTAGTGCAGTGCGTCCTGCTCACAGTGTTCAGCTAAAACTACAAGTAAGTGCAGTGCGTCCTGCTCACAGTGTTCAGCTAAAACTACAAGTTAGTGGGGTGCGTCCTGCTCACAGTGTTCAGCTAAAACTACAAGTTAGTGCGGTGCATCCTGCTCACAGTGTTCAGCTAAAACTAAAAGGTAATGGGGTGCGTCCTGCTCACAGTGTTCAGCTAAAACTACAAGTTAGTGCGGTGCGTCCTGCTCACAGTGTTCTTCTAAAGCTACAAGTTAGTGCAGTGCGTCCTGCTCACAGTGTTCAGCTAAAACTACAAGTTAGTGCAGTGCATCCTGCTCACAGTGTTCAGCTAAAACTACAAGTTAGTGCGGTGTGTCCTGCTCACAGTGTTCAGCTAAAACTACAAGTTAGTGCGGTGCGTCCTGCTCACAGTGTTCAGCTAAAACTACAAGTTAGTGTAGTGAGACCTCTGCACAGTGTTCATCTAAAGCTACAAGTTAGTGCAGTGCGTCCTGCTCACAGTGTTCAGCTAAAACTACAAGTTAGTGCAGTGCGTCCTGCTCACAGTGTTCAGCTAAAACTAAAAGGTAATGGGGTGCGTCCTGCTCACAGTGTTCAGCTAAAACTAAGTTAGTGCGGTGCGTCCTGCTCACAGTGTTCAGCTAAAACTACAAGTTAGTACGGTGCGTCCTGCTCACAGTGTTCAGCTAAAACTACAAGTTAGTGCAGTGCGTCCTGCTCACAGTGTTCAGCTAAAACTACAAGTTAGTGGGGTGCGACCTGCTCACAGTGTTCAGCTAAAACTAAAAGGTAATGGGGTGCGTCCTGCTCACAGTGTTCAGCTAAAACTAAGTTAGTGCGGTGCGTCCTGCTCACAGTGTTCAGCTAAAACTACAAGTTAGTGGGGTGCGTCCTGCTCACAGTGTTCAGCTAAAACTACAAGTTAGTGCGGTGCGTCCTGCTCACAGTGTTCAGCTAAAACTACAAGTTAGTGGGGTGCGTCCTGCTCACAGTGTTCAGCTAAAACTACAAGTTAGTGCGGTGTGTCCTGCTCACAGTGTTCAGCTAAAACTACAAGTTAGTGTAGTGAGACCTCTGCACTGTGTTCATCTAAAGCTACAAGTTAGTGCAGTGTGTCCTGCTCACAGTGTTCAGCTAAAACTACAAGTTAGTTCGGTGCGTCCTGCTCACAGTGTTTTAGCTAAAACTACAAGTTAGTGGGGTGCGTCCTGCTCACAGTGTTCAGCTAAAACTACAAGTTAGTGCGGTGCATCTTGCTCACAGTGTTCAGCTAAAACTACAAGTTAGTGTGGTGCGTCCTGCTCACAGTGTTCAGCTAAAACTACAAGTTAGTGTAGTGAGACCTCTGCACAGTGTTCAGCTAAAACTACAAGTTAGTGGGGTGCGTCCTGCTCACAATGTTCAGATCAAACTACAAGTTAGTGCGGTGCGTCCTGCTCACAGTGTTCAGCTAAAACTACAAGTTAGTGCGGTGCGTCCTGCTCACAGTGTTCAGCTAAAACTACAAGTTAGTGTAGTGAGACCTCTGCACAGTGTTCATCTAAAGCTATAAGTTAGTGCAGTGCGTCCTGCTCACAGTGTTCAGCTAAAACTACAATTTAGTGTGGTGCGTCCTGCTCACAGTGTTCAGCTAAAACTACAAGTTAGTGGGGTGCGTCCTGCTCACAGTGTTCAGCTAAAACTACAAGTTAGTGCGGTGCGTCTTGCTCACAGTGTTCAGCTAAAACTACAAGTTAGTGTAGTGAGACCTCTGCACAGTGTTCAGCTAAAACTACAAGTTAGTGGGGTGCGTCCTGCTCACAGTGTTCAGATAAAACTACAAGTTAGTGCGGTGCGTCCTGCTCACAGTGTTCAGCTAAAACTACAAGTTAGTGCGGTGCGTCCTGCTCACAGTGTTCAGCAAAAACTACAAGCTAGTGTAGTGAGACCTCTGCACAGTGTTCATCTAAAGCTACAAGTTAGTGCAGTGCGTCCTGCTCACAGTGTTCATCTAAAACTACAAGTTAGTGTGGTGCGTCCTGCTCACAGTGTTCAGCTAAAACTAAAAGGTAGTGGGGTGCGTCCTGCTCACAGTGTTCAGCTAAAACTAAGTTAGTGCGGTGCGTCCTGCTCACAGTGTTCATCTAAAGCTACAAGTTAGTGCAGTGCGTCCTGCTCACAGTGTTCAGCTAAAACTACAAGTTAGTGTGGTGCATCCTGCTCACAGTTTTCAGCTAAAACTACAAGTTAGTGCGGTGTGTCCAGCTCACAGTGTTCAGCTAAAACTACAAGTTAGTGCGGTGCGTCCTGCTCACAGTGTTCAGCTAAAACTACAAGTTAGTACGGTGCGTCCTGCTCACAGTGTTCAGCTAAAACTACAAGTTAGTGCAGTGCGTCCTGCTCACAGTGTTCAGCTAAAACTACAAGTTAGTGGGGTGCATCCTGCTCACAATGTTCAGCTAAAACTAAAAGGTAATGGGGTGCATCCTGCTCACAGTGTTCAGCTAAAACTAAGTTAGTGCGGTGCGTCCTGCTCACAGTGTTCAGCTAAAACTACAAGTTAGGGGGGTGCGTCCTGCTCACAGTGTTCAGCTAAAACTACAAGTTAGTGCGGTGCGTCCTGCTCACAGTGTTCAGCTAAAACTACAAGTTAGTAGGGTGCGTCCTGCTCACAGTGTTCAGCTAAAACTACAAGTTAGTGTGGTGTGTCCTGCTCACAGTGTTCAGCTAAAACTACAAGTTAGTGTAGTGAGACCTCTGCACAGTGTTCATCTAAAGCTACAAGTTAGTGGGGTGCGTCCTGCTCACAGTGTTCAGATCAAACTACAAGTTAGTGCGGTGCATCCTGCTCACAGTGTTCAGCTAAAACTACAAGTTAGTGCGGTGCGTCCTGCTCACAGTGTTCAGCTAAAACTACAAGTTAGTGTAGTGAGACCTCTGCACAGTGTTCATCTAAAGCTATAAGTTAGTGCAGTGCGTCCTGCTCACAGTGTTCAGCTAAAACTACAATTTAGTGTGGTGCATCCTGCTCACAGTGTTCAGCTAAAACTACAAGTTAGTGGGGTGCGTCCTGCTCACAGTGTTCAGCTAAAACTACAAGTTAGTGCGGTACGTCTTGCTCACAGTGTTCAGCTAAAACTACAAGTTAGTGTAGTGAGACCTCTGCACAGTGTTCATCTAAAGCTACAAGTTAGTGCAGTGCTTCCTGCTCACAGTGTTCAGCTAAAACTACAAGTTAGTGCGGTGCGTCCTGCTCACAGTGTTCAGCTAAAACTACAAGTTAGTGCAGTGCGTCCTGCTCACAGTGTTCAGCTAAAACTACAAGTTAGTGGGGTGCGTCCTGCTCACAGTGTTAAGCTAAAACTACAAGTTAGTGGGGTGCGTCCTGCTCACAGTGTTCAGCTAAAACTACGAGTTAGTGTAGTGAGACCTCTGCACAGTGTTCAGCTAAAACTACAAGTTAGTGGGGTGCGTCCTGCTCACAGTGTTCAGATAAAACTACAAGTTAGTGCGGTGCGTCCTGCTCACAGTGTTCAGCTAAAACTACAAGTTAGTGCGGTGCGTCCTGCTCACAGTGTTCAGCAAAAACTACAAGTTAGTGTAGTGAGACCTCTGCACAGTGTTCATCTAAAGCTACAAGTTAGTGCAGTGCGTCCTGCTCACAGTGTTCATCTAAAACTACAAGTTAGTGCGGTGCGTCCTGCTCACAGTGTTCAGCTAAAACTAAAAGGTAGTGGGGTGCGTCCTGCTCACAGTGTTCAGCTAAAACTAAGTTAGTGCGGTGCGTCCTGCTCACAGTGTTCATCTAAAGCTACAAGTTAGTGCAGTGCGTCCTGCTCACAGTGTTCAGCTAAAACTACAAGTTAGTGCGGTGCATCCTGCTCACAGTTTTCAGCTAAAACTACAAGTTAGTACGGTGCGTCCTGCTCACAGTGTTCAGCTAAAACTAAGTTAGTGCGGTGCGTCCTGCTCACAGTGTTCAGCTAAAACTACAAGTTAGTACGGTGCGTCCTGCTCACAGTGTTCAGCTAAAACTACAAGTTAGTGCAGTGCGTCCTGCTCACAGTGTTCAGCTAAAACTACAAGTTAGTGGGGTGCGACCTGCTCACAGTGTTCAGCTAAAACTAAAAGGTAATGGGGTGCGTCCTGCTCACAGTGTTCAGCTAAAACTAAGTTAGTGCGGTGCGTCCTGCTCACAGTGTTCAGCTAAAACTACAAGTTAGTGGGGTGCGTCCTGCTCACAGTGTTCAGCTAAAACTACAAGTTAGTGCGGTGCGTCCTGCTCACAGTGTTCAGCTAAAACTACAAGTTAGTGGGGTGCGTCCTGCTCACAGTGTTCAGCTAAAACTACAAGTTAGTGCGGTGTGTCCTGCTCACAGTGTTCAGCTAAAACTACAAGTTAGTGTAGTGAGACCTCTGCACTGTGTTCATCTAAAGCTACAAGTTAGTGCAGTGTGTCCTGCTCACAGTGTTCAGCTAAAACTACAAGTTAGTTCGGTGCGTCCTGCTCACAGTGTTTTAGCTAAAACTACAAGTTAGTGGGGTGCGTCCTGCTCACAGTGTTCAGCTAAAACTACAAGTTAGTGCGGTGCATCTTGCTCACAGTGTTCAGCTAAAACTACAAGTTAGTGTGGTGCGTCCTGCTCACAGTGTTCAGCTAAAACTACAAGTTAGTGTAGTGAGACCTCTGCACAGTGTTCAGCTAAAACTACAAGTTAGTGGGGTGCGTCCTGCTCACAATGTTCAGATCAAACTACAAGTTAGTGCGGTGCGTCCTGCTCACAGTGTTCAGCTAAAACTACAAGTTAGTGCGGTGCGTCCTGCTCACAGTGTTCAGCTAAAACTACAAGTTAGTGTAGTGAGACCTCTGCACAGTGTTCATCTAAAGCTATAAGTTAGTGCAGTGCGTCCTGCTCACAGTGTTCAGCTAAAACTACAATTTAGTGTGGTGCGTCCTGCTCACAGTGTTCAGCTAAAACTACAAGTTAGTGCGGTGCGTCTTGCTCACAGTGTTCAGCTAAAACTACAAGTTAGTGTAGTGAGACCTCTGCACAGTGTTCATCTAAAGCTACAAGTTAGTGCAGTGCTTCCTGCTCACAGTGTTCAGCTAAAACTACAAGTTAGTGCGGTGCGTCCTGCTCACAGTGTTCAGCTAAAACTACAAGTTAGTGCAGTGCGTCCTGCTCACAGTGTTCAGCTAAAACTACAAGTTAGTGGGGTGCGTCCTGCTCACAGTGTTAAGCTAAAACTACAAGTTAGTGGGGTGCGTCCTGCTCACAGTGTTCAGCTAAAACTACAAGTTAGTGTAGTGAGACCTCTGCACAGTGTTCAGCTAAAACTACAAGTTAGTGGGGTGCGTCCTGCTCACAGTGTTCAGCTAAAACTAAAAGGTAATGGGGTGCATCCTGCTCACAGTGTTCAGCTAAAACTAAGTTAGTGCGGTGCGTCCTGCTCACAGTGTTCAGCTAAAACTACAAGTTAGGGGGGTGCGTCCTGCTCACAGTGTTCAGCTAAAACTACAAGTTAGTGCGGTGCGTCCTGCTCACAGTGTTCAGCTAAAACTACAAGTTAGTAGGGTGCGTCCTGCTCACAGTGTTCAGCTAAAACTACAAGTTAGTGTGGTGTGTCCTGCTCACAGTGTTCAGCTAAAACTACAAGTTAGTGTAGTGAGACCTCTGCACAGTGTTCATCTAAAGCTACAAGTTAGTGCAGTGTGTCCTGCTCACAGTGTTCAGCTAAAACTACAAGTTAGTTCGGTGCGTCCTGCTCACAGTGTTTTAGCTAAAACTACAAGTTAGTGGGGTGCGTCCTGCTCACAGTGTTCAGCTAAAACTACAAGTTAGTGCGGTGCATCTTGCTCACAGTGTTCAGCTAAAACTACAAGTTAGTGTGGTGCGTCCTGCTCACAGTGTTCAGCTAAAACTACAAGTTAGTGTAGTGAGACCTCTGCACAGTGTTCAGCTAAAACTACAAGTTAGTGGGGTGCGTCCTGCTCACAGTGTTCAGATCAAACTACAAGTTAGTGCGGTGCATCCTGCTCACAGTGTTCAGCTAAAACTACAAGTTAGTGCGGTGCGTCCTGCTCACAGTGTTCAGCTAAAACTACAAGTTAGTGTAGTGAGACCTCTGCACAGTGTTCATCTAAAGCTATAAGTTAGTGCAGTGCGTCCTGCTCACAGTGTTCAGCTAAAACTACAATTTAGTGCGGTGCATCCTGCTCACAGTGTTCATCTAAAGCTACAAGTTAGTGCAGTGCGTCCTGCTCACAGTGTTCAGCTAAAACTACAAGTTAGTGCGGTGCATTCTGCTCACAGTTTTCAGCTAAAACTACAAGTTAGTGCGGTGTGTCCAGCTCACAGTGTTCAGCTAAAACTACAAGTTAGTGCGGTGCGTCCTGCTCACAGTGTTCAGCTAAAACTACAAGTTAGTGCGGTGCGTCCTGCTCACAGTGTTCAGCAAAAACTACAAGCTAGTGTAGTGAGACCTCTGCACAGTGTTCATCTAAAGCTACAAGTTAGTGCAGTGCGTCCTGCTCACAGTGTTCATCTAAAACTACAAGTTAGTGTGGTGCGTCCTGCTCACAGTGTTCAGCTAAAACTAAAAGGTAGTGGGGTGCGTCCTGCTCACAGTGTTCAGCTAAAACTAAGTTAGTGCGGTGCGTCCTGCTCACAGTGTTCATCTAAAGCTACAAGTTAGTGCAGTGCGTCCTGCTCACAGTGTTCAGCTAAAACTACAAGTTAGTGTGGTGCATCCTGCTCACAGTTTTCAGCTAAAACTACAAGTTAGTGCGGTGTGTCCAGCTCACAGTGTTCAGCTAAAACTACAAGTTAGTGCGGTACGTCCTGCTCACAGTGTTCAGCTAAAACTACAAGTTAGTACGGTGCGTCCTGCTCACAGTGTTCAGCTAAAACTACAAGTTAGTGCAGTGCGTCCTGCTCACAGTGTTCAGCTAAAACTACAAGTTAGTGGGGTGCGTCCTGCTCACAGTGTTCAGATAAAACTAAAAGGTAATGGGGTGCATCCTGCTCACAGTGTTCAGCTAAAACTAAGTTAGTGCGGTGCGTCCTGCTCACAGTGTTCAGCTAAAACTACAAGTTAGGGGGGTGCGTCCTGCTCACAGTGTTCAGCTAAAACTACAAGTTAGTGCGGTGCGTCCTGCTCACAGTGTTCAGCTAAAACTACAAGTTAGTAGGGTGCGTCCTGCTCACAGTGTTCAGCCAAAAATACAAGTTAGTGTGGTGTGTCCTGCTCACAGTGTTCAGCTAAAACTACAAGTTAGTGTAGTGAGACCTCTGCACAGTGTTCATCTAAAGCTACAAGTTAGTGCAGTGTGTCCTGCTCACAGTGTTCAGCTAAAACTACAAGTTAGTTCGGTGCGTCCTGCTCACAGTGTTTTAGCTAAAACTACAAGTTAGTGGGGTGCGTCCTGCTCACAGTGTTCAGCTAAAACTACAAGTTAGTGCGGTGCATCTTGCTCACAGTGTTCAGCTAAAACTACAAGTTAGTGTGGTGCGTCCTGCTCACAGTGTTCAGCTAAAACTACAAGTTAGTGTAGTGAGACCTCTGCACAGTGTTCAGCTAAAACTACAAGTTAGTGGG
Source organism: Lithobates septentrionalis (assembly GCA_037952835.1). Classification (NCBI taxonomy): domain Eukaryota; kingdom Metazoa; phylum Chordata; class Amphibia; order Anura; family Ranidae; genus Lithobates; species Lithobates septentrionalis. The sequence goes on from JBBDGP010002135.1 coordinate 725,163, forward strand.
GTGCGTCCTGCTCACAGTGTTCAGATCAAACTACAAGTTAGTGCGGTGCATCCTGCTCACAGTGTTCAGCTAAAACTACAAGTTAGTGCGGTGCGTCCTGCTCACAGTGTTCAGCTAAAACTACAAGTTAGTGTAGTGAGACCTCTGCACAGTGTTCATCTAAAGCTATAAGTTAGTGCAGTGCGTCCTGCTCACAGTGTTCAGCTAAAACTACAATTTAGTGTGGTGCATCCTGCTCACAGTGTTCATCTAAAGCTACAAGTTAGTGCAGTGCGTCCTGCTCACAGTGTTCAGCTAAAACTACAAGTTAGTGCGGTGCGTCCTGCTCACAGTGTTCAGCTAAAACTAAAAGGTAATGGGGTGCGTCCTGCTCACAGTGTTCAGCTAAAACTAAGTTAGTGCGGTGCGTCCTGCTCACAGTGTTCAGCTAAAACTACAAGTTAGTACGGTGCGTCCTGCTCACAGTGTTCAGCTAAAACTACAAGTTAGTGCAGTGCGTCCTGCTCACAGTGTTCAGCTAAAACTACAAGTTAGTGGGGTGCGTCCTGCTCACAGTGTTCAGCTAAAACTAAAAGGTAATGGGGTGCGTCCTGCTCACAGTGTTTAGCTAAAACTAAGTTAGTGCGGTGCGTCCATCTCACAGTGTTCAGCTAAAACTACAAGTTAGTGTAGTGAGACCTCTGCACAGTGTACATCTAAAGCTACAAGTTAGTGCGGTGCGTCCTGCTCACGGTGTTCAGCTAAAACTACAAGTTAGTGGGGTGCGTCCTGCTCACAGTGTTTTAGCTAAAACTACAAGTTAGTGGGGTGCGTCCTGCTCACAGTGTTCAGCTTAAACTACAAGTTAGTGCGGTGCGTCTTGCTCACAGTGTTTTAGCTAAAACTACAAGTTAGTGTGGTGCGTCCTGCTCACAGTGTTCAGCTAAAACTACAAGTTAGTGTTTTGCGTCCTGCTCACAGTGTTCAGCTAAAACTACAAGTTAGTGGGGTGCGTCCTGCTCAAAGTGTTCAGCTAAAACTACAAGTTAGTGTAGTGAGACCTCTGCACAGTGTTCAGCTAAAACTATAAGTTAGTGGGGTGCGTCCTGCTCACAGTGTACAGATAAAACTACAAGTTAGTGCAGTGCGTCCTGCTCACAGTGTTCAGCTAAAACTACAAGTTAGTGCGGTGCGTCCTGCTCACAGTGTTCAGCTAAAACTACAAGTTAGTGGGGTGCGTCCTGCTCACAGTGTTCAGCTAAAACTACAAGTTAGTGCGGTGCGTCCTGCTCACAGTGTTCAGCTAAAACTAAGTTAGTGCGGTGCGTCCTGCTCACAGTGTTCAGCTAAAACTACAAGTTAGTGTAGTGAGACCTCTGCACAGTGTTCATCTAAAGATACAAGTTAGTGCAGTGCGTCCTGCTCACAGTGTTCAGCTAAAACTACAAGATAGTGGGGTGCGTCCTGCTCACAGTGTTCAGCTAAAACTACAAGTTAGTGCGGTGCGTCCTGCTCACAGTGTTCAGCTAAAACTACAAGTTTGTGTATTGAGACCTCTGCACAGTGTTCATCTAAAGCTACAAGTTAGTGCAGTGCGTCCTGCTCACAGTGTTCAGCTAAAACTATAAGCTAGTGCGGTGCGTCCTGCTCACAGTGTTCAGCTAAAACTAAAAGTTAGTGGGGTGCGTCCTGCTCACAGTGTTCAGCTAAAACTACAAGTTAGTGCGGTGCGTCCTGCTCACAGTGTTCAGCTAAAACTACAAGTTAGTGTAGTGAGACCTCTGCATAGTGTTCATCTAAAGATACAAGTTAGTGCGGTGCGTCCTGCTCACAGTGTTCAGCTAAAACTACAAGTTAGTGCAGTGCATCCTGCTCACAGTGTTCAGCTAAAACTACAAGTTAGTGCGGTGTGTCCTGCTCACAGTGTTCAGCTAAAACTACAAGTTAGTGCGGTGCGTCCTGCTCACAGTGTTCAGCTAAAACTACAAGTTAGTGTAGTGAGACCTCTGCACAGTGTTCATCTAAAGCTACAAGTTAGTGCAGTGCGTCCTGCTCACAGTGTTCAGCTAAAACTACAAGTTAGTGCAGTGCGTCCTGCTCACAGTGTTCAGCTAAAACTAAAAGGTAATGGGGTGCGTCCTGCTCACAGTGTTCAGCTAAAACTAAGTTAGTGTGGTGCGTCCTGCTCACAGTGTTCAGCTAAAACTACAAGTTAGTGCAGTGCGTCCTGCTCACAGTGTTCAGCTAAAACTACAAGTTAGTGTAGTGAGACCTCTGCACAGTGTTCATCTAAAGCTACAAGTTAGTGCAGTGCTTCCTGCTCACAGTGTTCAGCTAAAACTACAAGTTAGTGCGGTGCGTCCTGCTCACAGTGTTCAGCTAAAACTACAAGTTAGTGCAGTGCGTCCTGCTCACAGTGTTCAGCTAAAACTACAAGTAAGTGCAGTGCGTCCTGCTCACAGTGTTCAGCTAAAACTACAAGTTAGTGGGGTGCGTCCTGCTCACAGTGTTCAGCTAAAACTACAAGTTAGTGCGGTCCATCCTGCTCACAGTGTTCAGCTAAAACTAAAAGGTAATGGGGTGCGTCCTGCTCACAGTGTTCAGCTAAAACTACAAGTTAGTGTGGTGCGTCCTGCTCACAGTGTTCTTCTAAAGCTACAAGTTAGTGCAGTGCGTCCTGCTCACAGTGTTCAGCTAAAACTACAAGTTAGTGCAGTGCATCCTGCTCACAGTGTTCAGCTAAAACTACAAGTTAGTGCGGTGTGTCCTGCTCACAGTGTTCAGCTAAAACTACAAGTTAGTGGGGTGCGTCCTGCTCACAGTGTTCAGCTAAAACTACAAGTTAGTGCGGTGTGTCTTGCTCACAGTGTTCAGCTAAAACTACAAGTTAGTGTAGTGAGACCTCTGCACAGTGTTCATCTAAAGCTACAAGTTAGTGCAGTGCTTCCTGCTCACAGTGTTCAGCTAAAACTACAAGTTAGTGCGGTGCGTCCTGCTCACAGTGTTCAGCTAAAACTACAAGTTAGTGCAGTGCGTCCTGCTCACAGTGTTCAGCTAAAACTACAAGTTAGTGTGGTGCGTCCTGCTCACAGTGTTCTTCTAAAGCTACAAGTTAGTGCAGTGCGTCCTGCTCACAGTGTTCAGCTAAAACTACAAGTTAGTGCAGTGCATCCTGCTCACAGTGTTCAGCTAAAACTACAAGTTAGTGCGGTGTGTCCTGCTCACAGTGTTCAGCTAAAACTACAAGTTAGTGCGGTGCGTCCTGCTCACAGTGTTCAGCTAAAACTACAAGTTAGTGTAGTGAGACCTCTGCACAGTGTTCATCTAAAGCTACAAGTTAGTGCAGTGCGTCCTGCTCACAGTGTTCAGCTAAAACTACAAGTTAGTGCAGTGCGTCCTGCTCACAGTGTTCAGCTAAAACTAAAAGGTAATGGGGTGCGTCCTGCTCACAGTGTTCAGCTAAAACTAAGTTAGTGCGGTGCGTCCTGCTCACAGTGTTCAGCTAAAACTACAAGTTAGTACGGTGCGTCCTGCTCACAGTGTTCAGCTAAAACTACAAGTTAGTGCAGTGCGTCCTGCTCACAGTGTTCAGCTAAAACTACAAGTTAGTGGGGTGCGACCTGCTCACAGTGTTCAGCTAAAACTAAAAGGTAATGGGGTGCGTCCTGCTCACAGTGTTCAGCTAAAACTAAGTTAGTGCGGTGCGTCCTGCTCACAGTGTTCAGCTAAAACTACAAGTTAGTGGGGTGCGTCCTGCTCACAGTGTTCAGCTAAAACTACAAGTTAGTGCGGTGCGTCCTGCTCACAGTGTTCAGCTAAAACTACAAGTTAGTGGGGTGCGTCCTGCTCACAGTGTTCAGCTAAAACTACAAGTTAGTGCGGTGTGTCCTGCTCACAGTGTTCAGCTAAAACTACAAGTTAGTGTAGTGAGACCTCTGCACTGTGTTCATCTAAAGCTACAAGTTAGTGCAGTGTGTCCTGCTCACAGTGTTTAGCTAAAACTACAAGTTAGTTTGGTGCGTCCTGCTCACAGTGTTTTAGCTAAAACTACAAGTTAGTGGGGTGCGTCCTGCTCACAGTGTTCAGCTAAAACTACAAGTTAGTGCGGTGCATCTTGCTCACAGTGTTCAGCTAAAACTACAAGTTAGTGTGGTGCGTCCTGCTCACAGTGTTCAGCTAAAACTACAAGTTAGTGTAGTGAGACCTCTGCACAGTGTTCAGCTAAAACTACAAGTTAGTGGGGTGCGTCCTGCTCACAATGTTCAGATCAAACTACAAGTTAGTGCGGTGCGTCCTGCTCACAGTGTTCAGCTAAAACTACAAGTTAGTGCGGTGCGTCCTGCTCACAGTGTTCAGCTAAAACTACAAGTTAGTGTAGTGAGACCTCTGCACAGTGTTCATCTAAAGCTACAAGTTAGTGCAGTGCTTCCTGCTCACAGTGTTCAGCTAAAACTACAAGTTAGTGCGGTGCGTCCTGCTCACAGTGTTCAGCTAAAACTACAAGTTAGTGCAGTGCGTCCTGCTCACAGTGTTCAGCTAAAACTACAAGTTAGTGGGGTGCGTCCTGCTCACAGTGTTAAGCTAAAACTACAAGTTAGTGGGGTGCGTCCTGCTCACAGTGTTCAGCTAAAACTACAAGTTAGTGTAGTGAGACCTCTGCACAGTGTTCAGCTAAAACTACAAGTTAGTGCAGTGCGTCCTGCTCACAGTGTTCATCTAAAACTACAAGTTAGTGTGGTGCGTCCTGCTCACAGTGTTCAGCTAAAACTAAAAGGTAGTGGGGTGCGTCCTGCTCACAGTGTTCAGCTAAAACTAAGTTAGTGCGGTGCGTCCTGCTCACAGTGTTCATCTAAAGCTACAAGTTAGTGCAGTGCGTCCTGCTCACAGTGTTCAGCTAAAACTACAAGTTAGTGTTGTGCATCCTGCTCACAGTTTTCAGCTAAAACTACAAGTTAGTGCGGTGTGTCCAGCTCACAGTGTTCAGCTAAAACTACAAGTTAGTGCAGTGCGTCCTGCTCACAGTGTTCAGCTAAAACTACAAGTTAGTGCGGTGCGTCCTGCTCACAGTGTTCAGCTAAAACTACAAGTTAGTGTAGTGAGACCTCTGCACAGTGTTCATCTAAAGCTACAAGTTAGTGCAGTGCGTCCTGTTCACAGTGTTCAGCTAAAACTACAAGTTAGTGCGGTGCGTCCTGCTCACAGTGTTCAGCTAAAACTACAAGTTAGTGGGGTGCGTCCTGCTCACAGTGTTCAGCTAAAACTACAAGTTAGTGCGGTGCGTCCTGCTCACAGTGTTCAGCTAAAACTAAGTTAGTGCGGTGCGTCCTGCTCACAGTGTTCAGCTAAAACTACAAGTTAGTGTAGTGAGACCTCTGCACAGTGTTCATCTAAAGATACAAGTTAGTGCAGTGCGTCCTGCTCACAGTGTTCAGCTAAAACTACAAGATAGTGGGGTGCGTCCTGCTCACAGTGTTCAGCTAAAACTACAAGTTAGTGCGGTGCGTCCTGCTCACAGTGTTCAGCTAAAACTACAAGTTTGTGTATTGAGACCTCTGCACAGTGTTCATCTAAAGCTACAAGTTAGTGCAGTGCGTCCTGCTCACAGTGTTCAGCTAAAACTATAAGCTAGTGCGGTGCGTCCTGCTCACAGTGTTCAGCTAAAACTAAAAGTTAGTGGGGTGCGTCCTGCTCACAGTGTTCAGCTAAAACTAAAATTAGTGCGGTGCGTCCTGCTCACAGTGTTTTAGCTAAAACTACAAGTTAGTGGGGTGCGTCCTGCTCACAGTGTTCAGCTAAAACTACAAGTTAGTGCGGTGCGTCTTGCTCACAGTGTTCAGCTAAAACTACAAGTTAGTGTGGTGCGTCCTGCTCACAGTGTTCAGCTAAAACTACAAGTTAGTGTTTTGCGTCCTGCTCACAGTGTTCAGCTAAAACTACAAGTTATTGGGGTGCGTCCTGCTCAAAGTGTTCAGCTAAAACTACAAGTTAGTGTAGTGAGACCTCTGCACAGTGTTCAGCTAAAACTACAAGTTAGTGGGGTGCGTCCTGCTCACAGTGTTCAGCTAAAACTACAAGCTAGTGCGGTGTTTCCTGCTCACAGTGTTCAGCTAAAACTACAAGTTAGTGCGGTGCGTCCTGCTCACAGTGTTCAGCTAAAACTACAAGTTAGTGTAGTGAGACCTCTGCACAGTGTTCATCTAAAGCTACAAGTTAGTGTAGTGTGTCCTGCTCACAGTGTTCAGCTAAAACTACAAGTTAGTGCGGTGCGTCCTGCTCACAGTGTTCAGCTAAAACTACAAGTTAGTGCAGTGCGTCCTGCTCACAGTGTTCAGCTAAAACTACAAGTTAGTGCGGTGCCTCCTGCTCACAGTGTTCAGCCAAAACTAAAAGGTAATGGGGTGCGTCCTGCTCACAGTGTTCAGCTAAAACTAAGTTAGTGCGGTGCGTCCTGCTCACAGTGTTCAGCTAAAACTACAAGTTAGTGTAGTGAGACCTCTGCATAGTGTTCATCTAAAGATACAAGTTAGTGCGGTGCGTCCTGCTCACAGTGTTCAGCTAAAACTACAAGTTAGTGCAGTGCATCCTGCTCACAGTGTTCAGCTAAAACTACAAGTTAGTGCGGTGTGTCCTGCTCACAGTGTTCAGCTAAAACTACAAGTTAGTGTGGTGCGTCCTGCTCACAGTGTTCAGCTAAAACTACAAGTTAGTGTAGTGAGACCTCTGCACAGTGTTCATCTAAAGCTACAAGTTAGTGCAGTGCGTCCTGCTCACAGTGTTCAGCTAAAAATACAAGTTAGTTCAGTGCGTCCTGCTCACAGTGTTCAGCTAAAACTAAAAGGTAATGGGGTGCGTCCTGCTCACAGTGTTCAGCTAAAACTACAAGTTAGTGCGGTGCGTCCTGCTCACAGTGTTCAGCTAAAACTACAAGTTTGTGTATTGAGACCTCTGCACAGTGTTCATCTAAAGCTACAAGTTAGTGCAGTGCGTCCTGCTCACAGTGTTCAGCTAAAACTATAAGCTAGTGCGGTGCGTCCTGCTCACAGTGTTCAGCTAAAACTAAAAGTTAGTGGGGTGCGTCCTGCTCACAGTGTTCAGCTAAAACTACAAGTTAGTGCGGTGCGTCCTGCTCACAGTGTTTTAGCTAAAACTACAAGTTAGTGGGGTGCGTCCTGCTCACAGTGTTCAGCTAAAAGTACAAGTTAGTGCGGTGCGTCTTGCTCACAGTGTTCAGCTAAAACTACAAGTTAGTGTGGTGCGTCCTGCTCACAGTGTTCAGCTAAAACTACAAGTTAGTGTTTTGCGTCCTGCTCACAGTGTTCAGCTAAAACTACAAGTTATTGGGGTGCGTCCTGCTCAAAGTGTTCAGCTAAAACTACAAGTTAGTGTAGTGAGACCTCTGCACAGTGTTCAGCTAAAACTACAAGTTAGTGGGGTGCGTCCTGCTCACAGTGTTCAGCTAAAACTACAAGCTAGTGCGGTGTTTCCTGCTCACAGTGTTCAGCTAAAACTACAAGTTAGTGCGGTGCGTCCTGCTCACAGTGTTCAGCTAAAACTACAAGTTAGTGTAGTGAGACCTCTGCACAGTGTTCATCTAAAGATACAAGTTAGTGCGGTGCGTCCTGCTCACAGTGTTCAGCTAAAACTACAAGTTAGTGCAGTGCATCCTGCTCACAGTGTTCAGCTAAAACTACAAGTTAGTGCGGTGTGTCCTGCTCACAGTGTTCAGCTAAAACTACAAGTTAGTGTAGTGCGTCCTGCTCACAGTGTTCAGCTAAAACTACAAGTTAGTGTAGTGAGACCTCTGCACAGTGTTCATCTAAAGCTACAAGTTAGTGCAGTGCGTCCTGCTCACAGTGTTCAGCTAAAACTACAAGTTAGTGCAGTGCGTCCTGCTCACAGTGTTCAGCTAAAACTAAAAGGTAATGGGGTGCGTCCTGCTCACAGTGTTCAGCTAAAACTAAGTTAGTGCGGTGCGTCCTGCTCACAGTGTTCAGCTAAAACTACAAGTTAGTACGGTGCGTCCTGCTCACAGTGTTCAGCTAAAACTACAAGTTAGTGCAGTGCGTCCTGCTCACAGTGTTCAGCTAAAACTACAAGTTAGTGCAGTGCGTCCTGCTCACAGTGTTCAGCTAAAACTACAAGTTAGTGGGGTGCGTCCTGCTCACAGTGTTCAGCTAAAACTAAAAGGTAATGGGGTGCGTCCTGCTCACAGTGTTCAGCTAAAACTAAGTTAGTGCGGTGCGTCCTGCTCACAGTGTTCAGCTAAAACTACAAGTTAGTGGGGTGCGTCCTGCTCACAGTGTTCAGCTAAAACGACAAGTTAGTGCGGTGCGTCCTGCTCACAGTGTTCAGCTAAAACTACAAGTTAGTGGTGTGCGTCCTGCTCACAGTGTTCAGCTAAAACTACAAGTTAGTGCGGTGTGTCCTGCTCACAGTGTTCAGCTAAATCTACAAGTTAGTGTAGTGAGACCTCTGCACTGTGTTCATCTAAAGCTACAAGTTAGTGCAGTGTGTCCTGCTCACAGTGTTCAGCTAAAACTACAAGTTAGTTCGGTGCGTCCTGCTCACAGTGTTTTAGCTAAAACTACAAGTTAGTGGGGTGCGTCCTGCTCACAGTGTTCAGCTAAAACTACAAGTTAGTGCGGTGTATCTTGCTCACAGTGTTCAGCTAAAACTACAAGTTAGTGTGGTGCGTCCTGCTCACAGTGTTCAGCTAAAACTACAAGTTAGTGTAGTGAGACCTCTGCACAGTGTTCAGCTAAAACTACAAGTTAGTGGGGTGCGTCCTGCTCACAGTGTTCAGATCAAACTACAAGTTAGTGCGGTGCGTCCTGCTCACAGTGTTCAGCTAAAACTAAAAGTTAGTGCGGTGCGTCCTGCTCACAATGTTCAGCTAAAACTACAAGTTAGTGTAGTGAGACCTCTGCACAGTGTTCATCTAAAGCTATAAGTTAGTGCAGTGCGTCCTGCTCACAGTGTTCAGCTAAAACTACAATTTAGTGTGGTGCGTCCTGCTCACAGTGTTCAGCTAAAACTACAAGTTAGTGGGGTGCGTCCTGCTCACAGTGTTTAGCTAAAACTACAAGTTAGTGCGGTGCGTCTTGCTCACAGTGTTCAGCTAAAACTACAAGTTAGTGTAGTGAGACCTCTGCACAGTGTTCATCTAAAGCTACAAGTTAGTGCAGTGCTTCCTGCTCACAGTGTTCAGCTAAAACTACAAGTTAGTGCGGTGCGTCCTGCTCACAGTGTTCAGCTAAAACTACAAGTTAGTGCAGTGCGTCCTGCTCACAGTGTTCAGCTAAAACTACAAGTTAGTGGGGTGCGTCCTGCTCACAGTGTTTAGCTAAAACTACAAGTTAGTGGGGTGCGTCCTGCTCACAGTGTTCAGCTAAAACTACAAGTTAGTGTAGTGAGACCTCTGCACAGTGTTCAGCTAAAACTACAAGTTAGTGGGGTGCGTCCTGCTCACAGTGTTCAGATAAAACTACAAGTTAGTGCGGTGCGTCCTGCTCACAGTGTTCAGCTAAAACTACAAGTTAGTGCGGTGCGTCCTGCTCACAGTGTTCAGCAAAAACTACAAGTTAGTGTAGTGAGACCTCTGCTCAGTGTTCATCTAAAGCTACAAGTTAGTGCAGTGCGTCCTGCTCACAGTGTTCATCTAAAACTACAAGTTAGTGCGGTGCGTCCTGCTCACAGTGTTCAGCTAAAACTAAAAGGTAGTGGGGTGCGTCCTGCTCACAGTGTTCAGCTAAAACTAAGTTAGTGCGGTGCGTCCTGCTCACAGTGTTCATCTAAAGCTACAAGTTAGTGCAGTGCGTCATGCTCACAGTGTTCAGCTAAAACTACAAGTTAGTGCGGTGCATCCTGCTCACAGTTTTCAGCTAAAACTACAAGTTAGTGCGGTGTGTCCAGCTCACAGTGTTCAGCTAAAACTACAAGTTAGTGCGGTGCGTCCTGCTCACAGTGTTCAGCTAAAACTACAAGTTAGTGTAGTGAGACCTCTGCACAGTGTTCATCTAAAGCTACAAGTTAGTGCAGTGTGTCCTGCTCACAGTGTTCAGCTAAAACTACAAGTTAGTTCGGTGCGTCCTGCTCACAGTGTTTTAGCTAAAACTACAAGTTAGTGGGGTGCGTCCTGCTCACAGTGTTCAGCTAAAACTACAAGTTAGTGCGGTGCATCTTGCTCACAGTGTTCAGCTAAAACTACAAGTTAGTGTGGTGCGTCCTGCTCACAGTGTTCAGCTAAAACTACAAGTTAGTGTAGTGAGACCTCTGCACAGTGTTCAGCTAAAACTACAAGTTAGTGGGGTGCGTCCTGCTCACAGTGTTCAGATCAAACTACAAGTTAGTGCGGTGCGTCCTGCTCACAGTGTTCAGCTAAAACTACAAGTTAGTGCGGTGCGTCCTGCTCACAGTGTTCAGCTAAAACTACAAGTTAGTGTAGTGAGACCTCTGCACAGTGTTCATCTAAAGCTATAAGTTAGTGCAGTGCGTCCTGCTCACAGTGTTCAGCTAAAACTACAATTTAGTGTGGTGCGTCCTGCTCACAGTGTTCAGCTAAAACTACAAGTTAGTGGGGTGCGTCCTGCTCACAGTGTTCAGCTAAAACTACAAGTTAGTGCGGTGCATCTTGCTCACAGTGTTCAGCTAAAACTACAAGTTAGTGTGGTGCGTCCTGCTCACAGTGTTCAGCTAAAACTACAAGTTAGTGTAGTGAGACCTCTGCACAGTGTTCAGCTAAAACTATAAGTTAGTGGGGTGCGTCCTGCTCACAGTGTTCAGATCAAACTACAAGTTAGTGCGGTGCGTCCTGCTCACAGTGTTCAGCTAAAACTAAAAGTTAGTGCGGTGCGTCCTGCTCACAATGTTCAGCTAAAACTACAAGTTAGTGTAGTGAGACCTCTGCACAGTGTTCATCTAAAGCTATAAGTTAGTGCAGTGCGTCCTGCTCACAGTGTTCAGCTAAAACTACAATTTAGTGTGGTGCGTCCTGCTCACAGTGTTCAGCTAAAACTACAAGTTAGTGGGGTGCGTCCTGCTCACAGTGTTTAGCTAAAACTACAAGTTAGTGCGGTGCGTCTTGCTCACAGTGTTCAGCTAAAACTACAAGTTAGTGTAGTGAGACCTCTGCACAGTGTTCATCTAAAGCTACAAGTTAGTGCAGTGCTTCCTGCTCACAGTGTTCAGCTAAAACTACAAGTTAGTACGGTGCGTCCTGCTCACAGTGTTCAGCTAAAACTACAAGTTAGTGCAGTGCGTCCTGCTCACAGTGTTCAGCTAAAACTACAAGTTAGTGGGGTGCGTCCTGCTCACAGTGTTAAGCTAAAACTACAAGTTAGTGGGGTGCGTCCTGCTCACAGTGTTCAGCTAAAACTACAAGTTAGTGTAGTGAGACCTCTGCACAGTGTTCAGCTAAAACTACAAGTTAGTGGGGTGCGTCCTGCTCACAGTGTTCAGATAAAACTACAAGTTAGTGCGGTGCGTCCTGCTCACAGTGTTCAGCTAAAACTACAAGTTAGTGTAGTGAGACCTCTGCACAGTGTTCAGCTAAAACTACAAGTTAGTGGGGTGCGTCCTGCTCACAGTGTTCAGATCAAACTACAAGTTAGTGCGGTGCGTCCTGCTCACAGTGTTCAGCTAAAACTACAAGTTAGTGCGGTGCGTCCTGCTCACAGTGTTCAGCTAAAACTACAAGTTAGTGTAGTGAGACCTCTGCACAGTGTTCATCTAAAGCTATAAGTTAGTGCAGTGCGTCCTGCTCACAGTGTTCAGCTAAAACTACAATTTAGTGTGGTGCGTCCTGCTCACAGTGTTCAGCTAAAACTACAAGTTAGTGGGGTGCGTCCTGCTCACAGTGTTCAGCTAAAACTACAAGTTAGTGCGGTGCATCTTGCTCACAGTGTTCAGCTAAAACTACAAGTTAGTGTGGTGCGTCCTGCTCACAGTGTTCAGCTAAAACTACAAGTTAGTGTAGTGAGACCTCTGCACAGTGTTCAGCTAAAACTATAAGTTAGTGGGGTGCGTCCTGCTCACAGTGTTCAGATCAAACTACAAGTTAGTGCGGTGCGTCCTGCTCACAGTGTTCAGCTAAAACTAAAAGTTAGTGCGGTGCGTCCTGCTCACAATGTTCAGCTAAAACTACAAGTTAGTGTAGTGAGACCTCTGCACAGTGTTCATCTAAAGCTATAAGTTAGTGCAGTGCGTCCTGCTCACAGTGTTCAGCTAAAACTACAATTTAGTGTGGTGCGTCCTGCTCACAGTGTTCAGCTAAAACTACAAGTTAGTGGGGTGCGTCCTGCTCACAGTGTTTAGCTAAAACTACAAGTTAGTGCGGTGCGTCTTGCTCACAGTGTTCAGCTAAAACTACAAGTTAGTGTAGTGAGACCTCTGCACAGTGTTCATCTAAAGCTACAAGTTAGTGCAGTGCTTCCTGCTCACAGTGTTCAGCTAAAACTACAAGTTAGTACGGTGCGTCCTGCTCACAGTGTTCAGCTAAAACTACAAGTTAGTGCAGTGCGTCCTGCTCACAGTGTTCAGCTAAAACTACAAGTTAGTGGGGTGCGTCCTGCTCACAGTGTTAAGCTAAAACTACAAGTTAGTGGGGTGCGTCCTGCTCACAGTGTTCAGCTAAAACTACAAGTTAGTGTAGTGAGACCTCTGCACAGTGTTCAGCTAAAACTACAAGTTAGTGGGGTGCGTCCTGCTCACAGTGTTCAGATAAAACTACAAGTTAGTGCGGTGCGTCCTGCTCACAGTGTTCAGCTAAAACTACAAGTTAGTGCGGTGCGTCCTGCTCACAGTGTTCAGCAAAAACTACAAGTTAGTGTAGTGAGACCTCTGCTCAGTGTTCATCTAAAGCTACAAGTTAGTGCAGTGCGTCCTGCTCACAGTGTTCATCTAAAACTACAAGTTAGTGCGGTGCGTCCTGCTCACAGTGTTCAGCTAAAACTAAAAGGTAGTGGGGTGCGTCCTGCTCACAGTGTTCAGCTAAAACTAAGTTAGTGCGGTGCGTCCTGCTCACAGTGTTCATCTAAAGCTACAAGTTAGTGCAGTGCGTCCTGCTCACAGTGTTCAGCTAAAACTACAAGTTAGTGCGGTGCATCCTGCTCACAGTTTTCAGCTAAAACTACAAGTTAGTGCGGTGTGTCCAGCTCACAGTGTTCAGCTAAAACTACAAGTTAGTGCGGTGCGTCCTGCTCACAGTGTTCAGCTAAAACTACAAGTTAGTGTAGTGAGACCTCTGCACAGTGTTCATCTAAAGCTACAAGTTAGTGCAGTGTGTCCTGCTCACAGTGTTCAGCTAAAACTACAAGTTAGTTCGGTGCGTCCTGCTCACAGTGTTTTAGCTAAAACTGCAAGTTAGTGGGGTGCGTCCTGCTCACAGTGTTCAGCTAAAACTACAAGTTAGTGCGGTGCATCTTGCTCACAGTGTTCAGCTAAAACTACAAGTTAGTGTGGTGCGTCCTGCTCACAGTGTTCAGCTAAAACTACAAGTTAGTGTAGTGAGACCTCTGCACAGTGTTCAGCTAAAACTACAAGTTAGTGGGGTGCGTCCTGCTCACAGTGTTCAGCTAAAACTACAAGTTAGTGCGGTGCGTCCTGCTCACAGTGTTCAGCTAAAACTACAAGTTAGTGCGGTGCGTCCTGCTCACAGTGTTCAGCTAAAACTACAAGTTAGTGTAGTGAGACCTCTGCACAGTGTTCATCTAAAGCTATAAGTTAGTGCAGTGCGTCCTGCTCACAGTGTTCAGCTAAAACTACAATTTAGTGTGGTGCGTCCTGCTCACAGTGTTCAGCTAAAACTACAAGTTAGTGGGGTGCGTCCTGCTCACAGTGTTCAGCTAAAACTACAAGTTAGTGCGGTGCATCTTGCTCACAGTGTTCAGCTAAAACTACAAGTTAGTGTGGTGCGTCCTGCTCACAGTGTTCAGCTAAAACTACAAGTTAGTGTAGTGAGACCTCTGCACAGTGTTCAGCTAAAACTACAAGTTAGTGGGGTGCGTCCTGCTCACAGTGTTCAGATCAAACTACAAGTTAGTGCGGTGCGTCCTGCTCACAGTGTTCAGCTAAAACTACAAGTTAGTGCGGTGCGTCCTGCTCACAGTGTTCAGCTAAAACTACAAGTTAGTGTAGTGAGACCTCTGCACAGTGTTCATCTAAAGCTACAATTTAGTATGGTGCGTCCTGCTCACAGTGTTCAGCTAAAACTACAAGTTAGTGCAGTGCGTCCTGCTCACAGTGTTCAGCTAAAACTACAAGTTAGTGGGGTGCGTCCTGCTCACAGTGTTCAGCTAAAACGAAAAGGTAATGGGGTGCGTCCTGCTCACAGTGTTCAGCTAAAACTAAGTTAGTGCAGTGCGTCCTGCTCACAGTGTTCAGCTAAAACTACAAGTTAGTGGGGTGCGTCCTGCTCACAGTGTTCAGCTAAAACTACAAGTTAGTGCGGTGCGTCCTGCTCACAGTGTTCAGCTAAAACTACAAGTTAGTGGGGTGCGTCCTGCTCACAGTGTTCAGCTAAAACTACAAGTTAGTGCGGTGTGTCCTGCTCACAGTGTTCAGCTAAAACTACAAGTTAGTGGGGTGCGTCCTGCTCACAGTGTTCAGCTAAAACTGCAAGTTAGTGCGGTGCATCTTGCTCACAGTGTTCAGCTAAAACTACAAGTTAGTGTGGTGCGTCCTGCTCACAGTGTTCAGCTAAAACTACAAGTTAGTGTAGTGAGACCTCTGCACAGTGTTCAGCTAAAACTACAAGTTAGTGGGGTGCGTCCTGCTCACAGTGTTCAGATCAAACTACAAGTTAGTGTAGTGAGACCTCTGCACAGTGTTCATCTAAAGCTACAAGTTAGTGCAGTGCTTCCTGCTCACAGTGTTCAGCTAAAACTACAAGTTAGTGCGGTGCGTCCTGCTCACAGTGTTCAGCTAAAACTACAAGTTAGTGCAGTGCGTCCTGCTCACAGTGTTCAGCTAAAACTACAAGTTAGTGTAGTGAGACCTCTGCACAGTGTTCATCTAAAGCTACAAGTTAGTGCAGTGCGTCCTGCTCACAGTGTTCAGCTAAAACTACAAGTTAGTGCGGTGCGTCCTGCTCACAGTGTTCAGCTAAAACTAAAAGGTAATGGGGTGCGTCCTGCTCACAGTGTTCAGCTAAAACTACAAGTTAGTGTAGTGAGACCTCTGCACAGTGTTCATCTAAAGCTATAAGTTAGTGCAGTGCGTCCTGCTCACAGTGTTCAGCTAAAACTACAATTTAGTGTGGTGCGTCCTGCTCACAGTGTTCAGCTAAAACTACAAGTTAGTGGGGTGCGTCCTGCTCACAGTGTTCAGCTAAAACTACAAGTTAGTGCGGTGCATCTTGCTCACAGTGTTCAGCTAAAACTACAAGTTAGTGTGGTGCGTCCTGCTCACAGTGTTCAGCTAAAACTACAAGTTAGTGTAGTGAGACCTCTGCACAGTGTTCAGCTAAAACTACAAGTTAGTGGGGTGCGTCCTGCTCACAGTGTTCAGATCAAACTACAAGTTAGTGCGGTGCGTCCTGCTCACAGTGTTCAGCTAAAACTACAAGTTAGTGCGGTGCGTCCTGCTCACAGTGTTCAGCTAAAACTACAAGTTAGTGTAGTGAGACCTCTGCACAGTGTTCATCTAAAGCTACAATTTAGTACGGTGCGTCCTGCTCACAGTGTTCAGCTAAAACTACAAGTTAGTGCAGTGCGTCCTGCTCACAGTGTTCAGCTAAAACTACAAGTTAGTGGGGTGCGTCCTGCTCACAGTGTTCAGCTAAAACGAAAAGGTAATGGGGTGCGTCCTGCTCACAGTGTTCAGCTAAAACTAAGTTAGTGCAGTGCGTCCTGCTCACAGTGTTCAGCTAAAACTACAAGTTAGTGGGGTGCGTCCTGCTCACAGTGTTCAGCTAAAACTACAAGTTAGTGCGGTGCGTCCTGCTCACAGTGTTCAGCTAAAACTACAAGTTAGTGGGGTGCGTCCTGCTCACAGTGTTCAGCTAAAACTACAAGTTAGTGCGGTGTGTCCTGCTCACAGTGTTCAGCTAAAACTACAAATTAGTGTAGTGAGACCTCTGCACAGTGTTCATCTAAAGCTACAAGTTAGTGCAGTGTGTCCTGCTCACAGTGTTCAGCTAAAACTACAAGTTAGTGGGGTGCGTCCTGCTCACAGTGTTCAGCTAAAACTGCAAGTTAGTGCGGTGAATCTTGCTCACAGTGTTCAGCTAAAACTACAAGTTAGTGTGGTGCGTCCTGCTCACAGTGTTCAGCTAAAACTACAAGTTAGTGTAGTGAGACCTCTGCACAGTGTTCAGCTAAAACTACAAGTTAGTGGGGTGCGTCCTGCTCACAGTGTTCAGATCAAACTACAAGTTAGTGTAGTGAGACCTCTGCACAGTGTTCATCTAAAGCTACAAGTTAGTGCAGTGCTTCCTGCTCACAGTGTTCAGCTAAAACTACAAGTTAGTGCGGTGCGTCCTGCTCACAGTGTTCAGCTAAAACTACAAGTTAGTGCAGTGCGTCCTGCTCACAGTGTTCAGCTAAAACTACAAGTTAGTGTAGTGAGACCTCTGCACAGTGTTCATCTAAAGCTACAAGTTAGTGCAGTGCGTCCTGCTCACAGTGTTCAGCTAAAACTACAAGTTAGTGCGGTGCGTCCTGCTCACAGTGTTCAGCTAAAACTAAAAGGTAATGGGGTGCGTCCTGCTCACAGTGTTCAGCTAAAACTAAGTTAGTGCGGTGCGTCCTGCTCACAGTGTTCAGCTAAAACTACAAGTTAGTACGGTGCGTCCTGCTCACAGTGTTCAGCTAAAACTACAAGTTAGTGCAGTGCGTCCTGCTCACAGTGTTCAGCTAAAACTACAAGTTAGTGGGGTGCGTCCTGCTCACAGTGTTCAGCTAAAACTGAAAGGTAATGGGGTGCGTCCTGCTCACAGTGTTTAGCTAAAACTAAGTTAGTGCGGTGCGTCCATCTCACAGTGTTCAGCTAAAACTACAAGTTAGTGTAGTGAGACCTCTGCACAGTGTACATCTAAAGCTACAAGTTAATGCAGTGTGTCCTGCTCACAGTGTTCAGCTAAAACTACAAGTTAGTGCGGTGCGTCCTGCTCACGTTGTTCAGCTAAAACTACAAGTTAGTGCGGTGCGTCCTGCTCACAGTGTTTTAGCTAAAACTACAAGTTAGTGGGGTGCGTCCTGCTCACAGTGTTCAGCTAAAACTACAAGTTAGTGCGGTGCGTCTTGCTCACAGTGTTTTAGCTAAAACTACAAGTTAGTGTGGTGCGTCCTGCTCACAGAGTTCAGCTAAAACTACAAGTTAGTGTTTTGCGTCCTGCTCACAGTGTTCAGCTAAAACTACAAGTTAGTGGGGTGCGTCCTGCTCACAGTGTTCAGATAAAACTACAAGTTAGTGCAGTGCGTCCTGCTCACAGTGTTCAGCTAAAACTACAAGTTAGTGCGGTGCGTCCTGCTCACAGTGTTCAGCTAAAACTACAAGTTAGTGTAGTGAGACCTCTGCACAGTGTTAATCTAAAGCTACAAGTTAGTGCAGTGCGTCCTGCTCACAGTGTTCAGCTAAAACTACAAGTTAGTGCGGTGCGTCCTGCTCACAGTGTTCAGCTAAAACTACAAGTTAGTGGGGTGCGTCCTGTTCACAGTGTTCAGCTAAAACTACATGTTAGTGCGGTGCGTCCTGCTCACAGTGTTCAGCTAAAACTAAGTTAGTGCGCTGCGTCCTGCTCACAGTGTTCAGCTAAAACTACAAGTTAGTGTAGTGAGACCTCTGCACAGTGTTCATCTAAAGATACAAGTTAGTGCAGTGCGTCCTGCTCACAGTGTTCAGCTAAAACTACAAGATAGTGGGGTGCGTCCTGCTCACAGTGTTCAGCTAAAACTACAAGTTAGTGCGGTGCGTCCTGCTCACAGTGTTCAGCTAAAACTACAAGTTTGTGTATTGAGACCTCTGCACAGTGTTCATCTAAAGCTACAAGTTAGTGCAGTGCGTCCTGCTCACAGTGTTCAGCTAAAACTATAAGCTAGTGCGGTGCGTCCTGCTCACAGTGTTCAGCTAAAACTAAAAGTTAGTGGGGTGCGTCCTGCTCACAGTGTTCAGCTAAAACTACAAGTTAGTGTGGTATGTCCTGCTCACAGTGTTTTAGCTAAAACTACAAGTTAGTGGGGTGCGTCCTGCTCACAGTGTTCAGCTAAAACTACAAGTTAGTGCGGTGCGTCTTGCTCACAGTGTTCAGCTAAAACTACAAGTAAGTGTGGTGCGTCCTGCTCACAGTGTTCAGCTAAAACTACAAGTTAGTGTTTTGCGTCCTGCTCACAGTGTTCAGCTAAAACTACAAGTTAGTGGGGTGCGTCCTGCTCAAAGTGTTCAGCTAAAACTACAAGTTAGTGCAGTGCGTCCTGCTCACAGTGTTCAGCTAAAACTAAAAGGTAATGGGGTGCGTCCTGCTCACAGTGTTCAGCTAAAACTAAGTTAGTGCGGTGCGTCCTGCTCACAGTGTTCAGCTAAAACTACAAGTTAGTACGGTGCGTCCTGCTCACAGTGTTCAGCTAAAACTACAAGTTAGTGCAGTGCGTTCTGCTCACAGTGTTCAGCTAAAACTACAAGTTAGTGGGGTGCGACCTGCTCACAGTGTTCAGCTAAAACTAAAAGGTAATGGGGTGCGTCCTGCTCACAGTGTTCAGCTAAAACTAAGTTAGTGCGGTGCGTCCTGCTCACAGTGTTCAGCTAAAACTACAAGTTAGTGGGGTGCGTCCTGCTCACAGTGTTCAGCTAAAACTACAAGTTAGTGCGGTGCGTCCTGCTCACAGTGTTCAGCTAAAACTACAAGTTAGTGGGGTGCGTCCTGCTCACAGTGTTCAGCTAAAACTACAAGTTAGTGCGGTGTGTCCTGCTCACAGTTTTCAGCTAAAACTACAAGTTAGTGTAGTGAGACCTCTGCACTGTGTTCATCTAAAGCTACAAGTTAGTGCAGTGTGTCCTGCTCACAGTGTTCAGCTAAAACTACAAGTTAGTTTGGTGCGTCCTGCTCACAGTGTTTTAGCTAAAACTACAAGTTAGTGGGGTGCGTCCTGCTCACAGTGTTCAGCTAAAACTACAAGTTAGTGCGGTGCATCTTGCTCACAGTGTTCAGCTAAAACTACAAGTTAGTGTGGTGCGTCCTGCTCACAGTGTTCAGCTAAAACTACAAGTTAGTGTAGTGAGACCTCTGCACAGTGTTCAGCTAAAACTACAAGTTAGTGGGGTGCGTCCTGCTCACAGTGTTCAGATCAAACTACAAGTTAGTGCGGTGCATCCTGCTCACAGTGTTCAGCTAAAACTACAAGTTAGTGCGGTGCGTCCTGCTCACAGTGTTCAGCTAAAACTACAAGTTAGTGCGGTGCGTCTTGCTCACAGTGTTCAGCTAAAACTACAAGTTAGTGTAGTGAGACCTCTGCACAGTGTTCATCTAAAGCTACAAGTTAGTGCAGTGCTTCCTGCTCACAGTGTTCAGCTAAAACTACAAGTTAGTGGGGTGCGACCTGCTCACAGTGTTCAGCTAAAACTAAAAGGTAATGGGGTGCGTCCTGCTCACAGTGTTCAGCTAAAACTAAGTTAGTGCGGTGCGTCCTGCTCACAGTGTTCAGCTAAAACTACAAGTTAGTGGGGTGCGTCCTGCTCACAGTGTTCAGCTAAAACTACAAGTTAGTGCGGTGCGTCCTGCTCACAGTGTTCAGCTAAAACTACAAGTTAGTGGGGTGCGTCCTGCTCACAGTGTTCAGCTAAAACTACAAGTTAGTGCGGTGTGTCCTGCTCACAGTGTTCAGCTAAAACTACAAGTTAGTGTAGTGAGACCTCTGCACAGTGTTCATCTAAAGCTACAAGTTAGTGCAGTGTGTCCTGCTCACAGTGTTCAGCTAAAACTACAAGTTAGTTCGGTGCGTCCTGCTCACAGTGTTTTAGCTAAAACTACAAGTTAGTGGGGTGCGTCCTGCTCACAGTGTTCAGCTAAAACTACAAGTTAGTGCGGTGCATCTTGCTCACAGTGTTCAGCTAAAACTACAAGTTAGTGTGGTGCGTCCTGCTCACAGTGTTCAGCTAAAACTACAAGTTAGTGTAGTGAGACCTCTGCACAGTGTTCAGCTAAAACTACAAGTTAGTGGGGTGTGTCCTGCTCACAATGTTCAGATCAAACTACAAGTTAGTGCGGTGCGTCCTGCTCACAGTGTTCAGCTAAAACTACAAGTTAGTGCGGTGCGTCCTGCTCACAGTGTTCAGCTAAAACTATAAGTTAGTGTAGTGAGACCTCTGCACAGTGTTCATCTAAAGCTATAAGTTAGTGCAGTGCGTCCTGCTCACAGTGTTCAGCTAAAACTACAATTTAGTGTGGTGCGTCCTGCTCACAGTGTTCAGCTAAAACTACAAGTTAGTGGGGTGCGTCCTGCTCACAGTGTTCAGCTAAAACTACAAGTTAGTGCGGTGCGTCTTGCTCACAGTGTTCAGTTAAAACTACAAGTTAGTGTAGTGAGACCTCTGCACAATGTTCATCTAAAGCTACAAGTTAGTGCAGTGCTTCCTGCTCACAGTGTTCAGCTAAAACTATAAGTTAGTGCGGTGCGTCCTGCTCACAGTGTTCAGCTAAAACTACAAGTTAGTGCAGTGCGTCCTGCTCACAGTGTTCAGCTAAAACTACAAGTTAGTGGGGTGCGTCCTGCTCACAGTGTTAAGCTAAAACTACAAGTTAGTGGGGTGCGTCCTGCTCACAGTGTTCAGCTAAAACTACAAGTTAGTGTAGTGAGACCTCTGCACAGTGTTCAGCTAAAACTACAAGTTAGTGGGGTGCGTCCTGCTCACAGTGTTCAGCTAAAACTACAAGTTAGTGGGGTGCGTCCTGCTCACAGTGTTCAGCTAAAACTAAAAGGTAATGGGGTGCGTCCTGCTCACAGTGTTCAGCTAAAACTAAGTTAGTGCGGTGCGTCCTGCTCACAGTGTTCAGCTAAAACTACAAGTTAGTGGGGTGCGTCCTGCTCACAGTGTTCAGCTAAAACTACAAGTTAGTGCGGTGCGTCCTGCTCACAGTGTTCAGCTAAAACTACAAGTTAGTGGGTTGCGTCCTGCTCACAGTGTTCAGCTAAAACTACAAGTTAGTGCGGTGTGTCCTGCTCACAGTGTTCAGCTAAAACTATAAGTTAGTGTAGTGAGACCTCTGCACAGTGTTCATCTAAAGCTATAAGTTAGTGCAGTGCGTCCTGCTCACAGTGTTCAGCTAAAACTACAATTTAGTGTGGTGCGTCCTGCTCACAGTGTTCAGCTAAAACTACAAGTTAGTGGGGTGCGTCCTGCTCACAGTGTTCAGCTAAAACTACAAGTTAGTGCGGTGCGTCTTGCTCACAGTGTTCAGCTAAAACTACAAGTTAGTGTAGTGAGACCTCTGCACAATGTTCATCTAAAGCTACAAGTTAGTGCAGTGCTTCCTGCTCACAGTGTTCAGCTAAAACTACAAGTTAGTGCGGTGCGTCCTGCTCACAGTGTTCAGCTAAAACTACAAGTTAGTGCAGTGCGTCCTGCTCACAGTGTTCAGCTAAAACTACAAGTTAGTGGGGTGCGTCCTGCTCACAGTGTTAAGCTAAAACTACAAGTTAGTGGGGTGCGTCCTGCTCACAGTGTTCAGCTAAAACTACAAGTTAGTGTAGTGAGACCTCTGCACAGTGTTCAGCTAAAACTACAAGTTAGTGGGGTGCGTCCTGCTCACAGTGTTCAGCTAAAACTACAAGTTAGTGGGGTGCGTCCTGCTCACAGTGTTCAGCTAAAACTAAAAGGTAATGGGGTGCGTCCTGCTCACAGTGTTCAGCTAAAACTAAGTTAGTGCGGTGCGTCCTGCTCACAGTGTTCAGCTAAAACTACAAGTTAGTGGGGTGCGTCCTGCTCACAGTGTTCAGATCAAACTACAAGTTAGTGTAGTGAGACCTCTGCACAGTGTTCATCTAAAGCTACAAGTTAGTGCAGTGCTTCCTGCTCACAGTGTTCAGCTAAAACTACAAGTTAGTGCGGTGCGTCCTGCTCATAGTGTTCAGCTAAAACTACAAGTTAGTGGGGTGCGTCCTGCTCACAGTGTTCAGCTAAAACTACAAGTTAGTGCGGTGCGTCTTGCTCACAGTGTTCAGCTAAAACTACAAGTTAGTGTAGTGAGACCTCTGCACAGTGTTCATCTAAAGCTACAAGTTAGTGCAGTGCTTCCTGCTCACAGTGTTCAGCTAAAACTACAAGTTAGTGCGGTGCGTCCTGCTCACAGTGTTCAGCTAAAACTACAAGTTAGTGCAGTGCGTCCTGCTCACAGTGTTCAGCTAAAACTACAAGTTAGTGGGGTGCGTCCTGCTCACAGTGTTAAGCTAAAACTACAAGTTAGTGGGGTGCGTCCTGCTCACAGTGTTCAGCTAAAACTACAAGTTAGTGTAGTGAGACCTCTGCACAGTGTTCAGCTAAAACTACAAGTTAGTGGGGTGCGTCCTGCTCACAGTGTTCAGATAAAACTACAAGTTAGTGCGGTGCGTCCTGCTCACAGTGTTCAGCTAAAACTACAAGTTAGTGCGGTGCGTCCTGCTCACAGTGTTCAGCAAAAACTACAAGCTAGTGTAGTGAGACCTCTGCACAGTGTTCATCTAAAGCTACAAGTTAGTGCAGTGCGTCCTGCTCACAGTGTTCATCTAAAACTACAAGTTAGTGTGGTGCGTCCTGCTCACAGTGTTCAGCTAAAACTAAAAGGTAGTGGGGTGCGTCCTGCTCACAGTGTTCAGCTAAAACTAAGTTAGTGCGGTGCGTCCTGCTCACAGTGTTCATCTAAAGCTACAAGTTAGTGCAGTGCGTCCTGCTCACAGTGTTCAGCTAAAACTACAAGTTAGTGTGGTGCATCCTGCTCACAGTTTTCAGCTAAAACTACAAGTTAGTGCGGTGTGTCCAGCTCACAGTGTTCAGCTAAAACTACAAGTTAGTGCGGTGCGTCCTGCTCACAGTGTTCAGCTAAAACTACAAGTTAGTGTAGTGAGACCTCTGCACAGTGTTCATCTAAAGCTACAAGTTAGTGCAGTGCTTCCTGCTCACAGTGTTCAGCTAAAACTACAAGTTAGTATGGTGCGTCCTGCTCACAGTGCTCATCTAAAACTACAAGTTAGTGCGGTGCGTCCTGCTCACAGTGTTCAGCTAAAACTAAAAGGTAGTGGGGTGCGTCCTGCTCACAGTGTTCAGCTAAAACTAAGTTAGTGCGGTGCGTCCTGCTCACAGTGTTCATCTAAAGCTACAAGTTAGTGCAGTGCGTCCTGCTCACAGTGTTCAGCTAAAACTACAAGTTAGTGCGGTGCATCCTGCTCACAGTTTTCAGCTAAAACTACAAGTTAGTGCGGTGTGTCCAGCTCACAGTGTTCAGCTAAAACTACAAGTTAGTGCGGTGCGTCCTGCTCACAGTGTTCAGCTAAAACTACAAGTTAGTACGGTGCGTCCTGCTCACAGTGTTCAGCTAAAACTACAAGTTAGTGCAGTGCGTCCTGCTCACAGTGTTCAGCTAAAACTACAAGTTAGTGGGGTGCGTCCTGCTCACAGTGTTCAGCTAAAACGAAAAGGTATTGGGGTGCATCCTGCTCACAGTGTTCAGCTAAAACTAAGTTAGTGCAGTGCGTCCTGCTCACAGTGTTCAGCTAAAACTACAAGTTAGTGGGGTGCGTCCTGCTCACAGTGTTCAGCTAAAACTACAAGTTAGTGCGGTGCGTCCTGCTCACAGTGTTCAGCTAAAACTACAAGTTAGTGGGGTGCGTCCTGCTCACAGTGTTCAGCTAAAACTACAAGTTAGTGCGGTGTGTCCTGCTCACAGTGTTCAGCTAAAACTACAAGTTAGTGTAGTGAGACCTCTGCACAGTGTTCATCTAAAGCTACAAGTTAGTGCAGTGTGTCCTGCTCACAGTGTTCAGCTAAAACTACAAGTTAGTTCGGTGCGTCCTGCTCACAGTGTTTTAGCTAAAACTACAAGTTAGTGGGGTGCGTCCTGCTCACAGTGTTCAGCTAAAACTACAAGTTAGTGCGGTGCATCTTGCTCACAGTGTTCAGCTAAAACTACAAGTTAGTGTGGTGCGTCCTGCTCACAGTGTTCAGCTAAAACTACAAGTTAGTGTAGTGAGACCTCTGCACAGTGTTCAGCTAAAACTACAAGTTAGTGGGGTGCGTCCTGCTCACAGTGTTCAGATCAAACTACAAGTTAGTGCGGTGCGTCCTGCTCACAGTGTTCAGCTAAAACTACAAGTTAGTGCGGTGCGTCCTGCTCACAGTGTTCAGCTAAAACTACAAGTTAGTGTAGTGAGACCTCTGCACAGTGTTCATCTAAAGCTATAAGTTAGTGCAGTGCGTCCTGCTCACAGTGTTCAGCTAAAACTACAATTTAGTGTGGTGCGTCCTGCTCACAGTGTTCAGCTAAAACTACAAGTTAGTGGGGTGCGTCCTGCTCACAGTGTTCAGCTAAAACTACAAGTTAGTGCGGTGCGTCTTGCTCACAGTGTTCAGCTAAAACTACAAGTTAGTGTAGTGAGACCTCTGCACAGTGTTCATCTAAAGCTACAATTTAGTACGGTGCGTCCTGCTCACAGTGTTCAGCTAAAACTACAAGTTAGTGCAGTGCGTCCTGCTCACAGTGTTCAGCTAAAACTACAAGTTAGTGGGGTGCGTCCTGCTCACAGTGTTCAGCTAAAACGAAAAGGTAATGGGGTGCGTCCTGCTCACAGTGTTCAGCTAAAACTAAGTTAGTGCAGTGCGTCCTGCTCACAGTGTTCAGCTAAAACTACAAGTTAGTGGGGTGCGTCCTGCTCACAGTGTTCAGCTAAAACTACAAGTTAGTGCGGTGCGTCCTGCTCACAGTGTTCAGCTAAAACTACAAGTTAGTGGGGTGCGTCCTGCTCACAGTGTTCAGCTAAAACTACAAGTTAGTGCGGTGTGTCCTGCTCACAGTGTTCAGCTAAAACTACAAGTTAGTGTAGTGAGACCTCTGCACAGTGTTCATCTAAAGCTACAAGTTAGTGCAGTGTGTCCTGCTCACAGTGTTCAGCTAAAACTACAAGTTAGTGGGGTGCGTCCTGCTCACAGTGTTCAGCTAAAACTGCAAGTTAGTGCGGTGCATCTTGCTCACAGTGTTCAGCTAAAACTACAAGTTAGTGTGGTGCGTCCTGCTCACAGTGTTCAGCTAAAACTACAAGTTAGTGTAGTGAGACCTCTGCACAGTGTTCAGCTAAAACTACAAGTTAGTGGGGTGCGTCCTGCTCACAGTGTTCAGATCAAACTACAAGTTAGTGTAGTGAGACCTCTGCACAGTGTTCATCTAAAGCTACAAGTTAGTGCAGTGCTTCCTGCTCACAGTGTTCAGCTAAAACTACAAGTTAGTGCGGTGCGTCCTGCTCACAGTGTTCAGCTAAAACTACAAGTTAGTGCAGTGCGTCCTGCTCACAGTGTTCAGCTAAAACTACAAGTTAGTGTAGTGAGACCTCTGCACAGTGTTCATCTAAAGCTACAAGTTAGTGCAGTGCGTCCTGCTCACAGTGTTCAGCTAAAACTACAAGTTAGTGGGGTGCGTCCTGCTCACAGTGTTCAGCTAAAACTGCAAGTTAGTGCGGTGCATCTTGCTCACAGTGTTCAGCTAAAACTACACGTTAGTGTGGTGCGTCCTGCTCACAGTGTTCAGCTAAAACTACAAGTTAGTGTAGTGAGACCTCTGCACAGTGTTCAGCTAAAACTACAAGTTAGTGGGGTGCGTCCTGCTCACAGTGTTCAGATCAAACTACAAGTTAGTGTAGTGAGACCTCTGCACAGTGTTCATCTAAAGCTACAAGTTAGTGCAGTGCTTCCTGCTCACAGTGTTCAGCTAAAACTACAAGTTAGTGCGGTGCGTCCTGCTCACAGTGTTCAGCTAAAACTACAAGTTAGTGCAGTGCGTCCTGCTCACAGTGTTCAGCTAAAACTACAAGTTAGTGTAGTGAGACCTCTGCACAGTGTTCATCTAAAGCTACAAGTTAGTGCAGTGCGTCCTGCTCACAGTGTTCAGCTAAAACTACAAGTTAGTGCGGTGCGTCCTGCTCACAGTGTTCAGCTAAAACTAAAAGGTAATGGGGTGCGTCCTGCTCACAGTGTTCAGCTAAAACTAAGTTAGTGCGGTGCGTCCTGCTCACAGTGTTCAGCTAAAACTACAAGTTAGTACGGTGCGTCCTGCTCACAGTGTTCAGCTAAAACTACAAGTTAGTGCAGTGCGTCCTGCTCACAGTGTTCAGCTAAAACTACAAGTTAGTGGGGTGCGTCCTGCTCACAGTGTTCAGCTAAAACTAAAAGGTAATGGGGTGCGTCCTGCTCACAGTGTTTAGCTAAAACTAAGTTAGTGCGGTGCGTCCATCTCACAGTGTTCAGCTAAAACTACAAGTTAGTGTAGTGAGACCTCTGCACAGTGTACATCTAAAGCTACAAGTTAATGCAGTGTGTCCTGCTCACAGTGTTCAGCTAAAACTACAAGTTAGTGCGGTGCGTCCTGCTCACGGTGTTCAGCTAAAACTACAAGTTAGTGCGGTGCGTCCTGCTCACAGTGTTCAGCTAAAACTACAAGTTAGTGGGGTGCGTCCTGCTCACAGTGTTCAGCTAAAACTACAAGTTAGTGCGGTGCGTCCTGCTCACAGTGTTCAGCTAAAACTAAGTTAGTGCGGTGCGTCCTGCTCACAGTGTTCAGCTAAAACTACAAGTTAGTGTAGTGAGACCTCTGCACAGTGTTCATCTAAAGATACAAGTTAGTGCAGTGCGTCCTGCTCACAGTGTTCAGCTAAAACTACAAGTTAGTGGGGTGCGTCCTGCTCACAGTGTTCAGCTAAAACTACAAGTTAGTGCGGTGCGTCCTGCTCACAGTGTTCAGCTAAAACTAAGTTAGTGCGGTGCGTCCTGCTCACAGTGTTCAGCTAAAACTACAAGTTAGTGTAGTGAGACCTCTGCACAGTGTTCATCTAAAGATACAAGTTAGTGCAGTGCGTCCTGCTCACAGTGTTCAGCTAAAACTACAAGATAGTGGGGTGCGTCCTGCTCACAGTGTTCAGCTAAAACTACAAGTTAGTGCGGTGCGTCCTGCTCACAGTGTTCAGCTAAAACTACAAGTTTGTGTATTGAGACCTCTGCACAGTGTTCATCTAAAGCTACAAGTTAGTGCAGTGCGTCCTGCTCACAGTGTTCAGCTAAAACTATAAGCTAGTGCGGTGCGTCCTGCTCACAGTGTTCAGCTAAAACTAAAAGTTAGTGGGGTGCGTCCTGCTCACAGTGTTCAGCTAAAACTACAAGTTAGTGCGGTGCGTCTTGCTCACAGTGTTCAGCTAAAACTACAAGTTAGTGTGGTGCGTCCTGCTCACAGTGTTCAGCTAAAACTACAAGTTAGTGTTTTGCGTCCTGCTCACAGTGTTCAGCTAAAACTACAAGTTAGTGGGGTGCGTCCTGCTCAAAGTGTTCAGCTAAAACTACAAGTTAGTGCAGTGCGTCCTGCTCACAGTGTTCAGCTAAAACTAAAAGGTAATGGGGTGCGTCCTGCTCACAGTGTTCAGCTAAAACTAAGTTAGTGCGGTGCGTCCTGCTCACAGTGTTCAGCTAAAACTACAAGTTAGTACGGTGCGTCCTGCTCACAGTGTTCAGCTAAAACTACAAGTTAGTGCAGTGCGTCCTGCTCACAGTGTTCAGCTAAAACTACAAGTTAGTGGGGTGCGACCTGCTCACAGTGTTCAGCTAAAACTAAAAGGTAATGGGGTGCGTCCTGCTCACAGTGTTCAGCTAAAACTAAGTTAGTGCGGTGCGTCCTGCTCACAGTGTTCAGCTAAAACTACAAGTTAGTGGGGTGCGTCCTGCTCACAGTGTTCAGCTAAAACAACAAGTTAGTGCGGTGCGTCCTGCTCACAGTGTTCAGCTAAAACTACAAGTTAGTGGGGTGCGTCCTGCTCACAGTGTTCAGCTAAAACTACAAGTTAGTGCGGTGTGTCCTGCTCACAGTGTTCAGCTAAAACTACAAGTTAGTGTAGTGAGACCTCTGCACTGTGTTCATCTAAAGCTACAAGTTAGTGCAGTGTGTCCTGCTCACAGTGTTCAGCTAAAACTACAAGTTAGTTCGGTGCGTCCTGCTCACAGTGTTTTAGCTAAAACTACAAGTTAGTGGGGTGCGTCCTGCTCACAGTGTTCAGCTAAAACTACAAGTTAGTGCGGTGCATCTTGCTCACAGTGTTCAGCTAAAACTACAAGTTAGTGTGGTGCGTCCTGCTCACAGTGTTCAGCTAAAACTACAAGTTAGTGTAGTGAGACCTCTGCACAGTGTTCAGCTAAAACTACAAGTTAGTGGGGTGCGTCCTGCTCACAATGTTCAGATCAAACTACAAGTTAGTGCGGTGCGTCCTGCTCACAGTGTTCAGCTAAAACTACAAGTTAGTGCGGTGCGTCCTGCTCACAGTGTTCAGATAAAACTACAAGTTAGTGTAGTGAGACCTCTGCACAGTGTTCATCTAAAGCTATAAGTTAGTGCAGTGCGTCCTGCTCACAGTGTTCAGCTAAAACTACAATTTAGTGTGGTGCGTCCTGCTCACAGTGTTCAGCTAAAACTACAAGTTAGTGGGGTGCGTCCTGCTCACAGTGTTCAGCTAAAACTACAAGTTAGTGCGGTGCGTCTTGCTCACAGTGTTCAGCTAAAACTACAAGTTAGTGTAGTGAGACCTCTGCACAGTGTTCATCTAAAGCTACAAGTTAGTGCAGTGCTTCCTGCTCACAGTGTTCAGCTAAAACTACAAGTTAGTGCGGTGCGTCCTGCTCACAGTGTTCAGCTAAAACTACAAGTTAGTGCAGTGCGTCCTGCTCACAGTGTTCAGCTAAAACTACAAGTTAGTGGGGTGCGTCCTGCTCACAGTGTTAAGCTAAAACTACAAGTTAGTGGGGTGCGTCCTGCTCACAGTGTTCAGCTAAAACTACAAGTTAGTGTAGTGAGACCTCTGCACAGTGTTCAGCTAAAACTACAAGTTAGTGGGGTGCGTCCTGCTCACAGTGTTCTGATAAAACTACAAGTTAGTGCGGTGCGTCCTGCTCACAGTGTTCAGCTAAAACTACAAGTTAGTGCGGTGCGTCCTGCTCACAGTGTTCAGCAAAAACTACAAGCTAGTGTAGTGAGACCTCTGCACAGTGTTCATCTAAAGCTACAAGTTAGTGCAGTGCGTCCTGCTCACAGTGTTCATCTAAAACTACAAGTTAGTGTGGTGCGTCCTGCTCACAGTGTTCAGCTAAAACTAAAAGGTAGTGGGGTGCGTCCTGCTCACAGTGTTCAGCTAAAACTAAGTTAGTGCGGTGCGTCCTGCTCACAGTGTTCATCTAAAGCTACAAGTTAGTGCAGTGCGTCCTGCTCACAGTGTTCAGCTAAAACTACAAGTTAGTGTGGTGCATCCTGCTCACAGTTTTCAGCTAAAACTACAAGTTAGTGCGGTGTGTCCAGCTCACAGTGTTCAGCTAAAACTACAAGTTAGTGCGGTGCGTCCTGCTCACAGTGTTCAGCTAAAACTACAAGTTAGTACGGTGCGTCCTGCTCACAGTGTTCAGCTAAAACTACAAGTTAGTGCAGTGCGTCCTGCTCACAGTGTTCAGCTAAAACTACAAGTTAGTGGGGTGCGTCCTGCTCACAGTGTTCAGCTAAAACTAAAAGGTAATGGGGTGCATCCTGCTCACAGTGTTCAGCTAAAACTAAGTTAGTGCGGTGCGTCCTGCTCACAGTGTTCAGCTAAAACTACAAGTTAGGGGGGTGCGTCCTGCTCACAGTGTTCAGCTAAAACTACAAGTTAGTGCGGTGCGTCCTGCTCACAGTGTTCAGCTAAAACTACAAGTTAGTAGGGTGCGTCCTGCTCACAGTGTTCAGCTAAAACTACAAGTTAGTGCGGTGTGTCCTGCTCACAGTGTTCAGCTAAAACTACAAATTAGTGTAGTGAGACCTCTGCACAGTGTTCATCTAAAGCTACAAGTTAGTGCAGTGTGTCCTGCTCACAGTGTTCAGCTAAAACTACAAGTTAGTTCGGTGCGTCCTGCTCACAATGTTTTAGCTAAAACTACAAGTTAGTGGGGTGCGTCCTGCTCACAGTGTTCAGCTAAAACTACAAGTTAGTGCGGTGCATCTTGCTCACAGTGTTCAGCTAAAACTACAAGTTAGTGTGGTGCGTCCTGCTCACAGTGTTCAGCTAAAACTACAAGTTAGTGCGGTGCGTCCTGCTCACAGTGTTCATCTAAAACTACAAGTTAGTGCAGTGCGTCCTGCTCACAGTGTTCAGCTAAAACTACAAGTTAGTGGGGTGCGTCCTGCTCACAGTGTTAAGCTAAAACTACAAGTTAGTGGGGTGCGTCCTGCTCACAGTGTTCAGCTAAAACTACGAGTTAGTGTAGTGAGACCTCTGCACAGTGTTCAGCTAAAACTACAAGTTAGTGGGGTGCGTCCTGCTCACAGTGTTCAGATAAAACTACAAGTTAGTGCGGTGCGTCCTGCTCACAGTGTTCAGCTAAAACTACAAGTTAGTGCGGTGCGTCCTGCTCACAGTGTTCAGCAAAAACTACAAGTTAGTGTAGTGAGACCTCTGCACAGTGTTCATCTAAAGCTGCAAGTTAGTGCAGTGCGTCCTGCTCACAGTGTTCATCTAAAACTACAAGTTAGTGCGGTGCGTCCTGCTCACAGTGTTCAGCTAAAACTAAAAGGTAGTGGGGTGCGTCCTGCTCACAGTGTTCAGCTAAAACTAAGTTAGTGCGGTGCGTCCTGCTCACAGTGTTCATCTAAAGCTACAAGTTAGTGCAGTGCGTCCTGCTCACAGTGTTCAGCTAAAACTACAAGTTAGTGCGGTGCATCCTGCTCACAGTTTTCAGCTAAAACTACAAGTTAGTGCGGTGTGTCCAGCTCACAGTGTTCAGCTAAAACTACAAGTTAGTGCGGTGCGTCCTGCTCACAGTGTTCAGCTAAAACTACAAGTTAGTGTAGTGAGACCTCTGCACAGTGTTCATCTAAAGCTACAAGTTAGTGCAGTGCGTCCTGCTCACAGTGTTCAGCTAAAACTACAAGTTAGTGCGGTGCGTCCTGCTCACAGTGTTCAGCTAAAACTAAAAGGTAATGGGGTGCGTCCTGCTCACAGTGTTCAGCTAAAACTAAGTTAGTGCGGTGCGTCCTGCTCACAGTGTTCAGCTAAAACTACAAGTTAGTGTGGTGCATCCTGCTCACAGTTTTCAGCTAAAACTACAAGTTAGTGCGGTGTGTCCAGCTCACAGTGTTCAGCTAAAACTACAAGTTAGTGCGGTACGTCCTGCTCACAGTGTTCAGCTAAAACTACAAGTTAGTACGGTGCGTCCTGCTCACAGTGTTCAGCTAAAACTACAAGTTAGTGCAGTGCGTCCTGCTCACAGTGTTCAGCTAAAACTACAAGTTAGTGGGGTGCGTTCTGCTCACAGTGTTCAGCTAAAACTAAAAGGTAATGGGGTGCATCCTGCTCACAGTGTTCAGCTAAAACTAAGTTAGTGCGGTGCGTCCTGCTCACAGTGTTCAGCTAAAACTACAAGTTAGGGGGGTGCGTCCTGCTCACAGTGTTCAGCTAAAACTACAAGTTAGTGCGGTGCGTCCTGCTCACAGTGTTCAGCTAAAACTACAAGTTAGTAGGGTGCGTCCTGCTCACAGTGTTCAGCTAAAACTACAAGTTAGTGCGGTGTGTCCTGCTCACAGTGTTCAGCTAAAACTACAAATTAGTGTAGTGAGACCTCTGCACAGTGTTCATCTAAAGCTACAAGTTAGTGCAGTGTGTCCTGCTCACAGTGTTCAGCTAAAACTACAAGTTAGTTCGGTGCGTCCTGCTCACAGTGTTTTAGCTAAAACTACAAGTTAGTGGGGTGCGTCCTGCTCACAGTGTTCAGCTAAAACTACAAGTTAGTGCGGTGCATCTTGCTCACAGTGTTCAGCTAAAACTAAAAGGTAGTGGGGTGCGTCCTGCTCACAGTGTTCAGCTAAAACTAAGTTAGTGCGGTGCGTCCTGCTCACAGTGTTCATCTAAAGCTACAAGTTAGTGCAGTGCGTCCTGCTCACAGTGTTCAGCTAAAACTACAAGTTAGTGCGGTGCATCCTGCTCACAGTTTTCAGCTAAAACTACAAGTTAGTGCGGTGTGTCCAGCTCACAGTGTTCAGCTAAAACTACAAGTTAGTGCGGTGCGTCCTGCTCACAGTGTTCAGCTAAAACTACAAGTTAGTGTAGTGAGACCTCTGCACAGTGTTCATCTAAAGCTACAAGTTAGTGCAGTGCGTCCTGCTCACAGTGTTCAGCTAAAACTACAAGTTAGTGCGGTGCGTCCTGCTCACAGTGTTCAGCTAAAACTAAAAGGTAATGGGGTGCGTCCTGCTCACAGTGTTCAGCTAAAACTAAGTTAGTGCGGTGCGTCCTGCTCACAGTGTTCAGCTAAAACTACAAGTTAGTGCGGTGCGTCCTGCTCACAGTGTTCAGCTAAAACTACAAGTTAGTGCAGTGCGTCCTGCTCACAGTGTTCAGCTAAAACTACAAGTTAGTGGGGTGCGTCCTGCTCACAGTGTTCAGCTAAAACTAAAAGGTAATGGGGTGCGTCCATCTCACAGTGTTCAGCTAAAACTACAAGTTAGTGTAGTGAGACCTCTGCACAGTGTACATCTAAAGCTACAAGTTAGTGCAGTGTGTCCTGCTCACAGTGTTCAGCTAAAACTACAAGTTAGTGCGGTGCGTCCTGCTCACGGTGTTCAGCTAAAACTACAAGTTAGTGCGGTGCGTCCTGCTCACAGTGTTTTAGCTAAAACTACAAGTCAGTGGGGTGCGTCCTGCTCACAGTGTTCAGCTAAAACTACAAGTTAGTGCGGTGCGTCTTGCTCACAGTGTTTTAGCTAAAACTACAAGTTAGTGTGGTGCGTCCTGCTCACAGTGTTCAGCTAAAACTACAAGTTAGTGTTTTGCGTCCTGCTCACAGTAAATACAAAAGGGAAAGGGGGTTGGGGTATAAATACCCCTGGGATTTTTAAGGTGCTTTTCAAATTTTTTTTGGGTAGGTCAGTAGAGAAGTATATTAACCTCAAAGAAAAGAAAAAGATCACTGTATGCAAATTGCCAAACTGACTAATAGATTTCTTGTTTAATATCTTTAATAATTAAGAATAATAACAAAACACATCATCTAAGAACATGCACAATCTTGAACAAACATGGTCAGATAGTGACATAATTAAAATTTGAAACCACTTTGCGATACCAATCTCAACATGTTTCACTCAATATCTGAGCTTCATCAGGAGTTTTTTGGTACAGGTGTGGCATACTAAAATAAAAAAGAAGAAGAGACAAAACAAAAATAAATACAATGCTTACAAAACACTTATAAGATATTAATTTATCAGAAAAATCGAATTCAATTAAGTATTGCTAGAAAAGCATCAACTGGTGTACATATATTTGCATACAGACAAAATATATGGGTAGATTTCGCATATAACCTACAAGTCTATACTAATAATAATCTGATCAAAATAAGTAAAGAAATAGGAATTCATTAAATACTGTGCATTCATTCGTTTCCAGGTCCACAAAGGGAAGGAACACCCATGCGGATCTAGGAACAGTAAAACAACATGAAGGAAATCAAAGAAGTAGGGGTTTGCTTACCCAAGCCAAAACAGGTTTAAAGGTGAATAGTAGACACATAAGTGATGAACGTATATACAGTGCCGTGGCTCAAATGCCAATCAAAAGGATGCGTCTCACCCGTCTAGGGCCTCCCAAACCGTTTATTTGGTCCACAGAGGGGCCCAAGCATAGAGTAACTGAAATGAAATAATTAACAGAAGAGTAAAGAGATATTTCTGAGTACAAGGACCAATGGCGGGGAAATAGAGCAGTCGGTGAGGTAAAGTAGTGAAAATGTCAAAAAATTACCTTCTAGATTGAATCAAGGGTACATGTTCAAGGCTAAAAAAGCCATATGAACAAAGGCATAGAGGAGGACAATACTCCAGTTTCACCACACGGTGGCAGTCAAAAAGGACAACCCTTGAGAGCCAGATCAGAAGATCCAAGTGTATGCTGCCCCATTAGACTAGAAAAAATAAAAAAATAAAAAAATAAAGACAATAAAACAAATTGCTCTGGAGAGCATTGTCTTATTCACCATACCATTAAATCAATCCCCAAAAGGGAGCGTAGCCCCCTTCGGACAAAGAGTTTAGCTTACCTGAGAGGTGAGGTGGATGTGTACGGAAGGGGAGAGCGGCATATACCTCCCCTTGCAGCCTCAGCGCCACTGTCAGAGGATAGCGGCTGGGAAGCCGAACTAAATAGGCCCCTCCAAACCGATGGCGTCTGACGTCACCATCGGAAAGCGGACGTGTTGTGAGGCACCTCCCCCAGGATTCATGTGGCCAATGGGTACCAAAGGGGCGAGACCAAGTATCGAAACTATCCCAACTAAGGCTGACGTCGAATCTTCCGTCGCTTGTTTCGACGGTAGTGAATTGGCGCATGCGCACGCCGGGAAGGGACGTTGTTAGAGCCCTATTGCCGCGCAAGCGTACTGCAGACCGGAAAAAGGGCTGGATAAAACAGCCCTAGAGAAAAACAATATTATCCGGAGCAGAACGAAAGGACAAATAAACGGTCAGCCATGTTGACTGTGGGAAATAGGAAGGGAAAGAAAAAGGGGTATGAAAAATGTGTGTATAAACCTTTTGACAATAATCTTATCAAAAAAATTTGTTAAATATTAATAAATAACCAGCAGGTTGCTAAGACCTAATCTGATATATTTAATACCAATGAGTTATCCCAAATTAGCAGGATCAAGGAGAAAGTGAAAAGGAATGTGAAAAAATAGAATAAACGAAAAAATCTCGCTGGACTGGCCATCGGGCACATTCATCCAGAAGGGGGAGTTTAATACCTCTAGGGCCCCCAGGGGAGGGCAATTGATTACTTACCCCACACCCTGAGTGCCCGTGGCGTCCGTGTGGACCAATGCAAAAAACGGAAATAAGGAAGGAACGTCCAAGTGACGGAGAGACGCTAAATATTTAGTTTAGACCATGGATATATATGTATTGAAAAACGGGGACAATACCATCTCCGTCTGTGTTGGCTTGGAAGGGAAACCCCACTTTTTATGAAAACAACCTGGAAAAAACCACATACAGAGAAATATATAAGAAGTTACAAAAATTGTATGTAGGTGAAATTGTGTATTAAACAATTTTTTTAAAACAAGTTTGAAAAGCAAGACCGGAAACAACACATATGTATAATGAAATAGACAAAGGCAGTTGAATAAAAAAGGACTAGAGAAATGGTTTGAAACTCAATGCATCATTGAGACCTGGGGGTTTTAAAGCGGACAGAGTGTGTATCCATCGGGTCTCGCGTTGTAAAAGTATTTTATCATAGTTCCCCCCACGCTCCCCTGGGGGAACATATTCCAACGCAAAAAAATGCATTTTGTTGCTGTCAAAATCGTGATGCAGCCCCATATGTCTACTAATGGGCGTCTCCATTTTCTTTTTCAGAACCAGGGACACATGGTCCCTGATCCTACAAAAGAAGGGACGTTTAGTTTTGCCTATGTAGAATCCATGGCATTCGCACATCATGATGTATACAATCCCAATGGATTGACACGTCACTGAAAAATTGGGTTTGTAATGACGACCATTGGGGAGCATAATGCCTCTTGCAGAGTGGATGAATCTACAAAAGGGGCATTTATGACAAGGTCTACACCCCTTGCGGGATTCTGTTTTTGATTGTATAGTGCTGTCATAATGGCTGTGTACTAAAGTATCCTTCAGAGATTTGGATCTTCTAAACGTGATCTCCGGATAGGGTTTTAAATGCTTTGATACTTTCTCGTCTCCCATTAGGAGGTACCAATGTTTTTGAATGATATCCCGGACTTGCTTTTGTTGGCCTGAAAATCTGGTGATTAGTCTGACACTAGAATCTGTCTTAGTGGGTCTGGCTTGATGTATAAGTAGGGATCTCTTTTGGCTCTTGGCTTTTAGATAGGCCCTTTTCAGACACTTTTTGCTGTAGCCTCGTTGGCTCAAACGAGACTGCAGCAGTTTGGCTTGGTGTTCAAAATCTAATTCAGTGCTACAATTGCGTCTTAACCTAAGATATTGCCCATAGGGCAAATTATTGATCAATGGAATGGGATGTGAGCTTGTGGCATGTAATACCGTATTGCCCGCTGAGGGTTTTCGGTATAGGGTGGTTCCAATGTTACCTTCGTCGTCTACCAATACCTGAACGTCTAAAAAGGTCAAAAAAAAGCAAACCCCTACTTCTTTGATTTCCTTCATGTTGTTTTACTGTTCCTAGATCTGCATGGGTGTTCCTTCCCTTTGTGGACCTGGAAACGAATGAATGCACAGTATTTAATGAATTCCTATTTCTTTACTTATTTTGATCAGATTATTATTAGTATAGACTTGTAGGTTATATGCGAAATCTACCCATATATTTTGTCTGTATGCAAATATATGTACACCAGTTGATGCTTTTCTAGCAATACATAATTGAATTCGATTTTTCTGATAAATTAATATCTTATAAGTGTTTTGTAAGCATTGTATTTATTTTTGTTTTGTCTCTTCTTCTTTTTTATTTTAGTATGCCACACCTGTACCAAAAAACTCCTGATGAAGCTCAGATATTGAGCGAAACATGTTGAGATTGGTATCGCAAAGTGGTTTCAAATTTTAATTATGTCACTATCTGACCATGTTTGTTCAAGATTGTGCATGTTCTTAGATGATGTGTTTTGTTATTATTCTTAATTATTAAAGATATTAAACAAGAAATCTAAATGTCAGTTTGGCAATTTGCATACAGTGATCTTTTTCTTTTCTTTGAGGTTAATATACTTCTCTACTGACCTACCCGAAAAAAATTTGAAAAGCACCTTAAAAATCCCAGGGGTATTTATACCCCAACCCCCTTTCCCTTTTGTATTTATTTACCAGGGATGTGGTGCTAATGGGTTAACTGTCCCTGCCCTCTAATAAATAGTCCTGCTCACAGTGTTCAGCTAAAACTACAAGTTAGTGGGGTGCGTCCTGCTCAAAGTGTTCAGCTAAAACTACAAGTTAGTGTAGTGAGACCTCTGCACAGTGTTCAGCTAAAACTACAAGTTAGTGGGGTGCGTCCTGCTCACAGTGTACAGATAAAACTACAAGTTAGTGCAGTGCGTCCTGCTCACAGTGTTCAGCTAAAACTACAAGTTAGTGCGGTGCGTCCTGCTCACAGTGTTCAGCTAAAACTACAAGTTAGTGTAGTGAGACCTCTGCACAGTGTTCATCTAAAGCTACAAGTTAGTGCAGTGCGTCCTGCTCACAGTG
Source organism: Lithobates septentrionalis (assembly GCA_037952835.1). Classification (NCBI taxonomy): domain Eukaryota; kingdom Metazoa; phylum Chordata; class Amphibia; order Anura; family Ranidae; genus Lithobates; species Lithobates septentrionalis. The sequence goes on from JBBDGP010002135.1 coordinate 762,556, forward strand.
TTCAGCTAAAACTACAAGTTAGTGCGGTGCGTCCTGCTCACAGTGTTCAGCTAAAACTTCAAGTTAGTGGGGTGCGTCCTGCTCACAGCGTTCAGCTAAAACTACAAGTTAGTGCGGTGCGTCCTGCTCACAGTGTTCAGCTAAAACTAAGTTAGTGCGGTGCGTCCTGCTCACAGTGTTCAGCTAAAACTACAAGTTAGTGTAGTGAGACCTCTGCACAGTGTTCATCTAAAGATACAAGTTAGTGCAGTGCGTCCTGCTCACAGTGTTCAGCTAAAACTACAAGATAGTGGGGTGCGTCCTGCTCACAGTGTTCAGCTAAAACTACAAGTTAGTGCAGTGCGTCCTGCTCACAGTGTTCAGCTAAAACTACAAGTTTGTGTATTGAGACCTCTGCACAGTGTTCATCTAAAGCTACAAGTTAGTGCAGTGCGTCCTGCTCACAGTGTTCAGCTAAAACTATAAGCTAGTGCGGTGCGTCCTGCTCACAGTGTTCAGCTAAAACTAAAAGTTAGTGGGGTGCGTCCTGCTCACAGTGTTCAGCTAAAACTACAAGTTAGTGCGGTGCGTCCTGCTCACAGTGTTTTAGCTAAAACTACAAGTTAGTGGGGTGCGTCCTGCTCACAGTGTTCAGCTAAAACTACAAGTTAGTGCGGTGCGTCTTGCTCACAGTGTTCAGCTAAAACTACAAGTTAGTGTGGTGCGTCCTGCTCACAGTGTTCAGCTAAAACTACAAGTTAGTGTTTTGCGTCCTGCTCACAGTGTTCAGCTAAAACTACAAGTTAGTGGGGTGCGTCCTGCTCAAAGTGTTCAGCTAAAACTACAAGTTAGTGTAGTGAGACCTCTGCACAGTGTTCAGCTAAAACTACAAGTTAGTGGGGTGCGTCCTGCTCACAGTGTTCAGCTAAAACTACAAGCTAGTGCGGTGTTTCCTGCTCACAGTGTTCAGCTAAAACTACAAGTTAGTGCGGTGCGTCCTGCTCACAGTGTTCAGCAAAAACTACAAGTTAGTGTAGTGAGACCTCTGCACAGTGTTCATCTAAAGCTACAAGTTAGTGTAGTGTGTCCTGCTCACAGTGTTCAGCTAAAACTACAAGTTAGTGCGGTGCGTCCTGCTCACAGTGTTCAGCTAAAACTACAAGTTAGTGCAGTGCATCCTGCTCACAGTGTTCAGCTAAAACTACAAGTTAGTGCGGTGCGTCCTGCTCACAGTGTTCAGCTAAAACTAAAAGGTAATGGGGTGCGTCCTGCTCACAGTGTTCAGCTAAAACTAAGTTAGTGCGGTGCGTCCTGCTCACAGTGTTCAGCTAAAACTACAAGTTAGTGTAGTGAGACCTCTGCATAGTGTTCATCTAAAGATACAAGTTAGTGCGGTGCGTCCTGCTCACAGTGTTCAGCTAAAACTACAAGTTAGTGCAGTGCATCCTGCTCACAGTGTTCAGCTAAAACTACAAGTTAGTGCGGTGTGTCCTGCTCACAGTGTTCAGCTAAAACTACAAGTTAGTGCGGTGCGTCTTGCTCACAGTGTTCAGCTAAAACTACAAGTTAGTGTAGTGAGACCTCTGCACAGTGTTCATCTAAAGCTACAAGTTAGTGCAGTGCGTCCTGCTCACAGTGTTCAGCTAAAACTACAAGTTAGTGCAGTGCGTCCTGCTCACAGTGTTCAGCTAAAACTAAAAGGTAATGGGGTGCGTCCTGCTCACAGTGTTCAGCTAAAACTAAGTTAGTGCGGTGCGTCCTGCTCACAGTGTTCAGCTAAAACTACAAGTTAGTACGGTGCGTCCTGCTCACAGTGTTCAGCTAAAACGACAAGTTAGTGCAGTGCGTCCTGCTCACAGTGTTCAGCTAAAACTACAAGTTAGTGGGGTGCGTCCTGCTCACAGTGTTCAGCTAAAACTAAAAGGTAATGGGGTGCGTCCTGCTCACAGTGTTCAGCTAAAACTAAGTTAGTGCGGTGCGTCCTGCTCACAGTGTTCAGCTAAAACTACAAGTTAGTGGGGTGCGTCCTGCTCACAGTGTTCAGCTAAAACTACAAGTTAGTGCGGTGCGTCCTGCTCACAGTGTTCAGCTAAAACTACAAGTTAGTGGGGTGCGTCCTGCTCACAGTGTTCAGCTAAAACTACAAGTTAGTGCGGTGTGTCCTGCTCACAGTGTTCAGCTAAAACTACAAGTTAGTGTAGTGAGACCTCTGCACTGTGTTCATCTAAAGCTACAAGTTAGTGCAGTGTGTCCTGCTCACAGTGTTCAGCTAAAACTACAAGTTAGTTCGGTGCGTCCTGCTCACAGTGTTTTAGCTAAAACTACAAGTTAGTGGGGTGCGTCCTGCTCACAGTGTTCAGCTAAAACTACAAGTTAGTGCGGTGTATCTTGCTCACAGTGCTCAGCTAAAACTACAAGTTAGTGTGGTGCGTCCTGCTCACAGTGTTCAGCTAAAACTACAAGTTAGTGTAGTGAGACCTCTGCACAGTGTTCAGCTAAAACTACAAGTTAGTGGGGTGCGTCCTGCTCACAGTGTTCAGATCAAACTACAAGTTAGTGCGGTGCGTCCTGCTCACAGTGTTCAGCTAAAACTAAAAGTTAGTGCGGTGCGTCCTGCTCACAATGTTCAGCTAAAACTACAAGTTAGTGTAGTGAGACCTCTGCACAGTGTTCATCTAAAGCTATAAGTTAGTGCAGTGCATCCTGCTCACAGTGTTCAGCTAAAACTACAATTTAGTGTGGTGCGTCCTGCTCACAGTGTTCAGCTAAAACTACAAGTTAGTGGGGTGCGTCCTGCTCACAGTGTTCAGCTAAAACTACAAGTTAGTGCGGTGCGTCTTGCTCACAGTGTTCAGCTAAAACTACAAGTTAGTGTAGTGAGACCTCTGCACAGTGTTCATATAAAGCTACAAGTTAGTGCAGTGCTTCCTGCTCACAGTGTTCAGCTAAAACTATAAGTTAGTGCGGTGCGTCCTGCTCACAGTGTTCAGCTAAAACTACAAGTTAGTGCAGTGCGTCCTGCTCACAGTGTTCAGCTAAAACTACAAGTTAGTGGGGTGCGTCCTGCTCACAGTGTTAAGCTAAAACTACAAGTTAGTGGGGTGCGTCCTGCTCACAGTGTTCAGCTAAAACTACAAGTTAGTGTAGTGAGACCTCTGCACAGTGTTCAGCTAAAACTACAAGTTAGTGGGGTGCGTCCTGCTCACAGTGTTCAGATAAAACTACAAGTTAGTGCGGTGCGTCCTGCTCACAGTGTTCAGCTAAAACTACAAGTTAGTGCGGTGCGTCCTGCTCACAGTGTTCAGCAAAAACTACAAGTTAGTGTAGTGAGACCTCTGCTCAGTGTTCATCTAAAGCTACAAGTTAGTGCAGTGCGTCCTGCTCACAGTGTTCATCTAAAACTACAAGTTAGTGCGGTGCGTCCTGCTCACAGTGTTCAGCTAAAACTAAAAGGTAGTGGGGTGCGTCCTGCTCACAGTGTTCAGCTAAAACTAAGTTAGTGCGGTGCGTCCTGCTCACAGTGTTCAGCTAAAACTACAAGTTAGTGCGGTGCATCCTGCTCACAGTTTTCAGCTAAGACTACAATTTAGTGCGGTGTGTCCAGCTCACAGTGTTCAGCTAAAACTACAAGTTAGTGCGGTGCGTCCTGCTCACAGTGTTCAGCTAAAACTACAAGTTAGTACGGTGCGTCCTGCTCACAGTGTTCAGCTAAAACTACAAGTTAGTGCAGTGCGTCCTGCTCACAGTGTTCAGCTAAAACTACAAGTTAGTGGGGTGCGTCCTGCTCACAGTGTTCAGCTAAAACGAAAAGGTAATGGGGTGCGTCCTGCTCACAGTGTTCAGCTAAAACTAAGTTAGTGCAGTGCGTCCTGCTCACAGTGTTCAGCTAAAACTACAAGTTAGTGGGGTGCGTCCTGCTCACAGTGTTCAGCTAAAACTACAAGTTAGTGCGGTGCGTCCTGCTCACAGTGTTCAGCTAAAACTACAAGTTAGTGGGGTGCGTCCTGCTCACAGTGTTCAGCTAAAACTACAAGTTAGTGCGGTGTGTCCTGCTCACAGTGTTCAGCTAAAACTACAAGTTAGTGTAGTGAGACCTCTGCACAGTGTTCATCTAAAGCTACAAGTTAGTGCAGTGTGTCCTGCTCACAGTGTTCAGCTAAAACTACAAGTTAGTTCGGTGCGTCCTGCTCACAGTGTTTTAGCTAAAACTACAAGTTTGTGGGGTGCGTCCTGCTCACAGTGTTCAGCTAAAACTACAAGTTAGTGCGGTGCATCTTGCTCACAGTGTTCAGCTAAAACTACAAGTTAGTGTGGTGCGTCCTGCTCACAGTGTTCAGCTAAAACTACAAGTTAGTGTAGTGAGACCTCTGCACAGTGTTCAGCTAAAACTACAAGTTAGTGGGGTGCGTCCTGCTCACAGTGTTCAGATCAAACTACAAGTTAGTGCGGTGCGTCCTGCTCACAGTGTTCAGCTAAAACTACAAGTTAGTGCGGTGCGTCCTGCTCACAGTGTTCAGCTAAAACTACAAGTTAGTGTAGTGAGACCTCTGCACAGTGTTCATCTAAAGCTATAAGTTAGTGCAGTGCGTCCTGCTCACAGTGTTCAGCTAAAACTACAAGTTAGTGGGGTGCGTCCTGCTCACAGTGTTCAGCTAAAACTACAAGTTAGTGCGGTGCGTCTTGCTCACAGTGTTCAGCTAAAACTACAAGTTAGTGTAGTGAGACCTCTGCACAGTGTTCATCTAAAGCTACAAGTTAGTGCAGTGCTTCCTGCTCACAGTGTTCAGCTAAAACTACAAGTTAGTGCGGTGCGTCCTGCTCACAGTGTTCAGCTAAAACTACAAGTTAGTGCAGTGCGTCCTGCTCACAGTGTTCAGCTAAAACTACAAGTTAGTGCGGTGCGTCCTGCTCACAGTGTTCAGCTAAAACTAAAAGGTAATGGGGTGCGTCCTGCTCACAGTGTTCAGCTAAAACTAAGTTAGTGCGGTGCGTCCTGCTCACAGTGTTCAGCTAAAACTACAAGTTAGTGCAGTGCATCCTGCTCACAGTGTTCTGCTAAAACTACAAGTTAGTGCGGTGTGTCCTGCTCACAGTGTTCAGCTAAAACTACAAGTTAGTGCAGTGCGTCCTGCTCACAGTGTTCAGCTAAAACTACAAGTTAGTGTAGTGAGACCTCTGCACAGTGTTCATCTAAAGTTACAAGTTAGTGCGGTGCGTCCTGCTCACAGTGTTCAGCTAAAACTACAAGTTAGTGCAGTGCGTCCTGCTCACAGTGTTCAGCTAAAACTAAAAGGTAATGGGGTGCGTCCTGCTCACAGTGTTCAGCTAAAACTAAGTTAGTGCGGTGCGTCCTGCTCACAGTGTTCAGCTAAAACTACAAGTTAGTACGGTGCGTCCTGCTCACAGTGTTCAGCTAAAACTACAAGTTAGTGCAGTGCGTCCTGCTCACAGTGTTCAGCTAAAACTACAAGTTAGTGGGGTGCGTCCTGCTCACAGTGTTCAGCTAAAACTAAAAGGTAATGGGGTGCGTCCTGCTCACAGTGTTCAGCTAAAACTAAGTTAGTGCGGTGCGTCCTGCTCACAGTGTTCAGCTAAAACTACAAGTTAGTGGGGTGCGTCCTGCTCACAGTGTTCAGCTAAAACTACAAGTTAGTGCGGTGCGTCCTGCTCACAGTGTTCAGCTAAAACTACAAGTTAGTGGGGTGCGTCCTGCTCACAGTGTTCAGCTAAAACTACAAGTTAGTGCGGTGTGTCCTGCTCACAGTGTTCAGCTAAAACTACAAGTTAGTGTAGTGAGACCTCTGCACTGTGTTCATCTAAAGCTACAAGTTAGTGCAGTGTGTCCTGCTCACAGTGTTCAGCTAAAACTACAAGTTAGTTCGGTGCATCCTGCTCACAGTGTTTTAGCTAAAACTACAAGTTAGTGGGGTGCGTCCTGCTCACAGTGTTCAGCTAAAACTACAAGTTAGTGCGGTGTATCTTGCTCACAGTGTTCAGCTAAAACTACAAGTTAGTGTGGTGCGTCCTGCTCACAGTGTTCAGCTAAAACTACAAGTTAGTGTAGTGAGACCTCTGCACAGTGTTCAGCTAAAACTACAAGTTAGTGGGGTGCGTCCTGCTCACAGTGTTCAGATCAAACTACAAGTTAGTGCGGTGCGTCCTGCTCACAGTGTTCAGCTAAAACTAAAAGTTAGTGCGGTGCGTCCTGCTCACAATGTTCAGCTAAAACTACAAGTTAGTGTAGTGAGACCTCTGCACAGTGTTCATCTAAAGCTATAAGTTAGTGCAGTGCGTCCTGCTCACAGTGTTCAGCTAAAACTACAATTTAGTGTGGTGCATCCTGCTCACAGTGTTCAGCTAAAACTACAAGTTAGTGGGGTGCGTCCTGCTCACAGTGTTCAGCTAAAACTACAAGTTAGTGCGGTGCGTCTTGCTCACAGTGTTCAGCTAAAACTACAAGTTAGTGTAGTGAGACCTCTGCACAGTGTTCATCTAAAGCTACAAGTTAGTGCAGTGCTTCCTGCTCACAGTGTTCAGCTAAAACTACAAGTTAGTGCGGTGCGTCCTGCTCACAGTGTTCAGCTAAAACTACAAGTTAGTGCAGTGCGTCCTGCTCTCAGTGTTCAGCTAAAACTACAAGTTAGTGGGGTGCGTCCTGCTCACAGTGTTAAGCTAAAACTACAAGTTAGTGGGGTGCGTCCTGCTCACAGTGTTCAGCTAAAACTACAAGTTAGTGTAGTGAGACCTCTGCACAGTGTTCAGCTAAAACTACAAGTTAGTGGGGTGCGTCCTGCTCACAGTGTTCAGATAAAACTACAAGTTAGTGCGGTGCGTCCTGCTCACAGTGTTCAGCTAAAACTACAAGTTAGTGCGGTGCGTCCTGCTCACAGTGTTCAGCTAAAACTACAAGTTAGTGGGGTGCGTCCTGCTCACAGTGTTCAGCTAAAACTACAAGTTAGTGCGGTGTGTCCTGCTCACAGTGTTCAGCTAAAACTACAAGTTAGTGTAGTGAGACCTCTGCACTGTGTTCATCTAAAGCTACAAGTTAGTGCAGTGTGTCCTGCTCACAGTGTTCAGCTAAAACTACAAGTTAGTTCGGTGCATCCTGCTCACAGTGTTTTAGCTAAAACTACAAGTTAGTGGGGTGCGTCCTGCTCACAGTGTTCAGCTAAAACTACAAGTTAGTGCGGTGTATCTTGCTCACAGTGTTCAGCTAAAACTACAAGTTAGTGTGGTGCGTCCTGCTCACAGTGTTCAGCTAAAACTACAAGTTAGTGTAGTGAGACCTCTGCACAGTGTTCAGCTAAAACTACAAGTTAGTGGGGTGCGTCCTGCTCACAGTGTTCAGATCAAACTACAAGTTAGTGCGGTGCGTCCTGCTCACAGTGTTCAGCTAAAACTAAAAGTTAGTGCGGTGCGTCCTGCTCACAATGTTCAGCTAAAACTACAAGTTAGTGTAGTGAGACCTCTGCACAGTGTTCATCTAAAGCTATAAGTTAGTGCAGTGCGTCCTGCTCACAGTGTTCAGCTAAAACTACAATTTAGTGTGGTGCATCCTGCTCACAGTGTTCAGCTAAAACTACAAGTTAGTGGGGTGCGTCCTGCTCACAGTGTTCAGCTAAAACTACAAGTTAGTGCGGTGCGTCTTGCTCACAGTGTTCAGCTAAAACTACAAGTTAGTGTAGTGAGACCTCTGCACAGTGTTCATCTAAAGCTACAAGTTAGTGCAGTGCTTCCTGCTCACAGTGTTCAGCTAAAACTACAAGTTAGTGCGGTGCGTCCTGCTCACAGTGTTCAGCTAAAACTACAAGTTAGTGCAGTGCGTCCTGCTCTCAGTGTTCAGCTAAAACTACAAGTTAGTGGGGTGCGTCCTGCTCACAGTGTTAAGCTAAAACTACAAGTTAGTGGGGTGCGTCCTGCTCACAGTGTTCAGCTAAAACTACAAGTTAGTGTAGTGAGACCTCTGCACAGTGTTCAGCTAAAACTACAAGTTAGTGGGGTGCGTCCTGCTCACAGTGTTCAGATAAAACTACAAGTTAGTGCGGTGCGTCCTGCTCACAGTGTTCAGCTAAAACTACAAGTTAGTGCGGTGCGTCCTGCTCACAGTGTTCAGCAAAAACTACAAGTTAGTGTAGTGAGACCTCTGCTCAGTGTTCATCTAAAGCTACAAGTTAGTGCAGTGCGTCCTGCTCACAGTGTTCATCTAAAACTACAAGTTAGTGCGGTGCGTCCTGCTCACAGTGTTCAGCTAAAACTAAAAGGTAGTGGGGTGCGTCCTGCTCACAGTGTTCAGCTAAAACTAAGTTAGTGCGGTGCGTCCTGCTCACAGTGTTCATCTAAAGCTACAAGTTAGTGCAGTGCGTCCTGCTCACAGTGTTCAGCTAAAACTACAAGTTAGTGCGGTGCATCCTGCTCACAGTTTTCAGCTAAAACTACAAGTTAGTGCGTTGTGTCCAGCTCACAGTGTTCAGCTAAAACTACAAGTTAGTGCGGTGCGTCCTGCTCACAGTGTTCAGCTAAAACTACAAGTTAGTACGGTGCGTCCTGCTCACAGTGTTCAGCTAAAACTACAAGTTAGTGCAGTGCGTCCTGCTCACAGTGTTCAGCTAAAACTACAAGTTAGTGGGGTGCGTCCTGCTCACAGTGTTCAGCTAAAACGAAAAGGTAATGGGGTGCGTCCTGCTCACAGTGTTCAGCTAAAACTAAGTTAGTGCGGTGCGTCCTGCTCACAGTGTTCAGCTAAAACTACAAGTTAGTGGGGTGCGTCCTGCTCACAGTGTTCAGCTAAAACTAAAAGTTAGTGCGGTGCGTCCTGCTCACAGTGTTCAGCTAAAACTACAAGTTAGTGGGGTGCGTCCTGCTCACAGTGTTCAGCTAAAACTACAAGTTAGTGCGGTGTGTCCTGCTCACAGTGTTCAGCTAAAACTACAAGTTAGTGTAGTGAGACCTCTGCACAGTGTTCATCTAAAGCTACAAGTTAGTGCAGTGTGTCCTGCTCACAGTGTTCAGCTAAAACTACAAGTTAGTTCGGTGCGTCCTGCTCACAGTGTTTTAGCTAAAACTACAAGTTAGTGGGGTGCGTCCTGCTCACAGTGTTCAGCTAAAACTACAAGTTAGTGCGGTGCATCTTGCTCACAGTGTTCAGCTAAAACTACAAGTTAGTGTGGTGCGTCCTGCTCACAGTGTTCAGCTAAAACTACAAGTTAGTGTAGTGAGACCTCTGCACAGTGTTCAGCTAAAACTACAAGTTAGTGGGGTGCGTCCTGCTCACAGTGTTCAGATCAAACTACAAGTTAGTGCGGTGCGTCCTGCTCACAGTGTTCAGCTAAAACTACAAGTTAGTGCGGTGCGTCCTGCTCACAGTGTTCAGCTAAAACTACAAGTTAGTGTAGTGAGACCTCTGCACAGTGTTCATCTAAAGCTATAAGTTAGTGCAGTGCGTCCTGCTCACAGTGTTCAGCTAAAACTACAATTTAGTGTGGTGCGTCCTGCTCACAGTGTTCAGCTAAAACTACAAGTTAGTGGGGTGCGTCCTGCTCACAGTGTTCAGCTAAAACTACAAGTTAGTGCGGTGCGTCTTGCTCACAGTGTTCAGCTAAAACTACAAGTTAGTGTAGTGAGACCTCTGCACAGTGTTCATCTAAAGCTACAAGTTAGTGCAGTGCTTCCTGCTCACAGTGTTCAGCTAAAACTACAAGTTAGTGTGGTGCGTCCTGCTCACAGTGTTCAGCTAAAACTACAAGTTAGTGCAGTGCGTCCTGCTCACAGTGTTCAGCTAAAACTACAAGTTAGTGGGGTGCGTCCTGCTCACAGTGTTCAGCTAAAACTACAAGTTAGTGTAGTGAGACCTCTGCACAGTGTTCAGCTAAAACTACAAGTTAGTGGGGTGCGTCCTGCTCACAGTGTTCAGATAAAACTACAAGTTAGTGCGGTGCGTCCTGCTCACAGTGTTCAGCTAAAACTACAAGTTAGTGCGGTGCGTCCTGCTCACAGTGTTCAGCAAAAACTACAAGTTAGTGTAGTGAGACCTCTGCACAGTGTTCATCTAAAGCTACAAGTTAGTGCAGTGCGTCCTGCTCACAGTGTTCATCTAAAACTACAAGTTAGTGCGGTGCGTCCTGCTCACAGTGTTCAGCTAAAACTAAAAGGTAGTGGGGTGCGTCCTGCTCACAGTGTTCAGCTAAAACTAAGTTAGTGCGGTGCGTCCTGCTCACAGTGTTCATCTAAAGCTACAAGTTAGTGCAGTGCGTCCTGCTCACAGTGTTCAGCTAAAACTACAAGTTAGTGCGGTGCATCCTGCTCACAGTTTTCAGCTAAAACTACAAGTTAGTGCGGTGTGTCCAGCTCACAATGTTCAGCTAAAACTACAAGTTAGTGCGGTGCGTCCTGCTCACAGTGTTCAGCTAAAACTACAAGTTAGTGTAGTGAGACCTCTGCACAGTGTTCATCTAAAGCTACAAGTTAGTGCAGTGCGTCCTGCTCACAGTGTTCAGCTAAAACTACAAGTTAGTGCGGTGCGTCCTGCTCACAGTGTTCAGCTAAAACTAAAAGGTAATGGGGTGCGTCCTGCTCACAGTGTTCAGCTAAAACTAAGTTAGTGCGGTGCGTCCTGCTCACAGTGTTCAGCTAAAACTACAAGTTAGTACGGTGCGTCCTGCTCACAGTGTTCAGCTAAAACTACAAGTTAGTGCAGTGCGTCCTGCTCACAGTGTTCAGCTAAAACTACAAGTTAGTGTAGTGAGACCTCTGCACAGTGTTCATCTAAAGCTACAAGTTAGTGCAGTGCGTCCTGCTCACAGTGTTCAGTTAAAAATACAAGTTAGTGCGGTGCGTCCTGCTCACAGTGTTCAGCTAAAACTACAAGTTAGTGCAGTGCGTCCTGCTCACAGTGTTCAGCTAAAACTACAAGTTAGTGCGGTGCGTCCTGCTCACAGTGTTCAGCTAAAACTAAAAGGTAATGGGGTGCGTCCTGCTCACAGTGTTCAGCTAAAACTAAGTTAGTGTAGTGAGACCTCTGCATAGTGTTCATCTAAAGATACAAGTTAGTGCGGTGCGTCCTGCTCACAGTGTTCAGCTAAAACTACAAGTTAGTGGGGTGCGTCCTGCTCACAGCGTTCAGCTAAAACTACAAGTTAGTGCGGTGCGTCCTGCTCACAGTGTTCAGCTAAAACTACAAGTTAGTGTAGTGAGACCTCTGCACAGTGTTCATCTAAAGCTACAAGTTAGTGCAGTGCGTCCTGCTCACAGTGTTCAGTTAAAAATACAAGTTAGTGCGGTGCGTCCTGCTCACAGTGTTCAGCTAAAACTACAAGTTAGTGCAGTGCGTCCTGCTCACAGTGTTAAGCTAAAACTACAAGTTAGTGGGGTGCGTCCTGCTCACAGTGTTCAGCTAAAACTAAAAGGTAATGGGGTGCGTCCTGCTCACAGTGTTCAGCTAAAACTAAGTTAGTGCAGTGCGTCCTGCTCACAGTGTTCAGCTAAAACTACAAGTTAGTGTAGTGAGACCTCTGCATAGTGTTCATCTAAAGATACAAGTTAGTGCGGTGCGTCCTGCTCACAGTGTTCAGCTAAAACTACAAGTTAGTGCGGTGCGTCCTGCTCACAGTGTTCAGCTAAAACTACAAGTTAGTGTGGTGCGTCCTGCTCACAGTGTTCAGCTAAAACTACAAATTAGTGGGGTGCGTCCTGCTCACAGTGTTCAGCTAAAATTAGAAGTTAGTGTAGTGAGACCTCTGCACAGTGTTCAGCTAAAACTACAAGTTAGTGGGGTGCGTCCTGCTCACAGTGTTCAGATAAAACTACAAGTTAGTGGGGTGCGTCCTGCTCACAGTGTTCAGCTAAAACTACAAGTTAGTGGGGTGCGTCCTGCTCACAGTGTTCAGCTAAAACTACAAGTTAGGGCGGTGCGTCCTGCTCACAGTGTTCAGCTAAAACTACAAGTTAGTGCGGTGCGTCCTGCTCACAGTGTTCAGCTAAAACTACAAGTTAGTGTAGTGAGACCTCTGCATAGTGTTCATCTAAAGATACAAGTTAGTGCGGTGCGTCCTGCTCACAGTGTTCAGCTAAAACTACAAGTTAGTGGGGTGCGTCCTGCTCACAGTGTTCAGCTAAAACTACAAGTTAGTGCGGTGCGTCCTGCTCACAGTGTTCAGCTAAAACTACAAGTTAGTGTAGTGAGACCTCTGCACAGTGTTCATCTAAAGCTACAAGTTAGTGCAGTGTGTCCTGCTCACAGTGTTCAGCTAAAACTACAAGTTAGTACGGTGCGTCCTGCTCACAGTGTTCAGCTAAAACTACAAGTTAGTGCAGTGCGTCCTGCTCACAGTGTTCAGCTAAAACTACAAGTTAGTGGGGTGCGTCCTGCTCACAGTGTTCAGCTAAAACTACAAGTTAGTGTAGTGAGACCTCTGCACAGTGTTCATCTAAAGCTACAAGTTAGTGCAGTGTGTCCTGCTCACAGTGTTCAGCTAAAACTACAAGTTAGTACGGTGCGTCCTGCTCACAGTGTTCAGCTAAAACTACAAGTTAGTGCAGTGCGTCCTGCTCACAGTGTTCAGCTAAAACTACAAGTTAGTGGGGTGTGTCCTGCTCACAGTGTTCAGCTAAAACTAAAAGGTAATGGGGTGCGTCCTGCTCACAATGTTCAGCTAAAACTAAGTTAGTGCGGTGCGTCCTGCTCACAGTGTTCAGCTAAAACTACAAGTTAGTGTAGTGAGACCTCTGCATAGTGTTCATCTAAAGATACAAGTTAGTGCGGTGCGTCCTGCTCACAGTGTTCAGCTAAAACTACAAGTTAGTGGGGTGCGTCCTGCTCACAATGTTCAGCTAAAACTACAAGTTAGTGCGGTGCGTCCTGCTCACAGTGTTCAGCTAAAACTACAAGTTAGTGCGGTGCGTCCTGCTCACAGTGTTCAGCTAAAACTACAAGTTATTGTAGTGAGACCTCTGCACAGTGTTCATCTAAAGCTACAAGTTAGTGCAGTGCGTCCTGCTCACAGTGTTCAGTTAAAACTACAAGTTAGTGCGGTGCGTCCTGCTCACAGTGTTCAGCTAAAACTACAAGTTAGTGCAGTGCATCCTGCTCACAGTGTTCAGCTAAAACTACAAGTTAGTGGGGTGCGTCCTGCTCACAGTGTTCAGCTAAAACTAAAAGGTAATGGGGTGCGTCCTGCTCACAGTGTTCAGCTAAAACTAAGTTAGTGCGGTGCGTCCTGCTCACAGTGTTCAGCTAAAACTACAAGTTAGTGTAGTGAGACCTCTGCATAGTGTTCATCTAAAGATACAAGTTAGTGCGGTGCGTCCTGCTCACAGTGTTCAGCTAAAACTACAAGTTAGTGCGGTGCGTCCTGCTCACAGTGTTCAGCTAAAACTACAAGTTAGTGTGGTGCGTCCTGCTCACAGTGTTCAGCTAAAACTACAAGTTAGTGGGGTGCGTCCTGCTCACAGTGTTCAGCTAAAATTAGAAGTTAGTGTAGTGAGACCTCTGCACAGTGTTCAGCTAAAACTACAAGTTAGTGGGGTGCGTCCTGCTCACAGTGTTCAGATAAAACTACAAGTTAGTGGGGTGCGTCCTGCTCACAGTGTTCAGCTAAAACTACAAGTTAGTGGGGTGCGTCCTGCTCACAGTGTTCAGCTAAAACTACAAGTTAGGGCGGGGCGTCCTGCTCACAGTGTTCAGCTAAAACTACAAGTTAGTGCGGTGCGTCCTGCTCACAGTGTTCAGCTAAAACTACAAGTTAGTGGGGTGCGTCCTGCTCACAGTGTTCAGCTAAAACTACAAGTTAGTGCGGTGCGTCCTGCTCACAGTGTTCAGCTAAAACTACAAGTTAGTGTAGTGAGACCTCTGCACAGTGTTCATCTAAAGCTACAAGTTAGTGCAGTGTGTCCTGCTCACAGTGTTCAGCTAAAACTACAAGTTAGTACGGTGCGTCCTGCTCACAGTGTTCAGCTAAAACTACAAGTTAGTGTGGTGCGTCCTGCTCACAGTGTTCAGCTAAAACTACAAGTTAGTGGGGTGCGTCCTGCTCACAGTGTTCAGCTAAAATTAGAAGTTAGTGTAGTGAGACCTCTGCACAGTGTTCAGCTAAAACTACAAGTTAGTGGGGTGCGTCCTGCTCACAGTGTTCAGATAAAACTACAAGTTAGTGGGGTGCGTCCTGCTCACAGTGTTCAGCTAAAACTACAAGTTAGTGGGGTGCGTCCTGCTCACAGTGTTCAGCTAAAACTACAAGTTAGGGCGGGGCGTCCTGCTCACAGTGTTCAGCTAAAACTACAAGTTAGTGCGGTGCGTCCTGCTCACAGTGTTCAGCTAAAACTACAAGTTAGTGGGGTGCGTCCTGCTCACAGTGTTCAGCTAAAACTACAAGTTAGTGCGGTGCGTCCTGCTCACAGTGTTCAGCTAAAACTACAAGTTAGTGTAGTGAGACCTCTGCACAGTGTTCATCTAAAGCTACAAGTTAGTGCAGTGTGTCCTGCTCACAGTGTTCAGCTAAAACTACAAGTTAGTACGGTGCGTCCTGCTCACAGTGTTCAGCTAAAACTACAAGTTAGTGCAGTGCGTCCTGCTCACAGTGTTCAGCTAAAACTACAAGTTAGTGGGGTGCGTCCTGCTCACAGTGTTCAGCTAAAACTACAAGTTAGGGCGGTGCGTCCTGCTCACAGTGTTCAGCTAAAACTACAAGTTAGTGCAGTGCGTCCTGCTCACAGTGTTCAGCTAAAACTACAAGTTAGTGTAGTGAGACCTCTGCACAGTGTTCATCTAAAGCTACAAGTTAGTGCAGTGCGTCCTGCTCACAGTGTTCAGTTAAAAATACAAGTTAGTGCGGTGCGTCCTGCTCACAGTGTTCAGCTAAAACTACAAGTTAGTGCAGTGCGTCCTGCTCACAGTGTTAAGCTAAAACTACAAGTTAGTGGGGTGCGTCCTGCTCACAGTGTTCAGCTAAAACTAAAAGGTAATGGGGTGCGTCCTGCTCACAGTGTTCAGCTAAAACTAAGTTAGTGCAGTGCGTCCTGCTCACAGTGTTCAGCTAAAACTACAAGTTAGTGTAGTGAGACCTCTGCATAGTGTTCATCTAAAGATACAAGTTAGTGCGGTGCGTCCTGCTCACAGTGTTCAGCTAAAACTACAAGTTAGTGCGGTGCGTCCTGCTCACAGTGTTCAGCTAAAACTACAAGTTAGTGTGGTGCGTCCTGCTCACAGTGTTCAGCTAAAACTACAAATTAGTGGGGTGCGTCCTGCTCACAGTGTTCAGCTAAAATTAGAAGTTAGTGTAGTGAGACCTCTGCACAGTGTTCAGCTAAAACTACAAGTTAGTGGGGTGCGTCCTGCTCACAGTGTTCAGATAAAACTACAAGTTAGTGGGGTGCGTCCTGCTCACAGTGTTCAGCTAAAACTACAAGTTAGTGGGGTGCGTCCTGCTCACAGTGTTCAGCTAAAACTACAAGTTAGGGCGGTGCGTCCTGCTCACAGTGTTCAGCTAAAACTACAAGTTAGTGCGGTGCGTCCTGCTCACAGTGTTCAGCTAAAACTACAAGTTAGTGTAGTGAGACCTCTGCATAGTGTTCATCTAAAGATACAAGTTAGTGCGGTGCGTCCTGCTCACAGTGTTCAGCTAAAACTACAAGTTAGTGGGGTGCGTCCTGCTCACAGTGTTCAGCTAAAACTACAAGTTAGTGCGGTGCGTCCTGCTCACAGTGTTCAGCTAAAACTACAAGTTAGTGTAGTGAGACCTCTGCACAGTGTTCATCTAAAGCTACAAGTTAGTGCAGTGTGTCCTGCTCACAGTGTTCAGCTAAAACTACAAGTTAGTACGGTGCGTCCTGCTCACAGTGTTCAGCTAAAACTACAAGTTAGTGCAGTGCGTCCTGCTCACAGTGTTCAGCTAAAACTACAAGTTAGTGGGGTGCGTCCTGCTCACAGTGTTCAGCTAAAACTACAAGTTAGTGTAGTGAGACCTCTGCACAGTGTTCATCTAAAGCTACAAGTTAGTGCAGTGTGTCCTGCTCACAGTGTTCAGCTAAAACTACAAGTTAGTACGGTGCGTCCTGCTCACAGTGTTCAGCTAAAACTACAAGTTAGTGCAGTGCGTCCTGCTCACAGTGTTCAGCTAAAACTACAAGTTAGTGGGGTGTGTCCTGCTCACAGTGTTCAGCTAAAACTAAAAGGTAATGGGGTGCGTCCTGCTCACAATGTTCAGCTAAAACTAAGTTAGTGCGGTGCGTCCTGCTCACAGTGTTCAGCTAAAACTACAAGTTAGTGTAGTGAGACCTCTGCATAGTGTTCATCTAAAGATACAAGTTAGTGCGGTGCGTCCTGCTCACAGTGTTCAGCTAAAACTACAAGTTAGTGGGGTGCGTCCTGCTCACAATGTTCAGCTAAAACTACAAGTTAGTGCGGTGCGTCCTGCTCACAGTGTTCAGCTAAAACTACAAGTTAGTGCGGTGCGTCCTGCTCACAGTGTTCAGCTAAAACTACAAGTTATTGTAGTGAGACCTCTGCACAGTGTTCATCTAAAGCTACAAGTTAGTGCAGTGCGTCCTGCTCACAGTGTTCAGTTAAAACTACAAGTTAGTGCGGTGCGTCCTGCTCACAGTGTTCAGCTAAAACTACAAGTTAGTGCAGTGCATCCTGCTCACAGTGTTCAGCTAAAACTACAAGTTAGTGGGGTGCGTCCTGCTCACAGTGTTCAGCTAAAACTAAAAGGTAATGGGGTGCGTCCTGCTCACAGTGTTCAGCTAAAACTAAGTTAGTGCGGTGCGTCCTGCTCACAGTGTTCAGCTAAAACTACAAGTTAGTGTAGTGAGACCTCTGCATAGTGTTCATCTAAAGATACAAGTTAGTGCGGTGCGTCCTGCTCACAGTGTTCAGCTAAAACTACAAGTTAGTGCGGTGCGTCCTGCTCACAGTGTTCAGCTAAAACTACAAGTTAGTGTGGTGCGTCCTGCTCACAGTGTTCAGCTAAAACTACAAGTTAGTGGGGTGCGTCCTGCTCACAGTGTTCAGCTAAAATTAGAAGTTAGTGTAGTGAGACCTCTGCACAGTGTTCAGCTAAAACTACAAGTTAGTGGGGTGCGTCCTGCTCACAGTGTTCAGATAAAACTACAAGTTAGTGGGGTGCGTCCTGCTCACAGTGTTCAGCTAAAACTACAAGTTAGTGGGGTGCGTCCTGCTCACAGTGTTCAGCTAAAACTACAAGTTAGGGCGGGGCGTCCTGCTCACAGTGTTCAGCTAAAACTACAAGTTAGTGCGGTGCGTCCTGCTCACAGTGTTCAGCTAAAACTACAAGTTAGTGGGGTGCGTCCTGCTCACAGTGTTCAGCTAAAACTACAAGTTAGTGCGGTGCGTCCTGCTCACAGTGTTCAGCTAAAACTACAAGTTAGTGTAGTGAGACCTCTGCACAGTGTTCATCTAAAGCTACAAGTTAGTGCAGTGTGTCCTGCTCACAGTGTTCAGCTAAAACTACAAGTTAGTACGGTGCGTCCTGCTCACAGTGTTCAGCTAAAACTACAAGTTAGTGCAGTGCGTCCTGCTCACAGTGTTCAGCTAAAACTACAAGTTAGTGGGGTGCGTCCTGCTCACAGTGTTCAGCTAAAACTACAAGTTAGGGCGGTGCGTCCTGCTCACAGTGTTCAGCTAAAACTACAAGTTAGTGCAGTGCGTCCTGCTCACAGTGTTCAGCTAAAACTACAAGTTAGTGTAGTGAGACCTCTGCACAGTGTTCATCTAAAGCTACAAGTTAGTGCAGTGCGTCCTGCTCACAGTGTTCAGTTAAAAATACAAGTTAGTGCGGTGCGTCCTGCTCACAGTGTTCAGCTAAAACTACAAGTTAGTGCAGTGCGTCCTGCTCACAGTGTTCAGCTAAAACTACAAGTTAGTGCGGTGCGTCCTGCTCACAGTGTTCAGCTAAAACTAAAAGGTAATGGGGTGCGTCCTGCTCACAGTGTTCAGCTAAAACTAAGTTAGTGTAGTGAGACCTCTGCATAGTGTTCATCTAAAGATACAAGTTAGTGCGGTGCGTCCTGCTCACAGTGTTCAGCTAAAACTACAAGTTAGTGGGGTGCGTCCTGCTCACAGCGTTCAGCTAAAACTACAAGTTAGTGCGGTGCGTCCTGCTCACAGTGTTCAGCTAAAACTACAAGTTAGTGTAGTGAGACCTCTGCACAGTGTTCATCTAAAGCTACAAGTTAGTGCAGTGCGTCCTGCTCACAGTGTTCAGTTAAAAATACAAGTTAGTGCGGTGCGTCCTGCTCACAGTGTTCAGCTAAAACTACAAGTTAGTGCAGTGAGACCTCTGCACAGTGTTCAGCTAAAACTACAAGTTAGTGGGGTGCGTCCTGCTCACAGTGTTCAGCTAAAACTAAAAGGTAATGGGGTGCGTCCTGCTCACAGTGTTCAGCTAAAACTAAGTTAGTGCAGTGCGTCCTGCTCACAGTGTTCAGCTAAAACTACAAGTTAGTGTAGTGAGACCTCTGCATAGTGTTCATCTAAAGATACAAGTTAGTGCGGTGCGTCCTGCTCACAGTGTTCAGCTAAAACTACAAGTTAGTGCGGTGCGTCCTGCTCACAGTGTTCAGCTAAAACTACAAGTTAGTGTGGTGCGTCCTGCTCACAGTGTTCAGCTAAAACTACAAATTAGTGGGGTGCGTCCTGCTCACAGTGTTCAGCTAAAATTAGAAGTTAGTGTAGTGAGACCTCTGCACAGTGTTCAGCTAAAACTACAAGTTAGTGGGGTGCGTCCTGCTCACAGTGTTCAGATAAAACTACAAGTTAGTGGGGTGCGTCCTGCTCACAGTGTTCAGCTAAAACTACAAGTTAGTGGGGTGCGTCCTGCTCACAGTGTTCAGCTAAAACTACAAGTTAGGGCGGTGCGTCCTGCTCACAGTGTTCAGCTAAAACTACAAGTTAGTGGGGTGCGTCCTGCTCACAGTGTTCAGATAAAACTACAAGTTAGTGGGGTGCGTCCTGCTCACAGTGTTCAGCTAAAACTACAAGTTAGTGGGGTGCGTCCTGCTCACAGTGTTCAGCTAAAACTACAAGTTAGGGCGGGGCGTCCTGCTCACAGTGTTCAGCTAAAACTACAAGTTAGTGCGGTGCGTCCTGCTCACAGTGTTCAGCTAAAACTACAAGTTAGTGGGGTGCGTCCTGCTCACAGTGTTCAGCTAAAACTACAAGTTAGTGCGGTGCGTCCTGCTCACAGTGTTCAGCTAAAACTACAAGTTAGTGTAGTGAGACCTCTGCACAGTGTTCATCTAAAGCTACAAGTTAGTGCAGTGTGTCCTGCTCACAGTGTTCAGCTAAAACTACAAGTTAGTACGGTGCGTCCTGCTCACAGTGTTCAGCTAAAACTACAAGTTAGTGCAGTGCGTCCTGCTCACAGTGTTCAGCTAAAACTACAAGTTAGTGGGGTGCGTCCTGCTCACAGTGTTCAGCTAAAACTACAAGTTAGGGCGGTGCGTCCTGCTCACAGTGTTCAGCTAAAACTACAAGTTAGTGCAGTGCGTCCTGCTCACAGTGTTCAGCTAAAACTACAAGTTAGTGTAGTGAGACCTCTGCACAGTGTTCATCTAAAGCTACAAGTTAGTGCAGTGCGTCCTGCTCACAGTGTTCAGTTAAAAATACAAGTTAGTGCGGTGCGTCCTGCTCACAGTGTTCAGCTAAAACTACAAGTTAGTGCAGTGCGTCCTGCTCACAGTGTTCAGCTAAAACTACAAGTTAGTGCGGTGCGTCCTGCTCACAGTGTTCAGCTAAAACTAAAAGGTAATGGGGTGCGTCCTGCTCACAGTGTTCAGCTAAAACTAAGTTAGTGTAGTGAGACCTCTGCATAGTGTTCATCTAAAGATACAAGTTAGTGCGGTGCGTCCTGCTCACAGTGTTCAGCTAAAACTACAAGTTAGTGGGGTGCGTCCTGCTCACAGCGTTCAGCTAAAACTACAAGTTAGTGCGGTGCGTCCTGCTCACAGTGTTCAGCTAAAACTACAAGTTAGTGTAGTGAGACCTCTGCACAGTGTTCATCTAAAGCTACAAGTTAGTGCAGTGCGTCCTGCTCACAGTGTTCAGTTAAAAATACAAGTTAGTGCGGTGCGTCCTGCTCACAGTGTTCAGCTAAAACTACAAGTTAGTGCAGTGAGACCTCTGCACAGTGTTCAGCTAAAACTACAAGTTAGTGGGGTGCGTCCTGCTCACAGTGTTCAGCTAAAACTAAAAGGTAATGGGGTGCGTCCTGCTCACAGTGTTCAGCTAAAACTAAGTTAGTGCAGTGCGTCCTGCTCACAGTGTTCAGCTAAAACTACAAGTTAGTGTAGTGAGACCTCTGCATAGTGTTCATCTAAAGATACAAGTTAGTGCGGTGCGTCCTGCTCACAGTGTTCAGCTAAAACTACAAGTTAGTGCGGTGCGTCCTGCTCACAGTGTTCAGCTAAAACTACAAGTTAGTGTGGTGCGTCCTGCTCACAGTGTTCAGCTAAAACTACAAATTAGTGGGGTGCGTCCTGCTCACAGTGTTCAGCTAAAATTAGAAGTTAGTGTAGTGAGACCTCTGCACAGTGTTCAGCTAAAACTACAAGTTAGTGGGGTGCGTCCTGCTCACAGTGTTCAGATAAAACTACAAGTTAGTGGGGTGCGTCCTGCTCACAGTGTTCAGCTAAAACTACAAGTTAGTGGGGTGCGTCCTGCTCACAGTGTTCAGCTAAAACTACAAGTTAGGGCGGTGCGTCCTGCTCACAGTGTTCAGCTAAAACTACAAGTTAGTGCGGTGCGTCCTGCTCACAGTGTTCAGCTAAAACTACAAGTTAGTGTAGTGAGACCTCTGCATAGTGTTCATCTAAAGATACAAGTTAGTGCGGTGCGTCCTGCTCACAGTGTTCAGCTAAAACTACAAGTTAGTGGGGTGCGTCCTGCTCACAGTGTTCAGCTAAAACTACAAGTTAGTGCGGTGCGTCCTGCTCACAGTGTTCAGCTAAAACTACAAGTTAGTGTAGTGAGACCTCTGCACAGTGTTCATCTAAAGCTACAAGTTAGTGCAGTGTGTCCTGCTCACAGTGTTCAGCTAAAACTACAAGTTAGTACGGTGCGTCCTGCTCACAGTGTTCAGCTAAAACTACAAGTTAGTGCAGTGCGTCCTGCTCACAGTGTTCAGCTAAAACTACAAGTTAGTGGGGTGCGTCCTGCTCACAGTGTTCAGCTAAAACGAAAAGGTAATGGGGTGCGTCCTGCTCACAGTGTTCAGCTAAAACTAAGTTAGTGCGGTGCGTCCTGCTCACAGTGTTCAGCTAAAACTACAAGTTAGTGGGGTGCGTCCTGCTCACAGTGTTCAGCTAAAACTACAAGTTAGTGCGGTGCGTCCTGCTCACAGTGTTCAGCTAAAACTACAAGTTAGTGGGGTGCGTCCTGCTCACAGTGTTCAGCTAAAACTACAAGTTAGTGCGGTGTGTCCTGCTCACAGTGTTCAGCTAAAGCTACAAGTTAGTGGGGTGCGTCCTGCTCACAGTGTTCAGCTAAAACTAAGTTAGTGCGGTGCGTCCTGCTCACAGTGTTCAGCTAAAACTACAAGTTAGTGGGGTGCGTCCTGCTCACAGTGTTCAGCTAAAACTACAAGTTAGTGCGGTGCATCTTGCTCACAGTGTTCAGCTAAAACTACAAGTTAGTGTGGTGCGTCCTGCTCACAGTGTTCAGCTAAAACTACAAGTTAGTGTAGTGAGACCTCTGCACAGTGTTCAGCTAAAACTACAAGTTAGTGGGGTGCGTCCTGCTCACAGTGTTCAGATCAAACTACAAGTTAGTGCGGTGCGTCCTGCTCACAGTGTTCAGCTAAAACTACAAGTTAGTGCGGTGCGTCCTGCTCACAGTGTTCAGCTAAAACTACAAGTTAGTGTAGTGAGACCTCTGCACAGTGTTCATCTAAAGCTATAAGTTAGTGCAGTGCGTCCTGCTCACAGTGTTCAGCTAAAACTACAATTTAGTGTGGTGCGTCCTGCTCACAGTGTTCAGCTAAAACTACAAGTTAGTGGGGTGCGTCCTGCTCACAGTGTTCAGCTAAAACTACAAGTTAGTGCGGTGCGTCTTGCTCACAGTGTTCAGCTAAAACTACAAGTTAGTGTAGTGAGACCTCTGCACAGTGTTCATCTAAAGCTACAAGTTAGTGCAGTGCTTCCTGCTCACAGTGTTCAGCTAAAACTACAAGTTAGTGTGGTGCGTCCTGCTCACAGTGTTCAGCTAAAACTACAAGTTAGTGCAGCGCGTCCTGCTCACAGTGTTCAGCTAAAACTACAAGTTAGTGGGGTGCGTCCTGCTCACAGTGTTCAGCTAAAACTACAAGTTAGTGTGGTGCGTCCTGCTCACAGTGTTCAGCTAAAACTACAATTTAGTGTGGTGCGTCCTGCTCACAGTGTTCAGCTAAAACTACAAGTTAGTGGGGTGCGTCCTGCTCACAGTGTTAAGCTAAAACTACAAGTTAGTGGGGTGCGTCCTGCTCACAGTGTTCAGCTAAAACTACAAGTTAGTGTAGTGAGACCTCTGCACAGTGTTCAGCTAAAACTACAAGTTAGTGGGGTGCGTCCTGCTCACAGTGTTCAGATAAAACTACAAGTTAGTGCGGTGCGTCCTGCTCACAGTGTTCAGCTAAAACTACAAGTTAGTGCGGTGCGTCCTGCTCACAGTGTTCAGCAAAAACTACAAGTTAGTGTAGTGAGACCTCTGCTCAGTGTTCATCTAAAGCTACAAGTTAGTGCAGTGCGTCCTGCTCACAGTGTTCATCTAAAACTACAAGTTAGTGCGGTGCGTCCTGCTCACAGTGTTCAGCTAAAACTAAAAGGTAGTGGGGTGCGTCCTGCTCACAGTGTTCAGCTAAAACTAAGTTAGTGCGGTGCGTCCTGCTCACAGTGTTCATCTAAAGCTACAAGTTAGTGCAGTGCGTCCTGCTCACAGTGTTCAGCTAAAACTACAAGTTAGTGCGGTGCATCCTGCTCACAGTTTTCAGCTAAAACTACAAGTTAGTGCGTTGTGTCCAGCTCACAGTGTTCAGCTAAAACTACAAGTTAGTGCGGTGCGTCCTGCTCACAGTGTTCAGCTAAAACTACAAGTTAGTACGGTGCGTCCTGCTCACAGTGTTCAGCTAAAACTACAAGTTAGTGCAGTGCGTCCTGCTCACAGTGTTCAGCTAAAACTACAAGTTAGTGGGGTGCGTCCTGCTCACAGTGTTCAGCTAAAACGAAAAGGTAATGGGGTGCGTCCTGCTCACAGTGTTCAGCTAAAACTAAGTTAGTGCGGTGCGTCCTGCTCACAGTGTTCAGCTAAAACTACAAGTTAGTGGGGTGCGTCCTGCTCACAGTGTTCAGCTAAAACTAAAAGTTAGTGCGGTGCGTCCTGCTCACAGTGTTCAGCTAAAACTACAAGTTAGTGGGGTGCGTCCTGCTCACAGTGTTCAGCTAAAACTACAAGTTAGTGCGGTGTGTCCTGCTCACAGTGTTCAGCTAAAACTACAAGTTAGTGTAGTGAGACCTCTGCACAGTGTTCATCTAAAGCTACAAGTTAGTGCAGTGTGTCCTGCTCACAGTGTTCAGCTAAAACTACAAGTTAGTTCGGTGCGTCCTGCTCACAGTGTTTTAGCTAAAACTACAAGTTAGTGGGGTGCGTCCTGCTCACAGTGTTCAGCTAAAACTACAAGTTAGTGCGGTGCATCTTGCTCACAGTGTTCAGCTAAAACTACAAGTTAGTGTGGTGCGTCCTGCTCACAGTGTTCAGCTAAAACTACAAGTTAGTGTAGTGAGACCTCTGCACAGTGTTCAGCTAAAACTACAAGTTAGTGGGGTGCGTCCTGCTCACAGTGTTCAGATCAAACTACAAGTTAGTGCGGTGCGTCCTGCTCACAGTGTTCAGCTAAAACTACAAGTTAGTGCGGTGCGTCCTGCTCACAGTGTTCAGCTAAAACTACAAGTTAGTGTAGTGAGACCTCTGCACAGTGTTCATCTAAAGCTATAAGTTAGTGCAGTGCATCCTGCTCACAGTGTTCAGCTAAAACTACAATTTAGTGTGGTGCGTCCTGCTCACAGTGTTCAGCTAAAACTACAAGTTAGTGGGGTGCGTCCTGCTCACAGTGTTCAGCTAAAACTACAAGTTAGTGCGGTGCGTCTTGCTCACAGTGTTCAGCTAAAACTACAAGTTAGTGTAGTGAGACCTCTGCACAGTGTTCATCTAAAGCTACAAGTTAGTGCAGTGCTTCCTGCTCACAGTGTTCAGCTAAAACTACAAGTTAGTGTGGTGCGTCCTGCTCACAGTGTTCAGCTAAAACTACAAGTTAGTGCAGTGCGTCCTGCTCACAGTGTTCAGCTAAAACTACAAGTTAGTGGGGTGCGTCCTGCTCACAGTGTTCAGCTAAAACTACAAGTTAGTGTAGTGAGACCTCTGCACAGTGTTCAGCTAAAACTACAAGTTAGTGGGGTGCGTCCTGCTCACAGTGTTCAGATAAAACTACAAGTTAGTGCGGTGCGTCCTGCTCACAGTGTTCAGCTAAAACTACAAGTTAGTGCGGTGCGTCCTGCTCACAGTGTTCAGCAAAAACTACAAGTTAGTGTAGTGAGACCTCTGCACAGTGTTCATCTAAAGCTACAAGTTAGTGCAGTGCGTCCTGCTCACAGTGTTCATCTAAAACTACAAGTTAGTGCGGTGCGTCCTGCTCACAGTGTTCAGCTAAAACTAAAAGGTAGTGGGGTGCGTCCTGCTCACAGTGTTCAGCTAAAACTAAGTTAGTGCGGTGCGTCCTGCTCACAGTGTTCATCTAAAGCTACAAGTTAGTGCAGTGCGTCCTGCTCACAGTGTTCAGCTAAAACTACAAGTTAGTGCGGTGCATCCTGCTCACAGTTTTCAGCTAAAACTACAAGTTAGTGCGGTGTGTCCAGCTCACAATGTTCAGCTAAAACTACAAGTTAGTGCGGTGCGTCCTGCTCACAGTGTTCAGCTAAAACTACAAGTTAGTGTAGTGAGACCTCTGCACAGTGTTCATCTAAAGCTACAAGTTAGTGCAGTGCGTCCTGCTCACAGTGTTCAGCTAAAACTACAAGTTAGTGCGGTGCGTCCTGCTCACAGTGTTCAGCTAAAACTAAAAGGTAATGGGGTGCGTCCTGCTCACAGTGTTCAGCTAAAACTAAGTTAGTGCGGTGCGTCCTGCTCACAGTGTTCAGCTAAAACTACAAGTTAGTACGGTGCGTCCTGCTCACAGTGTTCAGCTAAAACTACAAGTTAGTGCAGTGCGTCCTGCTCACAGTGTTCAGCTAAAACTACAAGTTAGTGTAGTGAGACCTCTGCACAGTGTTCATCTAAAGCTACAAGTTAGTGCAGTGCGTCCTGCTCACAGTGTTCAGTTAAAAATACAAGTTAGTGCGGTGCGTCCTGCTCACAGTGTTCAGCTAAAACTACAAGTTAGTGCAGTGCGTCCTGCTCACAGTGTTCAGCTAAAACTACAAGTTAGTGCGGTGCGTCCTGCTCACAGTGTTCAGCTAAAACTAAAAGGTAATGGGGTGCGTCCTGCTCACAGTGTTCAGCTAAAACTAAGTTAGTGTAGTGAGACCTCTGCATAGTGTTCATCTAAAGATACAAGTTAGTGCGGTGCGTCCTGCTCACAGTGTTCAGCTAAAACTACAAGTTAGTGGGGTGCGTCCTGCTCACAGCGTTCAGCTAAAACTACAAGTTAGTGCGGTGCGTCCTGCTCACAGTGTTCAGCTAAAACTACAAGTTAGTGTAGTGAGACCTCTGCACAGTGTTCATCTAAAGCTACAAGTTAGTGCAGTGCGTCCTGCTCACAGTGTTCAGTTAAAAATACAAGTTAGTGCGGTGCGTCCTGCTCACAGTGTTCAGCTAAAACTACAAGTTAGTGCAGTGCGTCCTGCTCACAGTGTTAAGCTAAAACTACAAGTTAGTGGGGTGCGTCCTGCTCACAGTGTTCAGCTAAAACTAAAAGGTAATGGGGTGCGTCCTGCTCACAGTGTTCAGCTAAAACTAAGTTAGTGCAGTGCGTCCTGCTCACAGTGTTCAGCTAAAACTACAAGTTAGTGTAGTGAGACCTCTGCATAGTGTTCATCTAAAGATACAAGTTAGTGCGGTGCGTCCTGCTCACAGTGTTCAGCTAAAACTACAAGTTAGTGCGGTGCGTCCTGCTCACAGTGTTCAGCTAAAACTACAAGTTAGTGTGGTGCGTCCTGCTCACAGTGTTCAGCTAAAACTACAAATTAGTGGGGTGCGTCCTGCTCACAGTGTTCAGCTAAAATTAGAAGTTAGTGTAGTGAGACCTCTGCACAGTGTTCAGCTAAAACTACAAGTTAGTGGGGTGCGTCCTGCTCACAGTGTTCAGATAAAACTACAAGTTAGTGGGGTGCGTCCTGCTCACAGTGTTCAGCTAAAACTACAAGTTAGTGGGGTGCGTCCTGCTCACAGTGTTCAGCTAAAACTACAAGTTAGGGCGGTGCGTCCTGCTCACAGTGTTCAGCTAAAACTACAAGTTAGTGCGGTGCGTCCTGCTCACAGTGTTCAGCTAAAACTACAAGTTAGTGTAGTGAGACCTCTGCATAGTGTTCATCTAAAGATACAAGTTAGTGCGGTGCGTCCTGCTCACAGTGTTCAGCTAAAACTACAAGTTAGTGGGGTGCGTCCTGCTCACAGTGTTCAGCTAAAACTACAAGTTAGTGCGGTGCGTCCTGCTCACAGTGTTCAGCTAAAACTACAAGTTAGTGTAGTGAGACCTCTGCACAGTGTTCATCTAAAGCTACAAGTTAGTGCAGTGTGTCCTGCTCACAGTGTTCAGCTAAAACTACAAGTTAGTACGGTGCGTCCTGCTCACAGTGTTCAGCTAAAACTACAAGTTAGTGCAGTGCGTCCTGCTCACAGTGTTCAGCTAAAACTACAAGTTAGTGGGGTGCGTCCTGCTCACAGTGTTCAGCTAAAACTACAAGTTAGTGTAGTGAGACCTCTGCACAGTGTTCATCTAAAGCTACAAGTTAGTGCAGTGCGTCCTGCTCACAGTGTTCAGTTAAAAATACAAGTTAGTGCGGTGCGTCCTGCTCACAGTGTTCAGCTAAAACTACAAGTTAGTGCAGTGCGTCCTGCTCACAGTGTTCAGCTAAAACTACAAGTTAGTGCGGTGCGTCCTGCTCACAGTGTTCAGCTAAAACTAAAAGGTAATGGGGTGCGTCCTGCTCACAGTGTTCAGCTAAAACTAAGTTAGTGTAGTGAGACCTCTGCATAGTGTTCATCTAAAGATACAAGTTAGTGCGGTGCGTCCTGCTCACAGTGTTCAGCTAAAACTACAAGTTAGTGGGGTGCGTCCTGCTCACAGCGTTCAGCTAAAACTACAAGTTAGTGCGGTGCGTCCTGCTCACAGTGTTCAGCTAAAACTACAAGTTAGTGTAGTGAGACCTCTGCACAGTGTTCATCTAAAGCTACAAGTTAGTGCAGTGCGTCCTGCTCACAGTGTTCAGTTAAAAATACAAGTTAGTGCGGTGCGTCCTGCTCACAGTGTTCAGCTAAAACTACAAGTTAGTGCAGTGCGTCCTGCTCACAGTGTTAAGCTAAAACTACAAGTTAGTGGGGTGCGTCCTGCTCACAGTGTTCAGCTAAAACTAAAAGGTAATGGGGTGCGTCCTGCTCACAGTGTTCAGCTAAAACTAAGTTAGTGCAGTGCGTCCTGCTCACAGTGTTCAGCTAAAACTACAAGTTAGTGTAGTGAGACCTCTGCATAGTGTTCATCTAAAGATACAAGTTAGTGCGGTGCGTCCTGCTCACAGTGTTCAGCTAAAACTACAAGTTAGTGCGGTGCGTCCTGCTCACAGTGTTCAGCTAAAACTACAAGTTAGTGTGGTGCGTCCTGCTCACAGTGTTCAGCTAAAACTACAAGTTAGTGGGGTGCGTCCTGCTCACAGTGTTCAGCTAAAATTAGAAGTTAGTGTAGTGAGACCTCTGCACAGTGTTCAGCTAAAACTACAAGTTAGTGGGGTGCGTCCTGCTCACAGTGTTCAGATAAAACTACAAGTTAGTGGGGTGCGTCCTGCTCACAGTGTTCAGCTAAAACTACAAGTTAGTGGGGTGCGTCCTGCTCACAGTGTTCAGTTAAAACTACAAGTTAGGGCGGGGCGTCCTGCTCACAGTGTTCAGCTAAAACTACAAGTTAGTGCGGTGCGTCCTGCTCACAGTGTTCAGCTAAAACTACAAGTTAGTGGGGTGCGTCCTGCTCACAGTGTTCAGCTAAAACTACAAGTTAGTGTGGTGCGTCCTGCTCACAGTGTTCAGCTAAAACTACAAGTTAGTGTAGTGAGACCTCTGCACAGTGTTCATCTAAAGCTACAAGTTAGTGCAGTGTGTCCTGCTCACAGTGTTCAGCTAAAACTACAAGTTAGTACGGTGCGTCCTGCTCACAGTGTTCAGCTAAAACTACAAGTTAGTGCAGTGCGTCCTGCTCACAGTGTTCAGCTAAAACTACAAGTTAGTGGGGTGCGTCCTGCTCACAGTGTTCAGCTAAAACTACAAGTTAGGGCGGTGCGTCCTGCTCACAGTGTTCAGCTAAAACTACAAGTTAGTGCAGTGCGTCCTGCTCACAGTGTTCAGCTAAAACTACAAGTTAGTGTAGTGAGACCTCTGCACAGTGTTCATCTAAAGCTACAAGTTAGTGCAGTGCGTCCTGCTCACAGTGTTCAGTTAAAAATACAAGTTAGTGCGGTGCGTCCTGCTCACAGTGTTCAGCTAAAACTACAAGTTAGTGCAGTGCGTCCTGCTCACAGTGTTAAGCTAAAACTACAAGTTAGTGGGGTGCGTCCTGCTCACAGTGTTCAGCTAAAACTAAAAGGTAATGGGGTGCGTCCTGCTCACAGTGTTCAGCTAAAACTAAGTTAGTGCAGTGCGTCCTGCTCACAGTGTTCAGCTAAAACTACAAGTTAGTGTAGTGAGACCTCTGCATAGTGTTCATCTAAAGATACAAGTTAGTGCGGTGCGTCCTGCTCACAGTGTTCAGCTAAAACTACAAGTTAGTGCGGTGCGTCCTGCTCACAGTGTTCAGCTAAAACTACAAGTTAGTGTGGTGCGTCCTGCTCACAGTGTTCAGCTAAAACTACAAATTAGTGGGGTGCGTCCTGCTCACAGTGTTCAGCTAAAATTAGAAGTTAGTGTAGTGAGACCTCTGCACAGTGTTCAGCTAAAACTACAAGTTAGTGGGGTGCGTCCTGCTCACAGTGTTCAGATAAAACTACAAGTTAGTGGGGTGCGTCCTGCTCACAGTGTTCAGCTAAAACTACAAGTTAGTGGGGTGCGTCCTGCTCACAGTGTTCAGCTAAAACTACAAGTTAGGGCGGTGCGTCCTGCTCACAGTGTTCAGCTAAAACTACAAGTTAGTGCGGTGCGTCCTGCTCACAGTGTTCAGCTAAAACTACAAGTTAGTGTAGTGAGACCTCTGCATAGTGTTCATCTAAAGATACAAGTTAGTGCGGTGCGTCCTGCTCACAGTGTTCAGCTAAAACTACAAGTTAGTGGGGTGCGTCCTGCTCACAGTGTTCAGCTAAAACTACAAGTTAGTGCGGTGCGTCCTGCTCACAGTGTTCAGCTAAAACTACAAGTTAGTGTAGTGAGACCTCTGCACAGTGTTCATCTAAAGCTACAAGTTAGTGCAGTGTGTCCTGCTCACAGTGTTCAGCTAAAACTACAAGTTAGTACGGTGCGTCCTGCTCACAGTGTTCAGCTAAAACTACAAGTTAGTGCAGTGCGTCCTGCTCACAGTGTTCAGCTAAAACTACAAGTTAGTGGGGTGTGTCCTGCTCACAGTGTTCAGCTAGAACTAAAGGGTAATGGGGTGCGTCCTGCTCACAATGTTCAGCTAAAACTAAGTTAGTGCGGTGCGTCCTGCTCACAGTGTTCAGCTAAAACTACAAGTTAGTGTAGTGAGACCTCTGCATAGTGTTCATCTAAAGATACAAGTTAGTGCGGTGCGTCCTGCTCACAGTGTTCAGCTAAAACTACAAGTTAGTGGGGTGCGTCCTGCTCACAATGTTCAGCTAAAACTACAAGTTAGTGCGGTGCGTCCTGCTCACAGTGTTCAGCTAAAACTACAAGTTAGTGCGGTGCGTCCTGCTCACAGTGTTCAGCTAAAACTACAAGTTATTGTAGTGAGACCTCTGCACAGTGTTCATCTAAAGCTACAAGTTAGTGCAGTGCGTCCTGCTCACAGTGTTCAGTTAAAACTACAAGTTAGTGCGGTGCGTCCTGCTCACAGTGTTCAGCTAAAACTACAAGTTAGTGCAGTGCATCCTGCTCACAGTGTTCAGCTAAAACTACAAGTTAGTGGGGTGCGTCCTGCTCACAGTGTTCAGCTAAAACTAAAAGGTAATGGGGTGCGTCCTGCTCACAGTGTTCAGCTAAAACTAAGTTAGTGCGGTGCGTCCTGCTCACAGTGTTCAGCTAAAACTACAAGTAAGTGTAGTGAGACCTCTGCATAGTGTTCATCTAAAGATACAAGTTAGTGCGGTGCGTCCTGCTCACAGTGTTCAGCTAAAACTACAAGTTAGTGCGGTGCGTCCTGCTCACAGTGTTCAGCTAAAACTACAAGTTAGTGTGGTGCGTCCTGCTCACAGTGTTCAGCTAAAACTACAAGTTAGTGGGGTGCGTCCTGCTCACAGTGTTCAGCTAAAATTAGAAGTTAGTGTAGTGAGACCTCTGCACAGTGTTCAGCTAAAACTACAAGTTAGTGGGGTGCGTCCTGCTCACAGTGTTCAGATAAAACTACAAGTTAGTGGGGTGCGTCCTGCTCACAGTGTTCAGCTAAAACTACAAGTTAGTGGGGTGCGTCCTGCTCACAGTGTTCAGCTAAAACTACAAGTTAGGGCGGGGCGTCCTGCTCACAGTGTTCAGCTAAAACTACAAGTTAGCGCGGTGCGTCCTGCTCACAGTGTTCAGCTAAAACTACAAGTTAGTGGGGTGCGTCCTGCTCACAGTGTTCAGCTAAAACTACAAGATAGTGCGGTGCGTCCTGCTCACAGTGTTCAGCTAAAACTACAAGTTAGTGTAGTGAGACCTCTGCACAGTGTTCATCTAAAGCTACAAGTTAGTGCAGTGTGTCCTGCTCACAGTGTTCAGCTAAAACTACAAGTTAGTACGGTGCGTCCTGCTCACAGTGTTCAGCTAAAACTACAAGTTAGTGCAGTGCGTCCTGCTCACAGTGTTCAGCTAAAACTACAAGTTAGTGGGGTGCGTCCTGCTCACAGTGTTCAGCTAAAACTACAAGTTAGGGCGGTGCGTCCTGCTCACAGTGTTCAGCTAAAACTACAAGTTAGTGCAGTGCGTCCTGCTCACAGTGTTCAGCTAAAACTACAAGTTAGTGTAGTGAGACCTCTGCACAGTGTTCATCTAAAGCTACAAGTTAGTGCAGTGCGTCCTGCTCACAGTGTTCAGTTAAAAATACAAGTTAGTGCGGTGCGTCCTGCTCACAGTGTTCAGCTAAAACTACAAGTTAGTGCAGTGCGTCCTGCTCACAGTGTTCAGCTAAAACTACAAGTTAGTGCGGTGCGTCCTGCTCACAGTGTTCAGCTAAAACTAAAATGTAATGGGGTGCGTCCTGCTCACAGTGTTCAGCTAAAACTAAGTTAGTGTAGTGAGACCTCTGCATAGTGTTCATCTAAAGATACAAGTTAGTGCGGTGCGTCCTGCTCACAGTGTTCAGCTAAAACTACAAGTTAGTGGGGTGCGTCCTGCTCACAGCGTTCAGCTAAAACTACAAGTTAGTGCGGTGCGTCCTGCTCACAGTGTTCAGCTAAAACTACAAGTTAGTGTAGTGAGACCTCTGCACAGTGTTCATCTAAAGCTACAAGTTAGTGCAGTGCGTCCTGCTCACAGTGTTCAGTTAAAAATACAAGTTAGTGCGGTGCGTCCTGCTCACAGTGTTCAGCTAAAACTACAAGTTAGTGCAGTGAGACCTCTGCACAGTGTTCAGCTAAAACTACAAGTTAGTGGGGTGCGTCCTGCTCACAGTGTTCAGCTAAAACTAAAAGGTAATGGGGTGCGTCCTGCTCACAGTGTTCAGCTAAAACTAAGTTAGTGCAGTGCGTCCTGCTCACAGTGTTCAGCTAAAACTACAAGTTAGTGTAGTGAGACCTCTGCATAGTGTTCATCTAAAGATACAAGTTAGTGCGGTGCGTCCTGCTCACAGTGTTCAGCTAAAACTACAAGTTAGTGCGGTGCGTCCTGCTCACAGTGTTCAGCTAAAACTACAAGTTAGTGTGGTGCGTCCTGCTCACAGTGTTCAGCTAAAACTACAAATTAGTGGGGTGCGTCCTGCTCACAGTGTTCAGCTAAAATTAGAAGTTAGTGTAGTGAGACCTCTGCACAGTGTTCAGCTAAAACTACAAGTTAGTGGGGTGCGTCCTGCTCACAGTGTTCAGATAAAACTACAAGTTAGTGGGGTGCGTCCTGCTCACAGTGTTCAGCTAAAACTACAAGTTAGTGGGGTGCGTCCTGCTCACAGTGTTCAGCTAAAACTACAAGTTAGGGCGGTGCGTCCTGCTCACAGTGTTCAGCTAAAACTACAAGTTAGTGCGGTGCGTCCTGCTCACAGTGTTCAGCTAAAACTACAAGTTAGTGTAGTGAGACCTCTGCATAGTGTTCATCTAAAGATACAAGTTAGTGCGGTGCGTCCTGCTCACAGTGTTCAGCTAAAACTACAAGTTAGTGGGGTGCGTCCTGCTCACAGTGTTCAGCTAAAACTACAAGTTAGTGCGGTGCGTCCTGCTCACAGTGTTCAGCTAAAACTACAAGTTAGTGTAGTGAGACCTCTGCACAGTGTTCATCTAAAGCTACAAGTTAGTGCAGTGTGTCCTGCTCACAGTGTTCAGCTAAAACTACAAGTTAGTACGGTGCGTCCTGCTCACAGTGTTCAGCTAAAACTACAAGTTAGTGCAGTGCGTCCTGCTCACAGTGTTCAGCTAAAACTACAAGTTAGTGGGGTGCGTCCTGCTCACAGTGTTCAGCTAAAACTACAAGTTAGTGTAGTGAGACCTCTGCACAGTGTTCATCTAAAGCTACAAGTTAGTGCAGTGTGTCCTGCTCACAGTGTTCAGCTAAAACTACAAGTTAGTACGGTGCGTCCTGCTCACAGTGTTCAGCTAAAACTACAAGTTAGTGGGGTGCGTCCTGCTCACAGTGTTCAGCTAAAACTACAAGTTAGTGGGGTGTGTCCTGCTCACAGTGTTCAGCTAAAACTAAAAGGTAATGGGGTGCGTCCTGCTCACAATGTTCAGCTAAAACTAAGTTAGTGCGGTGCGTCCTGCTCACAGTGTTCAGCTAAAACTACAAGTTAGTGTAGTGAGACCTCTGCATAGTGTTCATCTAAAGATACAAGTTAGTGCGGTGCGTCCTGCTCACAGTGTTCAGCTAAAACTACAAGTTAGTGGGGTGCGTCCTGCTCACAATGTTCAGCTAAAACTACAAGTTAGTGCGGTGCGTCCTGCTCACAGTGTTCAGCTAAAACTACAAGTTAGTGCGGTGCGTCCTGCTCACAGTGTTCAGCTAAAACTACAAGTTATTGTAGTGAGACCTCTGCACAGTGTTCATCTAAAGCTACAAGTTAGTGCAGTGCGTCCTGCTCACAGTGTTCAGTTAAAACTACAAGTTAGTGCGGTGCGTCCTGCTCACAGTGTTCAGCTAAAACTACAAGTTAGTGCAGTGCGTCCTGCTCACAGTGTTCAGCTAAAACTACAAGTTAGTGGGGTGCGTCCTGCTCACAGTGTTCAGCTAAAACTAAAAGGTAATGGGGTGCGTCCTGCTCACAGTGTTCAGCTAAAACTAAGTTAGTGCGGTGCGTCCTGCTCACAGTGTTCAGCTAAAACTACAAGTTAGTGTAGTGAGACCTCTGCATAGTGTTCATCTAAAGATACAAGTTAGTGCGGTGCGTCCTGCTCACAGTGTTCAGCTAAAACTACAAGTTAGTGCGGTGCGTCCTGCTCACAGTGTTCAGCTAAAACTACAAGTTAGTGTGGTGCGTCCTGCTCACAGTGTTCAGCTAAAACTACAAGTTAGTGGGGTGCGTCCTGCTCACAGTGTTCAGCTAAAATTAGAAGTTAGTGTAGTGAGACCTCTGCACAGTGTTCAGCTAAAACTACAAGTTAGTGGGGTGCGTCCTGCTCACAGTGTTCAGATAAAACTACAAGTTAGTGGGGTGCGTCCTGCTCACAGTGTTCAGCTAAAACTACAAGTTAGTGGGGTGCGTCCTGCTCACAGTGTTCAGCTAAAACTACAAGTTAGGGCGGGGCATCCTGCTCACAGTGTTCAGCTAAAACTACAAGTTAGTGCGGTGCGTCCTGCTCACAGTGTTCAGCTAAAACTACAAGTTAGTGGGGTGCGTCCTGCTCACAGTGTTCAGCTAAAACTACAAGTTAGTGCGGTGCGTCCTGCTCACAGTGTTCAGCTAAAACTACAAGTTAGTGTAGTGAGACCTCTGCACAGTGTTCATCTAAAGCTACAAGTTAGTGCAGTGTGTCCTGCTCACAGTGTTCAGCTAAAACTACAAGTTAGTACGGTGCGTCCTGCTCACAGTGTTCAGCTAAAACTACAAGTTAGTGCAGTGCGTCCTGCTCACAGTGTTCAGCTAAAACTACAAGTTAGTGGGGTGCGTCCTGCTCACAGTGTTCAGCTAAAACTACAAGTTAGGGCGGTGCGTCCTGCTCACAGTGTTCAGCTAAAACTACAAGTTAGTGCGGTGCGTCCTGCTCACAGTGTTCAGCTAAAACTACAAGTTAGTGTAGTGAGACCTCTGCTCAGTGTTCATCCAAAGCTACAAGTTAGTGCAGTGCGTCCTGCTCACAGTGTTCAGCTAAAACTACAAGTTAGTGCGGTGCGTCCTGCTCACAGTGTTCAGCTAAAACTACAAGTTAGTGCAGTGCGTCCTGCTCACAGTGTTCAGCTAAAACTACAAGTTAGTGGGGTGCGTCCTGCTCACAGTGTTCAGCTAA
Organism: Lithobates septentrionalis; assembly: GCA_037952835.1. Lineage (NCBI taxonomy): Eukaryota > Metazoa > Chordata > Amphibia > Anura > Ranidae > Lithobates > Lithobates septentrionalis. The sequence goes on from JBBDGP010002135.1 coordinate 797,500, forward strand.
AACTAAAAGGTAATGGGGTGCGTCCTGCTCACAGTGTTCAGCTAAAACTAAGTTAGTGCGGTGCGTACTGCTCACAGTGTTCAGCTAAAACTACAAGTTAGTGTAGTGAGACCTCTGCATAGAGTTCATCTAAAGATACAAGTTAGTGCGGTGCGTCCTGCTCACAGTGTTCAGCTAAAACTACAAGTTAGTGGGGTGCGTCCTGCTCACAGTGTTCAGCTAAAACTACAAGTTAGTGCGGTGCGTCCTGCTCACAGTGTTCAGCTAAAACTACAAGTTAGTGTAGTGAGACCTCTGCACAGTGTTCATCTAAAGCTACAAGTTAGTGCAGTGTGTCCTGCTCACAGTGTTCAGCTAAAACTACAAGTTAGTACGGTGCGTCCTGCTCACAGTGTTCAGCTAAAACTACAAGTTAGTGCAGTGCGTCCTGCTCACAGTGTTCAGCTAAAACTACAAGTTAGTGGGGTGCGTCCTGCTCACAGTGTTCAGCTAAAACTAAAAGGTAATGGGGTGCGTCCTGCTCACAATGTTCAGCTAAAACTAAGTTAGTGCGGTGCGTCCTGCTCACAGTGTTCAGCTAAAACTACAAGTTAGTGTAGTGAGACCTCTGCATAGTGTTCATCTAAAGCTACAAGTTAGTGCGGTGCGTCCTGCTCACAGTGTTCAGCTAAAACTACAAGTTAGTGGGGTGCGTCCTGCTCACAGTGTTCAGCTAAAACTACAAGTTAGTGTGGTGCGTCCTGCTCACAGTGTTCAGCTAAAACTACAAGTTAGTGCGGTGCGTCCTGCTCACGGTGTTCAGCTAAAACTACAAGTTAGTGCGGTGCGTCCTGCTCACAGTGTTTTAGCTAAAACTACAAGTTAGTGGGTGTGCGCCCTGCTCACAGTGTTCAGCTAAAACTACAAGTTAGTGCGGTGCGTCTTGCTCACAGTGTTCAGCTAAAACTACAAGTTAGTGTGGTGCGTCCTGCTCACAGTGTTCAGCTAAAACTACAAGTTAGTGTAGTGAGACCTCTGCACAGTGTTCAGCTAAAACTACAAGTTAGTGGGGTGCGTCCTGCTCACAGTGTTCAGATCAAACGACAAGTTAGTGCGGTGCGTCCTGCTCACAGTGTTCAGCTAAAACTACAAGTTAGTGCGGTGCGTCCTGCTCACAGTGTTCAGCTAAAACTACAAGTTAGTGGGGTGCGTCCTGCTCACAGTGTTCAGCTAAAACTACAAGTTAGTGCGGTGCGTCTTGCTCACAGTGTTCAGCTAAAACTACAAGTTAGTGTAGTGAGACCTCTGCACAGTGTTCATCTAAAGCTACAAGTTAGTGCAGTGCTTCCTGCTCACAGTGTTCAGCTAAAACTACAAGTTAGTGCAGTGCGTCCTGCTCACAGTGTTCAGCTAAAACTACAAGTTAGTGGGGTGCGTCCTGCTCACAGTGTTCAGCTAAAACTACAAGTTAGTGCAGTGCGTCCTGCTCACAGTGTTCAGCTAAAACTACAAGTTAGTGGGGTGCGTCCTGCTCACAGTGTTAAGCTAAAACTACAAGTTAGTGGGGTGCGTCCTGCTCACAGTGTTCAGCTAAAACTACAAGTTAGTGTAGTGAGACCTCTGCACAGTGTTCAGCTAAAACTACAAGTTAGTGGGGTGCGTCCTGCTCACAGTGTTCAGATAAAACTACAAGTTAGTGTAGTGAGACCTCTGCACAGTGTTCATCTAAAGCTACAAGTTAGTGCAGTGCTTCCTGCTCACAGTGTTCAGCTAAAACTACAAGTTAGTGCAGTGCGTCCTGCTCACAGTGTTCAGCTAAAACTACAAGTTAGTGGGGTGCGTCCTGCTCACAGTGTTCAGCTAAAACTACAAGTTAGTGCAGTGCGTCCTGCTCACAGTGTTCAGCTAAAACTACAAGTTAGTGCGGTGTGTCCTGCTCACAGTGTTCAGCTAAAACTACAAGTTAGTGCGGTGCGTCCTGCTCACAGTGTTCAGCTAAAACTACAAGTTAGTGGGGTGCGTCCTGCTCACAGTGTTCAGCTAAAACTACAAGCTAGTGTGGTGTTTCCTGCTCACAGTGTTCAGCTAAAACTACAAGTTAGTGCGGTGCGTCCTGCTCACAGTGTTCAGCTAAAACTACAAGTTAGTGTAGTGAGACCTCTGCACAGTGTTCAGCTAAAACTACAAGTTAGTGTAGTGAGACCTCTGCACAGTATTCATCTAAAGCTACAAGTTAGTGTAGTGTGTCCTGCTCACAGTGTTCAGCTAAAACTACAAGTTAGTGCGGTGCGTCCTGCTCACAGTGTTCAGCTAAAACTACAAGTTAGTGCAGTGCGTCCTGCTCACAGTGTTCAGCTAAAACTACAAGTAAGTGCAGTGCGTCCTGCTCACAGTGTTCAGATAAAACTACAAGTTAGGTGGGTGCGTCCTGCTCACAGTGTTCAGCTAAAGCTACAAGTTAGTGCGGTGCGTCCTGCTCACAGTGTTCAGCTAAAACTACAAGTTAGTGTAGTGAGACCTCTGCACAGTGTTCATCTAAAGCTACAAGTTAGTGCAGTGCGTCCTGCTCACAGTTTTCAGCTAAAACTACAAGTTAGTGCGGTGCATCCTGCTCACAGTGTTCAGCTTAAAACTACAAGTTAGTGCGGTGTGTCCTGCTCACAGTGTTCAGCTAAAACTACAAGTTAGTGCGGTGCGTCCTGCTCACAGTGTTCAGCAAAAACTACAAGTTAGTGTAGTGAGACCTCTGCACAGTGTTCATCTAAAACTACAAGTTAGTGCGGTGCGTCCTGCTCACAGTGTTCAGCTAAAACTAAAATGTAGTGGGGTGCGTCCTGCTCACAGTGTTCAGCTAAAACTAAGTTAGTGCGGTGCGTCCTGCTCACAGTGTTCAGCTAAAACTACAAGTTAGTGCAGTGCGTCCTGCTCACAGTGTTCAGCTAAAACTACAAGTTAGTGGGGTGCGTCCTGCTCACAGTGTTCAGCTAAAACTAAAAGGTAATGGGGTGCGTCCTGCTCACAGTGTTTAGCTAAAACTAAGTTAGTGCGGTGCGTCCTGCTCACAGTGTTCAGCTAAAACTACAAGTTAGTGTAGTGAGACCTCTGCATAGTGTTCATCTAAAGATACAATTTAGTGCGGTGCGTCCTGCTCACAGTGTTCAGCTAAAACTACAAGTTAGTGCGGTGCGTCCTGCTCACAGTGTTCAGCTAAAACTAAGTTAGTGCGGTGCGTCCTGCTCACAGTGTTCAGCTAAAACTACAAGTTAGTGTAGTGAGACCTCTGCACAGTGTTCATCTAAAGATACAAGTTAGTGCAGTGCGTCCTGCTCACAGTGTTCAGCTAAAACTACAAGATAGTGGGGTGCGTCCTGCTCACAGTGTTCAGCTAAAACTACAAGTTAGTGCGGTGCGTCCTGCTCACAGTGTTCAGCTAAAACTACAAGTTTGTGTATTGAGACCTCTGCACAGTGTTCATCTAAAGCTACAAGTTAGTGCAGTGCGTCCTGCTCACAGTGTTCAGCTAAAACTATAAGCTAGTGCGGTGCGTCCTGCTCACAGTGTTCAGCTAAAACTAAAAGTTAGTGGGGTGCGTCCTGCTCACAGTGTTCAGCTAAAACTACAAGTTAGTGCGGTGCATCCTGCTCACAGTGTTTTAGCTAAAACTACAAGTTAGTGGGGTGCGTCCTGCTCACAGTGTTCAGCTAAAACTACAAGTTAGTGTAGTGAGACCTCTGCACAGTGTTCATCTAAAGCTACAAGTTAGTGCAGTGTGTCCTGCTCACGGTGTTCAGCTAAAACTACAAGTTAGTGCGGTGCGTCCTGCTCACAGTGTTTTAGCTAAAACTACAAGTTAGTGGGGTGCGTCCTGCTCACAGTGTTCAGCTAAAACTACAAGTTAGTGCGGTGCGTCTTGCTCACAGTGTTCAGCTAAAACTACAAGTTAGTGTGGTGCGTCCTGCTCACAGTGTTCAGCTAAAACTACAAGTTAGTGTAGTGAGACCTCTGCACAGTGTTCAGCTAAAACTACAAGTTAGTGGGGTGTGTCCTGCTCACAGTGTTCAGATCAAACTACAAGTTAGTGCGGTGCGTCCTGCTCACAGTGTTCAGCTAAAACTACAAGTTAGTGCGGTGCGTCCTGCTCACAGTGTTCAGCTAAAACTACAAGTTAGTGTAGTGAGACCTCTGCACACTGTTCATCTAAAGCTACAAGTTAGTGCAGTGCGTCCTGCTCACAGTGTTCAGCTAAAACTACAATTTAGTGTGGTGCGTCCTGCTCACAGTGTTCAGCTAAAACTACAAGTTAGTGGGGTGCGTCCTGCTCACAGTGTTCAGCTAAAACTACAAGTTAGTGCGGTGCGTCTTGCTCACAGTGTTCAGCTAAAACTACAAGTTAGTGTAGTGAGACCTCTGCACAGTGTTCATCTAAAGCTACAAGTTAGTGCAGTGCTTCCTGCTCACAGTGTTCAGCTAAAACTACAAGTTAGTGCAGTGCGTCCTGCTCACAGTGTTCAGCTAAAACTACAAGTTAGTGGGGTGCGTCCTGCTCACAGTGTTCAGATAAAACTACAAGTTAGTGTAGTGAGACCTCTGCACAGTGTTCATCTAAAGCTACAAGTTAGTGCAGTGCTTCCTGCTCACAGTGTTCAGCTAAAACTACAAGTTAGTGCGGTGTGTCCTGCTCACAGTGTTCAGCTAAAACTACAAGTTAGTGCGGTGCGTCCTGCTCACAGTGTTCAGCTAAAACTACAAGTTAGTGGGGTGCGTCCTGCTCACAGTGTTCAGCTAAAACTACAAGCTAGTGTGGTGTTTCCTGCTCACAGTGTTCAGCTAAAACTACAAGTTAGTGCGGTGCGTCCTGCTCACAGTGTTCAGCTAAAACTACAAGTTAGTGTAGTGAGACCTCTGCACAGTGTTCATCTAAAGCTACAAGTTAGTGTAGTGTGTCCTGCTCACAGTGTTCAGCTAAAACTACAAGTTAGTGCGGTGCGTCCTGCTCACAGTGTTCAGCTAAAACTACAAGTTAGTGCAGTGCGTCCTGCTCACAGTGTTCAGCTAAAACTACAAGTAAGTGCAGTGCGTCCTGCTCACAGTGTTCAGATAAAACTACAAGTTAGTGGGGTGCGTCCTGCTCACAGTGTTCAGCTAAAACTGCAAGTTAGTGCGGTGCGTCCTGCTCACAGTGTTCAGCTAAAACTACAAGTTAGTGTAGTGAGACCTCTGCACAGTGTTCATCTAAAGCTACAAGTTAGTGCAGTGTGTCCTGCTCACAGTGTTCATCTAAAACTACAAGTTAGTGCGGTGCGTCCTGCTCACAGTGTTCAGCTAAAACTAAAAGGTAGTGGGGTGCGTCCTGCTCACAGTGTTCAGCTAAAACTAAGTTAGTGCGGTGCGTCCTGCTCACAGTGTTCATCTAAAGCTACAAGTTAGTGCAGTGCGTCCTGCTCACAGTGTTCAGCTAAAACTACAAGTTAGTGCGGTGCATCCTGCTCACAGTTTTCAGCTAAAACTACAAGTTAGTGCGGTGTGTCCAGCTCACAGTGTTCAGCTAAAACTACAAGTTAGTGCGGTGCGTCCTGCTCACAGTGTTCAGCTAAAACTACAAGTTAGTGTAGTGAGACCTCTGCACAGTGTTCATCTAAAGCTACAAGTTAGTGCAGTGCGTCCTGCTCACAGTGTTCAGCTAAAACTACAAGTTAGTGCGGTGCGTCCTGCTCACAGTGTTCAGCTAAAACTAAAAGGTAATGGGGTGCGTCCTGCTCACAGTGTTCAGCTAAAACTACAAGTTAGTACGGTGCGTCCTGCTCACAGTGTTCAGCTAAAACTACAAGTTAGTGCAGTGCGTCCTGCTCACAGTGTTCAGCTAAAACTACAAGTTAGTGTGGTGCGTCCTGCTCACAGTGTTCAGCTAAAACTAAAAGGTAATGGGGTGCGTCCTGCTCACAGTGTTCAGCTAAAACTACAAGTTAGTGTAGTGAGACCTCTGCATAGTGTTCATCTAAAGATACAATTTAGTGCGGTGCGTCCTGCTCACAGTGTTCAGCTAAAACTACAAGTTAGTGGGGTGCGTCCTGCTCACAGTGTTCAGCTAAAACTACAAGTTAGTGGGGTGCGTCCTGCTCACAGTGTTCAGCTAAAACTACAAGTTAGTGCGGTGCGTCCTGCTCACAGTGTTCAGCTAAAACTAAGTTAGTGCGGTGCGTCCTGCTCACAGTGTTCAGCTAAAACTACAAGTTAGTGTAGTGAGACCTCTGCACAGTGTTCATCTAAAGATACAAGTTAGTGCAGTGCGTCCTGCTCACAGTGTTCAGCTAAAACTACAAGATAGTGGGGTGCGTCCTGCTCACAGTGTTCAGCTAAAACTACAAGTTTGTGTATTGAGACCTCTGCACAGTGTTCATCTAAAGCTACAAGTTAGTGCAGTGCATCCTGCTCACGGTGTTCAGCTAAAACTATAAGCTAGTGCGGTGCGTCCTGCTCACAGTGTTCAGCTAAAACTAAAAGTTAGTGGGGTGCGTCCTGCTCACAGTGTTCAGCTAAAACTACAAGTTAGTGCGGTGCGTCCTGCTCACAGTGTTTTAGCTAAAACTACAAGTTAGTGGGGTGCGTCCTGCTCACAGTGTTCAGCTAAAACTACAAGTTAGTGCGGTGCGTCTTGCTCACAGTGTTCAGCTAAAACTACAAGTTAGTGTGGTGCGTCCTGCTCACAGTGTTCAGCTAAAACTACAAGTTAGTGTTTTGCGTCCTGCTCACAGTGTTCAGCTAAAACTACAAGTTAGTGGGGTGCGTCCTGCTCAAAGTGTTCAGCTAAAACTACAAGTTAGTGTAGTGAGACCTCTGCACAGTGTTCAGCTAAAACTACAAGTTAGTGGGGTGCGTCCTGCTCACAGTGTTCAGATAAAACTACAAGTTAGTGCAGTGCGTCCTGCTCACAGTGTTCAGCTAAAACTACAAGTTAGTGGGGTGCGTCCTGCTCACAGTGTTCAGCTAAAACTACAAGTTAGTGTAGTGAGACCTCTGCACAGTGTTCATCTAAAGCTACAAGTTAGTGCAGTGCGTCCTGCTCACAGTGTTCAGCTAAAACTACAAGTTAGTGCGGTGCGTCCTGCTCACAGTGTTCAGCTAAAACTACAAGTTAGTGGGGTGCGTCCTGCTCAGAGTGTTCAGCTAAAACTACAAGTTAGTGCGGTGCGTCCTGCTCACAGTGTTCAGCTAAAACTAAGTTAGTGCGGTGCGTCCTGCTCACAGTGTTCAGCTAAAACTACAAGTTAGTGTAGTGAGACCTCTGCACAGTGTTCATCTAAAGATACAAGTTAGTGCAGTGCGTCCTGCTCACAGTGTTCAGCTAAAACTACAAGATAGTGGGGTGCGTCCTGCTCACAGTGTTCAGCTAAAACTACAAGTTAGTGCGGTGCGTCCTGCTCACAGTGTTCAGCTAAAACTACAAGTTTGTGTATTGAGACCTCTGCACAGTGTTCATCTAAAGCTACAAGTTAGTGCAGTGCGTCCTGCTCACAGTGTTCATCTAAAACTACAAGTTAGTGCGGTGCGTCCTGCTCACAGTGTTCAGCTAAAACTAAAAGGTAGTGGGGTGCGTCCTGCTCACAGTGTTCAGCTAAAACTAAGTTAGTGCGATGCGTCCTGCTCACAGTGTTCATCTAAAGCTACAAGTTAGTGCAGTGCGTCCTGCTCACAGTGTTCAGCTAAAACTACAAGTTAGTGCGGTGCATCCTGCTCACAGTTTTCAGCTAAAACTACAAGTTAGTGCGGTGTGTCCAGCTCACAGTGTTCAGCTAAAACTACAAGTTAGTGCGGTGCGTCCTGCTCACAGTGTTCAGCTAAAACTACAAGTTAGTGTAGTGAGACCTCTGCACAGTGTTCATCTAAAGCTACAAGTTAGTGCAGTGCGTCCTGCTCACAGTGTTCAGCTAAAACTACAAGTTAGTGCGGTGCGTCCTGCTCACAGTGTTCAGCTAAAACTAAAAGGTAATGGGGTGCGTCCTGCTCACAGTGTTCAGCTAAAACTACAAGTTAGTGCAGTGCGTCCTGCTCACAGTGTTCAGCTAAAACTACAAGTTAGTGGGGTGCGTCCTGCTCACAGTGTTCAGCTAAAACTAAAAGGTAATGGGGTGCGTCCTGCTCACAGTGTTTAGCTAAAACTAAGTTAGTGCGGTGCGTCCTGCTCACAGTGTTCAGCTAAAACTACAAGTTAGTGTAGTGAGACCTCTGCATAGTGTTCATCTAAAGATACAATTTAGTGCGGTGCGTCCTGCTCACAGTGTTCAGCTAAAACTACAAGTTAGTGGGGTGCGTCCTGCTCACAGTGTTCAGCTAAAACTACAAGTTAGTGCGGTGCGTCCTGCTCACAGTGTTCAGCTAAAACTAAGTTAGTGCGGTGCGTCCTGCTCACAGTGTTCAGCTAAAACTACAAGTTAGTGTAGTGAGACCTCTGCACAGTGTTCATCTAAAGATACAAGTTAGTGCAGTGCGTCCTGCTCACAGTGTTCAGCTAAAACTACAAGATAGTGGGGTGCGTCCTGCTCACAGTGTTCAGCTAAAACTACAAGTTAGTGCGGTGCGTCCTGCTCACAGTGTTCAGCTAAAACTACAAGTTTGTGTATTGAGACCTCTGCACAGTGTTCATCTAAAGCTACAAGTTAGTGCAGTGCGTCCTGCTCACAGTGTTCAGCTAAAACTATAAGCTAGTGCGGTGCGTCCTGCTCACAGTGTTCAGCTAAAACTAAAAGTTAGTGCGGTGCGTCCTGCTCACAGTGTTTTAGCTAAAACTACAAGTTAGTGGGGTGCGTCCTGCTCACAGTGTTCAGCTAAAACTACAAGTTAGTGCGGTGCGTCTTGCTCACAGTGTTCAGCTAAAACTACAAGTTAGTGTGGTGCGTCCTGCTCACAGTGTTCAGCTAAAACTACAAGTTAGTGTTTTGCGTCCTGCTCACAGTGTTCAGCTAAAACTACAAGTTAGTGGGGTGCGTCCTGCTCAAAGTGTTCAGCTAAAACTACAAGTTAGTGTAGTGAGACCTCTGCACAGTGTTCAGCTAAAACTACAAGTTAGTGGGGTGCGTCCTGCTCACAGTGTTCATCTAAAGCTACAAGTTAGTGCAGTGCGTCCTGCTCACAGTGTTCAGCTAAAACTACAAGTTAGTGCGGTGCATCCTGCTCACAGTTTTCAGCTAAAACTACAAGTTAGTGCGGTGTGTCCAGCTCACAGTGTTCAGCTAAAACTACAAGTTAGTGCGGTGCGTCCTGCTCACAGTGTTCAGCTAAAACTACAAGTTAGTGTAGTGAGACCTCTGCACAGTGTTCATCTAAAGCTACAAGTTAGTGCAGTGCGTCCTGCTCACAGTGTTCAGCTAAAACTACAAGTTAGTGCGGTGCGTCCTGCTCACAGTGTTCAGCTAAAACTAAAAGGTAATGGGGTGCGTCCTGCTCACAGTGTTCAGCTAAAACTACAAGTTAGTGCAGTGCGTCCTGCTCACAGTGTTCAGCTAAAACTACAAGTTAGTGGGGTGCGTCCTGCTCACAGTGTTCAGCTAAAACTAAAAGGTAATGGGGTGCGTCCTGCTCACAGTGTTTAGCTAAAACTAAGTTAGTGCGGTGCGTCCTGCTCACAGTGTTCAGCTAAAACTACAAGTTAGTGTAGTGAGACCTCTGCATAGTGTTCATCTAAAGATACAATTTAGTGCGGTGCGTCCTGCTCACAGTGTTCAGCTAAAACTACAAGTTAGTGGGGTGCGTCCTGCTCACAGTGTTCAGCTAAAACTACAAGTTAGTGGGGTGCGTCCTGCTCACAGTGTTCAGCTAAAACTACAAGTTAGTGCGGTGCGTCCTGCTCACAGTGTTCAGCTAAAACTAAGTTAGTGCGGTGCGTCCTGCTCACAGTGTTCAGCTAAAACTACAAGTTAGTGTAGTGAGACCTCTGCACAGTGTTCATCTAAAGATACAAGTTAGTGCAGTGCGTCCTGCTCACAGTGTTCAGCTAAAACTACAAGATAGTGGGGTGCGTCCTGCTCACAGTGTTCAGCTAAAACTACAAGTTAGTGCGGTGCGTCCTGCTCACAGTGTTCAGCTAAAACTACAAGTTTGTGTATTGAGACCTCTGCACAGTGTTCATCTAAAGCTACAAGTTAGTGCAGTGCGTCCTGCTCACAGTGTTCAGCTAAAACTATAAGCTAGTGTGGTGCGTCCTGCTCACAGTGTTCAGCTAAAACTAAAAGTTAGTGGGGTGCGTCCTGCTCACAGTGTTCAGCTAAAACTACAAGTTAGTGCGGTGCGTCCTGCTCACAGTGTTTTAGCTAAAACTACAAGTTAGTGGGGTGCGTCCTGCTCACAGTGTTCAGCTAAAACTACAAGTTAGTGCGGTGCATCTTGCTCACAGTGTTCAGCTAAAACTACAAGTTAGTGTGGTGCGTCCTGCTCACAGTGTTCAGCTAAAACTACAAGTTAGTGTTTTGCGTCCTGCTCACAGTGTTCAGCTAAAACTACAAGTTAGTGCGGTGCGTCCTGCTCACAGTGTTCAGCTAAAACTACAAGTTTGTGTATTGAGACCTCTGCACAGTGTTCATCTAAAGCTACAAGTTAGTGCAGTGCGTCCTGCTCACAGTGTTCATCTAAAACTACAAGTTAGTGCGGTGCGTCCTGCTCACAGTGTTCAGCTAAAACTACAAGTTAGTGCGATGCGTCCTGCTCACAGTGTTCATCTAAAGCTACAAGTTAGTGCAGTGCGTCCTGCTCACAGTGTTCAGCTAAAACTACAAGTTAGTGGGGTGCGTCCTGCTCACAGTGTTCAGCTAAAACTACAAGTTAGTGGGGTGCGTCCTGCTCACAGTGTTCAGCTAAAACTACAAGTTAGTGCGGTGCGTCCTGCTCACAGTGTTCAGCTAAAACTAAGTTAGTGCGGTGCGTCCTGCTCACAGTGTTCAGCTAAAACTACAAGTTAGTGTAGTGAGACCTCTGCACAGTGTTCATCTAAAGATACAAGTTAGTGCAGTGCGTCCTGCTCACAGTGTTCAGCTAAAACTACAAGATAGTGGGGTGCGTCCTGCTCACATTGTTCAGCTAAAACTACAAGTTAGTGCGGTGCGTCCTGCTCACAGTGTTCAGCTAAAACTACAAGTTTGTGTATTGAGACCTCTGCACAGTGTTCATCTAAAGCTACAAGTTAGTGCAGTGCGTCCTGCTCACAGTGTTCAGCTAAAACTATAAGCTAGTGCGGTGCGTCCTGCTCACAGTGTTCAGCTAAAACTAAAAGTTAGTGGGGTGCGTCCTGCTCACAGTGTTCAGCTAAAACTACAAGTTAGTGCGGTGCGTCCTGCTCACAGTGTTTTAGCTAAAACTACAAGTTAGTGGGGTGCGTCCTGCTCACAGTGTTCAGCTAAAACTACAAGTTAGTGCGGTGCATCTTGCTCACAGTGTTCAGCTAAAACTACAAGTTAGTGTGGTGCGTCCTGCTCACAGTGTTCAGCTAAAACTACAAGTTAGTGTTTTGCGTCCTGCTCACAGTGTTCAGCTAAAACTACAAGTTAGTGCGGTGCGTCCTGCTCACAGTGTTCAGCTAAAACTACAAGTTTGTGTATTGAGACCTCTGCACAGTGTTCATCTAAAGCTACAAGTTAGTGCAGTGCGTCCTGCTCACAGTGTTCATCTAAAACTACAAGTTAGTGCGGTGCGTCCTGCTCACAGTGTTCAGCTAAAACTACAAGTTAGTGCGATGCGTCCTGCTCACAGTGTTCATCTAAAGCTACAAGTTAGTGCAGTGCGTCCTGCTCACAGTGTTCAGCTAAAACTACAAGTTAGTGCGGTGCATCCTGCTCACAGTTTTCAGCTAAAACTACAAGTTAGTGCGGTGTGTCCAGCTCACAGTGTTCAGCTAAAACTACAAGTTAGTGCGGTGCGTCCTGCTCACAGTGTTCAGCTAAAACTACAAGTTAGTGTAGTGAGACCTCTGCACAGTGTTCATCTAAAGCTACAAGTTAGTGCAGTGCGTCCTGCTCACAGTGTTCAGCTAAAACTACAAGTTAGTGCGGTGCGTCCTGCTCACAGTGTTCAGCTAAAACTAAAAGGTAATGGGGTGCGTCCTGCTCACAGTGTTCAGCTAAAACTAAGTTAGTGCGGTGCGTCCTGCTCACAGTGTTCAGCTAAAACTACAAGTTAGTACGGTGCGTCCTGCTCACAGTGTTCAGCTAAAACTACAAGTTAGTGCAGTGCGTCCTGCTCACAGTGTTCAGCTAAAACTACAAGTTAGTGGGGTGCGTCCTGCTCACAGTGTTCAGCTAAAACTACAAGTTAGTGGGGTGCGTCCTGCTCACAGTGTTCAGCTAAAACTACAAGTTAGTGCGGTGCGTCCTGCTCACAGTGTTCAGCTAAAACTAAGTTAGTGCGGTGCGTCCTGCTCACAGTGTTCAGCTAAAACTACAAGTTAGTGCGGTGCGTCCTGCTCACAGTGTTCAGCTAAAACTACAAGTTTGTGTATTGAGACCTCTGCACAGTGTTCATCTAAAGCTACAAGTTAGTGCAGTGCGTCCTGCTCACAGTGTTCAGCTAAAACTATAAGCTAGTGCGGTGCGTCCTGCTCACAGTGTTCAGTTAAAACTAAAAGTTAGTGGGGTGCGTCCTGCTCACAGTGTTCAGCTAAAACTACAAGTTAGTGCGGTGCGTCCTGCTCACAGTGTTTTAGCTAAAACTACAAGTTAGTGGGGTGCGTCCTGCTCACAGTGTTCAGCTAAAACTACAAGTTAGTGCGGTGCGTCTTGCTCACAGTGTTCAGCTAAAACTACAAGTTAGTGTGGTGCGTCCTGCTCACAGTGTTCAGCTAAAACTACAAGTTAGTGTTTTGCGTCCTGCTCACAGTGTTCAGCTAAAACTACAAGTTAGTGGGGTGCGTCCTGCTCAAAGTGTTCAGCTAAAACTACAAGTTAGTGTAGTGAGACCTCTGCACAGTGTTCAGCTAAAACTACAAGTTAGTGGGGTGCGTCCTGCTCACAGTGTTCAGATAAAACTACAAGTTAGTGCAGTGCGTCCTGCTCACAGTGTTCAGCTAAAACTACAAGTTAGTGCGGTGCGTCCTGCTCACAGTGTTCAGCTAAAACTACAAGTTAGTGTAGTGAGACCTCTGCACAGTGTTCATCTAAAGCTACAAGTTAGTGCAGTGCGTCCTGCTCACAGTGTTCAGCTAAAACTACAAGTTAGTGCGGTGCGTCCTGCTCACAGTGTTCAGCTAAAACTACAAGTTAGTGGGGTGCGTCCTGCTCACAGTGTTCAGCTAAAACTACAAGTTAGTGCGGTGCGTCCTGCTCACAGTGTTCAGCTAAAACTAAGTTAGTGCGGTGCGTCCTGCTCACAGTGTTCAGCTAAAACTACAAGTTAGTGTAGTGAGACCTCTGCACAGTGTTCATCTAAAGATACAAGTTAGTGCAGTGCGTCCTGCTCACAGTGTTCAGCTAAAACTACAAGATAGTGGGGTGCGTCCTGCTCACAGTGTTCAGCTAAAACTACAAGTTAGTGCGGTGCGTCCTGCTCACAGTGTTCAGCTAAAACTACAAGTTTGTGTATTGAGACCTCTGCACAGTGTTCATCTAAAGCTACAAGTTAGTGCAGTGCGTCCTGCTCACAGTGTTCAGCTAAAACTATAAGCTAGTGCGGTGCGTCCTGCTCACAGTGTTCAGCTAAAACTAAAAGTTAGTGGGGTGCGTCCTGCTCACAGTGTTCAGCTAAAACTACAAGTTAGTGTGGTGCGTCCTGCTCACAGTGTTTTAGCTAAAACTACAAGTTAGTGGGGTGCGTCCTGCTCACAGTGTTCAGCTAAAACTACAAGTTAGTGCGGTGCGTCTTGCTCACAGTGTTCAGCTAAAACTACAAGTTAGTGTGGTGCGTCCTGCTCACAGTGTTCAGCTAAAACTACAAGTTAGTGTTTTGCGTCCTGCTCACAGTGTTCAGCTAAAACTACAAGTTAGTGTAGTGAGACCTCTGCACAGTGTTCAGCTAAAACTACAAGTTAGTGGGGTGCGTCCTGCTCACAGTGTTCAGCTAAAACTACAAGCTAGTGCGGTGTTTCCTGCTCACAGTGTTCAGCTAAAACTACAAGTTAGTGCGGTGCATCCTGCTCAAAGTGTTCAGCTAAAACTACAAGTTAGTGTAGTGAGACCTCTGCACAGTGTTCAGCTAAAACTACAAGTTAGTGGGGTGCGTCCTGCTCACAGTGTTCAGATAAAACTACAAGTTAGTGCAGTGCGTCCTGCTCACAGTGTTCAGCTAAAACTACAAGTTAGTGCGGTGCGTCCTGCTCACAGTGTTCAGCTAAAACCACAAGTTAGTGTAGTGAGACCTCTGCACAGTGTTCATCTAAAGCTACAAGTTAGTGCAGTGTGTCCTGCTCACAGTGTTCAGCTAAAACTACAAGTTAGTGCGGTGCGTCCTGCTCACAGTGTTCAGCTAAAACTACAAGTTAGTGGGGTGCGTCCTGCTCACAGTGTTCAGCTAAAACTACAAGTTAGTGCGGTGCGTCCTGCTCACAGTGTTCAGCTAAAACTAAGTTAGTGCGGTGCGTCCTGCTCACAGTGTTCAGCTAAAACTACAAGTTAGTGTAGTGAGACCTCTGCACAGTGTTCATCTAAAGATACAAGTTAGTGCAGTGCTTCCTGCTCACAGTGTTCAGCTAAAACTACAAGATAGTGGGGTGCGTCCTGCTCACAGTGTTCAGCTAAAACTACAAGTTAGTGCGGTGCGTCCTGCTCACAGTTTTCAGCTAAAACTACAAGTTTGTGTATTGAGACCTCTGCACAGTGTTCATCTAAAGCTACAAGTTAGTGCAGTGCGTCCTGCTCACAGTGTTCAGCTAAAACTATAAGCTAGTGCGCTGCGTCCTGCTCACAGTGTTCAGCTAAAACTAAAAGTTAGTGGGGTGCGTCCTGCTCACAGTGTTCAGCTAAAACTACAAGTTAGTGCGGTGCGTCCTGCTCACAGTGTTTTAGCTAAAACTACAAGTTAGTGGGGTGCGTCCTGCTCACAGTGTTCAGCTAAAACTACAAGTTAGTGCGGTGCGTCTTGCTCACAGTGTTCAGCTAAAACTACAAGTTAGTGTGGTGCGTCCTGCTCACAGTGTTCAGCTAAAACTACAAGTTAGTGTTTTGCGTCCTGCTCACAGTGTTCAGCTAAAACTACAAGTTAGTGGGGTGCGTCCTGCTCAAAGTGTTCAGCTAAAACTACAAGTTAGTGTAGTGAGACCTCTGCACAGTGTTCAGCTAAAACTACAAGTTAGTGGGGTGCGTCCTGCTCACAGTGTTCAGCTAAAACTACAAGCTAGTGCGGTGTTTCCTCCTCACAGTGTTCAGCTAAAACTACAAGTTAGTGCGGTGCGTCCTGCTCACAGTGTTCAGCTAAAACTACAAGTTAGTGTAGTGAGACCTCTGCACAGTGTTCATCTAAAGCTACAAGTTAGTGTAGTGTGTCCTGCTCACAGTGTTCAGCTAAAACTACAAGTTAGTGCGGTGCGTCCTGCTCACAGTGTTCAGCTAAAACTACAAGTTAGTGCAGTGCGTCCTGCTCACAGGGTTCAGCTAAAACTACAAGTAAGTGCAGTGCGTCCTACTCACAGTGTTCAGCTAAAACTACAAGTTAGTGCGGTGTGTCCTGCTCACAGTGTTCAGCTAAAACTACAAGTTAGTGTTTTGCGTCCTGCTCACAGTGTTCAGCTAAAACTACAAGTTAGTGCGGTGTGTCCTGCTCACAGTGTTCAGCTAAAACTACAAGTTAGTGCAGTGCGTCCTGCTCACAGTGTTCAGCTAAAACTACAAGTTAGTGTAGTGAGACCTCTGCACAGTGTTCATCTAAAGCTACAAGTTAGTGCAGTGCGTCCTGCTCACAGTGTTTAGCTAAAACTACAAGTTAGTGCGGTGCGTCCCGCTCACAGTGTTCAGCTAAAACTACAAGTTAGTGGGGTGCGTCCTGCTCACAGTGTTCAGCTAAAACTAAAAGGTAATGGGGTGCATCCTGCTCACAGTGTTCAGCTAAAACTAAGTTAGTGCGGTGCGTCCTGCTCACAGTGTTCAGCTAAAACTACAAGTTAGTGTAG
Organism: Lithobates septentrionalis; assembly: GCA_037952835.1. Taxonomy (NCBI): domain Eukaryota; kingdom Metazoa; phylum Chordata; class Amphibia; order Anura; family Ranidae; genus Lithobates; species Lithobates septentrionalis. The sequence goes on from JBBDGP010002135.1 coordinate 813,557, forward strand.
TGAGACCTCTGCATAGTGTTCATCTAAAGATACAAGTTAGTGCGGTGCGTCCTGCTCACAGTGTTCAGCTAAAGCTACAAGTTAGTGGGGTGCGTCCTGCTCACAGTGTTCAGCTAAAACTACAAGTTAGTGCGGTGCGTCCTGCTCACAGTGTTCAGCTAAAACTACAAGTTAGTGTAGTGAGACCTCTGCACAGTGTTCATCTAAAGCTACAAGTTAGTGCAGTGCGTCCTGCTCACGGTGTTCAGTTAAAACTACAAGTTAGTGCGGTGCGTCCTGCTCACAGTGTTCAGCTAAAACTACAAGTTAGTGCAGTGCGTCCTGCTCACAGTGTTCAGCTAAAACTACAAGTTAGTGGGGTGCGTCCTGCTCACAGTGTTCAGCTAAAACTAAAAGGTAATGGGGTGCGTCCTGCTCACAGTGTTCAGCTAAAACTAAGTTAGTGCGGTGTGTCCTGCTCACAGTGTTCAGCTAAAACTACAAGTTAGTGTAGTGAGACCTCTGCATAGTGTTCATCTAAAGATACAAGTTAGTGCGGTGCGTCCTGCTCACAGTGTTCAGCTAAAACTACAAGTTAGTGCGGTGCGTCCTGCTCACAGTGTTCAGCTAAAACTACAAGTTATTGTGGTGCGTCCTGCTCACAGTGTTCAGCTAAAACTACAAGTTAGTGGGGTGCGTCCTGCTCACAGTGTTCAGCTAAAATTAGAAGTTAGTGTAGTGAGACCTCTGCACAGTGTTTAGCTAAAACTACAAGTTAGTGGGGTGCGTCCTGCTCACAGTGTTCAGATAAAACTACAAGTTAGTGGGGTGCGTCCTGCTCACAGTGTTCAGCTAAAACTACAAGTTAGTGGGGTGCGTCCTGCTCACAGTGTTCAGCTAAAACTACAAGTTAGTGCGGTGCGTCCTGCTCACAGTGTTCAGCTAAAACTACAAGTTAGTGCGGTGCGTCCTTCTCACAGTGTTCAGCTAAAACTACAAGTTAGTGTAGTGAGACCTCTGCACAGTGTTCATCCAAAGCTACAAGTTAGTGCAGTGCGTCCTGCTCACAGTGTTCAGCTGAAACTACAAGTTAGTGCGGTGCGTCCTGCTCACAGTGTTCAGCTAAAACGACAAGTTAGTGCAGTGCGTCCTGCTCACAGTGTTCAGCTAAAACTACAAGTTAGTGGGGTGCGTCCTGCTCACAGTGTTCAGCTAAAACTAAAAGGTAATGGGGTGCGTCCTGCTCACAGTGTTCAGCTAAAACTAAGTTAGTGCGGTGCGTCCTGCTCACAGTGTTCAGCTAAAACTACAAGTTAGTGTAGTGAGACCTCTGCATAGTGTTCATCTAAAGCTACAAGTTAGTGCGGTGCGTCCTGCTCACAGTGTTCAGCTAAAACTACAAGTTAGTGGGGTGCGTCCTGCTCACAGTGTTCAGCTAAAACTACAAGTTAGTGCGGTGCGTCCTGCTCACAGTGTTCAGCTAAAACTACAAGTTAGTGTAGTGAGACCTCTGCACAGTGTTCATCTAAAGCTACAAGTTAGTGCAGTGTGTCTTGCTCACAGTGTTCAGCTAAAACTACAAGTTAGTGCAGTGCGTCCTGCTCACAGTGTTCAGCTAAAACTACAAGTTAGTGCGGTGCGTCCTGCTCACGGTGTTAAGCTAAAACTACAAGTTAGTGTAGTGAGACCTCTGCACAGTGTTCAGCTAAAACTACAAGTTAGTGGGGTGCGTCCTGCTCACAGTGTTCAGATCAAACTACAAGTTAGTGCGGTGCGTCCTGCTCACAGTGTTCAGCTAAAACTACAAGTTAGTGCGGTGCGTCCTGCTCACAGTGTTCAGCTAAAACTACAAGTTAGTGTAGTGAGACCTCTGCACAGTGTTCATCTAAAGCTACAAGTTAGTGCAGTGCGTCCTGCTCACAGTGTTCAGCTAAAACTACAATTTAGTGTGGTGCGTCCTGCTCACAGTGTTCAGCTAAAACTACAAGTTAGTGGGGTGCGTACTGCTCACAGTGTTCAGCTAAAACTACAAGTTAGTGCGGTGCGTCTTGCTCACAGTGTTCAGCTAAAACTACAAGTTAGTGTAGTGAGACCTCTGCACAGTGTTCATCTAAAGATACAAGTTAGTGCAGTGCGTCCTGCTCACAGTGTTCAGCTAAAACTACAAGATAGTGGGGTGCGTCCTGCTCACAGTGTTCAGCTAAAACTACAAGTTAGTGCGGTGCGTCCTGCTCACAGTGTTCAGCTAAAACTACAAGTTTGTGTATTGAGACCTCTGCACAGTGTTCATCTAAAGCTACAAGTTAGTGCAGTGCGTCCTGCTCACAGTGTTCAGCTAAAACTATAAGCTAGTGCGGTGCGTCCTGCTCACAGTGTTCAGCTAAAACTAAAAGTTAGTGGGGTGCGTCCTGCTCACAGTGTTCAGCTAAAACTACAAGCTAGTGCGGTGCGCCTGCTCACAGTGTTTTAGCTAAAACTACAAGTTAGTGGGGTGCGTCCTGCTCACAGTGTTCAGCTAAAACTACAAGTTAGTGCGGTGCATCTTGCTCACAGTGTTCAGCTAAAACTACAAGTTAGTGTGGTGCGTCCTGCTCACAGTGTTCAGCTAAAACTACAAGTTAGTGTTTTGCGTCCTGCTCACAGTGTTCAGGTAAAACTACAAGTTAGTGCGGTGCGTCCTGCTCACAGTGTTCAGCTAAAACTACAAGTTTGTGTATTGAGACCTCTGCACAGTGTTCATCTAAAGCTACAAGTTAGTGCAGTGCGTCCTGCTCACAGTGTTCATCTAAAACTACAAGTTAGTGCGGTGCGTCCTGCTCACAGTGTTCAGCTAAAACTACAAGTTAGTGCGATGCGTCCTGCTCACAGTGTTCATCTAAAGCTACAAGTTAGTGCAGTGCGTCCTGCTCACAGTGTTCAGCTAAAACTACAAGTTAGTGGGGTGCGTCCCGCTCACAGTGTTCAGCTAAAACTACAAGTTAGTGGGGTGCGTCCTGCTCACAGTGTTCAGCTAAAACTACAAGTTAGTGCGGTGCGTCCTGCTCACAGTGTTCAGCTAAAACTAAGTTAGTGCGGTGCGTCCTGCTCACAGTGTTCAGCTAAAACTACAAGTTAGTGTAGTGAGACCTCTGCACAGTGTTCATCTAAAGATACAAGTTAGTGCAGTGCGTCCTGCTCACAGTGTTCAGCTAAAACTACAAGATAGTGGGGTGCGTCCTGCTCACAGTGTTCAGCTAAAACTACAAGTTAGTGCGGTGCGTCCTGCTCACAGTGTTCAGCTAAAACTACAAGTTTGTGTATTGAGACCTCTGCACAGTGTTCATCTAAAGCTACAAGTTAGTGCAGTGCGTCCTGCTCACAGTGTTCAGCTAAAACTATAAGCTAGTGCGGTGCGTCCTGCTCACAGTGTTCAGCTAAAACTAAAAGTTAGTGGGGTGCGTCCTGCTCACAGTGTTCAGCTAAAACTACAAGTTAGTGCGGTGCGTCCTGCTCACAGTGTTTTAGCTAAAACTACAAGTTAGTGGGGTGCGTCCTGCTCACAGTGTTCAGCTAAAACTACAAGTTAGTGCGGTGCATCTTGCTCACAGTGTTCAGCTAAAACTACAAGTTAGTGTGGTGCGTCCTGCTCACAGTGTTCAGCTAAAACTACAAGTTAGTGTTTTGCGTCCTGCTCACAGTGTTCAGCTAAAACTACAAGTTAGTGCGGTGCGTCCTGCTCACAGTGTTCAGCTAAAACTACAAGTTTGTGTATTGAGACCTCTGCACAGTGTTCATCTAAAGCTACAAGTTAGTGCAGTGCGTCCTGCTCACAGTGTTCATCTAAAACTACAAGTTAGTGCGGTGCGTCCTGCTCACAGTGTTCAGCTAAAACTAAAAGGTAATGGGGTGCGTCCTGCTCACAGTGTTCAGCTAAAACTACAAGTTAGTGCGGTGCGTCCTGCTCACAGTGTTCAGCTAAAACTACAAGTTAGTACGGTGCGTCCTGCTCACAGTGTTCAGCTAAAACTACAAGTTAGTGCAGTGCGTCCTGCTCACAGTGTTCAGCTAAAACTAAGTTAGTGCGGTGCGTCCTGCTCACAGTGTTCAGCTAAAACTACAAGTTAGTGTAGTGAGACCTCTGCACAGTGTTCATCTAAAGATACAAGTTAGTGCAGTGCGTCCTGCTCACAGTGTTCAGCTAAAACTACAAGATAGTGGGGTGCGTCCTGCTCACAGTGTTCAGCTAAAACTACAAGTTAGTGCGGTGCGTCCTGCTCACAGTGTTCAGCTAAAACTACAAGTTTGTGTATTGAGACCTCTGCACAGTGTTCATCTAAAGCTACAAGTTAGTGCAGTGCGTCCTGCTCACAGTGTTCAGCTAAAACTATAAGCTAGTGCGGTGCGTCCTGCTCACAGTGTTCAGCTAAAACTAAAAGTTAGTGGGGTGCGTCCTGCTCACAGTGTTCAGCTAAAACTACAAGTTAGTGCGGTGCGTCCTGCTCACAGTGTTTTAGCTAAAACTACAAGTTAGTGGGGTGCGTCCTGCTCACAGTGTTCAGCTAAAACTACAAGTTAGTGCGGTGCGTCTTGCTCACAGTGTTCAGCTAAAACTACAAGTTAGTGTGGTGCGTCCTGCTCACAGTGTTCAGCTAAAACTACAAGTTAGTGTTTTGCGTCCTGCTCACAGTGTTCAGCTAAAACTACAAGTTAGTGGGGTGCGTCCTGCTCAAAGTGTTCAGCTAAAACTACAAGTTAGTGTAGTGAGACCTCTGCACAGTGTTCAGCTAAAACTACAAGTTAGTGGGGTGCGTCCTGCTCACAGTGTTCAGATAAAACTACAAGTTAGTGCAGTGCGTCCTGCTCACAGTGTTCAGCTAAAACTACAAGTTAGTGCGGTGCGTCCTGCTCACAGTGTTCAGCTAAAACTACAAGTTAGTGTAGTGAGACCTCTGCACAGTGTTCATCTAAAGCTACAAGTTAGTGCAGTGCGTCCTGCTCACAGTGTTCAGCTAAAACTACAAGTTAGTGCGGTGCGTCCTGCTCACAGTGTTCAGCTAAAACTACAAGTTAGTGGGGTGCGTCCTGCTCACAGTGTTCAGCTAAAACTACAAGTTAGTGCGGTGCGTCCTGCTCACAGTGTTCAGCTAAAACTAAGTTAGTGCGGTGCGTCCTGCTCACAGTGTTCAGCTAAAACTACAAGTTAGTGTAGTGAGACCTCTGCACAGTGTTCATCTAAAGATACAAGTTAGTGCAGTGCGTCCTGCTCACAGTGTTCAGCTAAAACTACAAGATAGTGGGGTGCGTCCTGCTCACAGTGTTCAGCTAAAACTACAAGTTAGTGCGGTGCGTCCTGCTCACAGTGTTCAGCTAAAACTACAAGTTTGTGTATTGAGACCTCTGCACAGTGTTCATCTAAAGCTACAAGTTAGTGCAGTGCGTCCTGCTCACAGTGTTCAGCTAAAACTATAAGCTAGTGCGGTGCGTCCTGCTCACAGTGTTCAGCTAAAACTAAAAGTTAGTGGGGTGCGTCCTGCTCACAGTGTTCAGCTAAAACTACAAGTTAGTGTGGTGCGTCCTGCTCACAGTATTTTAGCTAAAACTACAAGTTAGTGGGGTGCGTCCTGCTCACAGTGTTCAGCTAAAACTACAAGTTAGTGCGGTGCGTCTTGCTCACAGTGTTCAGCTAAAACTACAAGTTAGTGTGGTGCGTCCTGCTCACAGTGTTCAGCTAAAACTACAAGTTAGTGTTTTGCGTCCTGCTCACAGTGTTCAGCTAAAACTACAAGTTAGTGTAGTGAGACCTCTGCACAGTGTTCAGCTAAAACTACAAGTTAGTGGGGTGCGTCCTGCTCACAGTGTTCAGCTAAAACTACAAGCTAGTGCGGTGTTTCCTGCTCACAGTGTTCAGCTAAAACTACAAGTTAGTGCGGTGCATCCTGCTCAAAGTGTTCAGCTAAAACTACAAGTTAGTGTAGTGAGACCTCTGCACAGTGTTCAGCTAAAACTACAAGTTAGTGGGGTGCGTCCTGCTCACAGTGTTCAGATAAAACTACAAGTTAGTGCAGTGCGTCCTGCTCACAGTGTTCAGCTAAAACTACAAGTTAGTGCGGTGCGTCCTGCTCACAGTGTTCAGCTAAAACCACAAGTTAGTGTAGTGAGACCTCTGCACAGTGTTCATCTAAAGCTACAAGTTAGTGCAGTGCGTCCTGCTCACAGTGTTCAGCTAAAACTACAAGTTAGTGCGGTGCGTCCTGCTCACAGTGTTCAGCTAAAACTACAAGTTAGTGGGGTGCGTCCTGCTCACAGTGTTCAGCTAAAACTACAAGTTAGTGCGGTGCGTCCTGCTCACAGTGTTCAGCTAAAACTAAGTTAGTGCGGTGCGTCCTGCTCACAGTGTTCAGCTAAAACTACAAGTTAGTGTAGTGAGACCTCTGCACAGTGTTCATCTAAAGATACAAGTTAGTGCAGTGCTTCCTGCTCACAGTGTTCAGCTAAAACTACAAGATAGTGGGGTGCGTCCTGCTCACAGTGTTCAGCTAAAACTACAAGTTAGTGCGGTGCGTCCTGCTCACAGTTTTCAGCTAAAACTACAAGTTTGTGTATTGAGACCTCTGCACAGTGTTCATCTAAAGCTACAAGTTAGTGCAGTGCGTCCTGCTCACAGTGTTCAGCTAAAACTATAAGCTAGTGCGGTGCGTCCTGCTCACAGTGTTCAGCTAAAACTAAAAGTTAGTGGGGTGCGTCCTGCTCACAGTGTTCAGCTAAAACTACAAGTTAGTGCGGTGCGTCCTGCTCACAGTGTTTTAGCTAAAACTACAAGTTAGTGGGGTGCGTCCTGCTCACAGTGTTCAGCTAAAACTACAAGTTAGTGCGGTGCGTCTTGCTCACAGTGTTCAGCTAAAACTACAAGTTAGTGTGGTGCGTCCTGCTCACAGTGTTCAGCTAAAACTACAAGTTAGTGTTTTGCGTCCTGCTCACAGTGTTCAGCTAAAACTACAAGTTAGTGGGGTGCGTCCTGCTCAAAGTGTTCAGCTAAAACTACAAGTTAGTGTAGTGAGACCTCTGCACAGTGTTCAGCTAAAACTACAAGTTAGTGGGGTGCGTCCTGCTCACAGTGTTCAGCTAAAACTACAAGCTAGTGCGGTGTTTCCTCCTCACAGTGTTCAGCTAAAACTACAAGTTAGTGCGGTGCGTCCTGCTCACAGTGTTCAGCTAAAACTACAAGTTAGTGTAGTGAGACCTCTGCACAGTGTTCATCTAAAGCTACAAGTTAGTGTAGTGTGTCCTGCTCACAGTGTTCAGCTAAAACTACAAGTTAGTGCGGTGCGTCCTGCTCACAGTGTTCAGCTAAAACTACAAGTTAGTGCAGTGCGTCCTGCTCACAGGGTTCAGCTAAAACTACAAGTAAGTGCAGTGCGTCCTACTCACAGTGTTCAGCTAAAACTACAAGTTAGTGCGGTGTGTCCTGCTCACAGTGTTCAGCTAAAACTACAAGTTAGTGCAGTGCGTCCTGCTCACAGTGTTCAGCTAAAACTACAAGTTAGTGTAGTGAGACCTCTGCACAGTGTTCATCTAAAGCTACAAGTTAGTGCAGTGCGTCCTGCTCACAGTGTTCAGCTAAAACTACAAGTTAGTGCGGTGCGTCCCGCTCACAGTGTTCAGCTAAAACTACAAGTTAGTGGGGTGCGTCCTGCTCACAGTGTTCAGCTAAAACTAAAAGGTAATGGGGTGCGTCCTGCTCACAGTGTTCAGCTAAAACTAAGTTAGTGCGGTGCGTCCTGCTCACAGTGTTCAGCTAAAACTACAAGTTAGTGTAGTGAGACCTCTGCATAGTGTTCATCTAAAGATACAAGTTAGTGCGGTGCGTCCTGCTCACAGTGTTCAGCTAAAACTACAAGTTAGTGGGGTGCGTCCTGCTCACAGTGTTCAGCTAAAACTACAAGTTAGTGCGGTGCGTCCTGCTCACAGTGTTCAGCTAAAACTACAAGTTAGTGTAGTGAGACCTCTGCACAGTGTTCATCTAAAGCTACAAGTTAGTGCAGTGCGTCCTGCTCACGGTGTTCAGTTAAAACTACAAGTTAGTGCGGTGCGTCCTGCTCACAGTGTTCAGCTAAAACTACAAGTTAGTGCAGTGCGTCCTGCTCACAGTGTTCAGCTAAAACTACAAGTTAGTGGGGTGCGTCCTGCTCACAGTGTTCAGCTAAAACTAAAAGGTAATGGGGTGCGTCCTGCTCACAGTGTTCAGCTAAAACTAAGTTAGTGCGGTGTGTCCTGCTCACAGTGTTCAGCTAAAACTACAAGTTAGTGTAGTGAGACCTCTGCATAGTGTTCATCTAAAGATACAAGTTAGTGCGGTGCGTCCTGCTCACAGTGTTCAGCTAAAACTACAAGTTAGTGCGGTGCGTCCTGCTCACAGTGTTCAGCTAAAACTACAAGTTAGTGTGGTGCGTCCTGCTCACAGTGTTCAGCTAAAACTACAAGTTAGTGGGGTGCGTCCTGCTCACAGTGTTCAGCTAAAATTAGAAGTTAGTGTAGTGAGACCTCTGCACAGTGTTTAGCTAAAACTACAAGTTAGTGGGGTGCGTCCTGCTCACAGTGTTCAGATAAAACTACAAGTTAGTGGGGTGCGTCCTGCTCACAGTGTTCAGCTAAAACTACAAGTTAGTGGGGTGTGTCCTGCTCACAGTGTTCAGCTAAAACTACAAGTTAGTGCGGTGCGTCCTGCTCACAGTGTTCAGCTAAAACTACAAGTTAGTGCGGTGCGTCCTTCTCACAGTGTTCAGCTAAAACTACAAGTTAGTGTAGTGAGACCTCTGCACAGTGTTCATCCAAAGCTACAAGTTAGTGCAGTGCGTCCTGCTCACAGTGTTCAGCTGAAACTACAAGTTGGTGCGGTGCGTCCTGCTCACAGTGTTCAGCTAAAACTACAAGTTAGTGCAGTGCGTCCTGCTCACAGTGTTCAGCTAAAACTACAAGTTAGTGGGGTGCGTCCTGCTCACAGTGTTCAGCTAAAACTAAAAGGTAATGGGGTGCGTCCTGCTCACAGTGTTCAGCTAAAACTAAGTTAGTGCGGTGCGTCCTGCTCACAGTGTTCAGCTAAAACTACAAGTTAGTGTAGTGAGACCTCTGCATAGTGTTCATCTAAAGCTACAAGTTAGTGCGGTGCGTCCTGCTCACAGTGTTCAGCTAAAACTACAAGTTAGTGGGGTGCGTCCTGCTCACAGTGTTCAGCTAAAACTACAAGTTAGTGCGGTGCGTCCTGCTCACAGTGTTCAGCTAAAACTACAAGTTAGTGTAGTGAGACCTCTGCACAGTGTTCATCTAAAGCTACAAGTTAGTGCAGTGTGTCTTGCTCACAGTGTTCAGCTAAAACTACAAGTTAGTGCAGTGCGTCCTGCTCACAGTGTTCAGCTAAAACTACAAGTTAGTGCGGTGCGTCCTGCTCACGGTGTTAAGCTAAAACTACAAGTTAGTGTAGTGAGACCTCTGCACAGTGTTCAGCTAAAACTACAAGTTAGTGGGGTGCGTCCTGCTCACAGTGTTCAGATCAAACTACAAGTTAGTGCGGTGCGTCCTGCTCACAGTGTTCAGCTAAAACTACAAGTTAGTGCGGTGCGTCCTACTCACAGTGTTCAGCTAAAACTACAAGTTAGTGTAGTGAGACCTCTGCACAGTGTTCATCTAAAGCTACAAGTTAGTGCAGTGCGTCCTGCTCACAGTGTTCAGCTAAAACTACAATTTAGTGTGGTGCGTCCTGCTCACAGTGTTCAGCTAAAACTACAAGTTAGTGGGGTGCGTACTGCTCACAGTGTTCAGCTAAAACTACAAGTTAGTGCGGTGCGTCTTGCTCACAGTGTTCAGCTAAAACTACAAGTTAGTGTAGTGAGACCTCTGCACAGTGTTCATCTAAAGCTACAAGTTAGTGCAGTGCGTCCTGCTCACAGTGTTCAGCTAAAACTACAAGTTAGTGCAGTGCGTCCTGCTCACAGTGTTCAGCAAAAACTACAAGTTAGTGGGGTGCGTCCTGCTCACAGTGTTAAGCTAAATCTACAAGTTAGTGGGGTGCGTCCTGCTCACAGTGTTCAGCTAAAACTACAAGTTAGTGTAGTGAGACCTCTGCACAGTGTTCAGCTAAAACTACAAGTTAGTGGGGTGCATCCTGCTCACAGTGTTCAGATAAAACTACAAGTTAGTGCGGTGCGTCCTGCTCACAGTGTTCAGCTAAAACTACAAGTTAGTGCGGTGCGTCCTGCTCACAGTGTTCAGCTAAAACTACAAGTTAGTGTAGTGAGACCTCTGCACAGTGTTCATCTAAAGCTACAAGTTAGTGCAGTGCGTCCTGCTCACAGTGTTCAGCTAAAACTACAAGTTAGTGTGGTGCGTCCTGCTCACAGTGTTCAGCTAAAACTACAAGTTAGTGCAGTGTGTCATGCTCACAGTGTTCAGCTAAAACTACAAGTTCGTGGGGTGCGTCCTGCTCACAGTGTTCAGCTAAAACTACAAGTTAGTGTAGTGAGACCTCTGCACAGTGTTCATCTAAAGCTACAAGTTAGTGCAGTGCGAACTGCTCACAGTGTTCAGCTAAAACTACAAGTTAGTGTGGTGCGTCCTCCTCACAGTGTTCAGCTAAACCTACAAGTTATTTTTTTGCGAGATCTGCACAGTGTTCAGCTAAAGCTACCTGTAGAAGGTTGGTGGTGTTCTCATACTACAGGCTGGCAATTTATTTTGCTAGCTGCGGTATCAGTACATATATATATATATATATATATATATATATATATATATATATATATATCCCAGCTTAGTGCAGCTACAGGCCATTAGTATGTCTGGAAGGCCAAGAAGGAGAGGCAGACAGTCACAAGCCAATAAGAGAGGGCAAGCAGGCTCTGTGTCTAGCGCTGGTCGTGGAGACGGTGCATCCTCATCAGCACGTGGCCGTGGGACACGCTTGGCCTTTTTTTGGCAGCTGGCCGTGTTGAGCCGCAACATGCGGAAGACTTGGTCGAGTGGATGACCAAGCCGTCCTCATCCTCCTGATCCTCTCTCACCCATGCCCATGGGTACTTTGTCTGGCAAAGCAGTGGCCTCTTCCCTCGGCTCAATGTCATCAGTGACTCCTTCCTTAGCCCCACCATGTCCTCCGGAGGAGTCCCTCGAACTGTTTGACCACAGTGTTGGGTACATGCTCCAGGAGGATGCCCAGCGTTTGGAAGGCTCTGATGATGATACTGAGCTCGATGAAGGCAGTAACATGAGCACGGACAGAGGGGGTGCCCAAGAAGTACAGCAATCTGGCAGTCATGCTCCCCCTGCTGCAGGACACTGCCAGGTTTGCTCCAGTGATGAGGAGGGAGGGGATGATGAGGTCACTGACTCAATGTGGGTGCCTGATAGGAGAGAGGAGGAGGAGGAGGAGGCGGCACATCACCAACGAGGCAGGATGCCCTCCAGGGGCCAGCCTAAGGGCAGCACATTGACTGCATCACACCCCAAAGCTCCACATGTGCAGGGCGCTGTAGTCTCTGCGCGTTATTCAAAAAGTTCTTTGGTGTGGGCCTTTTTTGAGATGAGTGCATCAGATCGCACCGCTGCTATTTGCAACATATGTCTCAAGCGTATCTCGCGTAGCCAAAACATCTCCCGCTTGGGTACCACATGCTTGACCAGGCATATGTTGACCTGCCATGCAGTTCGTTGGCAAGCGTATCTAAAAGACCTACACCAAAGAACAAAGGGGACCTCTCCTTGCTCCTCATCAGCTGAGATCTCCAACCCCACTATACCTTCAGTCCTCTCTGAGACCTGCACTGAGAGGAATGAAGATGTAGAATTAGGTGTGTCACAGCCAAGTACTTGTGGGCAATCTGCTTTTGGTACACCAACGTCAGATTGTACCAGGCAAATTTCCCTGCCCCAGCTGCTGCACCGCCGAAAGAAGTTTGCTCCCAGCCATCCACATGGCCAGCGGTTGAATGCTAGCTTGGCAAAATTGCTAGCACTTCAACTGCTGCCTTTTCAGTTGGTAGACTCTGCCCCCTTCCGTGAGTTTGTGGAATGTGCGGTTCCTCAGTGGCAGGTACCCAAACGCCACTTTTTCTCAAGGAAGGCGATTCCAGCTCTCTACCGGCATGTGGAAGGCAATGTCCATGCCTCGCTGGACAGGGCGGTCACTGGTAAGGTGCATATTACCGCTGACTCATGGTCCAGCAGGCATGGACAGGGACGTTACCTAAGTTTCACGGTGCATTGGGTGACTCTGCTGGCAGCTGGGAAGGATGCAGGACAAGGTGCAGTATTGTTGGAGATTGTTCCGCCACCACGCCTCCAAAATGCTAATGATTGTGACACACCTCTCTCTTCCACCCCTCCTCTTCTTCTTCCTCCATGGCCTCTTCCTGTGCTTTGTCCTCAGAACCAGCGGTGCTCTGTAGCCGTTCAAGGGGCTACGCAAGTACGCAGGCCAAAAGATGCCATGCGGTGCTTGAGCTGGTGTGCTTGGGGGACAGGAGCCACACTGGGGCAGAGGTTCTGTCAGCTCTGCAGGGGCAGGTTCAGAGGTGGTTGACGCCACGCCAACTTAAGGCAGGAATGGTGGTTTGCGACAATGGCACCAACCTCCTCTCTGCCCTCCAACAGGGACAAATGTCCCATGTGCCCTGTTTGGCTCACGTCCTTAACTTGGTGGTGCAGTGGTTCTTGGGCAGGTACCCGGGCTTACAGGATGTCCTGAGGCAGGCCAGGAAAATCTGTGTGCATTTCCGCCGGTGATATAATGTCAGTGCTCGGCTGACGGACCTCCAAAAGGAGTTTAACCTGCCCAAGAACCGCCTAATCTGTGACATGCCCACCAGGTGGAACTCAACGTTGGCCATGCTGCAGCGGTTGCACACACAGCAGAGGGCCATCAATGAGTACCTGTGCGACTATGGCACCAGGATAGGGTCAGGGGAGCTTGTTTTTTTTTCCCCACGCCAGTGGGCCATGATCAGGGATGCATGCACTGTCCTGTCACCATTTGAGGAGGCCACGAGGATGGTGAGCAGTGACAGTGCATGCATCAGTGACACTATCCCCCTTGTCCACCTGTTAGAGCACACGCTGCGTGGAATAATGGACAGGGCACTTGAGGCAGAACAGAGGCAGGAAGAGGAGGACTTTTTTAGCTCTCAAGGCCCCCTTTATCCAGACAGTGTTCCTGCGTGCCCGCCGATCACACAGGAAGAAGAGGAGGAGGAGGAAGATTGTGTCAGTATGGAGGTGGAGCCTGGCACTCAGCATCAGCAGCAGTCTTTAATGGATCAGTCCCAAGAAACACATGGACTTGTACGTGGCTGAGAGGAGGTGGCTGCGGACCATGTCGTCCTTAGTGACCCAGAGGACTCCGGACCGAATGCCTCAGCAAACCTACGCTGCATGGCCTCCCTGATCCTGCAAAGCCTGCGTAAGGATCCTCGTATTCGTGGTATCAAGGAGAAGGACCAATACTGGCTGGCAACCCTCCTTGATCCACGTTACAAGGGTAAGGTTGCGGACCTTATCTTGCCATCGCAGAGGGAGCAGAGGATGAAACATCTTCGGGAGGCCTTGCAGAAAGGTCTGTGCAACGTGTTCCCAGAGACTGGGAGGTTACAAACTCCTGTTTCTGGACAACGTGTTGCTGAGGCTTCGGTCAGTCAAAGAAGGATTGGTGGAGAAGGTGGCCGTCTGACCGATGCGTTCTGACAATTTTTTGGTCCGCAGCCCCAAGGTATGATCGGTTCCAGCAACCATCGCCAGCGTCTATTTTACATGGTGCAGGAATACCTAGGGGCAAGATCTGACTTGGACACCTTTCCCACCGAAAATCCTCTGGGTTACTGGGTCTTGAGGATGGATCACTGGCCAGAGCTTGCACAGTATGCAATTGAGCTACTGGCCTGTCCTGCATCCAGCGTTCTTTCGGAACGCACATTCAGTGCTGCTGGAGGGTGGGTCTGTCCACGACTCGGTCGATCGACTGACCTTCATAAAAATGAATCAGTCTTGGATCACCACCAGCTACCAAGCACCTGATGCTGATGTAACCGAATAATTTTTTTTGAAATCTCAGATCCCTTCACAGACTGCTTATGCTGATGCTGAGTGACTATCTCTGAGTAATTATCCTCTTCCTCCTCAATGATCATGCTGATAGCTTGTAAGAACATTTTTGGTTCTGGGCGCCACCACCAGTTCCTAAGGCCCAATTTTTCAGCCCTTGTTTAACAGGGGCGTGTAATTACAATTTTTGATGCAAGACTTTCCAGCAGGGCTCATTCTGCGTTCCAACTAGAGTATCTGTGAGGGGTTGCAGTGTTGTGGCACCAGCACCAGTGCCTAAGGCCCAATTTTTCAGCCCCTGTTTAACAGGGGCATGTAATTACAATTTTTGATGCAATACTTTGCAGCAGGGCTCGTTTCTGTGTTCCAACTAGAGTATCTGTGAGGGGTTGCAGTGTTGTGGCACCAGCACCAGTGCCTAAGGCCCAATTTTTCAGCCCCTGTTTAACAGGGGCGTGTAATTACAATTTTTGATGCAATACTTTGCAGCAGGGCTTGTTTCTGCGTTACAACTAGAGTATCTGTGAGGGGTTGCAGTGTTGTGGCACCAGCACCAGTGCCTAAGGCCCAATTTTTCAGCCCCTGTATAACAGGGGTGTGTAATTACAATTCTTGATCTAATATTTCACAGCAGGGCCCATTTCTGCACCCACCAAGAGCGAGTGAGGACTTACAGTGTTGTGGCACCAGCACCACCACCACCAAAGGCCCAATTTTTCTGCCCTTGTTCATCAGGGGCATGTAATTACAATTCTTGATCTAATATTTCACAGCAGGGCCCATTTCTGCACCCACCAAGAGCGAGTGAGGACTTACAGTGTTGTGGCACCAGCACCACCACCACCAAAGGCCCAATTTTTCTGCCCTTGTTCAACAGGGGCATGTAATTACAATTCTTGATCTAATATTTCACAGCAGGGCCCATTTCTGCACCCACCAAGAGCGAGTGAGGACTTACAGTGTTGTGGCACCAGCACCACCACCACCACCACCACCAAAGGCCCAATTTTTCTGCCCTTGTTCAACAGGGGCATGTAATTACAATTCTTGATCTAATATTTCACAGCAGGGCCCATTTCTGCGCCCACCAAGAGCGAGTGAGGACTTACAGTGTTGTGGCACCAGCACCACCACCACCACCAAAGGCCCAATTTTCTGCCCTTGTTCAACAGGGGCATGTAATTACAATTCTTGATCTAATATTTCACAGCAGGGCCCATTTCTGCACCCACCAAGAGCGAGTGAGGACTTACAGTGTTGTGGCACCAGCACCACCACCACCACCAAAGGCCCAATTTTTCTGCCCCTGTTCAACAGGGGCATGTAATTACAATTCTTGATCTAATATTTCACAGCAGGGCCCTGTGAGGGCTTACAGTGTTGTGGCCACAACAACACCTAAGGCCCAAATTTCTGCTGAGTATATAGGGCAGAACCCTACTTTCAAACATCTAACTTACAAACGACTTCTACTTGCAAACGGAAGGAGACAACAGGAAGTGAGATGAAATATACCCCTAGGAAGGGAAATTCTCTCCTGTAAGAGTTAATATGGGAAAAACATTTCTCCTTTCCACTGATGCTTTCCAGTCCTTGTTCCACAAAAAAACCCAAATTTTCAAAAAACATTTGTCATTGGGACAAAAAGTGAGGTGAAATCTTCTGAAGAGGAGGACAGACAGCAAAACAAATGTCACAGGGGTGATAACCCTTCCCTATGTTTTTCAAAAAGCTTAAAAAAGATTTTTTGGCTGGAGCTAAACATGTTAAAAATGTACCCGTTCAAAATTACAAACAGATTCTACTTGTCACGGAACGCCCCACACTCCGCTTGAGTGCTTCCGTCATATACCGCTTCCTAAGTTCTGGAACACGAGTCCAATGGATCTGGCTATAGGAACCCCAAGAACTAGACAACACCAGTCTTGGAGTACATCAGAACTACCTTTATTTTGAGATCTCACAGACCTTTATACAGCAGGGATGACTCAAAGCTAACCTAATTAACACGACCTAATTTACTACAAAATGTACCCAGACCAGATGACAGTCTTGTGGGCACCGAGCTTCACACATTAATACAATTAACAATACAAACAACAATCTCCCCCCTCCTCAGCCCAGACCATTTGTCTATTAGCCAGGGCTGGTGGCTAATGTGATCAGCTCTCTCAATTAACATAAACACATGTTGATAACACCAGCATCTCCTCACAGGATGTGTCCCAGCAGAATGAATCAGTCTTATCAGCAGGGGGCTGCTGGAGGAATCCCCCCTCCCTCTTCAGGGACACAAATATACAGTAAGGAGTCCCCATACAATATATACATGACTGAGTCCGATTAATACAGTTCAGACTGGATTTCTCATTCACCTCAAATGCTAGGGCCCATAATCGGTGGGCAACAGGCTTGCACACAGTCCTCTCCAACAGCCTCCGCTCTGGCCATGCCCGTGACATTTCTCCCCTTTCGGCAGGAGACTAACACAGGAGGAGACCCCAGACGGGTTGACTCCGAAGTTAGTCCACAGCTCCAGTCCTCTACTGCCTGTACCCACACAGTACCCCAAACAAATCATCCCAAACAGTGCATTACTCACCCAGCCATCCTCTGCCTCTCTCAGAGAACATATCTGCCGCTGGGGAGAGGCCCGGACTGGCCCTTCTCCCTGGAATCCTTTCTGCCGCTGGAGAGAAGTCAGGGGGACTGGGCTCACTCCATCCTGCTGTTGGGGATCTGGGCCGACTGCCCAGCATCCCTGGGGTATACAGGTGGGGACTGAAGCCCCATCAACTGACACCAGATCAAGCTGCAGTTGTGAGGTGATGACTGCATTCTCTCCTTGGATCCTGATCTGCAGCTCGCGATAGACTGCCACCTCCTCACCTTGGGCCTCCACAATTGCTGCAGGTGTGGGGCAGAGGTCTTGGACCCTCTGTCCGGTTGCCAGCACTTCTGCTGGGGGTTTGCCAGGTGGTTCCTCCTCTACAGAAACGTCTATTAAATCCTCTACCTCTATAACTGGTGTCTGTGGATAGAGGTTCACCATCTCCTGTCCGTGGAACTCAGAAGATGCCATCAATGCTGAGCAGAGCGCAATGAAGTTTGGCCCTAATCCCAACTCTTCTGCTGGGGGCTCACCCGATGGTTCTTCCTCAGCAGAAAAGTCTATCAAATCCCCTGTCTCTGCAACTGGTGTCTGGGGATGGAGGTTCACCATCTCCTGTCCATGGAACCCAGAAGATGTTATCAGTGCTGGGCAGAGGTTAGCAGAGCTCTGCCCTGTTGTCAGCACTTCAGTTTTGGGGATGGCAATCTCCAGATTTTCCACTGCAGATTCTCTGGCATGCTGCTGGACAGGTACATTCCTCCATCCAAGATCATCCCATGCAGAAACAAGATCATCAAGGTCAGTCAGCACTTGCTGCATCCGCCATAAGACCTCCGCCTCCATAGCTGTGGGGGCAGGTTGGCAAAGCACACTATCGCTCTGCCACATTGCCGACTCTTCAGCCAGGATTTCAGGGTTGTCAGCTGGTATTTCCTGATAGTCCTAGGCAAAGGGAGCCCAGCCCTGGCACTGAGCAATGTCTAGCAGCCGTCTGTAGGCGATCTCTAGCTCCCATTCCTGAACGGCCAGAAACTCCAAATCTTCCTGTGCCCAGTGCACTTCCGAAATGTTCAGTAGCCCTTCTCTGAAATCCATGATTTCGTCCACCCGCCGCTCCAAATCACTCCCAAAGTTAGAGTCCCCTGTCAGCTTCACAAACAACAGTCCCAAGCCGCCGTAGCTTAAGCCTTCCGTATGGCTGTCATCCGCTATCCAGGGACATGCTTGGGATACATGCCACCGGAGGGCTCTGTAGCTCTCATCCAGCTTCATCTCTGCCCAGACCAGCCTGCTTAATTCAGCTGTCTGCTTCTTGTGTGGTTTTTCTCCCAAAAACCGCACCCGCAGTCCGTACTGCGACCAGTACCTTTCCTCGATGGAGGGGAGAACTTTTCCCTGGTGTCGCTGCTCACGGGCTAGCGCTTCCTTCCAGAGTTTGCAGCGAATAGAATCACACCATCCCAGCGGGACCTGCTCCGATACTGGTCCTCTGTGCTGTACCTGCATCTCTCGCAACCTCCTTCTGAATTCCTCATCCATGGCGGCTGGTATCTGTACCTCTCCTCTTCTGCTATCTGGACCTTGGATCCAGATGGAAGTTTGGATGTCCCAGACTTCAGGAAGCTTTCCCGCTGCTTGCCACCAATGTCACGGAACGCCCCACACTCTGCTTGAGTGCTTCCGTCATATACCGCTTCCTAAGTTCTGGAACACGAGTCCAATGGATCTGGCTATAGGAACCCCAAGAACTAGACAACACCAGTCTTGGAGTACATCAGAACTACCTTTATTTTGAGATCTCACAGACCTTTATACAGCAGGGATGACTCAAAGCTAACCTAATTAACACGACCTAATTTACTACAAAATGTACCCAGACCAGATGACAGTCTTGTGGGCACCGAGCTTCACACATTAATACAATTAACAATACAAACAACAATCTCCCCCCTCCTCAGCCCAGACCATTTGTCTATTAGCCAGGGCTGGTGGCTAATGTGATCAGCTCTCTCAATTAACATAAACACATGTTGATAACACCAGCATCTCCTCACAGGATGTGTCCCAGCAGAATGAATCAGTCTTATCAGCAGGGGGCTGCTGGAGGAATCCCCCCTCCCTCTTCAGGGACACAAATATACAGTAAGGAGTCCCCATACAATATATACATGACTGAGTCCGATTAATACAGTTCAGACTGGATTTCTCATTCACCTCAAATGCTAGGGCCCATAATCGGTGGGCAACAGGCTTGCACACAGTCCTCTCCAACAGCCTCCGCTCTGGCCATGCCCGTGACACTACTTAACAACAAACCTACAGTCCCTGTCTTGTTTGCACCGCCTGTATACTGCTGTTCAGAGTATATAGGGCCTGGTGGCCCCACACCTTTCCTTATTTTAATTTGGGTGCAGGGATCCCCTTAGTATCCATACAAGACCCAAAGGGCCTGGTAATGGACTGGGGGGTACCCATGCCGTTTGTCTCACTGATTTTTATCCATATTGCCAGTACCCGACATTACATTAAACCCGCAAGCAGTTTTAAATGAGATTTTTTCCTTTAAAAATGACATTTTGTGCTGGGACTGTTCTAAACACGGGAAACACGCGCCACTTTACAGGCATACTATAGACACACCCCAGGTACGATATTTAAGGAATATTTCACTTTTTTTTTTTTTTACTTTAAGCATCATTAAAATCACTGCTCCCGAAAACAACGGCCGTTTTTAAACTTTTTTTTTTTGCATTGATACATGTCCCCTGGGTCAGGACCCGGGTCCCCAAACCCTTTTTAGGACAATACCATGCAAATTAGCCTTTAAAATGAGCACTTTTGATTTCGAACGTTCGAGTCCCATAGACGTCAATGGGGTTCTAACGTTCGTGCCAATTTTCGGTCCGTTCGCAGGTTCTGGTGTGAACCGAACCGGGGGGTGTTCGGCTCATCCCTACTCACCACATGTGACATCTGATAGTTACTCCTGCTCCGGTGTTAGGGTGTAAGCCAGAAGAAGAATGGAGGGAGACCTGGCACAGTTGCTAATAGCCAATATGGTCATGCTCACTTGCGCAGGAATGCATGCAAACGTAACAGGAAAGAACCGGAATACACTTGTGCATGTTGGCCATGCTGTGCATGCTAGTCCCTGGCAGCTTCTGGCCTTTATAAGGATGGCAGATGCCCTCAGAGTTTGCTGATTGGTCTTCAGTTCCTTGTATCCTGTGTTCCTATGTGCTCAGTATCTTTGGATTTCCTATTACTGACCAGGCTGGCTTCTGGACTTATCCTTGCTTCTCTCCTGGCTCTGACCTTGGCTTGCTCCACATACTTACTCTGCTCCTTGTGTATGACCTTGGCCTGCTCCTGACCACATTCTTGTTTATGCTTCTGCCTGACTACCATGATTGACCTTGTCTTCTATTCTTGACTACATCTCCTGTCTAGCCCTGCCTTCTCTGATCTTCCTGCACATTCCAGTTTGGACCCTGTACCCGCTGCTATGTCTGTCTGGTTCTGTCTCCTGAAGAGCTTTGCCACTGCAGATCCATCCAGCCACAGCACAGCTGGCAGCCCATGCTTCTTTGGGATTAACATCCCCTGTCCTCACCTCTAGGAGTCTTGTGTACTCAGCCGCAAGAAAAGCCCTCTCCTCTTTCAGGCCTCTTGATCAGGTACGTAACATCTGGTCCCCCAGCTCTACTGATCCTCTGCCGCTCAATTCTTTCTCTCCGGTCCCCACTCACATTCTGCTATATTCTGCTATGTGTGCCATCTGCTAGTTGCTCCACTTCAGTCCAGACCACATTTAACTTTCTGCTGCTCCATGCTGCACACCAGATGTGACATCTGCACCAGACACTTCCAGACGATTTATACATGAACTGGAACTGACTGCTGATGACATCTTTGCGGTTCGCTTGTTGGCTTCTGAGTGAATCTTGGGATATCTCATACCTGCAATACTTCCAAAACAAAGCGAATCTAACTCTGGATAAAAGCCCCTCAAAAGCTTTAGGTGCTTTGTCATAAACTTCTAGGAGGCTTTGGAGATGCTTTGAAGCACCAAGAGATTGACAAGGGGTATAACCTTGAAGTGAAACAAAGCAAAGCAAACACACGAGTGAACAGGACTGTAAGCTAACCATTTTGTTTAGTGACAGGTACTTTGATTGACATTCAGAGTGCTTAAAAAAAAAGCATGTCCAATGCCAAATTTTGAAGCAAGTGTAATCGAGGTCTAAGGCTGGAGAGGTCGCCCTGAACCTAACGTGAGAGTAGAATTATAACATCCCAGGTTTTATGGAATCCCAGGTTCGTCCCAATGGCTGGTGTTAGCGCTTCAATCATGACAGCATCTTGGTTGATATGGTCAGGATAATTGAAGTGCATTATTTCTATTATTACATTGTAACATAGAATGAAATAGTTCTGCATAATGCAGAACCTGTGACCAGATGCAGAGTGTCACTTGCCACATTGCCTGCCACCAGATATGGATTGTCACTTGCCATGTTGCCTGCCACCAGAAGTGGATTGTCACTTGCCATGTTGCCTGCCACCAGAAGTGGATTGTCACTTGCCATGTTACCTGCTACCAGATGTGGATTGTCACTTGCCATGTTGCCTGCCACCAGATGTGGATTGCCAATTGACACGTTGCCTGCCACCAGATGTGGATTGTCACTTGCCACATGGCCTGCCACCAGATGTGGATTGTCACTTGCCACATGGCCTGCCACCAGATGTGATTTGTCACTTGACACGTCACCTGCCACCAGATGTGGATTGTCACTTGCCACATTGCCTGCCACCAGATGCAGCTTGTCACTTGCCATGCCACTTGCCACCAGATGCAGTTTGTCCCTTGCCACGTCACCTGCCACCAGATGTGGATTGTCACCTGCCATCAGATGTGCTTTGTCACCTGCTACCAGATGAAGATTGTCACTGCAGTGGTGGTGACACAGGCGTGCACATTAGTTCAGAGGCAGGCCTGGAGTGGTGGGTTCCGAGTGAGGGAGAACAGCGGTGATGGGTACCAGGAAGTGGGAGATCTCATCTCTCTGCTCCCCTGCTCGCACCTCCAGCAGTGTAGTGGCCATGATGTGTGGGTGGAAGAGCAGTGATGTGGGTGGGCGGTGAGAGATGATCTCATCTCTCTGCTCCCCTTGCCTCTCCTCCAGTAGTATAGCAGCCCCGTTGTAAGGGCAGAAGAACAGTGATGCAAGCCGGCTGTGAGAAATTATGTCATCTCACTGCTTGCTTGCCTCATCTCTAACAGTGCTTTGGTCCCACTGTGAGGGCAGAACAGCGGTGATGCAGGCGGTGAGAGATGATGTCATCTCTCTGCTCGCCTGCTGCCGCCACACGTCAGATGGTGCAACCTTCAGGCCATGGCCCGGGAGTTGGGGACCCCTGTTCTAGTATAGCGTGGCCAATATTCTTCTTATATTAAACCAAATAAACAAATGTTAGATATATCAGAAAGAGGGAGTTGCTTCATTTCCACTGGGCTACAGTAGGGGATGATGGACAGATTTATTTGAAAGCTTTGACTTTCCAAGCTATAAATAAAGTTCCTTGCAAGCATATTCCAATATTCTTCATCTAGTAAGCTGAATTAGTAATTGTCAGATGTACAAGGAAGAGGGAGTTGTTGTAAGGTAGTGAACACAGACATATTTTACCACCAGAAGTCAAATATAATCTGACATCCTCAAATGAGGTTCTTAAAATCTGCCTGGGGTTCATTACACCATATACAGTTGGGAGTGGCCAAAAGTTCAATTTTTTTGTAGTCAAACAAGAGATAGGTGCATTTAGGTCTTTTTAATGTGACCAATTTCAATTTAGATCCAGTGGCACCCCATATAAAGGATGAGAAAAGGAACCTAACCTAAAGCCTACTGTTTACCCTGAATGATTTGCATTAGTGGACCAATGTTCTCTGTAATGGCCTGGGAGGGGGTTTTTGTATTTTACAGTCCCCATTAAAGGATGATGAGAAAGAATTGAGGTGGTGTAGAGATCATAACTCTAGACACCAATGGCATCAAGACAGACATTTTCCAGTTAGGTTAAAGTTCTGAGAATTCACCAAACATTTCTGTAGTTTTAATGGCTATTCCATTGCTTATTCTGCCAAATGTTTGTTCATTGGATAACACAATGGGTGTCATTTATTAAAAATGGAGGGTGCAAAATCTGGTGCAACTCTGCTGCATTGAAACTAGCTTGCAGGTTTTATTGTCAAAGCTTATTTGAACAAGCTGAAGTTAGCTGATTGGCTGATTAAATTGGCTACCATGCACAGCTGCATCAGGTTCTGAGTGCACCAGTTTTAGTAAAACTCCCCCAATTGATCTGATTTGACTGAGACTAAATGTCCAGAGATGAGGAACTGTTGTGTTTTTCTCCAGATGGAAACTTGGCTAAATAATGTGTTTGACTTGGCTTTCCAACTTGATGAGATGCTACTTTTTGAGCATATTACAATCATCTGTTGTGAAGAATTTAACGAAGTAGACTAGATTACAGTATTGCTCATTATAGCTTTCTATGTTCCCTTGAGTGCTACGGCTAATGATGCACTAAAGGTTCTTCATGATAACATCTGCTTACTTCAAAATAGGCACCCAAAGGCTCCTTATGTGTTTGCTGGTGACTTAATCATCTCAAATTGACAGACTTTCAAACAAAGTTTCAACAGTACATGCTTGATCGAGTGTATACAAATGGACGGGTGCATATAGAGCTATTTCTTGTCCATGTCAGCCTTTCCAACCACATTTCAAGCATGTTGGTCCCTTCCTACCACCCCTTTCTTAAAGTCAGTAAACCAACAACATGGCCTAGTGATGCTGCCTCGCTGGTACAAGACTATTTTTATTGTACCAACTAGCAGATATTTAAAGATGCAGCAGCAAATGTCAGAGGTATGGACGTCAGCAAATGCATGGAGGATGTTACAACAACTAGAACAATTATTATCTACCCAAACTAGAAACCCTGAATGAATGCAGAGGTTTGCTCTCTGCTGAAAGCCCATGATTCTTTGTTCAGGTCTGGCAATGCATTTGAACTTGGAGCAGTTACAAGTCTCATTGTGAATACAAGGAGGGCCAGGGCTAACTATGTTCTCAAAATTCAAAGTGACTTATTTACCTCATCTCAGATGAGGTAAATAAGTGGCGGCTCTTCTCTAAGTCTCCTCCCGGTTATTGGCCGTAATGAATAGCTTCCTTTGATGGCGGGTGCCTCCGCAAGACCTCGTTTGAGAAGGTTGCAAAAGGGCATCTCTTTTGAGAATAACCCCCAGCTAGGAGTATACCATCCCTATGCTAGAGGGATTGCTTGTTACTTGGTGGACAGCGGGCTTATCTCATGGTGTATGAAGTGGCATGCTGTTGTCTCCATCCTATGAAAGGCCCTGACCGGGTTAAGGTCGCAAGCCCTCCTATGCTTGCCGTTTGGTAAGCACGAATTTTATTTGGTTATCACAGTGGTGCGGTGAAGGATCCATTTTTTACTTGCATTCCTGCCTTCAGACTGGAGCCTGTGCCTATGTTTCTTCACTTTATCCATCTGGACTTCAATTATTAATTAGGACTGTTATCAAACACCTTATGTTTTCAATTTATGAACTATGATATATCTTTATTTTTAATTTGGTTTATTTAGTTATCCCATTTACACTGGCTTATTTTTATAAGCATATATTACTCACAGCGCTGCTCTTTTATATTGATTGTCGTATAGTGTGTGTATCTCACTTTTAGTGGCTGCTTTTGCTATTTATATATATTATATATTTTTTTTTGTCACTTCATTATTTTTCTTGCAATTTAGTTTCATAATTTTGTTTAGGTACTTCTTGATTCAATATAGCGCGGTAGTCTTCCTCTTACATCATCTCAGATTACACCAGCAGAATGTCCAATGGATCCTTCCCTTTGATCTTCTGAATGATTTTTATACACATTTTGAGGATTCCAACACCCTGGTTCCAGGTTCCCCCCCAGCTCTAGGTTCACTCCTTCACCAGGTGAGATGCCTCTCAGGGTGAATGTAGTAGGGGTGAGTAGGTCCCAGCAGAAAGTTAACCCCTGAAAGTCTGTAGGTCTCGATGACATTCCCAGCTGTGTCCTAAGTGACTGTACACACTAGCTTTTAGAGGTGTTCACAGATATCTTAAATAACTGTCTTTTTAAGGTGACTGTTCCCGTACCTGTCAAATAAAGGCTCTACTGTGTTATGTCTAAATGGCTATCTCCCCGTAGCAGTAATTATGAAGTGCTTTGAAAGGCTGGTCATGGCACATATGAAGAAGACCATTGACTTCATAGTAGACCCTCATCAGTTGATATACAGACTGAACCAATTTACTGCAGATGCTATCTCATCGGTTGTTAACCTGGCTCTTAATCACTTGGAAGCCAAAGATTCTTTCTTATAGTATGTTGGCCCTAGCTGCAAGCATCATCCCAGGATAACCACTGAAAGTCCATATGTCACGGGGCACAAGTGGTTAAGATCTCTAATGGAATATAGTATACTTTTTTTATGTGTATTTTATGTGATTGCAATACATGAAGAAACATCCGGTGTCAGGTAGAGAAGAGAGTTACAATTTGAAATAACTCAGAGTGGAAAGCAGGCATTTAGGATTCCCAGAAGTGCTTCTACAACAGGGATCATTTGGAGCAGTGGGGAAATAAAGTTTTGATCACCAGGTAAAAGTGCAAAAGGGTATCGGGGTGTACGAGATATTATCAAGAAAAGGCAGCTGGTATTGTGCCCAACAGAGCAGGGAGGCCACAGGTGGGATGCTGTTTAGTGCAAACCCAGTCCAAAACATGTTCAGGACCAGTGAAGAACTGAACATTCCTGTTATCTATAACAGTCAGGCATTATGAATAAGCTAAGGAACAAATGAAGCCTTTATTCGTGAAATTTGAGTTTAGCTTTAATAAATGTGGCTCTATTTCTATAGGTTTACAGAGGAGTCTACTAATATGGAAGCAGCATAATTCCCATAGGTTATAGTGCATTTCTAATGCTGGCTGCTAATGGCTCTATTGATAAATTAAAAATAAGGGGAGACAGTGGACATCCCTGGCAAGTGCCATTTGTGATCCTAAATGGTTTAGATAGCATGCCCGAGGTATACACTCGAGCAGATGGAGAAGTATATAAGGCTAGTATTGCAGAAAGTAGATGACCTGTGAAGCCAAATTTCTCCAATGCTGTAGTTAGGTACATCCAGTGTACTCTATTGAACGCTTTCTCTGCATCCAAAGCTAGAAGCAGAGAAGGCGTCCCGTGTTTCGTAGCCACATGGATGATATCAATTAGTCTTCTGGTGGCATTAGATGATTGTCTGCCTTTGGTGAATCCAGATTGATCTGGGTCGATTAGGGTAGGTAGGATGTCCATTAGTCTCAATGATTTCAGTTTAGCGTAGATTTTTAGATCATTGTTCAATAAGGAAATTGGCTTAAAATTTTGGGGAATGTCTTGCCCGGTTTGGGCAGTGTAACTATTAAAGCTTCTAAAATCTCAGATGAAAAGGAAGTCGAGGCAGCAGCAGTTTTGAATACCCTAAGAAGGTGTGGACCCAGAATTTGTAAGTGTTTGTAATATACCCCTGTCAGTCCATCTGGTCCTGGGGATTTATTATTGGGGAGAGTATCTATAACCTTCATTACTTCAGACAGTGAGAAGGGGGTATTAAACTCCTGCAGTTGTGAAATAGAGAGTTGAGGTAGGTTAATGTCTTTTAAGAAATGAATTATGGCTGAGTGAGATGGTTGTAAAGTACAGCTATCCTGATGTAAGTTATAAAGGGACCTATAGTATTCGCTAAAGGCATCCGCTATATTTTGGAGATCATGTACTTTTTGTTTGGATTTAGGATTGATGATGAGAGGTAATTTGGTTTTAAAATGTTGGCCCTGTAGTTTTCGGGCTAGTGCTTTTCCAGCATTATTACCGGATGAGTAGAAGGACATTTTTAGCCTCCTCTCTTTTTGTTCGAAAGAGTGGAGTAATTCTAGTCTAAGGTCGTGTCTCAGGGCAGTGAGTTTTGCACTGATGAACTGTGTAGGGTTTCTTTTATTTTGAGCTTCAAGGGCACTAATTTCTCAGAGCAAGGTATTAAGCCGCCGCTGCCTTTGCTTTTTGAGCCTTGTGGCTAGTTGGATAAATATACCTCTAATGTACGCCTTATGAGCGTTCCAGAGTACAAACGGATCATTCGTGGAAGAGGAATTGATCTGGAAATAATCGGACAAGTGGCCATCTAGTATGGTCTTAGTTGATGGGTTTTGTATTACTTGAGGATTAGAGCGCCATACATAGGCCCTGTTGTTAGGGTAGTTATCCCCTAAAGGGAGGAGGATGGAAGCGTGGTCCGACCATGTTATGTTATTGATTTTGATTTGAATTACTTTTTGAAGCAACTACTTGTCCATCAGAAACAGATCAATCCTTGTATAAGTGCAGTGTCGATGAGAATAAAACAAATAGTCACTTTCGTTGGCATGCACCGCCATGCGTCGTACAAGTCATGGGATCTTTTTTTTTTTTTTTTAAATTCCTTTATTGTAAATACACTGAAGGCATAGAAATACAGTCCGGGTTACAGTGCGTTACATATTCCATATTGAAACATTTTTTGAATCACATAAAATATGACTGTAAACCAAAATCCAAGTTATTAATCAAACAAATATGGTAGCCTAGATAAGTTCTAGCCAAAAGTATGTCTGTTCTATACAGAATATAAAAGCATGTCAAGGTTGCCTACAGCGGGCTTCCTTGCATAACGCTAGATTGGTTTATGAACAGTTTTGATATATATGGTAGTATTGAAATATTCAAAGACAGATATGTCTATTGCTATATATATAAGTGTTACCTGCTCATCTTAAGTAATATCATTCACATTGTATTCGTTATCGCCGTCATCACGGCTGCTTAGTGAGCAGATCGAAGTACAAAAGAATATAGAAAAGAAGAGATTAGAAGGTGGATAGAAAAGCGAAGTAAGCGGAGGGGAGGGGGAGGCGTGAAAGGGGAGGGAAGAGGGCAAAATAAGGGGATTTATATAGGAGTGGCTGCGACACCGCCCCCCACTCGATCCCACCCGTCACACCCCGGGGGGTTGTATATAGATATCTGCGTTACTGAAGTCATGGGATCTTAAGAAAAAAGCCAGAGAGGGTGTCCTGTTGGAGGTTACTGATGTGGAATTCATGTGTGGGTCAGGTGTAATGTTAAAGTTTCCACATATTACAAGGGAACCTCGTTGAATTCCTTTAAGTCTTTTCATCAACCTATTAAGGAATCTAACTTGGTGGTTATTGGGTACTGTACAGGACGCCGTGGCTGGAAGGACGCTATGTTTCCCCTCTGTTTGGACTGTGGTCCCTTTAAGGGAACAAAAAGGGTTAACTCACCTGTCACAGGAAGTGGGTTTAAAACAAGACAGGAAGTCTTGGAGGAGTGTAGAGGAGAATGTGGATGGTGGATGGTTTTTTTGTGTGCAGCAACAAAAGTGAACAGCAGTGTCCTGCCTGGAAGCCTCCTGGCAGGGGAAGCTACCTGGAACAGAAACCAAGGACTGTTTAACTGCGATAGGAGTTCTGGACTTTGCAAGTTGGTGAGACTGAAATCTCATTCTTTTGTTTTTGCTGCTGTAAAGCTATTTAAGTTCAATAAACCTCCTTTTGAGTGAAAAGCCTGTGTCCTGCGATCTAGCTGGTTCCCCGAACTTTACAGTACATAAACATTCGCTAGAGTGTAACGGGTAGCATTAATATCGCACACAATAATGAGGTAGCGGCCCTCCGGATCGAATAGTTCTGAGTGGAGTTGGAATGAAACAGAGTCTTTAATCGCCACCATGACCCCTCTTTTTTCGCTGACATATTGAAGAAAAAATAGTGCTGAAAGCTTCTATAAGAGCATCTAGGTGGAGCTGTGTGATGAAAGTGTGTTTCTTGGATGCATAGAATATCGCATTGGGAAGAATCTGCTTCTTTCCAAAGGGATGCTCTCTTGGCCGGGTGGTTTAGGCCAAGTGCGTTAATGGAGAGTAGTTTAACTGGCATGTATCAAGTTGGGGAGTGCGTAAGATGTCAGGTGTTGATAGTACTCACACTTAGGTTGATAAGCGAAAGTCCAATTGAGGAGGAGTTTTCGTTGTTTTAAGGCGACGATGTCCCAAGATTGCTCTTTGATTCGGACATGTAGCATGTGGAATCCTGAGGGTATTTTCATTAGAAGTGAACTTGGAGATGTCTCTGGTGTTGGTTGTTTATCCATAAAAACAAATAAGAAAGCAAAACACAACAAACTGAAATAAGAAAAAAAAAAGAATGGTCACAGGGTAAAAGGAGAATCCACAGGGGGATTCTTGATCCATATGCACTGTTCAATAAAAGTGAGAGGACTTGGAAGTATTTCCATGTGTGCCATTGCCGGGGGGTATATAGAACACTAGAACTAATTTATTTGTTTAGGAGCGGTCCTACAGACGTCCAGTTTTATTATCACTTTTTTTTCGGGTCACCACTTGCCACTCTGCCTGTATGCGTGAGGATCCATCTACTTGTGTGGGGATAGGAGGCGTTTCCAATAAAATTCCCCATTGTCGGAGGACTGTCAGTCCTTCTTCCAGGGTGGAAATATTGGTGTCAGTTCCATTGTACATAATGGAGTATGTGGCAGGATATTTCCACTTATGTATGATGTGGTGGTTGCGTGGAGCTTTGGTGATAGTGGCTAGGTTGCGGCGACGCTGGAGAGTGTGTCTAGAGAGGTCAGGGAGCATTTGTATGTAGGAGTATTGAGCTGGACGCTGGTCAGATTTGCGAAAAGCAGCTAGTATGTTTTCTTTTGCTCTGTAGAAGTGTAACCTCTGCAAAACATCCCTGGGTACATCATCAGCTAGGAAGGACGGCTTTGGGATTCTATGCACTCTGTCCACTGTAAACTCTAATGCAGACAATGCGGGCAGTATTGCGGAAAATAATTATTGTACATATTGTGGCAGCTGTATCGCAGATACTGACTCAGGGATACCACTTATTTTTAGGTTATTCCTCATGGACCTGTCTTCGAGGTCTGCCATTTTATCTTTGATCCAGGAGATTTCATTGCTATGAGCACAGTGTGCATCCACCATATTGTTAAAGGAGGTTGCATGTTCTCTCAAGGCATGCTCTATCTGATTCACCCTCTCTCCTATTATGTGAACCTCTGCCTGACACTTTTTCACTGTGTGCAGCATATCGTGATGTAATGATGAACGCAGGGACATTAAACATGTCTTTCAGGACTGTATCTGACACAGGCTGCCCTGAGGTAGGGAATCCAGCTATGGGGTCTGGGGCCTCTGGAGTGTGAGGCTGTGAGGAGCCATGGCCACTCACCTCCATCTCCTGATGCTGCAGGCCTTCATGAGGGGAGGTTGTTCGCTGTTTGGACTTAGCAGGGCTTGTAGTGGTAGAAGTGGATGCCGCTGATGAAGATCCGCTGGTCCCGCTGTGAGCCGATGGAGAGGCAGCGGCTGCGGCCTTCCCTTTTGTGTGCTCCGTCCGGGCGCCATTTTGGTGAGGCCGCGCTGAGTTAGTGAAGTAGCCCGGCAGCTTGCGGAGCTGCGGAGGCAGCTCTTTTCTCCTCATTGGCATCCTGGTTAGGGATGAGCCGAACACCCCCCTGTTCGGTTCACACCAGAACCTGCGAACGGACCGAAAATTTGCACAAACGTTAGAACCCCATTGACGTCTATGGGACTCGAACGTTCGAAATCAAAAGTGCTCATTTTAAAGGCTAATTTGCATGGTATTGTCCTAAAAAGGTTTTGGGGACCTGGGTCCTTCCCCAGGGGACATGTATCAATGCAAATTTTTTTTTTAAAAACGGCCGTTTTTTCGGGAGCAGTGATTTTAATGATACTTAAAGTAAAAAAAAAAAAGTGAAATATTCCTTTAAATATCGTACCTGGGGGGTGTCTACAGTATGCCTGTAAAGTGGCGCATGTTTCCTGTGCTTAGAACAGTCTCTGCACAAAATGACATTTTTAAAGGAATAAAAGTCATTTAAAACTGCTTGCGGCTTTAATGTAATGTCAGGTCCTGGCAATATGGATGAAAATCACTGAGAGAAAAGGCATGGGTACCCCCCAGTGCATTACCAGGCCCTTTGGGTCTTGTATGGATATTAAGGGGAACCCCGCACCCAAATTAAAAAAGGAAAGGTGTGGGGCCCCCAGGCCCTATATACTCTGAACAGCAGCATACAGGCGGTGCAAACAAGACAGGGACTGTAGGTTTGTTGTTAAGTAGATTCTGTTTGTAATTTTGAACTGGTACATTTTTAACGTGTTTAGCTCCAGCCAAAAAATCTATTTTAAGCTTTTTGGAAAACATAGGGAAGGGTTATCACCCCTGTGACATTTGTTTTGCTGTCTGTGCTCCTCTTCAGAAGATTTCACCTCACTTTTTGTTCCAATGACAAATGTTTTTTGAAAATTTGGGGTTTTTAGTGAAACAAGGATTGGTGATAAAGCATCAGTGTAAAGGAGAAAAGTTTTTCCATATTAACTCTTACAGGAAAGGATTTCCCTTCCTAGGGGTAGATTTCAGCTCACTTCCTGTTGTCTCCTTCCGTTTGCAAGTAGAAGTCGTTTGTAAGTTGGATGTTTGAAAGTAGGGGCCTGCCCTATATACTCAGCAGAAATTTGGGCCTTAGGTGTTGTTGTGGCCACAACACTGTAAGCCCTCACAGGGCCCTGCTGTGAAATATTACATTGCCCTGTTGAACAGGGGCAGAAAAATTGGGCATTTGGTGGTGGTGGCGCTGGTGCCACAACACTGTAAGTCCTCACAGTTACTCTTGGTGGGCGCAGAAACGGGCCCTGCTGTGAAATATTAGATTTAGAATTCTAATTACATGTCCCTGTTGAACAGGGGCTTAAAAATTGGGCCTTAGGCACTGGTGCTGGTGCCACAACACTGCAACCCCTCACAGATACTCTAGTTGGAGCGCAGGAACTAGCCCTGCTGCAAAGAATTGCATCAAAAATTTTAATTACACGCCCCTGTTAATCAGGGGCTGAAAAATTGGGCCTTAGGCACTGGTGCTGGTGCCACAACACTGAAACCCCTCACAGATACTCTAGTTGGAGTGCAGAAACTAGCCCTGCTGCAAAGAATTGCATCAAAAATTGTAATTACATGCCCCTATTAAACAGGGGCTAAGAAATTGGGCCTTAGGCACTGGTGCTGGTGCCACAACACTGCAACCCCTCACAGATACTCTAGTTGAAGCACAGGAACTAGCCCTGCTGCAAAGAATTGCATCAAAAATTGTAATTACACGCCCCTGTTAAACAGGGGCTGAAAAATTGGGCCTTAGGCACTGGTGCCACAACACTGCAACCCCTCACAGATACTCTAGTTGGAGCGCAGGAACTAGCCCTGCTGCAAAGAATTGCATCAAAAATTGTGATTACACGCCCCTGTTAAACAGGGGCTGAAAAATTGGGCCTTAGGCACTGGTGCTGGTGCCACAACACTGCAACCCCTCACAGATACTCTATTTGGAGTGCAGGAACTAGCCCCGCTGCAAAGAATTGCATCAAAAATTGTAATTACATGCCCCTGTTAAACAGGGGCTGAAAAATTGGGCCTTAGGCACTGGTGGCGGCGCCCAGAACCAAAAATGTTCTTACAAGCTATCAGCATGATCATTGAGGAGGAAGAGGATAATTACTCAGCATAACAGGATAGTCACTCAGCATCAGCATAGGCAGTCTTTGAAGGGATCTGACATTTAAAAAAAAATTATTCGGTTACATCAGTATCAGGTGCTTGGTAGCTGGTGGTGATCCAAGACTGATTCATTTTTATGAAGGTCAGTCGATCGGCTGAGTTGGTGAACAGACGCACCCTGTAATCGGTTACAAAGCCTCCAGCAGCACTGCATGTGCATTCCAAAAGAACGCTGGATGCAGGACAAGCCAGTAGCTCAATTGCATACTGTGCAAGCTCTGGCCAGTAGTCCATCCTCAAGACCCAGTAACAAAGAGGATTTTTGGTAGGAAAGGTGTCCAAGTCAGATCTTGACCCTAGGTATTCCTGCACCATGTAAAACAGACGCTGGCGATGGTTGCTGGAACCGATCATACCTTGGGGCTGTGGACTAAAAAATTGTCTGAACGCATCAGTCACACGGCAACCTTCTCCACCGCTCCTTCTTTGACTGACCGAAGCCTCAGCAACACGTTGTCCAGAAACAGGAGTTTGTAACCTCCCAGTCTCTGGGAACGCGTTGCACAGACCTTTCTGCAAGGCCTCCCAAAGATGTTTCATCCTCTGCGACAGCAAGATAAGGTCCGCAACCTTACTCTTGTAACATGGATCAAGGAGGGTTGCAAGCCAGTATTGTTCCTTCTCCTTGATACCACGAATACGAGGATCCTTCCGCAGGCTTTGCAGGATCAGGGAGGCCATGCAGCGTAGGTTTGCTGAGGCATTCGGTCCGGAGTCCTCTGGGTCACTAAGGACGACATGATCCGCAGCCACCTCCTCCCAGCCACGTACAAGTCCATGGGCTTCTTGGGACTGTAAATGATCCCTTAAAGACTGCTGCTGATGCTGAGTGCCAGGCTCCACCTCCATACTGACACAATCCTCCTCGTCCTCTTCCTGTGTGCTCGGCGGGCCACAGGAACACTGTCTGGATAAAGGGGGCCTTGAGAGCTAAGGAAGTCCTCCTCTTCCTG
Organism: Lithobates septentrionalis; assembly: GCA_037952835.1. Lineage (NCBI taxonomy): Eukaryota > Metazoa > Chordata > Amphibia > Anura > Ranidae > Lithobates > Lithobates septentrionalis. The sequence goes on from JBBDGP010002135.1 coordinate 847,012, forward strand.
CCTGGCACGGGGAAAAAAAAAAGCTCCCCTGACCCTGTCCTGGTGCCATAGTCGCACAGGTACTCATTGATGGCCCTCTGCTGCATGTGCAGCCGCTGCAGCATGGCCAATGTTGAGTTCCACCTGGTGGGCATGTCACAGATTAGGGGGTTCTTGGGCAGGTTAAATTCCTTTTGGGGGTCTGCCAGCCTAGCACTGGCATTATATGACCGGCGGAAATGCACACAGACTTTCCTGGCCTGCCTCAGGATATCCTGTAAGCCCGGGTACCTGCCCAAGAACCGCTGCACCACCAAGTTAAGGACGTGAGCCAAACAGGGCACATGGGTCATTTTTCCCTGTCGGAGGGGGGAGAGGAGGTTGGTGCCATTGTCACAAATCACCATTCCTGCCTTAAGTTGGCATGGCGTCAACCACCTCTGAACCTGCCCCTGCAGAGCTGACAGAACCTCTGCCCCAGTGTGGCTCCTGTCCCCCAAGCACACCAGCTCAAGCACCGCATGGCATCTTTTGGCTTGCGTACTTGCGTAGCCCCTTGAACGCCTACGGAGCACCGCTGGTTCCGAGGACAAAGCACAGGAAGAGGCCATGGAGGAAGAAGAAGAGGAGGGGGTGGAGGAGAGAGGTGTGTCAGAATCACTAGTAGTGGCATTTTGGAGGCGTGGTGGCGAAACAACACTACTGCACCTTGTCCTGCATCCTTCCCAGCTGCCAGAAGAGTCACCCAATGCGCCGTGAAACTTAGGTAACCTCTCTGTCCATGCCTGCTGGACCATGAGTCAGCAGTAATATGCACCTTACCGCTAACCGCCCTGTCCAGCGAGGCCAAGACATTACCTTCCAAATGCCGGTAGAGAGCCGGAATCGCCTTCCGTGAGAAAAAGTGGCATTTGGGAACCTACCACTGAGTAACCGCACATTCCACAAACTCTCGAAAGGGGGCAGAGTCTACCAACTGAAAAGGTAGCAGTTGAAGTGCTAGCAATTTTGCCAAGCTAGCATTCAAACGCTGGGCATGTGGATGGCTGGGAGCGAACTTCTTTTTGCGGTGCAGCAGCTGGGGCAGGGAAATTTGCCTGGTACAATCTGACGTCAGTGTACCGATAGCAGATTGCCCGCAAGTACTTGGCTGTGACACACCTAATTCTACACCTTCATTCCTCTCAGTGCAGGTCTCAGAGAAGACTGAAGGTATAGTGGGGTTGGAGATCCCAGCTGATGAGGAGTAAGGAGAGGTCCTCTTTGTTTTTTGGTGTGGGTCTTTTAGGTACGCTTGCCAACGAACTGCATGGCAGGTCAACATATGTCTGGTCAAGCATGTGGTGCCCAAGCGGGAGATGTTTTGGCCACGCGAGATACGCTTGAGACATATGTTGCAAAAAGCTGTGCGATCTGATGCACTCATCTCAAAAAAGGTCCACACCAAAGAACTTTTGGTATAACGGGCAGAGACAGCAGCGCCCTGCATATGCGGAGCTTTGTGGTGTGATGTAGTCAGTGTGCTGCCCTTAGGCTGGCCCCTGGAGGGCATCCTGCCTCGTTTGTGCTGTGCCTCCTCCTCCTCTCTCCTATCAGGCACCCACGTTGAGTCAGTGACTTCATCATCCCCTCCCTCCTCATCACTGGAGCAAACCTGGCTGTATGCTGCAGCAGGGGGAGCATGACTGCCAGATTGCTGTCCTTCATGGACACCCCTCTGTCTGTGCTCACGTTACTGCCTTCATCTAGCTCAGTATCATCATCAGAGCCTTCTAAACGCTGAGCATCCTCCTGGAGCATGTACCCAACACTGTGGTCAAACAGTTCAAGGGACTCCTCAGGAGGACATGGTGGGGCTAGGGAAGGAGTCACTGATGCCATTGAAGAAGAGGCTGCATTGGCAGCTGCTTTGCCAGACAAAGTACCCTGAGCATGGGTGAGAGAGGATGAGGAGGATGAGGAAGGCTTGGTCATCCACTCGACCAAGTCTTCCGCATCTTGCAGCTCAACACGGCCAGCTGCCGAAAAAAAGGCCAAGCGTGTCCCACGGCCACGTGCTGATGAGGATGCACCGTCTCCACGACCAGCACCGTTGCCTCTAGACACAGAGCCTGCTTGCCCTCTTTTATTGGCTTGTGACTGTCTGCCTCTCCTTGTTGGCCTTCCAGACATACTAATTGCCTGTAGCTGCACTAAGCTGGGATATATATATATATATATATGTATATATATATATACACCACCAACCTTCTACAGGTAGCTTTAGCTGAACACTGTGCAGAGGTCGCACTACACTAACGTGTAAATACTTTAGCTGCCTGCGGTAGTGATAGGATCAGGAAAACACCACCAACCTTCTACAGGTAGCTTTAGCTGAACACTGTGCAGAGGTCGCACTACACTAATGTGTAAATACTTTAGCTGCCTGCGGTAGTGATAGGATCAGGAAAACACCACCAACCATCTACAGGTAGCTTTAGCTGAACACTGTGCAGAGGTCGCACTACACTAATGTGTAAATACTTTAACTGCCTGAGGTAGTGATAGGATCAGGAAAACAACACCAACCTTCTACAGGTAGCTTTAGCTGAACACTGTGCAGAGGTCGCACTACACTAACGTGTAAATACTTTAGCTGCCTGCGGTAGTGATAGGATCAGGAAAACAACACCAACCTTCTACAGGTAGCTTTAGCTGAACACTGTGCAGAGGTCGCACTACACTAACGTGTAAATACTTTAGCTGCCTGCGGTAGTGATAGGATCAGGAAAACACCGCCAACCTTCTACAGGTAGCTTTAGCTGAACACTGTGCAGAGGTCAAACTACACTAACTTGTAGCTTTACCTGAACACTGTTCAGAGGACACACTACACTAACTTGTAGCTTTAGCTGAACACTGTGCAGAGGTCGCACTACACTAACTTGTAGCTTTAGCTGAACACTGTGAGGAGGACGCACTACACTAACTTGTAGCTTTAGATGAACACTGTTCAGAGGACGCACTACACTAACTTGTAGCTTTAGCTGAACACTGTGCAGAGGTCGCACTAAACGAACTTGTAGCTTTAGCTGAACACTGTGCAGAGGTCGCACTACACTAACTTGTAGTTTTAGCTGAACACTGTGAGGAGGATGCACTACACTAACTTGTAGCTTTAGATGAACACTGTTCAGAAGACACACTACACTAACTTGTAGCTTTAGCTGAACACTGTGCAGAGGTCGCACTAAACTAACTTGTAGCTTTAGCTGAACACTGTGAGGAGGACGCACTACATTAACTGTAAATAGTCTAGCTGCCTGACTGTGGTACTAATAGGATCAAAAGAACACCAGCAATTTTCTTCAGGTAGCTGTAAATACTGTAACAAGACAATCCTGCCTGTCAGTAGGAAGATAACAGGAACGGATCTAGCTAAACTGAATAGAGTGTGTATATATAGTTATATATACAACACCTGGGGTGCATATATACACAATACACTGTAAGTGCAGCTAACTCACTGACTGTCCTGCCTAATCTAGCTAACTCAAATGAAATGACACTGTCTCTCTCTCTCTCTCTATCTCTCAGCACGCCGGAACACACTACACAGGGCCGCCGTGCAGGCAGCCTTATATAGTGTGGGGCGTGTTCTAAACCCCCTGAGCCATAATTGGCCAAAGCCACCCTGGCTTTGGCCAATTACAGCTTCTCTACTGACAGCGCTGTGATTGACCAAGCATGTGGGTCATAGTGCATGCTTGGCCAATCATCAGCCAGCAATGCACTTGTCATGGTTATGCAATAGAGTTTCTCTATCAGCTTACCTGTCTCCATGTGTTTCTCTAAAGACCAGCTGCCTCTCACCTGACTGGTTTTATAACCTCTCCTGTAAGCATGGCCCCACCCCAGGCCCTATCAGGGAACCCTATATTAACCTGTGCACTGCAAGCCAGCAGTGCTGATCAACCATTGTGTGTTAGCCTCCGTGTGTACTTGCTGTGTTTCCTACATCTGATTCCAGTTACCAACTTTGGCCTCTTCTTAACTATTCCTGTCTGCTCGTGACCCTGACCTTTTCCCCGACCATCCCTGTTTGCCTGTGACCCTGAACCTTGGCGTGAACTCTGTTGTCCTTGTTGGCTTGTGGACCCGACCTTGGCTTGTCCCTTACTTTCCTTGTTGTTCCAGCCTGCTGCCTCCTTCCTCTTCTCCTGTAGTCAACCGTGAGCGTGAGCTGTGAGACCCTGGGGGCCGCAACCTGGAGCCAGACTGCAGAGCAGTCCATCCTTACCACTAAAGGCTCTGGTGAACACCTGCTGGCTCTTAGACTCCACGCCCTGGGGAATCTATGCTCTAGCTCCCAGTGGGATCTGTGTCAGTGATCCAGTAGACCTGCTTCCTGAACCTCCCAGGGTTCAATCCGCAGCAGTCAGTCCTAGGGTCCACTACCTAGCGGTGCACTTCTGACTCCTACAGAGTGCATCTGTCACCTAGCCTCAAGGTGACCTGACAGTTTGATCAGCCATGGACCCGGCTGATGTGCCGCTACCCGCAGATGATCCGTTGCAGAGCTTAGTTTGCAGACTTGAGACCCAGGAATCGCATCAGGCCCAAGTGATGCAATTCCTTCAGGATTTGGCGTCCCGTTTTGAACAGGTTCAGGCCTCATTAGGACCCCCGGTTCAACAACCTCAACCGCTATCTGCTGCTGCACCTATCGCACCAGTCGCAGCCATAGGTGTGTGCGCAGCCTATTGCATTAGGGTGTGCACCCCAAAGCTGAAACACACATGCAGCCTCAGTTGTACGGGGCAGTGTATGAATGGGAAGTGCTGTGTGCTCAGTGGATTCCTGTTCATTCACAAAATTAAGCATAGTAAACACATTTTACTATGCTTCAGTTATGATTGAACACGGTGAGCGAGTGTGTTCATTTAAAAAGGAAGGGGCTGGTAAATTACATATTTACTAGCCCCTTTCCCTGATCTCGATTTTGAAATATCCCCCACAGCAGCTGGAGGGAGAGGAGAGGAGGGAAATCAGCAGCACTGTGAGGCCAACACAGGGGGAAACCAGCAGCACTGTGAGGCCAATACAGGGGGGGGGGGACCTGGGCAGTAGGGGGAATCGCCACCGCATGTAGTGATTAGGGTGTGCCCAGGCACACCTGGCACACCCCCTGCGCACCCCTATGGTCACAGCCACACATTCATTACAACTGCCAGCTCTGGCCCGTTTCTCTGGGGACTCCAAGGCTTGCAGGGGGTTCCTTAGCCAGTGCACGATTCATTTTGAACTTCAGCCCCAAAACTTCCTGTCCGATCAGGTGAAAGTAGCCTATATTATATCCCTTCTGTCCGGCGAGGCGCTAGCTTGGGCTGCCCCTCTGTGGGAACTGAATGATCCAGTGGTTTCTAGCCTGTCTGATTTCTTGAAACTTTTTCGGAATATATTCGAGGAACCGGGTCGTGTCTCCTCAGCGACTAGCGCTCTTTTACATCTCCGTCAAGAGTCCGCTTCTGTGGGACAGTATGCTCTTCAGTTCCGTATCCTCACAGCTGAATTGAGCTGGAATAATGAGGCCCTAGTTGCAACCTTTTTACATGGCCTCTCTGATAGAGTGAAGGATGAATTAGCAGGAAGATCCCTTCCTGCTGATCTGGACGGTGTCATCACCTTGTGTAACCAGATCGATATTCGCTTTCAGGAGAGGGCCCTGGAAAAAAGACGCCAGCACTCCCCTTCCTTAGGCAGCTTGGGCTCCCAGTCCCTTCTCTTCGATCCGAGGAGCACCCCCTGCCCGCTGAGGAACCTATGCAGCTGGGCTGGAACAAGTTGTCTCCTGAAGAACGCGCTAGGCGCAGAACTCTGGGCCTGTGCCTCTATTGTGGGGCCAAAGGTCATTTTCGTGACACTTGTTCTCTTCGTCCGGAAAAGCGATCGGGGCTAATACATCTGGAAGGTGGAGTATTAGACCCTGAAGTATCACCTTCACCTTCTCGTCTTCTTCTTTCTGTGTTCCTTCATGTCGGCGCTTCCTCTTGTTCGGTCTCGGCACATCTGGATTCCGGAGCCGCTGGCAATTTCATGGATTGGGAAACTGCATCTTCCATGAGACTTACCCTTTTGCCCCTTTCAACGCCATTGGTGATCTTGGCGATTGATGGCACTGTTCTCCCAGGGGGTCCTATCCGCTTTCAGACCCTTCCTGTTAAGATGCCGTAGGGACACTCCACCAGGAGTGGATATCCTTCCTTGTGTTACCTAAAGTTTCATCTCCTATCATATTAGGTCTAACTTGGTTACGGTTCCATTCTCCACACATTGACTGGACTGCTGGATGGATCCTGGCTTGAGGTTCCTCCTGTTCCTCTTCCTGCCTACTCAAGGTTACCCCAAAAGAGAAACTTCCTGTTGCCACCATCCAAGTATCTTCTGCTCTTCCCGCTGCATATAACGATTTTTGGAATGTCTCCTGCAATAGTCGGGCTGAGGCACTCTCTGGGTCATGTGGCACTCTGGATGAGGAGCCCACCTTTAAACTTGAGCCGATCATTCACTCCACTTTGCATGGTCATTTACCTTTGCCTGTTCCTGGACCCCCTTGGACGCACACCCAGGCTGACTCATCTACCAGTTCCACAGTCGCTACGCCCTGTGATGCAATTCTGGTGGTCGCTGCACCTGGCAAAGCTGTTCAGTCGGCCTCTGCACCAGTTCAGTCTATGCCCAGTGAAGCTATCCAGCTTGACTTCTGTCACACATCACTTTCTAACCAACCTGGCCTCAGGGATCCACTGACTTCTGCCCAGTTTGATGATCCTGTGTTGGATGTCCAGCTCATCTTTAAGGGTCTGGGGGACTCTGCTCAGACTCCTGATGGTCTTCATATGCCTTTGCCCATTCGTAAGAAGCCTTTAGCCCTCAATAAGTCCTCTCGTCCTCTCCCTACCCCGGTTTCCGTCTCTGAGGATCTTAAGTACGAGGTTAATTAAGTTCTCGATTCCCGGTGCCGTAGAGGCATTCTTCAGTACCTCCTACATTGGGAAGGGTTTGGTCCTGAGGAGAGGCCTTGGATCACTGCATCTGAGATCTTTGCGCCTCGTCTGTTGAGGAGGTTTCATCTGGAGTTTCCCTTTAAGCCAGGGCCCAGGCGGGGGAGGGGGAGGCCTCATAAGAGGGGGGTACTGTCATAGTTATGCAATAGAGTTTCTCTATCAGCTTATCTGTCTCCATGTGTTTCTCTAAAGACCAGCTGCATCTCCCCTGACTGGTTTTATAACCTCTCCTCTAAGCATGACCCCACCCCAGGCCCTATCAGGGAAACCTATATTAACCTGTGCACTGCAAGCCAGCAGTGCTGATCAACCATTGTGTGTTAGCCTCCATGTGTACTTGCTGTGTTTCCTACGTCTGATTCCAGTTACCAACTTTGGCCTGTTCTTAACTATTCCTGTCTGCTCGTGACCCTGACCTTTGGCGTGTCCCTGACCATCCCTGTTTGCCTGTGACCCTGAACCTTGGCGTGAACTCTCTTGTCCTTGTCTGCTTGTGGCCCCGACCTTGGCTTGTCCCCTACTTTCCTTGTTGTTCCAGCCTGCTGCCTCCTTCCTCTTCTCCTGTAGTCTACCGTGAGCGTGAGCTGTGAGACCCTGGGGGCCACGACCTGGAGCCAGACTGCAGCGCAGTCCATCCTTACCACTAAAGGTTCTGGTGAACACCTGCTGGCTCTTAGACTCCGCGCCCTGAGGAATCTATGCTCTAGCTCCCAGTGGGATCTGTGTCAGTGATCCAGTAGACCTGCTTCCTGAACATCCCAGGGTTCAATCCGCAGCAGTCAGTCCTAGGGTCCACTACCTAGCGGTGCACTTCTGACTCTTACAGAGTGCATCTGTCACCTAGCCTCAAGGTGACCTGACAGCACTGCGATGCCGCAGTAAATTATGGGCCGTGACGCACCACATGAATTTGGCGCGAACGGCCCATAACGAATGGTCGAACAGACGATGTTTGAGTCGAACATGGGTTCGACTCGAACACGAAGCTCATCCCTAGTGTATATATATGCAACCTAGGTGTTGTATATATATATCTATATAGATATCTATATATAGATATCTATATACATATAATATATATATATATATATATATATATATATATATATATATATATATATATATATATATCTATATAGATATATATCTATATAGATATATATCTATATAGATATATATATATATAGATATATATATATATATATATATATATATATATATATAGATATATATATATATAGATATATATATATATATATATATATATATATATATATATATATATATATATATATATATATATCTATATATATATATATATATATATATATATATATATATATATATATAGATAGATAGATAGATAGATAGATATATCTATATATATATCTATATAGATAGATATATATATATATCTATATCTATCTATCTATCTATATAGATAGATAGATAGATATATATATCTATCTATCTATCTATCTATCTATCTATCTATCTATCTATCTATATATACTGTATTCAGTTTAGCTAGATCCATTTCTGTTATTCTCTTCCTACTGACAGGCAGGCAGGTGTTTTTACAGTACTTACAGCTACCTGAAGAAAATTGCTGGTGTTCTTCTTATCCTATTAGTCCTATTAGCTACAGTATTTACAGTTAGTGTAGTGCGTCCACTGCACAGTGTGCACCTAAAGCTGCCAGAAGAAAATCGGTGGTGTACTTCTGATCCTATTAGTACTGCAGGCAGCTGCAGTATTTACAAGTTAGTGTAGTGCGTCCTCTGCACAGTGTGCACCTAAAGCAACCTGAAGAAAATTGGTAGTGTTCTTCTGATCCTATTAGTACCACAGGCAGCTGCAGTATTTACAAGTTAGTGTAGTACATCCTCTGCACAGTGTGCACCTAAAGCTACCTGAAGAAAATTGGTGGTGTTCTTCTGATCCTATTAGTACCGCAGGCAGCTGCAGTATTTACAAGTTTGTGTAGTGTGTCCTCTGCACAGTGTGCACCTAAAGCTACCTGAAGAAAATTGGTGGTGTTCTTCTGATCCTATTAGTACCGCAGGCAGCTGCAGTATTTACAAGTTAGTGTAGTGCCTCCTCTGCACCGTGTGCACCTAAAGCTACCTGAAGAAAATTGGTTTTGTTCTTCTGATCCTATTAGTCTTATTAGCTACAGTATTTACAGTTAGTGTAGTGCGTCCTCTGCACAGTGTGCACCTAAAGCTGCCTGAAGAATATTGGTGGTGTTCTTCTGATCCTATTAGTACCGCAGGCAGCTGCAGTATTTACAAGTTAGTGTAGTGCATCCTCTGCACAGTGTGCACCTAAAGCTACCTGTAGACAATTGCTGTTGTTCTTCTGATCCTATTAGTACCGCAGGCAGCTGCAGTAGTTACAAGTTAGTGTAGTGCGTCCTTTGTACAGTGTGCACCTAAAGCTACATGAAGAAAATTGGTGGTTTTCTTCTGATCCTATTAGTACCGCAGGCAGCTGCAGTATTTACAAGTTAGTGTAGTGCATCCTCTGCACAGTGTGCACCTAAAGCTACCTGAAGAAAATTGGTGGTGTTCTTCTGATCCTATTAGTACCACAGGCAGCTGCAGTATTTACAAGTTAGTGTAGTGCGTCCTCTGCACAGTGTGCACCTAAAGCTACCTGAAGAAAATTGGTGGAGTTCTTCTGATTCTATTAGTCTTATTAGCTACAGTATTTACCGTTAGTGTAGTGTGTTCTCTGCACAGTGTGCACCTAAAGCTACCTGAAGAAAATTGGTTGTGTTCTTCTGATCCTATTAGTACCGCAGGCAGCTGCAGTATTTACAAGTTAGTGTACTGCGTCCTCTGCACAGTTGGCACCTAAAGCTACCTGAAGAAAATTGGTGGTGTTCTTCTGATCCTATTAGTACCGCAGACAGCTGCAGTATTTACAAGTTAGTGTAGTGCATCCTCTGCACAGTTGGCACCTAAAGCTACCTGAAGAAAATTGGTGGTATTCTTCTGATCCTATTAATACCACAGGCAGGCAGCTAAAGTGTTTACAGTTAGTGTACTGTGTCCTCTGCACAGTGTGCACCAAAAGCTACCTGAAGACAATTGCTGCTCTTCTGCTCCTATTAATACCACAGGCAGGCAGCTACAGTATTTACAGTTAGTGTACTGTGTTCTCTGCATAGTGTGCACCTAAAGCTACCTGAAGACAATTGATGTTGTTCTGCTCCTATTAATACCACAGGCAGGCAGCTACAGTATTTACAGTTAGTGTACTGTGTCCTCTGCACAGTGTGCACCTAAAGCTACCTGAAGACAATTGCTGTTGTTCTGCTCCTATTAATACCAAAGGCAGGCAGCTACAGTATTTACAGTTAGTGTACTGTGTCCTCTGCACAGTGTGCACCTAAAGCTACCTGAAGAAAATTGGTGGTGTTCTTCTGATCCTATTAATACCACAGACAGGCAGCTACA